>OZ012679.1:26204941-27423148 GCA_963942445.1 Argyra leucocephala
GTATACTTTAGATAATTATTTGGCTTTATTTTATTTCTTGTCTTATTTTCTCTGAAACAGTTTACCACTCACACAGCAGAGTATAGTAAAACAATAGAAAATTCTTAAAAATATAACAAAGTAATTGCAAATCAAATCTAAAGCTCCTTACGACAACGAAATAAAATTATTTAACAAGTTTGATAATAACAAACCCTAAAATACAAATTAATCAGTTAACTGCGTTGGAAATTTTCAGCTTTCGTATGACATGAAATTGTCTCATCCATCGTAGATCTAGTAGACATAGTAAGATATTTCAGAATTAAATTTTATATTCTATTTAACTAAAAGAATTTAAAGAAAAATTTCAAAATTGCAATAGACCCTAACTATGTTAAATTCTGTATATCATCATCATTATCCTGTAATCCCATCCGTGGGACATTGGGCGGACATAAAATTTTTGCACCTTAACTATGCCTAACCTCTACAATTATGGCCACGTTCTTTGTTGAGTACTTTCTTCGACTAAAACTGATGTTCTCGATGTTTTTCTCAGTCTTCCAACACAACGTGTACCATGAGAATACCATTTGAAATAATGTTTTCCGATGTTGTTGCTCAATCCAATGCCATAGAGATGTTTCATATCATTTAAACTTCCATTCGTATGTGATAATAACATATCGTCGGCGTAATCTAACCGGATGATAAAATAGAGCCCTACTTTACAGCTTTCCTACCTGATACACCTCGAAACAATTTGTCAGCTGTCCTCGAAGGATCTTTGCGATCTTTGTATGATTCTTTAACTATGGCTCTAAGTTTTTTCTGGAAGGTCTCTTCTACTATATGATCCCTAAATATACTCGCGGTTAACTCTATGAAACAATATCGTACAATTTACAAACGTAAGATGCAGCGGTGCTTTAAATTCAGTGGGTTGTTAAAAAATTATTCGTAATGATATGATGTGATCCACATGTGAATAGCCATTGTGACTTCTTGTCTTTTGAGCTATATTCTATTCTGCATTTAATCCTTTCGAGTATTATTCTAGTCATTAATTTCTAGTTATTAAAGTCTGAATATAAAGATTAACCTATGTTTCATCTTAAAATGAATGAAAAATTTGCCGAAAAATTATTATAGAGGTATTCACTAGCGACATAATTAGAACACATAAAAACAATTAAATACGCTATTTGTGATTCTACTGATTATTACTTATATGTATCTAATTCTAATGGTTTAAATTAATTCGTGACTTCCAAAATGCAGTAAAACTGTAAAATTTGCAATGTAGCATCTTCCAAAATATTGTATATAACAAAAGCTTGTGGCTTTGTAAAGCATTCCAAAATGTTTAAAATACGTAGTGGAAACGCAAAATAAGAGCAGAGTATGTAGCTAAAAAATATATACTACATTTTGTATACATATTTCATAGATAACATATCACAGAATTAATTAAGCTATAGGTTAGTATATTTTCGGTGAAAAAATAAGTTTATTACCAAATTATTGTAGTAATACATTGTTAATAAAATATATTTTTCCACCGAAAATATGTGCTGACCGACGAAGATCTGGCAATTATATTAATTTTCATAAAGCGAAAGATAAACAAAAAGTCAATTATTACCGATTTATATTACCAAAATACAAAATTATAATTTAAACGTCAAAATGTATATGTATATTTCTATTGTCAAAAACGGTGTTTCAAAATGTACCAAAAATTTACAATTAAATGGTTATAAAAGCTGTATATTTAAACTGTTTATACTGTTTATACTGCATGTTGGAGGTCATCTTATCGGTTTATATAAAATTATATATATTTTAAAGCGAAAAACTATTAAAATAGTCCAGCAGAGATTATTCAAATTGATTTTCGCTTCAATATATCAAAAACGAAACATCCATAAAATGTTTTAAATAATTGGACTTAAAAATCAAATTTACTTAAGTCTATACAATTATTGAAATTGAATTTAGATTAGCAGTCTTTGAATTAATACCTATAAGAGAGTTATAATGTTCCTGTTATATATTAATGATATTAGGAATATTCTTAAATTTGGCGTATAGTCATGTTCGCCGATGATTGTCTGGTATATATCAGTGGCAGAAATTTTGCAGACTTAGTTCGAAATCTAAACACAGACCTGCAAAATATACATAACTGGCTTTGTATGAACAAGCTAAAGCTCAATGTCACAAAAACAAAGTGTATGCATATCAATATTAGATCTGCAGCCTCTACTGTTCCTGCTGTTTATATTAATAATGAGATTATTGAACCTGTTACGAGTATTAAGTATTTAGGTGTTATAACAGATAATAAGCTAAATTTTCGTGAGCACTTAGACTAAGTATACGGAAAAATTAAAAAAAAAAATGGCTTTCTACGTCGAATTCGAAGCAGTCTTTCTTTTGCAACAGTGAAAATGGTGTATAATGCAATTATTTTACCTCATTTCTACTATTGTGCAACAGTTATGTTTTCCGGGTCATCAGAACACTTGAACAGAATGCAAAAGCTGCAAAACAAAGGGATGAGAATATCGCTAAAATGTAGTAATAGATCAAGAATTGAATCTTTGCTTCAAACACTAAATTGGATGGGCATAAACCGAAGAATACATTTTAAGGTTTTAACTTTTGTTTTTAAGTTGAAGTACAATATACTACAACAATATCTCACAAGGAACTTACATCTCGTTAGTGAATGCCAGCCGTATAATCTGAGAGGAGGAGAAAGCACGATTCAACAGAACAGCAGATCAAAACCAATTACTGTATAAAGGATTGCAGTTGTTTAACTCACTGCCGAATAAATTTTTAGAATATTAATTTTAAAGTTATTTTGTTTTTATTTTGCTGATAAAATTTAATTGACGATTATTTTTTTCTTTGTTGGTTTTTGGAAGTGATATTATTTGATTATTTAATTTTTGATGCATTGAATTGAATTTACTTAAATTAGTATTAAATTATTGTTAATATTAATTATATAAACTTTTATACAAAACTAATAAAAAAAAAAAAAAAAAAAAGACAATATATTAAACAACAAAAAATAAAATTAAAATATAACTAGTTCATAACGTGGGGAGATTACAAAGTGTATTGCAACGGTTGTAAAGCCATCCATACAGTGAAACTGTTATTATTAGTAATAATAAAGTCCACCATTAGAAATAATTTATTAATAATAAAGCGATAAGTAGTACTAGAATAGGAAGTTAAGTCAAGTAGCAACGTAAAAAACTTAATGGTTATATTTCTATAGACATATAAATATATTGTTCATGGGAAACCCACAGAAACCAAACTTAATTTAAAAATCAGTTTCAAAGATCACATATTGTGCTAACCAATCAATTTCAATTCCTGCCCCTGCAGATATAAGCGATATTTAAAAGATCTAAAATAAATTTTGCCATCGATCTAAATCGTACCCAATCCAATGCAAGATCAAAAATTTCAAACACATACTATTTCTATATAACCATGAACTGAAAGAAATATACCTACCTATAAAGAATATAGTCATGAACATTATTAAGAACACAAAGCATTCTTGCTTTCAAAAATTAAAACTACAAAAACGAAAAAAAAGAAAACATTGTAGAAAACAACACAATTCTGTCTTGAGAGTAAAGTAAAGTACTAAAACACATACGAGTACAATAATTTGGGTACCACTAAAAAAAGACCAAAACTATTTTTTACTAAACTTACCTACCTGTATATAAAACTAATAACAAAAAAATAAATAAATCGAAATTTGATTTGACTACACGGATGTATACTATAAAAGTTGTATCCTTCTAAATTTTCATTTTATATTTAGAGAACCACAATTTAACAATAAAATAAAACCGCGAAGAAACAACAAACCACTAAAAAGAAAAACAAACAAACAACATTTTTCTAACTTCCTGTAAATTTTGCATTTAGTTCTTACCTACATTTTGCAAAATATATTAAATTGGAATTGTTTTTTTTTTCTTATATTAAAATAACCAACATCAGGTCGAAGAATTATTTTTAATATCATGGATAACAATGTTATAACCTACACATACCTATGTGTATTATAACTAAACATAGTCTCAACATGAATTCTATTTCAAAAAGTGTTTACTATTTAAATACCTAAATTTTGTAATTAATGTGCAGTTGATGTAAACATGAAACATTTAAAGGATCAATGTTACAATTTCAGATCAAGGACTTTTATATTTTATACTTATTTAATTTTGTTTTGATCCTATCTATCACAGTTTTTATTTGTTTTGTATTCTACTGTATATACATTCATAGAAGAGAATGTGTTTTTTTTTGGTAATTTTTTTATAAGTTTAGAAAATTTTCATTTATTTGTGAAATTTTATGTTATTTTTTTATTTACCTACCTACCTGTACCAACCTATACTATTCAAATCCGAATAGTAATAAATTAAAATATTCTATAAATACAATTTTATTATATTAAATTTATCAAAATATTTAGATCAGAATGGAGTTGACTAACAATATAAGATAGAATAATATATTGGTGTATTTCTAAGCTTTTTCACAAAAATTCTATTCATTGGAACTGTCTTTGGTGTTGTAGTTGATATTATATTGTATAAAACAATGAAAGAAAAATATTTCAAAGGATTTTTTATGACTACAATTGATTTTGTTTAACTACTATACTTTGTCTACTAATAGTATATTTTTATTTAATATATTTTAAGGATATGCTCAGAAGTAGATAGTAGAGAAAAAAAAATGGTGAAGAGCATTTTTAAGCCGTAACTTAATATTTTTGATTAAAACTAATATGAGAATTAAAAATTAAATTTTAGTAATATATCAAAAAATTTAACTTAATGCAAACAAACTAATTAAAATTCATATTTTAATGGTGTGACAATATGAACATAATCCCCTTCCTATAATAGAATAAAACCAGTAAATATTGCTAAATAAAAACAAAGAAAGCATACAGCTAATAAAGCAATAAACAATGTTTTGCCATTATAAAGTACAAAACCAAAATATTTACTAAAACATATCCGACAAAAGTTACACAACAAGTACCTATCCATTAACAATATTCCCATTTCTATATAAAACATTCATATATTATCTAGGCCGACTCTATAAATTTTTAATTAAGCCACAAAAAATGTTATGAACATTAACAAGGGAGCTACTCTTTGCAGGTGTGATTTGAAATGAAAAATAGGCCATCTTAAATTAAAATAGATAGATTGAGACAATGAAAGAGACCATCGAACGAATTGGAGAATATCACCCAGAGACAAGTTAACGTACAGATATAAACTATAAAAAGCCAAGATCTTAGCAAGGTTGTTCAGACCGTGATGATGATGTAATTTTTTTTAAGACATAAGGAAAATAATAGAAAATTTATATAAATTTAACACATGCACTTATGTTCCTCCTCTTTCCTTCTGATCAAGTAATCAAAGTTAAAAAAATTTTAAATTATGAATGTTTTAGATGTTATTGTCTATTTAATTTTTTTTCAAGCATATTTTTTTTGATTTTACCAACGGTTGTTTTGTTTCAAAATTCCACTTAGTAATAATTGCAAATTAAATTTTAAAAATGTTATAAAAAAATATGAAATAAATTTTCAAATTCCTTTATTTAATCTTGTATAAACATAAATCATACTTAATTATACATTAGGACTTATATTTAACTGTAACAAATAATATTGTTGAAAAAAATTTTGAAAAAATTTTAATTTAGAAGATCCCTAAGAATATCCTTTTTTTGAAGATTTTTTTTTTCTTTGAGCAAATTTTATTTTTGTCTACATTTTTTGTTTAAATAATTTGTAAGTACTGTACTGTCATTTTAACGGTAGTTTAAATAAGATTATCGATATGATGAGCGGTTATTACATATCATCCTACTAGTATCAATTAGAAGAAAATGGGTCCGAGACCTGATCATGGGAATGGAACATGCTCCAAAAATATGTTTGAATTATTCTCAAAAATTAATTTATAACAAAATTTTAGTTTTAACTTAAAATAAAATGTAAATAACGAAGTTTTTCGACCTTGTGCAGTACTCTTTGTCATTGGGATAGAAGAAATGAATGAAGAATATAATTTGGTAACCACTTAATAAAATGGAACAATACTAATTAATTAGTTCCTGACAAACAATAGAGGCAGTTTTCCACATTTAATTCATTGATTTATTCCAAAAATTTTATAAATAAACAAATACCTGAAAAGCAATAGATGATCCATTTTATGTTACAAATATTGCAGTACCACACACACTAAATGTATGAAAATGCATGGAAATTCTAATAATACATAAGCTGTTCTAAGTAATAAAATCAAAAAAAAAATTAAATTTTGTAGATTTATCATAAAAATAAAATTAAAAAATATTATTGGATGTGGGATTGCATATGCCAAGTCTCTGTCTAAAACCAGTTGGAGTATTTTATGGCATTTTTTTTAAATTCTAAACAAAAAAGAAAACATAGTGACACCGTGTAATCAAAACTGGACAATATCAGATACACCAAAAATAAAACCTTTAAATTTATCAAAATCTAAAGTGGATAAATATTTTTTTTTCATAAATACCTTCACATAACTGCCTGAACGTAGTTCTCACTAGACCCATTAAATTGGATAGAATACAATATTTGACATTTAATAGATAGATATAAAGATGCTCACAAATCCAATAATTGCGTGCTCACAAATCCAATAATTTTAGTAAAAGTGAGTCATAGACCACTAAATATAACCCTAATATAATGTGCGGTACACATTGGCAAAACATTTTTTTCATTAAATTAATTCGTTCTCATTTGCCTTACAAACAATTATATTTCATTACTGCAGTTATTTTATTACTGACATTACAATGATTACAATCGAATAATTTTCTAATCATAACAATTTTTTAAATTCAAATGTCTAAAATAAATATAAAGTATTTATCAAAATTATAATATTAATCTACACAATAATCTGATCACAATATTATAACATATTATTGAATTAATTCAGATCTAAAATGTACAATTTAAAAATATCCTAAATTTTGAATTAAATTAAAACAGTTATCACGTTTAAATCATCACTTTTTATTACAAAAACTGAAGAAAAAAACACAAAACAAAAAAAATATAAAATACTATTTTAAATTTAACTATTTGAAAATGTTTACCCCGCAACTCTAATATAAAAAAAAAAGTTTGTAAGTAATTCTACTATTATAATAAAAGATATTAGCCACAAATTAACCTCAAATACACACATAAATGTAAATTTCTATAAATAAAATAAAGCGTTAAATAAATAAAAGTAATGAAAAGAAAAGCAAAAAAAAAAAATATATTTTAATACCCATAAGCAAATTATTCACTCCTCTGTGTTTATATAAAAAAAAAAAAAATATTAAAAAGTAAAAACGAAAAGAAAATAAACAAACATGGAGAAAAGAATAATTTCTAAGTAGATATCCCTTTAAGTTATATAATGTGGTTGAATTTTATATTAACATATTTTCTTTCTACACAAGCGTATATACGTACATGAATGACTAGTATTCAAAACCACATAGCTTTCCAATTTTCTAAAGAGACTATTTTATAACCTAAAAATTATTTTTTATTTTCTATTTTTCTTCTAATTTTGTTTTTTTTTTTTTTGAAGAAAATTATCTACCATATTATCAACAATAATTACTACTACCCATATAATGCTGCAAGGACATCCTTGATTTTGTTGCTTAAAGCTGTGATTTAATAATATTTTATAAAAAACAAAAAAAAAAAAAATAACAAAAAAATAAAATAGAAAAAAGGTGATTAAGTGAGAAGGAATAGCTGATATTAAATGGGATAAATATATATGTACATGTATATATCATATATCTAATATCCTTTTTAGAATATTTCAAGCACATAATATTAATAGCGAAGGACATTGTTAAGAGCATTGTTTTATTATAATGGTAAAATTATAGATTTCCCCCATATTCATTCTTTTGGTACTTAAATTATATTTTTGTTACTCATATGCTTTTTCAAATCATATTTTAGGGAATTATAAAAAAAGAAAAAATGAAATTAGCTTTAAGAAAATTTAATTAATTTTTTATCATATTGAGTTGTAATTTTATACCGGGTTTTTTAAACAAAAATGAGTACTTCGATTTTATAAGTCCTTAGGACAATAGATTTTATCTGCTATCACAATTAAAAAACATTTTTAATATATTTCAATCACCATCATCCTCCTGGTTCTATGATTTGTTTTTAGTTGTTTATCCTGTAGATAGTTAGACTGAAATCATAGAATAAAATTCTAGAAACAATTCACACCATGAAGCACAATAAAATAATATCAATGCCTAACTTTATATTACTAATAGAGAAAATACAAGCAGGTCAGACAGTACAAAAACCCCATTGTTACGTATTCAAAAAATGTTTACATTCACACGGGCTATAATATTTACATCTAGAACTAAAGAGAGGCTTTGAGCTCACTACAAGTACTTGTGACATATTGAAATTCCTAATAGGTTTCATTAAGACAGAATATCAAGTGAATTATCAGGTGGTGATAAAGTTAATTGTCAAGCCCTTTTTTGTACTTATATCATTCAGTTATGATCCTCAGTCTGAATATCTAACATAAACCAAATGTAATGGCTCCAGTAAAATGCTTGTCGATTATTAATTATTGGTATATTACTTACAATATTGTTCACTAGTATTTTAGAATGTCTACTATAAAAAGTGAGATTCAGAAATAAATCATATAACAGAAATCAGAGACTACACACTCTTTAAAACTAAAAGAAAATTTAAAATAAAACGAAATATCAAGACAGTATGATATATTTCGATATGATATATAAATGCTAGAAATGCTACAGGACATAACATTTATGTCAGAAATTGTTAAATTAAATCTTTAATTTGAATGAATATCATTGGATGCTCAAAACCGCATATTTTATGCAATTTGTAATCAAGTCTATTTTTGTTTTTATTTTTTTAGCACAAACTTATGTAGAACTACCTCTTTATTTATTAAATACAACAATTTGTATTACATAAGGTGGGGAATACATTCGACTAATTTATTTAATTATTTATTTATTTTGAACAGTTAATCCTACAGATAAATCTATACCCCAACTTTATAGATCATTTTCCCTTTCGGAATGTGGGCCTTTTTATTAAATTATATTAATTATTTTACTGTGGTATATCAGCTTATTAAATGCTCAAAGCTATTATTATTGTCAGAAACTAGATTTTTAAAATTATATTATAAACACTATTTTTTTTATTTTAATATCAAAGTTTGTGTTATTCTTGATATACGGTCAGCAGTACTCGAAAAAGTGGCAACAAATTTGACATTTAGAATGAGCTTCGTCAAGGCAGTTGCTGTAGCCATATACCCCGAATCATTTTCAAAATGACAATACCATGTATTAATCTTTCGAATAGATAAAAGTATTTATTAAACATTATATTTCTATTCCGGTTTTTACCATTTATCGTTCTATCAGGCTTAAACAAATACCCTCTGTCTGGACTTAAGTTTTCTTTAATAGTGTATAGTTACATTTTATTTAAGTTATTAGCATCTTTATGTTTTCTTTTTTGTGATTTATTTTATTTGAAGTTGTACTGGGGAGTTGAATTTGGAGCCCCTCTATCTATCACGCCATCCACCGTATGGATAGATTTTATATAACAAACATTTGCTAACCCGAAAGTCAAATTTTTAAATTTTCAATTAGGTAACAAAAAAAAAACTTTTCTATAATAAATTTTTATTTTAAAAAAAAATTTAATAAATTTTTAATTACAAATCATAAATCAAAACTAAATTTAATAAATAAGAAAAATTAAAAAATAAAAGAAAAAAATATTGATTATATTATTTTCATTTAGTATACATAATTTGAAATTAAATTGCAATATTTTACTTAGGTTTAGAAATTACAATCCATTTATTAGATGCTTTGTAAAAGATGCTAAAGTTGATGGACATAATAATATAGAGTTGGATCTAAAATCAGAATATTCCCTATATCCAAAATATTTTTTCATTATATGTGGACGCAAAATTTTGGATCAACAGAGATTTTATAATTGCATTTACAATAATATTTCTACATTGTATGAATGCGAAATTCTGGTTTTATTTTAGAAGAATTTTTAATACCCAAATAGATATTATAATCCATCTTAGCAATAGAATTAAAGTCTATGAAGTGTATTACACATTTTTAAACATATATTAGAGCAATAAAAAATATCGGGAATAACAAGAGAACTACTTCTTGATAGGTGTGATTTAGTAGGATGAATGGAAAACATGAACGAAGACGATCGAATAATAGCTATATTAAATGGGACAATATAAGTCAGAGACATGTCTAAAATAGGTCAATACCCCATTAGAGTTGTCAAATCAGTGACAACGATGATGATGATGTCATTGCTTTGAAGACATTCAAATAAGTAATATAAAATAATAGAGATATTTCCTAAAACTTATGACATTATGTTCTGTCTCTTTTCAATTATCCTTCCGAACTCATAATGAGATTTAATAAAATTTTAAATTAAAAATTTTATAATAAAAAATAATAAATGTCTTACATATTGTTCATTTTTTATTATGTGGCATATTTTTTAATTTTTCTAACGATTTTTCTGTTTTAAAATTCACCTTAATAATTATAAAACAAATTTTAAAAATTTTATACAAGAATATGAAATCAATTTGCAAATTCATTTATTTACTCTTGTATAAACATAAATTATATTTGATTATACATTAGGACTTATATTTAACTATAAAAAATGATATTGTTTAAAAAAATTTTGAAAAAATTTTAATTTAGAAGATCCCTAAGAATATCCTTTTTTGAAGGTTTTTTTTTCTTTGAGCAAATTTTATTTTTTCTACAATTTTTGTTTAAATAATTTGTAAGTATTGTACTGTTATCCTAACGCTAATTCAAATTAGAAATTAGAATTTCTATAACATGTTATACGAGCAAGATAACGTGTTATACACCCGTAGTGTGAATAGCATATCAGATAGTAAAGAAGAAGTTATTGATTATTATTTTATGATTAATAAACAATATTTAATTAAATTTTCGAACTGTTGATGAATTTTAGAATTAAATTTTTTTATTTTCTTCTTAGAATATTAAAAAATATAGTTTAATTAAAATATTTAGTATTTTTTTATACTATTAAAATAAGCACAGTTAATATTATTAAATTTATATTATAATTTTAATTTAGTTTGTGTAAGATTTATATTTCGTTTTGTTAAACAAAATTAAATCAAAATAATTAACTTTTTTACTATTTTGATAATAAATTCATTCTTTTTACAAATCAAATATTTACTATGAATAACTAAAAAAAGATAATATTTATATACCTATAAATAAGTATATTTTAACTACTTACATTGATAATATAATATATTAACAATATTGTTGTATTTATTTTTTGCTTCAATTTGCTTCAATATTTCAAAACTTTGAATCACTTACCTAGAAATATAACGAAAAGAAAAAACAATTAATTAGATATAATATAAGCATTCTTTTATATTATATAATAATATATAAATAAATAAGGTTAGTAAGAATAATTTTTTTTAGGGTAATCAAAGGTACAGGATTTATTTAAAATTTTCTAAAAAAAGACATCAACAAAATAAATATAATTTCCAATACGAATAAAAATATATAAAATGAGGTAGCATCGAACCAAGTGAATCCAAACTCTGTACAAGCTAGAAAGCTCCTTTTGATAATTGAATAAAAAAAAAAAAAAAGTAACTAAAAAAAGTAAAGTAAAAAATCCAAACTCTGTACAAGCTAGAAACCACCTTTTGAGATAATTGAATAAAAAAAAAAAAAAAAAAAGTAGTAAACATTTCTACTAAGATTTTTTTAAGTATAATTATATATTTTTTTCTTGCCCTATGGGAGCTTCTGATCTGACTCTGTTTTTGCGCTAAGTTTTCAATTTATCGATTCAAATAATTCAATCAGTCAAAATGTTCCATTGTTATATTCTTTATTTCTTTATGGACTGATCTGCGCAATATTTTCTGCGGCCTACCTATCCCTTATTTTCCCAACGGTTTAAAGCCCAATGCCTGCCTTGCTATATTGTTCGTCGATCTTATGATGATGTTTATCCACCTCCATTTTCTCTGCATTATTTGTGCGCTTATTTTTATTGTTTGACAATGGCACAGGTCTCAGGTCTCTGTGCCAGAATATTTCGCATATTATGCGCAAGCATTTTCCTTGTATAATTCTGTTTATCAGCCATATCATGCTACCATAAACAATAATGTTGATTATATAATAAATAACTCTCAGAATATAACAATCTGTGAGTACAATTTTGAAAGAGTTACAAACCTTATATATGCCTCAAACAATCAAAACTAATACCTACCAAAGAAAGTTAAAATAACAATACATATACGAACATCCAATCTACAAAAGTTCAATACATAGTACTATTAGCAAATTTATTAAAAATATCTCTACTGATCAAAAGGGGACATTTTTCCTTCTGCAATCCTCATTTTTTAATATTTTAATAATAAATTATTAAATCAGAAAATCATTCCAATTTTTAATTAAAATATTTTATTTATTATTTGTATTGAATAAAAATTAAATACCACAACATTTTATAAATTATTATTTTGTAATAATTTAATAAATGGATTAAGGTTACAATATAAATTTTTGAAAATAGAAAATGGTTTTAGGAAAATTTATTTATGATTGAAAAATTATATAAGAAAATGAAAATGTAAAAATACAAGGTGATTTATATAATATTTAAGATTGTTGAAGTTTTATGTATTTATTGCCTGGTGGTTATGCTGTAGGTATATCAAATTTTATAAGACAAATTGATTACTCTTCATCCAGTTCATAGTATTAGGTTTTAAGATGAAAATTATATTCACCCTCCCCGTAAATTGGTATAGAATAAAATGATGATACAATTGATCCTGTCGCTATACTCGTGGGTGGATACGCCATCAAAAAACATCCTCAACCGAACTCGGTTTTGGGCAAGCGAATCCAGTTGACTCCAAGTTTTTCCACATGCACTTGCTTTGTTCATTTCTGTTCGGTGCCATGTTCTTTTAGAATGACCCCGCTTTCTATGACTATGCGAATTCTATTTATTTATTTTTTTTATTTATTTATCATTTTATTTAGTTTATATAAAACTATTTATAATTACAAGAATATTCATACATTAATAAATAATTAAAATAAATTTACTTAATATGGAGTTAATCTAATTTAATTCATTTATTCAAGAACTGCTTTTGCGAAATCTCCTACAAGTCAGTAAATTGTGTTTGGCTGATCCATTTCTATTTTTTGCGTTTAATCATTTCTCTGATTCCATCAATTCTTGTTTGTTCCCACAATTTCTTGTTTGGAGTTTTTGCTGCCCACGATCTCTGGAGAATCCATCTCGGCCATTTGTTAACAATAATATGAGCAAGACGATTATTTCTGTTGTTTTCCATGTTTCGAATCCATATCAAAGAATCCATATCTGGGAAAACGTTAGTTCTGAAACATTGCAGTTTCAAGTTACGTGAGATGTTCGGAGTGCAGTTCGGAAAGTTCTCAAAGTACCATACGGCTTTTAACATCCAAGATATCAGAAGACGTTGCCTCGTCAACATTTTTCATTACGCATTCAACACGTATTAGTTTTGCTTTGCTTATAGTTACCAGCAGTCTTACTTGCGGGTCTTGCGGCGCCGCATATTTCATTAGTGACTTCACCTTGTTTTCATGTCGCTTTTGGTGTGAATAAGCAAGCAGATATCATCTGCAAAATCCAGAATTGAAATAAAGAGTAGGGGGGATTAGACACAACTTTGTTTTATCTAGGTATGAACGTTGAAAACGTCCGCAGTTTTTCCTCTTTTAACACACTATACCCTTAGCGTTCCTGTAAAGCCTGTTTTAATAATTATTTTGATTGACAATTTTAGGGGCCAAACCATAGTTGTCAAAAACATATCTTAAATCAACAAATAGCATATAAAATAGTGACTGTCATTTTAAGGTATGTTAAACGATGGTTGTTAAGATGTTGATGTGATCTATCGTTGATCGTTTTGGGCCTGAAACCTGCTTGTTCATTCTCAAGTTGCGGCTAATGGACTAATTGTATAATTTTTTTTTATTAGGACTGTTACCTAATTCATTTTTGGCTTTGATCATCATATATTGTGCCTTTACCACATTTACTGTGAGCTTATCCGTCGCAATCCAATAATTTATTTGTAGTATTTTTCGGTTCAAGCTCGAGATTTAAATAATTGTGTTCTAAAATATAATACAGCTAGATCATCTGCATACAAAAGCGCTTTTCTTAATTATTGTATGAATGTTATTAAAGTTACTTACATAATAAGATAACAAAGTTAGGCTTAACTAACTGCCCTGTATCACACCATACTCAATATTTTTTTCCCTTGACTTTATATCCCAGCATGCTTTTCTATTGACGAAGTATCTTTCAAACTAACTGTACCCAATTATATAACATTCAAAGATAATGCTTAGCAGTATTTTCATATCGAAAGAGTCCCACGCTCTAGCCATAAATAAAAGAATATTCTACTTACTTTATTCCCCTTGCTAATCTTTTCATGTAGGTATATGTATTATGACGCCAAATAATGCAGTGGTCGTGTTCGACTTTTTTATAAAGCCATATTGAATATCGTAAAAATGCAGGACTTTGGTGAGTCAGACCCCGGACCTACATGATCTGTTGGCCACCTAAGTAAGTATTGAATATCGAACAGTACTAAGCTTTTTCGTAGGTATTCAGTTGTAGTTGATTGCTGATATGTGTTTCAATTATTTTGCTGAATACCAAGGAAGAAGAAAAAAATGAAGATATCAGTTTAATTTTGAGATTGACATAACCTAGTCCATAATAATAATTTTTAATTTTATTTTTAATTTTTGTATCTATATTTTTCTAATAAATCAAAAATGTCAACTAAATTAATAAAAAAAATAAAAAATTAGAACGTCTGTAGAAGATTTCACAAAATAAAAATTATAACATATTAAATTTGTAATTCTTAGTATAATAGAAAAGCATGCAAGCCATGTAATAGTGTACAATATGTAATAGAGTGTCCATATGTCAAGATTATTTTAATACAACAACATTAAGAATATTAACCGAGCAAATTGATTCATCATCAGAATCAAGTATAAAAATTCAATAACGGAAATATTTTTTTATATATCCTGAAATGATGACCGATAACAACTTATTTAATTTATTTGAAGAAAATAAAAATGTGTCCGATTAAATTTTGTTTTTTTTTTATAGTGTTATTGAAGCATATACGACGGAAAATAAATTACTGCTTTTTTTTTACAGATGAAAATGTCATCAATTCAAAAATAATTTTTTAAATTACAATATAACCATAACAGAAAACATCATTTTATCATATGAGAAAAAATAAAAAAAGAACAAAAACGAAATAGGCAGGATAAACAAAACTAGAACGATGACAATCAATAACAATTTAATTCAAACAACTTGACTGTATCAATAGAAAATATTTAAAAAAAAAAATATGAAATAAAATAAATAAGCTTAAAATTAATTTCTGGAAGAGTCGACTCAATATCCAATACAAATAATGTGTAGATATGATTTACGATAAACCAGATAAATTTTGAGCGGTTATTGACACATTACTTTCCAACGATTTTACAATGTTGTTATGTCTGATTATTTAATTAAAGTGTCGTCTAATATGTGGTCCAGCAATATAATGTCAATCTTGATCTGAAATTGATAAAACTATTTTAAACTATTAATAAAAATATCAGATAATAAAGAAGAGAGAATCGAATACTGAATAGCATGTCAATTTAGTTCGATTATACACAATGATATTAAAATGAAAAATCAAATATGGTTTAAAAATGTCTTTAGTTGGCCTATGACAGATTATAAATAAATAAATAAATCGATTTTCAAAAAATGTGAAAATCTGAAATAAATAACAATATAGGTTGAAGTCAAAAAATGTTTGGGTCAATTAAAGATCATAGAAAGAGTTAGTTAGGACTTAGTTTAAAATCGATGGGGATCACAGCAGCTCATCACTGCCACAACACTATGCCAATTGTAGGTTTACAGCAGTCAGTCCCTTACAATATACAATGAAAACGAACTGGTTCATTACCTTTTTTTCAGAGCCGGCAGAGCCGACTTAGTTGTAAACAATCTTTGGATATCCTGAAAACGATATTTTTTTAGATCTCTCAAATGTTGCCAAATCTATAATTTTGATCTTATGCTTCTTCTCTAGTAAAATATGGTTTAAAAATGTCTTTAGTTGGCCTATGACAGATTACATAATAAAAAAATAAATAAATTTTTAAAAAACCTGAAATAAAACCAAGCACGTTAAAGTCAAAAAAATATTGGATCATCTAAAGATCATAGCAAAAGTTAGTTAATTAGCGTGTTTAAAAGGGGTGGTAATCGCACCAGTTCATCACAGTCACGACACTATGTCAGTTGTGGGTCTATAGCAGTCCCTTACAATATGAAAACGAACTGGTACATTACCTTTTTTTCAAGCAGAGCCGACTTAGTTGTGAAAAATCTTTGGATATCCTGAAAACAATGTCCTTTGAGATCTCTCAAAGTTTGGCAAATATGAAATTATGATCTAATGCTTCTTTTTTAGTTTTAAGTCACAAAAAATATGCTTAATGCCATCATGAGTTTGAATGGACTTGTATATTTGAAAGTTATCAGTATTGACAAATTCAACTCACTTTTCATGTTTGTTAAGCAAGCAGTGGTCTACAATATACACCCATTGTAGTCCAAATCTTTCTTTTACTAACCTGAAGCAATTTTTGCTATTTTTCACTTTATCAAGGCCTATTCCCTGAAGTCTTATAGGAGCTAATAATTTCATTTGTCCTCTGTTACTTACCCAGTTAGATTGTCAACATAATCATGACCTGATATATGGCCTGACACATCAACGTGCTCCATTTTTTTCGGTTACGAATGGCTTCTCTCCAGTTGAAGATACGAAATTGCTAGTTTTTATAAAAACTTGTTTTCCAGCGTTAGAGTAAAATTTTGGTATACAGTGAAAATAGTCGAATATTTTCCTTTTATACCAAAATTACTTAATTTTACTGATGTGCTTATCATACAAATACGCGCATTTCGTCTACTATTTGCAGACTTTTCCAGTGTTTTGTACTCGACTTAACGATGAAATTACTGTTAGTTAATCATGATAGTATTTCAATACAATTCTAATATGGTTAAATTTGCTTAGCTGAAGTCAATTTCAGTCACTTCTAAAGCTCCGCTTTCTTATAGCTAGCATATTAGTATGTCCAAGGATTCAATACAATTTAACTTTGCGTATTTTACTGAAATTTCTCAAGTTTAGTCATATATTTGTCTAGCAAGAACAACTTTTGTATAAAAGTATTTTAATGCCTTTATTATCGTTTGGGTGTCACTATAGATCATAATATGTCTGTAATCGAATTGTCTCGGTTATTGGCAATTCTTTCATTGTGGCGCTATCATATTTTTGGTCTCTGATATATTATTTTCTTATAATATGTATACATTTAACCCTTAAAAACAATTCCAGATCCAACTCGGGCCTCTATTTGTGAAGCATATTTTTGTTTTAATTGAACATATACGAAATTGACTAGGTAAGCAATTAATAATGAACAACAACTTAGAAAATTTGTACTCAACGCTATTAAATTTAAGTAATTTGTATATGTATGGATGGATAAAATGTATATGTATTGGGTTTTATATTAGACTTTATCTTCTGTGAATTGTTATATAATAGTAATATAATATATCAGTGATTAGATGCATCTAATATTTTTCTAGTACGACCATTAATCAATTTTGGGTGCATAAGACTGAGGCATAGACCAGATATTATTCGGATTCGGATAAAGTCTACTATTGGTATGAGTCTACTACTTGCGTTATCTTTCGAGTAAAAGAGATAATTTTTTGATTCAGATGATTTGAATCTGTGCATTTCATTTTCGTAAATTATATTTTTATAACATACTACGGATGATGCTATATAGATCTATACCGCAGTCTATTTATTTATTAGTTAACTTATAAATTCACTAATTAATTAATAAATAAAATATTATGTATATAATTAATATATTGGATTATTCACTTACAGGGGTATGTGGATCATACCCTACCGGTCAATAAACTAGACAAAATATATTAACAGATGCCTTGCCTATGTATTTAACTTAACTGTTATTCAAATTGGGATGAAAAGGAAAATATTTTGAATGTATGTGATACATTAGAGTATGTTGAAAATATTACATTAGACAAAGCTAAATAGAAACAAATGGACAACATTATAAATACACCGACACCATTATAAAGCGGTATTAAGTGGTTGTTTAAAGGCATGAGCTTGTTTCAGATATCACAAATATTACAGGGTCTTGATCACGTCTTGGAATTCTTCTGTCGATTCCTATTTTAAGGATTTCCTTTTCCTTAACAAATGATGTGCAATCTCTGTCATTGGATGAGTGGTTGTCTGTTAGTTTGGCTACTTCGTAATTAACGCATTTGGCTGGATAGCATAGTTTCATGTCTTCTTCTGGGCTTTCGTTTATAATTTTCACACAGTTTGGATATTTTGTGATTGTTGAATCGCAATGCTTTGCTCTATGATTAAGTACTTGAGACTTGTTACATCTCATGGGGTTAAGATAGAAATTTCGGATTGATGTGATTAGAAAACCAATTAAAACCTCTTGAGGAGGTTTTAGTGTGTCAAATGTTATTTGAATTACACCGGAGTAGGATGATTGTGTGGCAGTTCCATCAGATTTTAGTCTTCTTTTGTGCCGCCAGATGCTTAATACTGTGTCGTTATCCTCTTTGAGGTCTTTTAAAATTTCTTCGTCGGTAATATTGATCAGATCTGTGCAGAATATGGTGCCTCTGCTCTAGTTTAGAAGTTGGTTATATTCTGCTGTGATGGGAATATTACCGAATTTTTTTAATTGGGTGAATTTATCACCTATTAGTCGATTGGGTATACTTCAAGAAAAATATTGCCATATTTATTGAAGGTGGGTTTGCATTTGGAGTGTATACCTTTTAATAATTTCGACACAACAAATATGTTGTACGAGTGGTTTGGATTCGTCAGTTATATTTAAATATTTTATGTATGGATTAGATGACAAAATTACATAAGATAAAACTGAACGAAACTGAATTTAGTCCATATTATGTAATTTTCATAATATGGACTAAATTCCAAATGTAAAAATGTACAAATAACAAACATACACCGACACCATTATAAAGCGGTATTAAGTGGTGGTTATTAAGTGGTGGTTTAAATCCATGAACTTATTTCAGATATCACATCTATTACAGGGTCTTGGTAGTTGTTATATCAATTAATAACAATGTTGTAAATATGCTTAGCATTTATTTATTCCAAATTTCTAGTTGGCTGACATTTTTAATCTGTACATGAAGTTGAATTTGTCAGTAGAGTTTATTTAAAATATTACTGGAACTGCCAAATTCACTTTACTTACATAAAATGCTATCCAAGCCACATACATTTTTTTCATAAAGTACTATAAACACCAAAATGGAGACACCAAAATCATATCCGGTAGATATTGTAAATTGTATAACTCTTCCAGTTCCACAGGCAAAATAAAATAAATCTTGAAAAAAATCTCATGCGTTAATAATTGAAAATAAAAATATACACAATAACAATTTTCGTCTTTACAATAATTTTTCTATAAAACAAAAACAAAAAAAGCACAAATAACAAAATTCAAGGAAGTAGCTAGCTATGGTATTATTATTTTAGGAAGATATGAAGACTATAAATTCGATGTATTAAACAAAACACATTTAAGTATATTTTACTTGACCAAAATATCCTACATGTTAAATTTTTCAACATTTAATATAACCATAAATATCCAATTTATACAAACAATATATAAAATATTCTAAATCTTAAAAACAAACAAAAAAATAAAATGTTTAGCTATTCCTCTTATAAATTCATTGAAACATCGAAACTTAAAAAATTGAATTTAAAACGAATTTTTCTAGGAAAATTCAAAGAATACAAAACTTAATTTAAGTATCATTTTACTATGACAGTTTTTTTTCTTTTCTTATTTTTTTTTTTTTTTTTTTACATACAATTTGTGGCAATATTATTTTGGTTATTATCCTGAAATTTATTATCCTATTAATCCTTTTGATTTGTTTATTTGGTTGATTGTTTCGGAAAATTGATTTTAATATAGAAAAAAAAATACAATTTTTTTTCTATTTGAATTATTTTGTTTTTATCGTAAAATTAAATCAAGGCTTTGGTTTAATTATTTTCAATTTTCAATTGGAAAAGTCAACAAACAATAATAAAAAAAAAGATATACATTATATATATATATATATATATATTTATGTATATATATGTATATATATATATATTTATGTATATATATATATATATATATATTTATGTATATATATTAAATATATATATATATTATATATTTTGATTTAAATTAAATACAATCTCAAGGACGATTTCCATCGAAAAATAATTTATTTTCTTAGATTTAATAATATTGATATCGTCTCTAATATTAGACATATTTTAGCAAAAAAAAAATATATATATTCAATAGAGAAAATGATGTTGAAAAATTAATATTAAATAAAAAAAAAAACAATTTTTTTTTGTTTAAAAATTATATATGAGTTCTAAATATAATATTTTAGGATCAAAAATAACCTTTCAAATGAGGTTGAAATCAATTTTACAATAATAAATTGATATCTATGAGTACCTACTATATTAATATTGTATTGAAAATTATTGGTTTAAATAAAAAAAATTATCAGTTTAAGAACTAGACATAATGATGAGATGTACGTCATTCATCAATAATGTAGATAAGTACATAATTTTATAAGAGGTAGGTTCAATTATAAAATTTTTATAGTTTCTGTATAATCATTTTAAAGAACTACAATAACGTCAATAATTTTGAGAGTAAGCAGTATTTAGTTGGATTGTGATTTTACCAGGTCGTATTAGAATTCAAATATGATGAACAATTCCGAAAATCCGCTTATAAGAACGATAATAGCTTAAGATTTAGTATTAAGATCATTTTAGTTAATAGACGTTAGTTAAGACATAGGTTAGGCTTACATTAGGTTTTATATTAATGAAAGATTTTTACTTGCCATTTTGTCCTCTGCAAATTAAATTTATTCTAAATATTTAAGTCAGATTAGTCTAAATAATTACAAATCAAAGGTGTAAATATTCTAGTAATATAAACTCTTGAAATATAGAATTTTTTTTTCCTATTTTTATTTACATCTGTCTTAATATAAGACACCTAGTAATTTTCCTTACATTTTGGGTAGAGTATAACTATACAATCATTTTATATAGTATTTTTTTTCTAAAATTCATTTACATTATATTTTTGCTTATTTTTTTTTTTTTTTTTTTTTAAACTTAAAATCTATTTATTAAATCATGTGGTCTGTATTTTTTCAGGCGTCTATTTCTTATTCTTTCTTGTTGTGGTATTGTGTGTGTTGTGGTATGGTATTGCTTGAGGTACCCCAGATTTCTGCACCATATGTCCATATCGGTTTTATGATTGTTTTGTAAAGTAGCAGCTTGTTGTTCATTGTCAGTTTAGATTTATTTCCCAAAAGCCATTGTAGTTGTCCGGATTTTAGCCTTATTTGATTACGTTTGTGGATTATGTGGTTCTTCCATGTCAATTTATTGTCAATGTGCATCCCTAGGTATTTGATTTTCGATTTTTATTTCTTTATTATTTATCATTATTGGTTCAGGATCGTATCGAGTTCTTGTTGTATATATAACTTGAGTAGTTTTGTCTTCATTAATTTGGATATTCCAAGTTTTGAGCCAAGTCATTGTTTTATTCATAATTTTTTGTACCTGTTTAGTAGCTGTTTTTAAGCAGTCATGTGAAGCAAGTAGAACAGTATCATCTGCAAATGTTGCTAATAGTGTATTCTGTTTTCTTGGTATTGGAATATCAGCTGTATACAGGAGATATAAAACTGGACCCAAATTACTGCCTTGTGGTACTCCTGCTTCTATTTTACTTATATTTGAACATTCAGCCTTGTATTTAACAAAGAAATAACGATCACTTAAATAGCTTTTTATAATTAGGTAATATCCATTTGGCAAGAAGTTTCTCAGTTTATGTAGTAGGCCTTCGTGCCAGACTTTGTCGAACGCTTTTGCCACATCTAAGAAGATACCAACATAGAACTTTTTATCATCCAGGTCCATAGCTATTTTATTTATTACTCTATGGACTTGTTGTATTGTTGAATGTTGTCGTCGGAATCCAAATTGGTGATTCGGTTTTAGATTTTTTTGTACTAATATTGGTTCTAGTCGATCAAAAAATAGTTTTTCGAATATTTTTGAAAGAATAGGCAAGAGACTAATTGGTCAGTACGATGTTGCTAATGTAGCATCTTTTCCAGGTTTAAGTATTGGTATGACTTGGGCTACCTTCCAGACTTTAGGAAATTCTTTCAACCTAAATATAACATTGAATATATTTCTTAGAAATTCAATTGCTTTTTCAGGCAGCTCCTTCATTATTTTACCTGTCAGTAAATCATAACCGGGAGATTTTTTATGTTTTATTCTCTTTTTGATGCATAATTTTATTTCTTCTGTAGTGACCCATTTAATGTTGACTTCATTATTTCCATAGTCAGTTATCGGTAGACTGCAGGTATTGTTGTTTTCATTTGTGAATGTTTGTTTGAAGAACTCGGAGAGTAATATTGCTTTTTCATTGTTTGTTCTAGCCCACGTTCCATTGCTTTTCATAATAGGAGGGTTATGTGGAGTCGTTTGTTTCAAATTTTTTGAAGCCTTCCATAAGGAGTAGTTAGTTTCAGATGTTGCTGTTAATTCACTTAGATAATTATTAATTCCTTTGTTTTGTTGTTCTTTCAGTATTTCTTTTAATTCTTTAATAGCTTTGCTTAAGATTCTCTTATCTTCTGGTGATCTTGTAATTTGCCATTTTTTCCTTAATTTCCTTTTTTCTTTTATTTTCTTCTTTATCCTATCATTAACTGGGTAGAATGATTTTCTATGTGTTGTGCTAGGTGTTGATCTGATAGAGACTTCCCTGATCACGTCACCAAAATATAGAATTAAAATATATGAAAATAACATAATATTGTACAAATACATTAAGGCAATAAATAAAATAATAATAATAATATAAAATATGAGTATAGAAATTTATTAAATTAAACTAAATGAGTCAAAATCGACACACGTTCTCAATAAAATAACAATATTAGTAGTCCATTCTAGTACAAATAAAATATATGTCGTCATACGATGAAAAATGTATTGATATGATTTTTGATTCAAAGCTTAGATTGGAAAAAAATACCAGAAGATAAAAAAACAGAAGTTAGAATTTAAATACAGCAATTGGCATTGACTAATTCGACCAATATTGGTCTAGTAAAATTGTATTGGCAAATTTTAAACGATTTAGATTGATCTCATTCATCTAGAAGCGGTTTTATAATACAATATAGTGATCTATTCAATTATTGTTCATATATCTACTATTTTATTGATAGTACATCTGAATTTTGATTTTTGATTGTATATCGGAAGTTACATAACATTTTCATTTTTGTTGTTTGATGATATGATTAAACTCTTAATCGTTATACTTTGGTAATCAAATTGAGAATAAAAATGTTAGCAACAATAAAATATATTATCAATTGTATAGATTAACTATAGTATTATTATAAGCTCAGATGTACTATACATTTAAATTTATATAAATTTGATCTTATACTAATCATTATTTTGAATCTTGAAAAAATACAATAAAAATATCTGAACCTTTTTACAATCCATTTTCAATATATAATTATTCGTTTCTTCTTCTAAGGTTGCTAATCCATTACTAGATGTTAAGCGATCACTTAACTCATTACAGCAAGCCGGCAAGCTTATGCTGTGAACGAGTTCTCCTACAGTTCTGACACCTGTCCAATTTGGAATATTTCTACACCATGCCATTATTGTTTTGTTCCGATATTCCTCTATTCTTCAATTTTGCTTTATATAATTAATTGAAGCAGTTCATACTTGCGGTCTCGTCACATATGGTCACATGATCAAAGTAGCTTACTTTTCTATGTATGACATTATTAGAAGTAGGTCTCTGTTTATTTTCAATCTTCTAAGTGCGTGATTTTGTCGGTCTAAAAAAATTTCCGCATTCTACGATATTCGAAGGCTTTTAATTTGTTAAGTACAGCCACTTTCAACGTACATATTTCTACTCCGTATAAAAGTACAGACCAAATATAACATTTTAAGTACCTAAGTAATCTAAGTTTAATGTTTATTTCTCAGTTACAATCATAGTATGTTTTTATATTTTATAAAGTAGTTTCTTGCCATTTCGATTCTATATTTTCAATTCCTTATCTGACATCCAGCTTTCATCAAGATAACAACCCAGATATTTAAAGCTAGAAAAAAACAGTTTATAGGTGCATTGTTGATTGTGATAACACCATTATGTTCGCGTTTTTTCGTTTACTGACTATCACAAATTTTGTTTCTTGGATGAACATGTAAAGGCCGGAATAATTGCCAGTGTGTAGATTTCATATAGCATTTCTATGGACTTCGGAACATGCCAATATTACCGGTAACGAAGAAGCAGACAGATTGGGAAATGAAGCACTTTTAAAGTCACTTAATCCGAATAACAAAGCCGGTACTACAGGGATTATAAAGAGATATGTGATCGAACTTTATGGGACATACACATCACAAGTTGGGAAAACGAACACCTCACCAGCAAACTAAGGTATATTAAAAGAAATGTATCCAGATAAAATAGTATCTACCAGGCCAGTAGGAAAATCGTTGTTGTTCTGACTAAACTCCGAATAGGACACTCATGATACACCCACATCTAACTCTTTGATCGACTCCAAAACGCACAGCCGACATGTCACCGATTTGCAGATACCCTAATCACTATACAGCACATCTTTGAAGCTTGCTCTTTATACACTGATGTAAGAGCCAGGCTTGGAATCACAGGACTTGAGGTACTCACACAGGATACTATAGAAGCAACAACTAATATCATGGCATTTCTCAGAGAGACTAGCATATTCAATAAAATATAATAAAAATTATTAATAATAGAATAAAAAAAACTTAATAATAGTTATTTGTAATCTAATAAAAACTAGGCTAAAATCAAAATTATAACCTTTAAGACGGAAAAACTTGATTTGAAATTGAAAAAAAAAGGAATTTAAAAATCTAAATTTAGGACAAAATTATGTAAAAAAAAATAAAATGTTAGTTATAATGATAGTTATGTAAAAAACTTTAAAGAATGAGGGCTTAACAAAACCCTTGTTAGTTGACAAGTCCATAATAATGACCTTATAAATATATAAATAATAAGGCCGGAATAATTGCCATGTACATTGACTTGGTCAACTAGATATTGCAAATATTCCAAGTTTTCAGCTGTTACGGTTATGTCATCCACGTATCGAACGTTGTTGATGTAGATTTAATTTACCTTGATGATTTTGTCTATTAAATCAATTGCGTTTTGGAAATTATGTTCAGAGAATACAGATCTGATGTCGATTTATTATTTTAAATGAGAAATATTTAAAATGAGACGTAGCGAAACTAAACTAAATATTTTTCTGAAACTTTTTAGAATTTCAATCTCTGAAAGATTTTTTGATATCGTCAAAAATTCTGCGCAGATAAAAGCAGGTGCTAGTTTTCATAGTAATCGATGTCACGTCAGTTTCGGCAGATATTTTTTTAAGCCTGCTTTTGAATGATTTTTAAAGTATATGCAATTTAACAAAGTAATAATGTCAGAAAATATGTAAATGAAAAATAAAAATTAATTATTAAAATAAAATAAATGTGTATATATATATATATTATAATAGATAACTATATAAATATAAATATATAATAAAATAAATATACCTATTTTAAAATATTTAAAATAATTTTAATATATTTTAGTATATTATTTTAGTATATTAAAATATATTAAATAATTTAATATATAAAATATATTTAAAAAAAATATATTAATATATAAAAATTATATAATAATATAATTATAAATAATATACTATATAACTATATATAAACAAATTGTGCATGTGCTGCTTCTGTGAACAAGAATTACCGATGAAGAATTTTCTGCACATCTGCGCAAGTTTTTTTGTTCATAGTGACAAAAATATGCAAGACACCGACGCAGGTTCTTTTACATTATTTTATCAAAACTATCAAAGCCAAATACATTCGCCTAAATAAAGAATGTTTTATGTTCCTCGCCAGAACCAGATTTAAATTTAATTTTTTTTCTATTAAATAAATTATTGCCTATGTGGTTGTTGTTTGAGATATATCAATAAAAAATATTTAAAATAGTGGCAGGAATAAGTTGAAATCATTGACAACAATAATTCATAATGAATTCGAGTACTATTTGTTATCAAACTTATGTTGAATACTAGTTAATATATTACAGAATTCAACACAACACAATTTATATTATATTTTTGTTGATTAAATTTGTATATGGATTTGTGAACCTTATTCAAGCTTTTGATAAAATTACGTACCCAAATTGATACCATAACAATATTAATACTATATACTGGGTTTAGGAAGTAATCTATGATATGCGAGCCAGAATGGACCATTTAGAAAATATAAAAAAAAATACTTTAGAGATATAATTGCAATATAAAAAAGCTTAACCTGTGAAGTTTAGTCCACTTAGAAAAATAATTGTAATCATGTTCAAATTCGTTTAATTTTACTTGTTTTCTTTGCAAGATGAAATAAATTTTTATTTTCTAATTGAAATGACAATAACTCATTTTTCGAGAAATTGGCGCTTGGTACACTCTGGCTCGGACCGCCTCATATAAACTTTACTTTTAATATACAAATCAGCTTAGCGTGGAGAGATGTCGTATACAGTTTATTTATATTCACGGATTTTGCAGAATTTTTTTACAAGACTGAATCCTGAATCCTGACTGAACCCAGATCATTATACTCCTTCTCACACACTTTCCAATAAGAAATTGTCCTAATTCAATACATGTGGAGCTAAACGTGCAGATATATTTTAACGTTGTTTAACAAAAGTAGATTGTGAAAAAATTTTAATTTCAATTTTGATTGTATATTTCTGGTCATTCTGAAGTCAGCTAAGCTTGTTAATTTGCAATTGCATGATTTGGATATTATCTGTATTAACCCTTAAGTGAATGATTTTTCTGTTTTTACTAAAAAAAATATTTTTATGTAGAAATTGTTGTTCTAAAAACAAAAATATAAAAAAAAATGGATTTGGGTCCTTGGAGAGTTGTGAGGCCACTTTTTGGTGTATATATTTAAGGGTTAAACAATAAAAGCACTTAGCTATTCATTTATTCATTTATTTATTCAATTCTTAATGTTAGTATACATAAGATGATTAGTCTTTATAAGAGTATACAAATAAAAATTATTAAAAGAAAATATTAACTTAAATACATACTTAACTTACAACTAAACCAGCCAAATAATTTACAGATAATAAAGCAATTAATTCAATTAAATCAATTAATTCAATTAGACCATATTAAACAAGCTCAGAAAGAACACAAAAAAAACAAAAAAAAAATAAAATAAAATAAAATAAAAAGAAAAACCATAAAAATATTTAATTTTAAAGTAAATTCAATTCAAAGCAACTTAGTAAAAACATGAGAAAGAGAAAAAAAGAAAAAAAAAAAAAATTGGCTTAGACCTTACATTCTTTCCTCCTTCAACTATAAAAAATAAAATAATATATTGTTTCCAAATTAACTATTATCAAAGGTTTTAGCTTAAATTATTCCCAAGACAGCTCACTAAACTTGTTAAGAAATAATTCACAGCTAATAGTACTTGGCAGTGCATTCCATAATATTGCAACTCTTACAAAGAACGATATATGTCTAAGTCTGCCATTGTGACGCGGAACAATTAAATTCACACCCCTGGGTTATCTTCCAAATATCAACTTATTGTGTAAGTATATAGGTGTGGCTTTAGAAATTATTTTCTTCATGTAGTATATATATCTGTAATTCAAGAAATTTGCGAATGAGCAGTCAAGTATCAATTTAGATACATCACTAATTCTATCAAATCTACGGCGATTGGTAACAAAACGGGTACATGCATTAAAGATAACATTTAATCTAGACAACTCGCATACACTCGACATACCCGTATAGACCACATCGCAGTAAGTAAAAAATGGCATAATTAATGACAGGATTAGTTTCTTCTGTGCCCATTCACTCAAATAACATGAAAATTTCCAAAGCTTACGAAGGCGTGAGAAAACACACCCAGAGATGTGATTTATGTGATCACTCCACGTAAACATTTTATTAAATACAACACCCAGACACTTAGCTTTACTTACATATTCAATCATAATCATCATCTTATAGCGCTACAGCTCTGGGTGAGCTTTCGTCCTCATCACCATGCTCCTCCAAAAAGGTCGATCTTGTGCCGTTTGTCTCCAATTTGGGATTTGTAGAATTTGAGCATCGTTTTTCACGTTGTCTGCCCATCTGCTTCTTGGTCTTCCTCTACCACGGCTGCTATCGAGCTTTCTATTCAGTACCACTGCTTGCTTTCGGCTTTTGCTCATTCGACTTACGTGGCCAGCCCCCTTCTTAGTATTTGGGGCCTTTGCAAATCGTACAATATCCTCACTATCGATTATACTATTGAGCTCGCTGTTGCTTCTGATTACATATTCTCCATTCTGTAATATATTTGGCCCGAGTATTTTTCGGAGAATTTTTCTTTCAAATATGCGCAGGCTATTCTCCTCGGCCACGTTCATATTCCATATCTCACATCCATACGTCACTATGGGTCGTATGAGAGTTTTATATATTGTCATTTTGGCCTTTCTTGTTATTAATTTTGATTGAAGCAACTTTCTGTTTGCATAGTAGCATCTATTTCCGGCCTGAATTCTATTATGAATACAGCATTGCATACTATTATCACTTCTTATTGTTGCTCCGAGGTATGTAAAAGTTGTAACTCCTTCAAAGTTGTACTCTCCAATTGTTATATTCTGAGTATTTCTTATTTGTTCATTTCTTGACATTTTTAGATATTTTGTCTTGTCTTCGTTGTAGTAGTTAGTCTTTGTAGTAGTTTAAGCCTACTTTTTGTATCGTTCGTTGATTTTTAAGCCTACATATTCAATAACACAATAATTCAATTTAATTTGAGGCAAAAATGTAGTATCAATATTACGGACATACAGAATTACGGCGTGTGATTTAGTCGGGTTCAGTCTTAACCCATTATCTTTAGCCCAAAAGGCAACAGCATCAAGCTCATCATTATTTTTAGCAACATACTTGTGAATTGCATTTACTGGTCCACCGATATAGATTTGAGCGTCGTCAGCATATAACCTACATTGAGCCTCAGATAAACACCGAGGAAGATCATTGATGAGCATAATGAAAAGCAGTGGACCCAAAATGGATCTTTGAGGTACCCATCATTGAATTGATAAGCAGCTAGATTTGACTTCATTCAGGTAAACAAACTGAGATCTATTAAGCAAGTAACTATGCAGCAATTTAATGGCAGATAAATCAAAATTATAAAAAAGTTTAAGCTTTTTGCATAACATTTCATGATTAACGCAATCAAAAGCTTTAGTAAAATCTAAGAATAATAATTGAATTACTGCATGCCTTTTATCAATTTCACGATAAAAGTTATCAGTGATTTCTAATAGGGCAGAAGCCGTACTGTGTTGCCTACGAAATCCAGATTGAAACTTATACAGAAGATTATTGGTATTATTGTATTCATTCATCTGTTCATAAAGCATACGTTCGAAGGATTTAGAAAGACAAGAGAGAATACTAATAGGTCTATAGTCATCAATGGTGGGGTTGCTTTTCTTTGCAACAGGAGTTTTTTTTTTTTTTTTTTTTACACTCTACAGTAACTTAGGTAGAATCACCTTTTCGTGCTTAATTAAGTACGGTACTACAAGTTTACACTACAATATCTACAAATATTTCGAGCATTTATTTAACAAATTACTGGCTTATCTACTCATTGAATGTGGAAAACTACTGCTATTATCAGGAACTAAGCCTTCTTAAATAGAATAGTTTCATTTTTATTTAATTTGTTACCAGATTATACTCTCAATTATTTTTTTGCCATTTATTATATCCCAATGACAAAGGGTACTGGACCAGGTCGAAAAATCCATAAAGCATTTTTTTTTTTGCTTTGCTTCATCGGGAATCGAACCTGGGACCATTCGGTTGAAAGGCAGGCGCTCTACCTACTGCGCCACCCAGCGTGTCAGCCTTAGCACATTTCCAAGCAACGGGGTAGATTCCCGTAGTCAGTATCGAATTGAAAATGTGTGTCATATATGGCAGAATAACAGGAAGAATCAACTTAATAAACCTGAGAGGAATCAAATCTGGTCCAACTGCAAGAATAGCAAGATTGACTTCATTTAAAATTACATTGCGAAACGCAAAATTATTTAAATGTGAGTTATCTTCCGTATCAGTAACGTGTAATGAGAAATCTGCAGAACCACTTGGTGTTACTAAAAATTTACTGTTTAACTCATTTACATCAATGTCACCCCCACAGTCAATACTATTTTTTAGCGTAATCCCAAGTCGCGAAGCATTGGACCAAAAAGGATTTGAGGATGAGCCAGGACTGAGTACTTTTGAGAAATATAACTTCTTCTCTTGCTTAATGCGAAGATTCAAACGATTCCTGAGACGTTTAAGCTATGTTTGAATGTTAGGTATATCTATTTTTCTAAGATTTTAAAAATTAATATTCACCTTACTTTTTTTTTTTTTTTTTTTCTCTATTAATTCAAAAGTAAGAGTACATAATTGAGATTACAAATAAAAATTTGAATTTCGATCTTAGCCATAGGCATTTCTTCAAAAACAAAACAAAAAATAGTAAAACTATTTTTTTACAATTTATTTTTATTTTTTTTTATTATTTTGAATAAGTCATTTTTACTATATTCATCTTCATTCACCTCTTCGAATTTCATTAAGCATTTTTTATACAAATGAAATTTTAATTTTAACAAAATACCCGTCCATGACTTAATAGAAGAGTTCAGATTTTTGATTTTTTTTATTAAATATTTTATAGTTAGACATTTTTACATATACACAGTTTCCTCTACTACAATTTCCATAGTAGAATAAAAAACCTAGTTACAATATTCAATAAAAAAAAAAAACACAATAACAGTACAAAAAAAAAACGGAATAAATGAATGGCCATTATATGGCTAGGTATACTAGTAACAAAAAAAAAAAACGTAGCAAATAAACATAACTGGTTTTGTTATTATTTTTTTATATAGAATGATCCTTGAGCGAAGAAGAATAAAAACAAGAACGGAAAATAGAAAAAAAAAATTTATTTAATTCTATACAATAGGTAAAATGACTCTCTGTTATGAAACAGAAATGTACCATAAGCATTTACTTTCCTATTCTTTTTTACGTTCTATTTGATAATAAATGCTCCCCGCGATTTTCTTTCTTGTTCCAGGACATTGTATAACTCTTACTTAATACAATATACAAAAAAAAAAAAAAAAAACAAAATAGAATCTAGAACATAACTGGAGACTAAAATTGTCATTTTGCAACGATTATTTCTTTTATATTTTCTTTTCTATTGTTTTTTTAATTTTTTTTTTTTTTTTTTTTGTTTGTTTTTTTGGACCAATTTTCAAAATAATATCCTTTATTTTTTTCGTTTTTTATTTCTTTTTTTTTGTTTTTATATAATATTCACTAGACAATGAAGGAATATATTATTGTTGTTCTCAAGAAGCGTGATGTTTTATAGAAACAAAGATTTTTTTTTGTTGTTTTTTTTTTTTTTTTTTTTTGTAAATTATCCTGAAACAATATAGATAAATTTTTGAAATAAAATGTGTACATATTGAGTTAATAATGCAGTAGATATTATTTTTTGATGTAGTATTAGTATATTATGTATTATAAAAGGATAATAGTATAATAATGTATAGATTAGCTACTAGCAATAAATGGATTTCTAAAAATTTTTGAATTCTCACAAAAAAATAAAAATAAACCGTTTTTTTTTTTACCAAAATATCAGATACAGTCATTTTCATAATATGATACGTGGCCCAAGGTGGGTTAGGTTCAGTGTTGTAGATTATTTTATTGTATAATGCGTGTAAAATTATTATTTTCTATTTTATTATAATAATACACACTTAACAATAGAAAATAATAACGGAATTGAACACAAAAATAATATAATATCAAGGATATTATTTTAAGTGTTTTCCAAAAAAGAAAACAAAAAATAACAAAAACATAAAATTTGCTGATACAAAATATTTTTATTTTTTTTTTTCGTTTTTTTGAAAATATCATTTTCCATTTTCGGATATTATCAAAATTGTGTTTAGTGATGCAAAAATTGTGATTACAAAAATAAAATGGAAACAGAAAAATAAAATAAAAGAAAATTTTCATTTTCAAAATAATTTGACTTGACAGCGTTATTCCTGTCATTGTCATAAAAACTAACATAGAGTTAAAAATCATTATTAGAAAAGGAAAAGGTCAAGAAAATATCTGATAATATCCTAAAAATATATTTTTTCTGTTTAACAAAAAATTAAATGTGAAATTATTTTCCTTTGAAATTTTAACAAAAAATATACTTTTGAAAAAATGTTATCGTCATTTAGTTGAAATTTCACATTAAATAAATAATAGTAGTAGGATCTACAAATCTTATAGTGTGATCTGAATGTTGAAATAAAACTAAGAACATTTTTAATAATATCTACTGTATGGGATGGTAAGGTATAGTTTTTTAAGTTAATTTAACTGATTTGGTAAAATTTGTAGCTTTTTTTTATTTTAGCCTGATTTATTTTATGTTTTTTTTTTTTCAAAAAATAGGTGGGCCTTAAGGGCAAAAACAATCCTATCCACACATGTCTCTTAGTTGTGCGGGTATCTTACTAAAATCTTATAAATCAATACCACCAAAAATTTATTCAGAATTGAGATCAAACATATTATGGTATTGTCTTTCTGTGACGTTGGGGGAGTTCTTAGTTTAATAAAGAAAAATTATATAACATAATTTAAAAGTTATCAATTTAAGTGATGATGATAGTAAAATTAGCGCAATACGCTCTGTGATTGTGTTTTAAATAAGTACACACACACAAGTTTACATTTAAAAACTATTTAGTTTCGCTACGTCCCTTTAAAATATGTACAAGGTTTTAAATAAATGTATCATCAGAATAATAATGAAAATCGGTTGTGAAATGGTTCAAATATATTTATTTAGTTAAGCTCAATCTTCATTACAATTTTTATTATTCTTTTTTTTTTTAACAATACAACATAAAAAATTCAATTTACAAATTAAAATTATTTACTACCTTAGAACTAGTTAAAATACATTGAAATAAATTGCTCACATATTTTAATAACTACAGATTACTTATATAATTTAAGTTTTTGAGTCTGTTTCGAAAGTGTGAAGTCAATATAGTTTATGGGTTTATTACCAATTGTGTAGCTTAGAGCAAACCGAGGTCTTTTCCACTTTTAAAAAAAAAAATCGAAATTTAAAATTTGTTGATTTTATTTCCTAATATTTCAACAAATCATGTTAATTCCCATATATAAATGACATAAAAATTCACATTTAGGCGTATATAACATAATATTTCTATTCCGTACTTTTTGTCAAAATGAAAACTAATAAAAAAAATAACAAAAAAAGTCTATCCCTATTTTGGCGCGAAATTAAACAAATGTCATAGTTAAATCGTAGTGAAATATTACTTACTTACTTACTTGTTGGACGCACAGACCTTGAAGATCCTGTGCCTGATGCAAAATGATCCTCCACTGACTTCGGTCACGAACGGAATCTCTCCAATTGGTGATTTGAAGTTTTTTCATATCTGCCATTTTCGTCTCTCGAACGTGGCCTCCCTTGACGGCGCGTTTCCCGGAGCTTGAGTTCAAAGATTTTTCGAACTGCAGCATTTTCATTCATATGTCCTACAAGGCCTAGCCAATGAAGATGTCATATTCTGGATTTTTTGGTTAGGTTCATTTCGTTGAACAGCTGGTATAGCTCGGTATTATCGCTTGCTTTTGGTAATGTCCACGATTCAGTATATGGTTCTGCAGCAGCGGAAGGATGAGCGCTTTATATAATTGTGAATTGGTATTTAGGGATAGGAGTTTGAACACGGTTGTTTAGACAAACCGAAGCAGCAATGGCTTGCAAGGGTAATTCTTTGCCTTGTTTCAACATTGATGTTATTGGTGGAGCTGAGATGGAATCACACAATATTAGCTCAAAAAGTTTGAAGAACTCAGAAGAACTGAACATTAATGACAGGACAATAACTGAACAATTGCTTGAATTACTTGAGCATTTAAAAGATAATTAATAAAAAGAAAAAGGACGCTCTAAGAAAGAAAGTATAACAAATATGTACGGACTTTAAAGAAAATAAAATAAGACGGTTCTACAGGAAGATAAAAACAATTAAAAATGGATTTCAACCCAGACTAAGTAATTGTTACAACAAAAAGTAAATACTGAGTGAAGAGTGAGATATACTAGAAAGATGGAGAGAATATTTGGACGAATTATTAAATATTGAACAATCAGTGGAATTGGAAACTGTGATACCTATAAATAGCAACATTACGATTTCAGAATATACAGACGAAGGAATATTAACCATACATGAAGTAGAAGATGCAATTCTACAAATGAAAAATAACAAAGCCCCAGAAGAAGATGGCATTGTAAAAAGGGAAATAAACTTGACTACGCCAACTATAGAGGAGGTATCACATTATTAAACACAGCATACAAGACTCTCTCCAATATTATAAATAACAGATTAAGATGTATAGCCGAAAATATTCTAGGAGATTATCAAAGTGGATTTACACCAAATAGATCTCCTACCGATCAAATATTTCTACTGAGACATAGCATGGAAAAATGCTATGAGTACAACAAAAATCTCCACCTATTATTGATTGACTTCCGCCAGGCTTTTGACTCAACAAAAAAAGAGATATGGTACAAGCTGTATTTAATAACATGGGAATCCCAAGAAAATTGACAAATTTAAGTATGCTAACACTCAGACACACTAAATGCAAGGTAGCAGTGCAAAATAAAATAACGGACGAATTTGAAATAAAAACAGGAGTCAGACAAGGTGATGCCCTATCAACAACAATTTTCCATCTAATGCTTCACCACGCAATAAAAGATTTAGACAGAGGCGGACACATTTTCATAAAATCATCTATAATAAGTGCGTATGCTGACGATATTGCTATTGTAGCAACATCCTTTGACGAATTAAAAGAGATATTTCTGACTCTAGAAAAAGAAGCTGCTATTGTAGGATTAAAAATTAACGACCAAATTAAAGACCAAATAATATATGAAGAAACAAGACGATCCGCCCAAAATATAACAATAAATGATTATAACTTTGAAGGAGTAAATAGTTTTATATATCTAGGTGCCTTAATAAATAATAAAAATGACATGCATCTGACAATTAATGATAGAATTCAAGCAGCACAAAAATGTTTCTACGCACACAAAAGCCTTTTCAGGTCAAAAATTTTAACCAGGACAATTAAATTAAGAATGTACAAGACCATAATACAACCGGTCGTAACATACGGATGCGAAGCATGGACCATGACAATCAGTGATGAAAATAAATTGAAAGTATTCGATAGAAGAATACTGAGAAAAATATTTGGTCCCAAAATAAATGACGATGGTGAATACCAAATCAGATCAAATGAGGAGCAAGAAGCACTAATTGAAGGACATAATATTGTTAAATTTATTAAGGCACAAAGACTAAGATGGGCAGGTCATGTGGTGGGGATGAATGATCAAAGGATGCCAAAAAGAATATTAGACGCAGTACCGTACAATACAAGAGCTAGAGGTAGACCAAGATCACGATGGCTGGACGAAGTCGTGGGCAACTGTCGAAAGATTGAAGTTAACAGATTGAGGACAAGATAGAGCAGAATGGAGGAAAGTTGTCGAGAAGCTTAAGGCTCACCCCGCGCTGTAGAACCAACAGATGATGATGACTTGGGCATTTATTAAGTATAATTTCGGAATACCATCTGGTCCAGAAAAGTTATTAGTCTCAAGATTGTCCAAATTTTACACGCTGGGTGGTGCAGTAGGTAGAGCACCTGCCTTTCAACCGAAAGGTCCAGGTTCGATTCCCGACGAAGGCAAAATAATGCTTTCTGAATTTTCGACCTGGTCCAGTACCCTTCATCATTGGGATAAAATAAATGATAAATAGTTGAGAGTTTTGGTTATCACTAAAAATAAAATGGAACTATGCTATTATGAAGGCGAAGTACTCTACAATAGATATAGTTTTCCACATTTAAATTAGTAGATATAACCCAAAAAATTCTATAGAAAAGCTATTGTATGTGATTGTGTATTCCAAGTCTCTGTGTAAAAGCAGTTAGGGTGTTCATCCCATAGACTTGGAATTATATAAAAAAAAAAAAAAAAAAAAAAAAAAAAAATATTTTTTTATTAAAGCTTCATTAATATTAATATTAGACCAAGTTGTTTTAGGAAAATCATTCAAATGAGAAAAACCATCATAATTTGCTGTGAAAATTGAGTTAGTGTACGCTCAACTAAAATATTTGCGAAATATATATGTACCGTAACTATTTCAATTTATAAATTAAATACAATGAATTACGATACCCTATGTACTAGCATATTATGCAGTGTGAAATATTAAATTTTAATACACCTTTACAGCATTACTCTTTGTTAACAAAACTTTTATCAAAACTAAAATTTATAAAACGTAACAAATGACGACTATTAGTAATGTGAGAAATTGATAAACTTATAATATTTATTATATTAAAAGTTTTCACAACACCGTCGAAATAAAGTAATGTTAATAAAGTAAAAACTGAAAATATTAAAAAAAAAAAAAATTAATTTAAGTTTCGATTTCAACAACAAGCATTAAATTTTACTATAAAAACTGTCATCTTAAATTTGTTGAACATAACATTTTTCTCTACTTATTATTTTCTATTAAAATACTTCTAGTGCTCCAGCAACAACAAAATAATATTAAAAAAAAAAAACAAAAAAATTTAAATGAAATCAAAATTAATATAATAATTCTAAAGTTGCATTTTATTTAATACAAAAATTAAAACAATGGTGAATACAATATAGAATCACGAATTTCAACATTATTGTAATTTGATAAATGTAAAGTCATGGAACACGAATCAAGTAAAAACAAAAAAATATCAAACATAAAAATAAATAAACAGGACCATATTATAACTTGTAATTTCTATTTCAATCTTTTTCTATTCTATTTTCTTTCTATTTAAAGTTTTCATTTTTTTTTCTTTCTCTTTTACTCCTTCATCATAAAATACTATTTATTATTTTATTTATTTTTTTTTTTTTGTTTTTAGTTTTTATTTTTTACTGTAAATGGTATATACAATGTGTACAAAAACACCATAAACAACAGAATTTATTCACACAACACTGTAATATTATATTTTTGCAGAGATCCTCCCTTCTAAAAAAAAACTCAACAAGAACAAATTTAGTTCATTATCCTTTCTTAATAATAATTTTTATATATGAAAATAGTTTGAATTATAAACGAAATAAATTTCAAACACGAATAAAGTAAATTTGTTCGTTGCGTGTTTTGAAATAGAAAAAAAAAAAAAAAAAATAGAAAAAATAGAAAAATTATGAACGAGTGATTTTTGTTAGTTACAATTTTCTTTATTATCTTTGATATTAAAATAAAAGATAAACCGTTATAATTCTCACACTTGTATAATACTTAGTTAGTGTTGTATTTTTTCATTTTATATTATTATTATTTTTTTTTTTTTGTCTTCACTTTCTACATTGTTAATAGTTAGTTATGTTTAGTAGCAGCTATATAGCATGTTTTAATTTTCTAAACATGTTCCAAACACATTTAGAGTGTTACAACAAAATCGTAAGTAATAAAAAGAAATCGAACTTTTCTTTTCTACTTTATTTTTTCTATTATTATTTATTTATTTATAGAGAATGAATGGATGAAATGGCATTATATATTTTATTATTAATTAATTCTGTTGATTTTTGGTTGTTGGTTTTTGTTTTTGTTTTTGGTTATTATTTTTGTTTTTCAATTTTATTTATTTTTATTAAGTTTACACATACAATATTGCGAGGTCATCTATTCTCACCCGAAACAAGCATGAAAAGATAATTTTGTAATTGATATTGTATTTATGGCTGTTGTTGTTGTTGTGGTTCTCATTGTTGAATATAATACAGTGGAGTTATAAAAGAAGGTAGACAATAATAGAAAAATAATTTAATTTTATATAAGTTTGCAACTATTAGGTAGGTATTATAAATATAAAACTTTATTGTTTGTTTAAGCAAAGTTCGGCTCTAGAACGAGCTAGTCCCAATTTTTTGGGCATCAGTTATCCTGAAACCAATGGATTAATATTAATAATCAAAATGTTTTTTTTTCTGGCCCAAAATGGGTTAAGCAAAATTTTGAGTCAAAAGTAAACTAATGTTAGTAAGTAAGACTATTTTAAGCCCATATTGGACGTGGAGTCATAATAACACAAGAAGACCCATATTCTATTTATTTAATATATTTCAAAATTCAATTTCTAAAGATATTTAACTAAATTATCATAGATTATTAAATCAAAAAAATTAAAAAAAAAAACAAAAAAATAGATTGTTAATCTAAAAACAATAAAAATAACAAAATATTAATTATAAAAATACATGAATACTAAAATAATAAACCAAAAATTTTTAAAACATAATAACAACATATTTATAATTATAGAAATGAAAAAAAAAACAACGAAAGAGAAAATTAAAAATAGATTACCTAATTAAAAATGTAAAAAAATAGATGAATTAAACTAAAAAATTTTAAAACATAATAACAATATTTTTAATTATAGAAATGAAAGATAAAACAAAAGAGAAAATTAAAAATAGATTAATTAAAAATAGATTAATTAAAAATATAAAAAAAAATAGATGAATTACAATAATTTATAGAAAGAGATTGATTTATGAAAAATTTTAAAAATTGTAAATCCTATATAATGCCATTATAAATAAATTATTATAATGACAGAGAAACATTAATCTTAATTTGCTTTGGTACTGTTATTTTTTTATTAAAATTGAAATATCGGCAAACATGTAACAATGTTGTATTTTATATCGGCAAAAATGCAACAATATTGTATATTTTAATTAGAAAAAAACCGCCCTTGGTTTAGCAAAATGGAAAATGTTAATGAGTCAAATCAAGTACCTATATGATATGTTGGGTCCATGACCATGACCTATGTCCTAGGTCAGACCATGACCTATATGATCTATATGATCTGTACCTATATGATCTGTTCTACTTGTTGACCCAAATATAGAAATGGAAGTAAATAAATAATAACAATTAGTATTTTATTTTGCATTTCGCCAGTGTCTGCCTTGTTTCTATGGCTTTTTGAGATATTTTACAAAATATGGAAACAATTAAAAACTATAACAACAAAGCTAGTACAAAACATTGTAGAATTATAATAGTTTCATATTTTTAATTGGTTATTTTGATTGTGCATCGTTCCTATTATTTTATTCCATGCTTCCGTATATAGTTACAAATATATTGCGGTAGCATGGAAAAGTTTTATGATAAGATCAATTTAAACGATTTATATAAAAGATAGGGCAAATGAGTCAGAACATAAATCACATAATTTCTATAAACGGAAAAAATGATGCTGTTTATTATTATGACGAACGTTGAAGCGAAGGAAGTCTTAGTACAAAATATACTAAAACAAAAATTTAGTTTTTTTAGAACTGAAAATCATGGAGTAGCGGTGAAGTTCGAGATAAGAGAGTTATGATAATGTATGGGTCAGTACGCAGAGATATAGATTTGACAATAATTATGATGAGAACTCTGCACTTTCGATGAAGTTGGGCAAAAATGATAAATTTTGTACATGAGTATACAATCATTTGAAAAACATGGCTAGTGGATGTAAAATTAATTTATCACTGCAGAACTTAATGGCTAAGACTTTTTTTTTACTCGTTGTAAGCGCAATACAGTTCAATCCGTAGCTTCAACTTTTATTGCTTTTAACTATGAATGAAAAGTCTACAGATAGAGCAAATTATGATAGTGACGGAGTAAATGGTAACGAAAAACTAATTTGTTGGACACTGCAGTTCAACTCAATTTTCGAATAGATTTTATTGGCAATTATTTCATATCCCTTTAATACAAAATGTGCCGGTAAACATTAGCAAAACAATTCGTTCGAACTAATCATTTCATCCGAACCAATTGCTGTGCCAAATTTCAAATCTTCCATTAAAATTCAGTCCTGAAAATGTGACGTAGGACTGCTTATATCATACTTTCAACCATATCATATGAAATAACAAAAAAATTATTACAATTATTTATTTATAACTGATAACCTCTTTTTTGCTTCAAATTGTTATAAATGCTGGAGGTATTCATTTATTTCCATACAAATTATTCATACTATACAAAGAAACAAAAACAATCAAGCATCAAAATATTATCCATACAAAGAAACAAAAACAATCATACACAGATTATATATCAACAGTATTTTAGAGCCTACTGCCAATATCAATCAAGCCCAATTTGATTTTTTCTTTTAACGAATTTCTCTAAATTCGGACGAACAAAACAGAGAAAAAGCCTTGGCAATGTGGTGGACTATCGATAAAGTATCAAAGACATGAAATATAATTTCTTTTACATTATTTCTGTAATAAATTTTATTTTCACCAAGTACGTGGGATAATATCTCCCATTTTAAATTTTAAAACAATGTTTACTGTTTTTTATTTTATGTCTAGATAGACCTAAAATTTTATTAAAATGTTGTTAGACTTGAAAAAAGGACCTGCTGAATGAATAGAATACATTTCACCTGTATTAGGTTAGGTATATGTTGTAATGCTACTTGAGAGTCTGTCCCATGACTAGTTATAGCTATGTCGTCTGCATAAAGCATTGCAGTGGACATTACTTGATCTTGTTGATTTGTGTTTTGGTGTTGAATATCGTGCAAAAAAATATTATAAAGCTTAGGTCCCATGATCTAGCCCACTGCTCACCTTTATTTTGTCAACACGCAATCAAAAGCCTTTTTCCAGTCTAATAATAGCATCAAAGTGCACCTTTTCTCATTCCCATTGTGAGTACAATCGTTATGAAGTTTTAGTAGCGTATCTGTTGTTGAATGACCGCTTCTAAGCCCTACTTGATATTGTGGGATTAAAGTTTCAACTATTCTTTCAAATAGCTTCCAAATATTTGACAATGGAGATATGGGTCTATAGTTGTTCATTTCATAAGGGTTCTTGTTTTTAATAATGGGGATCAATAGTGTGGTATTTTCCATGCTTTGGGAAAATTGCAGTTGTTTAAGCAATTATTAAAAATTATTGTCAGGAACTTTTTGGCATTTACGAGGAAGTTTTTAATCAAAATGTTTGTAATGTCATCCGGTCCACTTGATTTCTTTCGGTTTAAATTTTTTATTATATTTTTTAATCTAACTGTATTAATAAAGTGACAATCTGAGGTGAAGAGAGACTCTAGTTCACTTGAGAATTCTACTTGACCACTGAAATTTTCTGCACAATGTCGTACAACCATGTCGACTGCAGTGCTTTTCGATTGTATGTTCGACAACTTTGGCTGGAAGAGATCCTGATAGAACGATATAAATTCACTTATTTTAGCTTCTGTAGTCACCTGTAACAGGATACAGTATTAAAATGGTCGCAGCACCGGAATATTATGGATGATTACTGATAAAGTAAATGAGTTTAAGTCTATTGCACTGCACTTGCCTACATCAAGTAAGTTTTGAAGTGGACTAACAATTTCTTAATCAAAAATTCAAAAAACTCTACACTATAAAATCAAAATAGCTATTCTAAACTTCAACTTCCAAATTTTAATACAAAAAAAATATTGTACGTGAATTTTGCATAGGGTAGAAACAAAAATTATCTCTGCAAAAGCAAATACCAATAATATACTTTTAGATATTTTTATTTCAATAAGAATAACATTATTAAAATGTTTACAGGATTTAAAAGAAAATTTTTAAGGATATAAAATAATTTCGAAAATTTCAATTTCAATTTAAAATGCAGACAACGAATAAAACGACATCTCAGGGTAGTAAAAAAAAAAAAAAAAAAAATTTATGAATATTGTACATGATATGCATTTAACATAAAAGTTAAATGTTTTGATTTAGAAATGCAAAACAGGATAAATTTTTTTAATAAAAAACAATAAAAAAAATACCGAAAAACGCAAGATTTTTACAACCCACCATAACAAAATAACAGTTTAGGTGTGACGGAAGAGAAAATATTATTTAACTCACGTTATAATATACAATTTTTTTTTTTTTTTTTATATACCTAACATTGCATTAAGTGTGTTACGTGTTTGGTACTGTGTTTTTTTTTTTTTTTGAATAGCAGTAAATATAACGGTTTTATTTTTTTTTCTCACTATATTCATTTTTGATCCAAAATGATTTTATAGAGTAAATTTATATTGCAGTTATGGAGCAATTCACAAAAAATAAAATTCAAAATAATTAAATTGTAAATTGTATACGGTAAGTTGTGTAAGTGAGAATATCAATAATGAAGTAAGACAAAAAAAAAAAAAATAAAAACAAAAAAATCGGAGTAATTTTATGTTTTTTTTATTTTATTTTACCATTTACGATTTTATTACAAAAATAAGCACTTAATATTTTATTTTTTGCCATCCATATGAAAAACAATATAAATATCTACCAAAAATGTTTACTGCTGCTGTTCAACTCACTAAATTTCTCTCTAGTGGCCTAAAATTTACCTCTGTAGTCCTTTTAATCAAATTGATATAGAATACACTTTATATAGAATTATAATATAAAATGTCCTTTAAATATAATTCAAAAAAGCAAGAAATAATAAAAAAAAAGGTTAACGAAATTGTTAATAGCATTCTTTTCGAACATATGCTATTAAAAATGTATGACCTGCGAATATCATGTACTATGACGGAAGAATAATGTAACAAAAAAAAAATTAAATAAAAGCTTTTAAACAGAATAATTCAATATCGTTACAATACCTGTAGGATACATTTTTTAATTTATTTGATCCCATATAGTTTTTTTTGTTCTGATGTTAAACTTAACCTTTCAATTTGAAATTTTTTTATTAAAAATAGCTATCATGAGGATTACTTATATATTAAAAATAGAAAGTGTGAATATATTTACAATATGGAGATTAAAAGTATTGACCTAATATGAAACTATAATACTTTATATAGATAGTGGTACTACACCTTTCTAAGTATGGATAATATGAATCTATAACATTGTGTCAGTTCAGCCTGATAATGGCAATATAAGCTCTTCTTGAAGAATTATAACCTTTATTTTTATTCTAAAAATTTACAGAATAAGTCTTCAATTTTTCTTTTTTTTCTTACTCCTTTTATGAGAATAGGGCTTCCACTTGACATTTCCATCGTACTCAATTTCTAGCTGCTAAAATCACTTGTATTTGCGAGGCAAAGTCTTATCTGTTTTTTCTGTCTAAGTAGGGGATTGACCTACTGTAGAAGACCACTTTGATAATTCTATCTGCGCCTACATGGTAAGACGACGTCATATTTTTCTGCAAGTTATCGCTGCGATTTTATCCATCTTTGACTTTAAGATGCCTGACGTTACTGTATTTACTTTTGTCAGTTCTTGACAATTGTGTAATTATTATTAGTGTTTGTCCAATATTATTTATTGTGTTATCTGGTTATTGTATGAGATATATGAGTATTGATATAGATATTGATATAGGTAGTATTTTTAGTTATATAAAGTATTAATTATATTAATTATTTTTATTGATTAGAAATTTTATATACAATATTTTACTATTTTTTTTTAGTTATATTTTATACCCCCCACGGAAATCGAACTCGTGACTACCACATCGTAATTGAAACACATTTCTGTGCTCCAACCGATTAGGCCACGGAAGGGATAAAAGTCTTCAATTACTTAGTGATATTAAGTAAATATTTTTGTATTCGAAATTTGACATGGGCGAGTAGATCCATCTCCTTCTATTGTCCTGCAATTAATTCGTTCATTTGTATATAGACCACTTGTTATTAAATATTATTTCACAATATTTCTCTTAGATCTGACGGTTTATATATTTTTAGCCTGTAGATTTCTAAACTTGTGTCTGATATTTGTAGTGCCAACCGTTTGGGTGAAATAAAAGTTTACCAAAATATTTTTTGTGCCCCTAAGGGATATTGTGATCACCTGACCGACACAATATTAAAGTCGTGTTCGTATTTGTTCGTTACACACATACCATTGTACATTAAAAGAGATCATCTTAATAATTTAGAATAAAATTTTTCTGTTTGAATAAAATTATATCTATGTTTGTGTATTAAAAGTATGGCTATAATATGGGTTTAAATACACCCTTATAAATCATTGTTTTATTTATCAGTGATAGTTCTAAAGAAGGTCTTATTTGCTAATATGAGCTCTTAAATTTCAGTCTTATAACTGTATATTTTTATTCACGACATTGGAGAGCGTGTCTATCCAGATGTACTCCTAGATATTTTTCTGATTCAGCATGTACCAACATTTCATCGTTTAGGGTTAATACAAGGTCGTTTTCTTTCCTGGTAGTGAAAGTGATGTGAAAGTAATTTTCCTACATTAGTCTTGATACGCCAACTTAATAACCATTTTCTATTACGAATAGTCTTTCTTGTAGTAAATTGTATCGCTTTAGGCCGGTATCGCTGTATTATATCTACAAATGTATCATTGGTAAATTACAAGCTTAACCATCGATATTGTGATGAAAGGAAAGTTACTTTATATAAAATACATTTTCAAAAAATTGTAAAGCAAAAATCAATTGTATGTATTGTGTTGACTGGCTATTCCAATTTTTTCAATAAAGCATTTTAGAGTGTTCATTTCATAGTAGTGGAATTATAAAAAAAACAAATTATTAACTATAATGCGGTGGCAAATTAAACAAAAAAATGTTATCTTATCATACACCGGTCGGTAGATGCATGAAGTAGTTCTATACATTGCGATACCTGTAAGAGAAAGTTGGGTTTAGTAAATAATTGATTTTTTTTTTCTGACAAGCACTACCCTTTGTATGTTGTAGAGCTACACTTGTTAATATAAATACTCTTGGGTAGGTATGTAGAAGTGGCCATTCCAGCTAATTCTGGAAAGCCAGTTAGCACTTAGTTGGGCCTTTTTGATACCACGACTCGAGCGATAAATACTCCTAACCGCAAGATTATGAATGCAACTAATTTATTGCTTCCAATTCAATTTCAATTTTACATTTTTTATTCACTTTCATACAAAATTCGCGCTAATAAAAATGTTTTTGTTGCCTTTAGTAGTATGGTACAACTCTTAGTTTTTGGACGTAAATAAATTAATGTAATACACTTAATATAATTTAATAATATTTATACAGAATGTAGTACGTAAGTTTCATGTGATATAAAGAAAGTACACTAAAACTATAGTGATTGAAGAATGAAGTAAATCTAAGTCAAAAAGTAGTGTTGCTGCCAACCAACAGTTGTAGCAAACAAGAATGTTCAGTTAATTTCTCTTCTGAGTAGCGCTACAACTGAAGTGTTTTCTACAGATAATCTGATCTTGAGAATGTTTTTTTAGTTTATCATACTATGTTGTAGATATCAATTGTAAAGTATTATCGAGCCATCTTACCCTCGGCTTTTTTATTTAAGCATTATCGAGATCATACCAGATATTTATCATTCTATTTATAATACTGTATATATTATTGAAAATATAAAATAAGTATACGTAACACAGCCTCTTCCAATAAGTTTGAGATGTTCTATAGTAATCCCATATCCTATAAGGACGATTACATACAAATTTTGTGTCCTTTTTGGATCACTGTTTCAAATTTCTACATTACATTATTTTTTATGAAATGGCAAAATTGTTCCGGCTCAACATTACTATGATAAACAATTAAAGTTTAATAAGCAGTTTAAAATCACAATTTAATTTGATAGATCCCGAACACATTTAAGTTGATCAATGTAATTGTATTATTACAGGAATTAATATCCCAACCTCTTAAACAAGAAAATACAAAGTGGATTGTAGTTGGTACCAAATTTATCATATTTCTGCTATATTGTTACCACATAGGGATTTTCATTTATTTCAATTTAATCATTAATGATTTATTTTTTCTTTAATCTTTTTTTCTAGCTTTGTTAAAGCTACAAAAAAAAGCTAGAAAAAAAGATTAAAGAAAAAATAAATCATTAATGATTAAATTGAAATAAATGAAAATCCCTATGTGGTAACAATATAGCAGAAATATGATAAATTTGGTACCAACTACAATCCACTTTGTATTTTCTTGTTTAAGAGGTTGGGATATTAATTCCTGTAATAATACAATTACATTGATCAACTTAAATGTGTTCGGGATCTATCAAATTAAATTGTGATTTTAAACTGCTTATTAAACTTTAATTGTTTATCATAGTAATGTTGAGCCGGAACAATTTTGCCATTTCATAAAAAATAATGTAATGTAGAAATTTGAAACAGTGATCCAAAAAGGACACAAAATTTGTATACATATATTTAATGCATGTTTTAAGTTCACATATGTTCCGAGACAATGGAAAATTGCTGAAGTAATAGTAATATCGAAGCAAGGAAAACCGCCTTCAGAGGTAACATCATATCGACCAATATCGGTGTTACCTATTATATCAAAAATATTTGAGAAACTACTCCTCAAAAGACTTGCCCCGATTATTGAAGAAAGAAATTTGATCCCGAACCATCAATTTGGATTCAGAAACAAACATTCTACAATTGATCAAGTGCATCGCATCACAAATATAGTGGGAGAAGCGTTCGAAGAAAAAAAATCTTCTCAGCGATCTTCTTAGATGTTGCTCAGGCTTTCGACAAAGTGTGACACCAAGGCTTTGAATTTAAACTACATCGTGATTTACCAAGACAATTTTATGAAATATTAAAATCATATATGACCAATAGATGCTTTCGTGTACGTTATGCCAAAGAATATTCAGAAGTAAAAGAAATATCTGCTCGAGTCCCACAGGGAAGTGTTCTTGGTCCAATACTTTACCTGCTATATACAAGAGATATCCCACAAATTGACAACATTTTTATGGCTACCCTTGCAGACGACACTGCGATTCTTGCAGTTGACGTATCTGTCGAAAACTCTGCAGCAAAACTTCAAAATGCAGCGAATAAAATAAGATTATGGGACCCAACGATGGCGCATAAAACTTAATGAAAGCAAATCAACTCATATAAACTTTACTTATAAAAAGATTGCAACCATTCCTATCTCAATCAATAACAAAATAGTATCATATGCCAATACAGCAAAGTATCTGGAAATTACACTCGATGCTAAGTTAAGATGGAAGGAACATATAAGAAAGAAAAAAGAAGAGCTAAACATCAAACTCAAAAAATTTTACTGGTTACTTGGGCGTGGTTCTGAGTTATCAGTACAGAACAAAATATTGATATATAAGCAGATATTAAAACCTGTGTGGACGTACGGTATCCAATTATGGGGCTGTGCAAAGAAAAACAAAATCGAAATGTTGTAAAAATTTCAAAATAAAGTGCTCCGTGGTATAGTAAATGCACCATGGTACATACGTAACAAAGATCTCCACCGTGACATGCACATTGAAACAGTCACGGAAGAGATCAAGAAACATGCAGTCAAACACGAGCAGAGACTGCAAACTCATGTGAGCTCGGAAATGGTTCAAAGCAGTTCTTCAAATCGACAACAATGTCCGTCGACTCAAGAGAACGAAACCCCACGAGCTGGTCACTACCTAAAATGGAAAATTCTACGATAATAGTTTCCTTATTATTTCAATAATTTTCCTTTGTGAAAAAAACTAAATAATCTTCCCCCGCGAAACTATTGCTGTGGCTATCTCCTTCACTTGAAATATCATAGTGATAAAGTACCTACACGGTAATTTTTATGATGTTAGCGATCCTCCACGGAAACTATCACTATAATAATTTCCTAAACACGCGACCGGAAACTTACGAAAAAAAAAGTCATTAGTCGATCTAACGTAGATTGGGTATAACGAAAAAAAGATAGGTGGGCTTTAGTGGGTTCGATTCCTACACTATCAAGACGCACACGCGGCTGGAGCTCTTGATGTCCTTCGGGGATTTCCTCCTATCTTTCGAAAAAAAAAAAAAAAATATTTCTGCTATAAATTCAATTTTTTAAATAGTGAAAATATTAATTACCATTTTCCACTGTTCACGTTGTCATTGACTGAAACTTAGATTAGTTAGTGGAAGAAAAATACTATTTATTTATTTCGCTTCATTATCTCAAGAGAGTTCAGCCGCTCGTAAAAAGTATTATAATTTTATTAGTAATAGTATTACAACTTGCTAATCAATTTAAATTTCAATTTTTAGATATACATTTCTCTTTCTTTCTTTAATTGTTGCTTTTTTCTTAAGTCACCTCTCTATTTAACATAAGTTATCACAAATTTATTTATTTATTCGTTCTATTCTCAAAAAAAGCGTTAGCTCATACAGAGTGATTATTAGTACTTAAATTTTAAATTAAATGTTAAATATACATCATAGTAAACAACAAGTAGAAAGTATAAATAGCAATATGATAATATTACAAAAGAAAGAGAAAATATAGTAAGAAAATATATAGAATATTTACAAAATAGAAAAATATAACAATTATTGAGAAATTATATCCTGTATATAAATTTAATTAGTTTACATTTAATTCAATAGTAAAGATGGTTAATTAGATATTCATCATCATTATTGTCCTGTGTTGCTTGGGGCAGAACAAATGCATATGTATATGGTTTTTAAATAATTGCTTAAGTTAACCTACTTTAGTCCTAAGTAGGTGTTTTATTCAAATTCATTTAAATGAAGCTAGCTGTTCAATAATAGCTTCTTGCCTTATTGTAAAATCTTGTAGCAAGTTCCAGATATTTAAGTCAGTATTAATTAACTATAAACTAATACATATGTATTATTTTATTACAATCTAAATTCAGGATATTTCAAGATAAATTGTAATTTTCAAAATTCCACAACATCAAAAAAAAAAGACCAAGCCAATTAATGTAATCAAAACACTTTAATTGTATTGAACAAAATTTGAATATCCTCTTTCTATTTAATTATTTTTATTTATTTATTCAATAATTATTGTAAAATTCAATTTAATAATCATAAGTCGAATTTTAAATTAACACAATTCATCTACAAACAATCACGAAATTGTCCTCCAGCTTCATTTATTATTTTTTAAATATTAAATTTAAACGAATACAAAAAATTTAATTTTTACCAAAAAAAAAAAAAATATTATTTTTCTCATACAAGGACATTCAAGAAGGCGTCTTCATAAAATATTATTCAAATAAAAATATTGTTTATTAATAGTAAAATTACCTATTTATAGATACATTTTCACAGAGGGATCATAATACACGTAATAATATTAGATATACGAGGACTAAAGAAAATTTTGAAGTTGTATATTATGTTATACAGGATGATTCAGAGAAGTTAATGAAATCGTGCACATCTCATACTTTACATCTTATTAAATTTTATTCAGATATTAGAAAATCTGGAACAGAAATTATCATTCGAATAAGAGAAAAAATTTGAAAGATTTTTGATGAGTATCAATAAATAAAATAATACAACAGGTTTTTTAAAGTGCAAAATCCTGAGCTAAAATGGGTTAGCATAAAACTGATTTTGAACTCAGATTGCAGTTTTTTTTGCAAAATTTCAGTTTGGAAAAACAATTAAATGATAAAATAAAATGAAAAAAAAACAAAAATTATCAGATTTTCCTATAATAGTACCCAATCAAATTAAATTTTAAGCTTAAAGCTTAAAATTGTAAACTTTTTATTGTGCCTTTTTTATATACTCTATAATTCAATAAAAAAATTTCTATTTCTTTGAAATTGAGATTTTGCTTGATAAATAAAATTGTCCTTAACTTTAGCTTATTTTGTAATGCAAAATAATTGACTTGTTAATTTTTTCCTTTGAGTTCAGGTTGTTTAACATTATATACATAATTTTCTGCATTTATCTGGATATTTGCAAGTTAGACGGAATACTCCATCACATATACAAAGTGCAATATATATACAAATTGTAACATAATGTAATTGGTATAAACGTAGTATCTGTTTTTTATTGCTTATATATGTCATCTGTCATTTGTGATCTGTCATCTGTCATCTGTAATCTGTCATCTGTAATTTGTCATCTGTCATCTGTCATATGTCATATGTCATATGTCATATGTCATATGTCATATGTCATATGTCATATGTCATATGTCATATGTCATATGTCATATGTCATATGTCATATGTCATCTGTCATCTGTCATATGTCATATGTCATATGTCATATGTCATATGTCATATGTCATATGTCATATGTCATCTGTCATCTGTCATATGTCATATGTCATATGTCATATGTCATATGTCATATGTCATATGTCATCTGTCATCTGTCATATGTCATATGTCATATGTCATATGTCATATGTCATATGTCATATGTCATATGTCATATGTCATATGTCATATGTCATATGTCATATGTCATCTGTCATCTGTCATATGTCATATGTCATCTGTCAGCTGTTATCTGTGTCATTTGCCCATAATTTCATAATGATTGTCATGTCATTCAAGTGTTAAATTTAGATGGCGCCATAGAACATTTTTACTTTTATTATGTCTTAATTAATTTCATTTTATAATTTGAATTTTACAGTAGAACGCTGCTATGTCTGTAAAAATATAAAATTATTGTAAGTTTCTATTATCCTAGTTAGATTTTGTTTTCATTAAAAATATTATTTGAATTTAGTATTTCTATATTAATTTAAATTGAAATTATCTTTTTGACTAACTTATGTTATAATTAATTGAATACAATAGAATGTCTAAGAACATTGATTATTTAGAATTATTGAGGTCTTAGGATAACATATGTTTAAATTTCCAATGATGGCAAATAAGATGTTGTTAAAATGAACGAGTAAATAAACCTTATGGAATTGAAAATTTTGCACTTTACTACAAATATTCTGTTTATATGGTAATTAAAAGCATTCTAATAATTATTCTAACAAAGCGGTATGATATTGATAAATTAGTAAGCAAATACATATTTTTCTTAAACTTGAAATGAAAACTCTAATGAAGAAAGAATGGTAGAATTTATTTTGCTTTCGTCATTTATGGTGGTAACTAGTACATTAATATTTACGAGTGAATCTAGTAAGCAAGTAAAATTAACATAAAAAATAAAATTAGTTTAAATATTAATAATTTGTTATTGAATCGTTTTTCTTAAACTTTTTTTTAACTAAGATAGTTTTAAGTTTGTATTGCAAATAAAAGCTTACATAAAACAAAAAAATGCATCAGAAAAAATTAATACAATAAAAAATTTCCGCTTTTATAGTTCTTAATTTACAATATCTCTAAACTGCATAAAATAACAACTAATCGTAAAGCAAATAAATGAATATAGGTAAATAAGGATATGCAACAATGTTAATCATAATGCGGTATCATTATTGTACCAGTACGAAATTCATGATGTAGTTCGGCAATGATGCTGTGTGTTGTTGATGCAATTAATATATTTTAAAACTATCAGAATTTGACAGTGATGCTTTGAAAACTTAATTAAAATCAAAAAAATATTATCTAATATCGCTTTAAACGTATTTGTGGAAAATTGTGAACAATCAGAATATGATAATATACAGTAAGTAATTCAATCACTAGAATATAAAAAATTGTTAAGAAAAAAAAAAAAAAAAAATCTTTCTTTGATATAAAATTAACGAAAGAAAAATTAAGTAGTTTATACCTAAAACAAAAAAATATTTTAAAATAATTACCACTATCACAGATAATGTATTTCAATCAAGTAAAATCACATAAATTTTAAATGTCAAACAAGCATCAAGTATAACAATAGCAAACAAAGCATCAATAAATTCTATGATGCGAAGTTTGCTCAAGTTTGCGCATCACAAACAGTAATGTTGCAAAATAAAACGTGATGCTTTCAGCAACATTTTAATGTTGCATTTTAGAATATGGAACTTTTACGATGCGTTTCCGAATTTATTATATATAATCTAGTTATATAAAAATAGATATAGAAAGAAAAATGACGTTAAGCCAGTAAAATCTATGAAAATTCGACTAAAAAATTATCATGTCCGAAATACATTGGGAAAGCGGAAGGGGTACCTACATTTTTCTCATATAAAATATTTCTCTTCGAAAAACAAACAAAAACACTGAAAAAAGCGACGTAAACCAAACGAATGTTCAACACAGACCATAGCCACAAGTAAAGCTTTGCTTTGATATTTACTAGATCGACCTTAATTTTTAAAGTATTTTTAATTAAAGTATAGCATCGTCCTGAAATTATACTACCGTTTAACACAAAATATTCAAAATAGAGCTTGAAATGAAATATTTTCAAACTTTTGCAACTCTACTTATCTATGAGTATACTTGTTCCTATCTCATATAGTTTATGAAAATTTTTTCCATAATTTAATCGTAAATGACAAAAAAATCACCTTCAATTTTTTATTTATTTAGTTTAGCTCAACATAATACTCAATACAACATAACACATTCAATTTACAAATTAAAGTTATTTACTAACTTAGAATTAGCTAAAATGCATTGAAATAAATTGCGCACATATTTTAATTACTACAGATTATTTCTATAATTTAAGTTTTTGAGTCTGTTTCGAAAGTGTGAAGTGAATATAGTTTATGTGTTTATTACCAATTAGTAATATTCTATGAATCTTATATATTAATACGCTTAAACGTCTGTTAAACTTTTCACAAAGCTTTTACAACACAAAGCTTTTTTCAACTAGATTAGACAACTTTATTAGAATTACGATAGTGTGAAAAATTTTATTTAAAGACATAAACCACAAAACAATAAAACCAAATAAAACCAAAAACAAATTAAAATTAAACTAAAAAAAATTCACGTATTGAGCAATAATGATTATAGATCTGATTATATGAGTTAATTTTAAAAAACAAACAAAGTAGCAAAGACAAAAACCGAATTATAATTATTATATTGATAAAATAGCTTTGTTAAAATATTACAATATTGCGATGTTGCAGCAAAAAAACTTACCCGTAAAACAAATAGTAAATTTAGAAAATATATTTTTTACCTTATGTTCAGAAATTCCAATAATTGAAATTTATTTATTTTATTAACAAATAATTCAAAAGTATAAATTCAAATGCGCAGTAGCATTGAGTAAATATTATATTGTGCATGGAGAATCAAAAACCGAAATTTACGATCTGCTAAGAACAAGAAAAACAAAATATGTTGACATTATTATCAAGTTCCAATTTCCAATTCAATACACGGCAAATTTAGTACACATAAAAATTAAAAAAACTTTAAAAAGAAAAATCACAGACTACCCTTACCTACATCAGAGACCCTATCGGGATAACAATATAACAATAAAAACTGAAGAATAAGAGAAAAAGCACAATTATTGGCTTTACCCCTAAATATATAATAAATGGCATATAGATTCGATATGATTTAACAAAGCCATAACCATATCATAACCTTCACTATAATGGTCATACCTAATCATACCAAAACGTCAAAACATTTATTTTTTTTAAGATGCTAATTTTAAACATTTATTTATAATGCTAATGCTAGACCGGCGAATGTTACGCCGGGAATAGCTAGTTGTCTCATAATTGCCATAATTGGTTCTACGAACATTTAAGGTAAAGATTTTGTCATTTGAACCAATTTTTTGCATTTACAACAAAATTTAAATAAAAAAAAAACATTTTAAAACGCTTTTTGATGATTTTCACAACAATGGACTTTAAACATTTTAGCTATATCCAATTAAATTTTTGACTAGAGTTGTAGATAGTTCGTAAAGCTAGCTAATAATTAAACTAAAAAAAACTAATACAATTTTTTTTTCAGAATTTTTAACTTTAAAATCGTTACCGCAAAACTGGATTTTCGCTATATTCCCCATAAATAACATCGGTACGGCCAGTTATATTGACATTATATTAACTTATGATTTTTCCTTTTGTGTTTTATTTTATTTGTAGTTTTAGAGTTCATATACAATTCAGAGTATAAATGCAATGTTTAATTCTATAAAATGTATTTATATCGTAGCATTTAGGCTGTCTAGTCTTATAAATTTTAAAATTGGTTTTTTTTTTTACTTTTCTAAGCTGGTTTACCTAATAGTTTATTTTAACATTTTTCTAATCAAAGATGACGTTGTTTTACTAACCCTAATGGATGATGATTATATTGCACAAACAAATGTAACGAGCTTTCGCCTTGTATTAGCCGTCTGATCAGACTCTGATGTGCTTACTTTTAGCGTTAATCTGACAATATCTAAAAAAACTGATTGAAAAACTTTTTGCCCACCACCTACGTCACACTAAACCCGAAAATTAACCCATCAGTATTTCTAAAACACCCTATCATATATTTATTATTGCTCACATGTATTTAATGTGACCTTTTAAAAATATTTTTTTTGCTATACATTATTCGTTCTTAAAAAACAACAAAATAGTAAAAAAAAAAAAACAAAAGCACAAAAATCCATTACCAGGATGATTTATAACTCAAGGTGAGAACATTCTCATCATTATATTACACAACACCAATACCAACCACCACCATTTTTTAGCAGCACTATATAAGAGACACAAGTATTAAAATTCAACATTCAGGTAGCTATTATAGGTAATACGGTTTATTATTAAGTTAAGATGCAAAAAAAAAAAAAACAATGACAAAAAAAAAATGAAAATAAAAATAAACGGTCTGATAATTGATTTTTTTTTATGAGTGATAAAAAAAAAAGAAAACAAAAAAAAAAAACAATTTTTGAAAATATTGCGAAAATCGACTGATTCAGCAATAGGTACTACAACACAATACTATACACCAAACCAAATAATATGATGGGAATGCGATGCGATGAGTTGTCGAAGGTTGATTGAAAATTATTATTGACAATGTTATTGCTCTACCTAGGTGTGTGTATACCTATATATATATATATTATTTTTAGATATTGATATTATTGAACATTTTATTTAAGTATCTATATATTAAAGGTATTACAATATTATTCTTTCAGATATAGAAGAGACATAAGAATTATATATAGTAGATTTTGGTTATAGTATATCGTTTTTTTTTTTTTTTTTTTGTAAAGAGGACACTTGAAAACAAAATTTAATACCTTATTGTAGTTGTTAATGTAGCAGAATGTAACGGTATTTTCTAAAAAAAGAAATAAACAAAAAACGCGATAAAATCTATTATCACCATGACGACGACAATGATGATGGTGATAATAAGTAAATAAATATTTTTTGATAGGTATACCTATAGGTGAATTGAATATATATTATATATATATATAAATGTATTTATATACATTATTATATTTAAAGGATATATTATTTAATATACCAGTATGACAATTTGATTTTATAACACCTGAATTTTATCTTAAGATATACATTCAATTTTTATGTATATTTATATACATATATATAGATATTATTTTAATAATACTGGTTGATTTAATATTCAAATTTTAGAAAATATTCTTTACAGTTTTATAGTTAGATATTATGTCCTCTCTCTACTCTTTTTTTTTTTTTTAAAGTTTTCCAACAAAATTATTTTAAGAAATTTTGATTTTTCTTATAAGATTTTCTATATAGAATAAGGACATCAAAAATACTAAAAGTATATTATTATATTTATTGACATAAGGATATATTATTATGTATAATATACACAAGGACATTTTCATTTTATATTATACAAGCATATTATATATATGTATATAATATTATATAAAGTATATTATATTTAAATGAAATTATTTTAAATGGATATTAAAAATGGAAAAATGTTTCTAAATATCATTAAATAATATTTTTTATAAATAAAGTTTTTTTTTTTTTTAGAATTTAAATTTTTATGGAAATTTATTTTAGTAGAGTTTTTTAGTTTTTTGAAAAAACAGATTTAAAAAATTTGTTTTATTTTTGTTTGATAATTTTCTGTATAGGTAGATATATGTATGTATAGAAACACAATGAATAAATAAATATCGTTAAAAAAAATTAGGTCGAAATTAATGCTTAGAAATCATTATGTTCAATAGCGTATTTCACTAAAAAAAAAAAATATTAGATTGTTTGAAAATTAAGATATATTTTTTTTAACCTTGACAGAGGTTACTTCGATATCAATTAAAGTGCAATATATTTAGTTAAATGAAAAATAATGTGTATTTGTTTACATCCTGACATATTTTATGGGATCTATACTCACAAATACTAATTTATAATAAATACCCATTGTAGATGTCGTCCCTCCCAAGGTATTTGTCCTCATATGTGGACAAATTTTTAAAGTCTTTTAAACTAATTTTATGCTGTATTTTTAAACGATATTAACATATTTGTTGATATGCGCATCGCATCATCTACCATGTCATAGCTAAAGTCAAAAGTAAAAATTTTAAAGTTTGATTGATTTATGTCGAAACTGTATAATAAAATATTGGCGCGCAATTTTGAAATTTGCTTATTTGAAAGACAGCATTCCTTTATTCCAATTGTTTTCTAAAATCAGCGTTAACAGTATTTATAACAATTTTTTTTATATAATAGATAAATACAAGTTTAAATTTAAAAAAAAAAATATTAAATTAATTGGTAAGTTTCATTATTACAAAGTTTTAAAATATGTGCCTCATATGAGGACAAAATGTCTAATTGGAATTAAACAAATATGACAATATTGTAATAACTTTTCGTTTTGTTACGATATTTTTAAACAGCTTTCAAACATTCAAATTGTTGAAATTTTAGAAGACTCAGAAGATGTATTTGAAGCTGACGAAGGGGAATGCTTCAAATTTAATGATAGTGAAAAAGATATAGACGATGAAAATGAGGATCAAGAAGAAATTGTTGCTACTTTAGATATCGAAAATCCGAATGAGATAGGCCAAATTGATTTAAATAACGTAACGATTGTAGAAAATTCTAGATCAATTTGGTTCGAAAAGAGAGACAATGAAGGATGCACTACTGAATTTTTAGGGAAAAATGGTAATTAAAGCTACTGGAATTACACCGCTAGAGTATTTTCTGCAGTTGTTTGACATGGAAATGATTGTCGACATTGTAATAGAGTCCAATCGCTATGCCTTGGAAAAAGGATATGAACTTAAAGTAGCAACTTAAACTAGTGGACTAGCAATCGATTCTATAACAAACGCTATGGGACTTCGACGTTTTGAAAAGATAAGATCATATTGACGTGAATGATATTCCTGCTGATAATAAAGATAACGGTAGATACTTTTAAAACACAAAATTAGCTACCTCATAAATAATTATATAGTTCTATAGCTTAATATTTGAGACATATCAGGGTGCTGAAGTATCTGATCCTCTAATTGTCGGTATTAATAACTGTGGAAATGTCGTCATACGCCTTTGCTCTGATATTTTGAACAAGAATCAAAAAATGTATGCTGATAATCTATTTAGTAGTTTACCTTTAGTGCGGTTTCCAATCAGAGGTGGTATATGCGCATATTTTATCATTTTCTGAACGTTTCTTGTGTAAATAAATGGATACTGCGGAAGCAAATGTATGATCAAAAAAATTTACTTACATTCGGAAGCGAAGTTGCAAGTACTCTTATTCAAAGCGGTTTACAAAACATGAATTTTATAAAATATAAGCGTAAATCTGGTAGACCATCTGAACAGTCTCCAGCTTCGCAAAAACCTGTCCCAAAAAGAACTTGTGTCAGTGACTCAATGCGTCTAACTAACAGAAATCATTGGTCTCGTCGATCTATGAAAAACTACGCTGGACGATGCAGTTTAAAGCATTGAATTAGGAAAACCAGATTTGTTTGCTCAGGTTGCAATATTGTTCCACTGTGTCCAGAATGTTTCGAAACCTTCCATGCCACTCAAAACAATTAAATCTACTAGTCATTTTTTGTGTAATATTATTTTTATGATAGATACTTTTTCACTCATTAATATTTTAATTTTTTAATTTTTTTTATAGCAATTGAATTGTTTTCTTTTATTTTTTTCTTATATATTTAATTTTTTTATTATTTATTACATAATTGAATCTAGTCTGAATAATAAAAAAAATTTAAAAATTAAAAAACGAATCTATTATTTATACAAAAGTTTAAAACGCACATCTTGCGTAAAAAAGCATCATTTTAAACTTTTTGTCCTCATATGAGGACAAGTTATTACGGATTACCGGTAAAGGTAAAAATATAAAGTGAACAGTTTTTTACTTAATTTGAGGTCACTGATGACGAAAATCAACTTTAGAAAATTCTCAGCCCAGTATAAATGATACTTGCTCTGGGAGGGTTAATGAATTTCATTTTCAACGGCCAACTACTTCTTGACACGTGTTTTAAAAATAAAAATTATATATATCCTTTTTTGATTTCGTTTATTTTTTATCTTATTTTCAATAGTTTAGATTAGATTAGATTATATAATTTTGGGGAGATCTGTCATCCCCTATATAATCGCAATAGATTCTTTCAATATTTCACAATATATTCTACATAAGTTATTTTCGGTTAGCACCATTTTATAATGGGATACTTATATATTCGACAGTGGCCTGTTATTAACCCTTCCAAAATACGCAAATGTATCGTTTTGAATCTTGGAAGAGTTTGAATTTTTTTGCGTGATCCATTAGGAGTGCTTTTGCTTGAACGCTATTTCCAGGAACGTTGGACCCGAAATCCGCAATTTTCTGCTCTACACAAGCTTTCAATTTCATCTTATCTGTGCTCATGCGAACCCCATAAAATGGACTTTTCTTTGAAACACGTATGCTTCTTGGATGCTTACTGGATGGATTCTATGGAAGGCTATGGATGCTTTTCTTGCTATATAATCTGCAGTTTTCTACTATGTCAAGTCATAGTAAACTAGATAGAATACTTTTTCATACACGGTACGGTACTGCAATTTATCTTCACTTTGTGTAATAAAAAAATTTTTGCCAACGGGTAGGTATTTGTTTTTTTTTTTTTTTTTTTTCTTTATAAACAAAAAATATAGCTTACATTATATACATTTGTATTTGTATAACAAAATTTTATCCATTGAATTATTCATTATTGGAGAAAATATTAATATATAGAAAGATTCAGACCTTAGCCTAAGCTGTATGGGCGAATAGTTAGTTACATTTTAAGAGTTAGCAACAAAAAATAAAAAAAATTAAGTTTTAATTTTAAATAATAAAAAGTAGATTTTCCTAAATATTCAATAATACTAAATTTATTAATACTAAATTTAATAACTACCAACATTCCAACATTCCTTCCTTATTACATTATTTAGTTTATTTGAAATAAGTTTTAAAGTTTGCGTTCTGTTTAGTTTTTAGTTTTTTCCTTTCCTTTCACACTTTATTTATAATATTTATTCTTTAAGTTTTAATTTTTATTCTTTATTTTTATTTTTCATTTTTATTTTATACCGCAAGTAAGTTTTCGATTTTCCTTTTAAATAAACTGTATGAATTTATATTTTTTAGGTCGTCCGGTAGAGTGTTAAAAATGCTTAAATTGTTGTATACGCAGTTTGCTTTTTGTATATCTGATCTAAACAATGAAAGATAAAAATTTGAGCGATTCCTAGTGTTATGGCTATGTATGTCTATATTCCGATTAAGTAAACACGTGTATTTAATAATATTGTTTGTAGTTTTGTATGCAAGATAATACATTTCACGTTTACATATGTATTCAAACTTATGTATCGTTCACTATAAAATAATTCCGTAGGATATCTTGGTGGAACGAAATTAATAATTTTAATGTTGCCATTATGTATGACATCCAACTATTTGAGGTATGTTTGTGGAGCGTTACTCCAAATGGGATTTAGGTATATAATATTAGAGGATATGTATGAAGAGTATATTGTATAAAGGGTATTAGTATCTATAATTATAATTGACAAGCATTTAAGGACCTGCGCAGTAGAGACCTTTTCATTTTATCTCTCTTCTCCATAATGAACTCTTAATATATAATAAGTAAGTTGTAAATAAAACAATAATGTGCACACAGTTGAAATTTTTTAATCATATGGTTATATTATTCACCAAATATATTAAGAAATAGGAAGAAACGAAACAGAAAATGAGAAATAAGGTATTTATGTTTTGTAACGAAAACATACTAATTTCAAAGGTTTTCATTAAAACATGAGTGTTTTCTGCTTTGTAATGAGAAGTCTATATCAGTCCATCCAAATCCCTGTTCTTTTAAAAACTTGAAATTTGGCTTTAACTTGAATTATAATTACTCAACAGGGGCCCCTAGTTAATATTATATTTCCTCAGCCTTCTTAAAATAAAAATGTAAAGAGTGATTTTTTTAATTACATAATCAATATGTTGTCGCCATTTAATTCTATTGCCAATAATTAATCCTAGGTAATTGAAAGTTTTTACTATTTCTATGGTTTCATTTCTGTGTGTTATATTTACAAAATTATAGTGTTTATTACTGAAAAGCAATATTTTTGTTTTCCTAACATTTAATCTAATCCTATTTTTTTGTAGCCATTCATCAATTAAATTTAAGTCTTTTACGATCGAGTTTTTTAGATCTTCCTCGGTATTGCAGGAGTACTTAATAACAGCATCATCCGCATAAAGTTGGATGATTCCATTAAGGTTTAGCATGGTGATGTCATCGATATAAATTTTAAATATATCAGGCCCCAAGATGGATCCCTGTGGTACCCCTTGTTTTATAGTTTCTAAACTACTACACACGTTGTTGCAATGAACCTGTTGTTTTCTATTGGTAAGGTAAGATTTAAAAAATTTTATTTGATTTTCATTAAACTTTAATAACGATAATTTAAACAGAAGTACATCATGATCAACACAGTCAAATGCCTTTTGAAGGTTGATAAATAAACATTCAGTATATTGTTTTTTATCTATGCTTTTAGAGATAAAATCAGTGAGTGCTAAACAGGCAGCCGTCGTATTTGATCTTTCTTGAAAACCATATTGTTCTTTATTTAAGACACCATTGTTTTTAATAAAATCTATAAGTCTGTTTTTCACAACTTTTTCAAAGATTTTTTAAAAGTAGTTTAGTACAGAAATAGGTCTATAATTAGATAAATCTGTTGTATCACCTCCTTTATGTATTGGAATAACATTAGCCACTTTAAGTGAAGTTGGAAAAACTGAAGTTTCCATAGAAGTATTTATTAATTTTACCAGGATTGGTATCAATTGACTATTGAATTTTTTTATTAATTTTGCTGAAATAGTTTTAAAGGAGCTCCTTGGATTCGTAGGAGTTAGTTGAAGTTTTTTATATATATTTTTGGTGAAACAACCCAAGTAGTTTTTATCAATGTCGTTTGCTGTGGGAATGTTTAAATTTTTTGTAATAATAATAAAGTAAGTGTTAATAGTATTTGAAATATATAATAATTCTTATATATTTTCTGGTAATTAATACTAATTAAAATGTGCAAAACTACTATAACTATCATTAGGAACAAAACCTGCTAAAACAGCACATTTCCATTTTATTCTATACCAAATTATATACTCTCAACAAATTTTATACAATTTTATTATTTAAACATTAATATCTAGACCGTAATTTGAACCCGAACACATCTGATTGATTGCCAAAATTAGTATGTAAGTTGAAAATCGGTTGTTTTATCATTCTTATTACGTCAATTATCCCCATTATACATTTTACATATAACTTAGTGTTACCATCAAAGTCTAGAGAGCTTAAGCTACATAATAATACACTTTAAATGAAGCACCCTATATTATATACCATACTATTATAATTGATAAAGTACAATGACAAATTAAAAATTAAATTTAACATTCATGTCCAACTTAGGTTCGACCTCTGGATGTTTTGATTAATAGTTGGATGAGAATATAACCACTATATACCTACATCATGTAGATTCAAAATAAAACAAGACGATGAGTATTCTACTATCAGAGATATTAAAAAGGGTGTGCGTCAAGATATTATTCTGGGTCCTATACTGTATTTGCTCTACAACAATGATTTACTACAAATGGAAAATATAACTATAGCTACATTCCCTGACGATACTGAGTTGATGGCAATAGGATCAAATATTGACGAGACTACAAATAAAATGCAAAGAGCAAGCGACAAGCTATACCTCTGAACAAAAAAATGGAAAATTAAATTCAAGGAGTTAAAATCGGTATATGTACATTTTACAAATAAAAAATTAGAAAATCAACTATCGGTAAATCAGAATGGGGTAAATATACCCCAAGAAAACAACGCTAAATACCTAGCAATGACATTAAATGTCCAGCTTAAATAGAAAGAGCACTTCAAAAAGAAAAAAATTCAGCTTGATGATAAATATAGAGAAATGTACTGGGTCTTAGGTCGAAATTTGAAATTGCCAAAACATAACAAGATATTGTTATATAATCAAATAATCAAACCGATATGGTTGTACGTCATACAAATGTAGGAATGTGCCAAACGAACACATGTACTTTGTATACAAAAATTCCAAAATAAAGTTTTGCGCAACATGGTAAATGCCCCTTGGTATGTTCGTAACAGTGACTTGCACACAGATTTAAAAATTCCTTGAATAGAAAATGAAATAAAAAGATATACAGCAAAGCATTTGGCTCGTCTGGAGGGTCATGTTAACGTTGATGCAACTCAACTGCTAGATAACCAAAATGATATCAGAAGGTTTAAAAGAACTTAGCCACTAGATTTAATAGGATAGAGCTTCGTAAACTTTTTGTTTTCCGTCGGACTAGTTTTAATGGGAGAGGTGTGGTTTAATCAACAAAAATTTGACCCACAATGGAAGCTACGAAGCTCATTGTGTCTATGAAAATTCCTACCAATCCACGAAAAAAAAAATCATGTAGGACGGTGGTATTTATACTTATTTCTAGCTAGTTATTTTTTAGTACTAATTTATTAATATCAGTATAGCTTAGATTTTATTGGAAAATGTATAATGCGTTATTATCGTTTTCTCTTATTCATATCCTATTTACATACTAGAGGTGTTGTTAAAGTTTATATTTAATTTAATGTAAAAATTAATGTGTGTCTGTACAGCGTACATTATAATATCTAGTTTTTGAAAGACTTACTAAATTATACTCATTCTTGATGCTTATTTTAAATACTCAACCCTTCTACCACATTGGATAAAAAATTTTCGTTTAATTTAATTTAATTTAACATTTATTAAAACGGCCGGAATAAATACGGTCCGCTAATATTAGGGCCCGCTGCATTTGCCATTTGGGTCATATCGTTTAATAAAATTAGTTCTATCAATACCAACATGTTAAACCAATTGCACGTTTAAAAGCTAACTGTAAAATTAAAATAAAAAAATATATAGGTTTCACTAAATTACTTAAAATATTTTAATCAATTTAGGTAGTTAAGAACATGCTGAGAAAACTATTTTAACTAGATTTTATTTGTCAAAAAATCCCGACATCATTATTTTTTACATCAGAACAACTGGAGCACTCATAATGACTCGCAATACACCTACATTGTTTTGTCAAACTTATACTTTATTCAAATGGCCGACAGACCATGTTCATTTCTGGGGTTGATTCATCCCAGTTGGACTTGATTGAACATTATCAGTTGTTGTCGTCCACGGGCTTTTTCTTTCCAGATAAAGATACGACTTTTCTCTATCCAGTTAAAGGATACGAAAAATGTTCATGTCCATCTATATTTTATTTCTCCAGCAACGAAAATTTATTCTTTCGTAACTTGCTTAACCCTCGGAAGTAAATTTCGAAAACTCTGATGTTCATGGATTTATATCCAATCGTTCTGAGGTATGACCATATCTGACAGTATTAATTTAAGCCAAATTACAACCGAATATCATAGGTTGAGTTGATTTTAAATTATATTTAAGAAATATAAAGATTATTTAATAAATTAAATATAATAAAATAAAAAATTAAATTATATCTAATAAATATAAAATTAATTAAAAAATTAAATATAATAAACATAAAAAATTAAACTAATAAAATAAATTAATTAATTAACTACATTTCAATTAATAATAATTATATCTAACCAAATTGTAACCATAATGTTAAAAATAAAAAATATCAATTTTTTTATCAAATACTTTTTACGCAATGTTTTATTAATATTATTCTGTAGATACCTAGACAAATAATGTTTAAATACCTCAATCAATCCAATTATAATTATTCATATTCTGAATAAAATTTTATTCAATTAAAATAAGACACAAAAAATAAAAAATAATCAAATCAATCATCGATCAATAACACATATCTATTATTTAATAAAATTTTAACACCACACATATGCAATAATAAAAAATAAAAATAAATAAAACTGAATAAAAATCCTGAATAAAAAAGCTTATCTTTGGTCTCCCTAGATTTAAATAAATTTATAAATTTAATTTTGTTTTCATGTTTTTTTGTTTATTTTTTATTTTTATTTTTTTAGCTTACAATCACATTTTTTGGTGATGACACTGAGTATGCGGTTTAGCTATTATGTTGAAAGGATATAATATCCTTGCACGTGTGGTATAAAATAATGTTTTTTTTTTTTTTAAATTTTTTCTTGTCCTTTCTCTATTTTTTTTTTTTTTTTGTTCTCAATGCAACGACGAAACAGTAACACACGTTCATTGTCATTATTTATTATAACATTATATACTATATTAAAGAAGAACCAAAAAGAACTGAAAATTAAAATTTTAATATAACCAAAAAATGTCTGGACCTCAGAAGAATAATTACTTATTATATATTATAGTCATACAAACACACACATGCATTTAAATACATAAAAAAAATAATATAAACATTGAGCAGAAAAAAAGAAAATTTCAGATAATTTTATTATAATGTAAATTTAAATGTGGTGATGTCATGTTGTTGACCCTATTTAAGAAAAAAAAAAAAAAAGCATAAAAAAATACAAAAAAATAATCTTTTAAACTCTGAAATAAGCTTAACTTTGATTTTTTAAGAAGTTTAAAATTTAAAATGAAATTTGGTTTGCTAATTTTTTTGTTTGGGATTTTATTAATGATGTCAGAAAATACATTCTTTATTATTTTTTTATGTGAAAAGCAATACGAGTATATTATTTTGATTTTTATTTTAAATAGTGTGGGAGCCTGGATTCATAAATAAAATAAAAACTTCTTTGGTTAGAGTATTATCATAGATTTAAAAGTATAAGTATATGTTTTTGAGTGTATTTTTAGATAATCCAGATAAAATATATCAAGCTTAAAAAAATTATATAATATAAAAAAATTAGAATATAAATTATATAATATGTTAAAGGTAGTCATTTCTACAATTAATAATAATTATGTTTGAGTAATTTATTATATTTATTGAATAATTTATTATATTTATGTTGTGAGTTAACATTTTACTATTTCAACTTACAATTAGGAATTATTGAATTTATTAAAATATATTATGAGCGTATTAAATTGTAACCAGATCCTACAATCATAAATTATTTATTTTTGTTGTATTGTTTAAATCGCCACTTGAAAAGTTAAGATGTACTGTGATTGGATATCCCACGTAACATCTTATTCTTATAAAAACAAAATTAGTGCTATAAGATTCCTGTATGACTCCCGATAAGCACTGAAGGTGTTATAGTGATGCTTTTATGTGAATAATGTGATTAATATTGCTATAAGAATGTTCCTATAGCAATTGCGAGAGTTGTTATAATGAGATTTTTAACAAGTGCTACAGCAATGTTGTTATAGGTTTAAGGGTGTGTAATCCTATATCATGAGTTAAAATGTTGTTGTTATTTTACTGTATTCCTATAACGTTACAAATAAACTTACTGTAGCTTATTTATTTATTTATAACAATTAGTGGGACCTGCAGATAAGTCTGTAGTCCAAATACAGGTCTTTTTCCCTTTCGCAATGTAGGCCTTTTTTATATATTAATTATTTGGTATATAAACATTCTTTTTTTTTTATCATTTTGCATCATAATTTTTTGCAAAATTATCATTTCTACTTAAATAAATAATTCTTTATAAATATCATTATTATTTTAAGAAGGGCAATGTATTTTTTCGAAATCTATAATTATAATTGACAAGCATTTAAGGACCTTGCGCAGACAGTTTCACATTTTCATTTTATTTCGCTTCTCTTTAATGACAAAATTTTTTATTTTTAGTAATTTTATCCACTTTATGACTACATGCCACTTACTATAGGGAATATATCGGAAACGAATCAGTATATGAAGGAGGTCTCTTTATGTGTCCAAAATAAACTTACTAACCAAAACTTTTTATTAAACACGAGTGGCTTCTGCTAAATCGTGATAAGTCTGTCAATACAGTACATAAATTACTGTTTTTTAAAAAAACTTTAAACTTGAATTATAATTACTCAACAGGGACCCCTAGTATTATTATAATAAATGTCAATGTCTTTCTAATGTATTTCTTTCCCAGTCAAATTTTGTCACAATAATTATAAATATTAATACAATTATTCTTAACCGCAAAATATTATTTATTAGTAAGGTATTTTTTATATTATAAATAATTTACATACAAACATAAAAATATGTAATTTATATTTATCTCTCTTTTTAATGAAAGAAAATTATTTTTTAAAATACAAAATAATACCTTTCTCACTATCACACAACATAAATTATTTCAAATTAATTTCACTTCAAAACAAAAACATAATACACTAATACATATGTGTACTAATCCTATAAGAAAATTACAGCAATTTGTCTGCTGGTGCCTTATAAGATTCACCATTTTATTGCTATAACGTATTTATAACGTTTCGCAACAACTGCGGAGTACTCAAATTAACACTAATACTGCTATAAGATTGTTTATATTTATAATAGTGTTAGAAGAGTGCTCAAGAGTCTTATAGCAACAAAATTGTTACGTGGAATAACCCGTTTGATCTATTTCGATAAAAACTGAACTATCACCCGATTTTTACAATATATTTACTGTGTCGTATAGTTCAACAAGGGGGATTATATACTACGTATTTTGTCAGATCTGTTTAATTACTATGCCAAATAATATCGGTCCTATTTTGACAAAGAAATGCAATATAAGCCGACTTTTGAAATGTTGTACAACCACGTATAATTCAATGATTGTGATTAAATACCACCGGTATACTATATATTTTAAAATTTATCTGACCCATCTGCAAAAATTGCGTCAATTTGACCTTTTTAGCAAAAAATGTGAAAAAATTTTGGTATAAATGATATTATCAAGATGAAACGCCAATCTTAAAGGGAATAAATATAAGCGAAATAAATAAAAAAAATAATATGATTAACTTGCATTCGGGATTGACTTGATTGGTATACACTTATTAAAATTGGGTAATTTTTAGCTATCAACATAATACTATAGAGTTTATTTATAAAGATCGTAATTGATTCTTATAAATTGTATTGATATCAATTGAGCGAAGCAATTTTGATTATTATTTTAGCGAAAGATAAATAAATTTTATGGCAAGAATTATGTAGACGATAATAAACTGGTAAGGAGAATATTATATCCTTAAAACCAGGCCTGTCAAATTATGCAAGTTTACTGATCACTAACATCAAACCAAATCGGCTTTCGATTTATTTTTATTACAAGACATAACACATATTATTGTAGAAATAATGACCAATTACAAAGGATTGAATATAATCTAAGTGCATACATATATGGCACATCTTGGGGTAAATTTGATTTGGTTGTGTTAGATGCCTATTTTGATGTGTTGTTATTGGCCGCCGTTTATAAATCATATGGTAAGATTGTTAGAAATTTATGGGATGACAACAATGAATATTTCTTGCAACAAAACTCGACGATATTGAAAATAAAGTAGAAAGTAGAAATTGGAATAAGTCGGCTCCAATAAAAACAATTTGCGACAAATTGGGCAAAGAGCTTAAGCAATTTTACAATCCTCACAAAAATGTGATGGTAAATAAGTGGTTAGTTCCCTTTTGCTGACGTTTTAGTTTCCGGCAATATATACCGAGAAAACTGTTAAAATATGGTCTAAAATAAAATAATAAATATGAGTGGAATACAGATATTTTTATTTAGTACGTGCATGAAATACTCAGCCCCAATGAAATCTAAATACGATTGTTAACATCATGTCCCTTTATAATATTAAGATATACAGAGCTAGAAAATAAACCGTTTGTACTTTGGTTTGTTAATTATTTCGCATTCAAATTTACGAAACGCTCATAATCTTGGTTCTACTCTATGGATCAGAATGGTAGAAATAGCTCAAGATAAGTGGAAATAAAGTGTCTTCGTGTGGAGTGGAAGATGACAAAACTATATTAACTATATTATGAGTTGAACGCAAAAATCAAGAAAAATAGTGGCCAGATATCTATTTAAATCTTTTTTTTTTATTTTTCTGAAAAGTGCCGTATATTTGTATTATTTCCTTGGTCATGCGAAGCGAGGGTTTTATTATAAAGACATTTATATGAATACAAAAAATAATGTTTAGGATTAAATAAGCATTCAAACACTGGAAAAGTTTCAATCCAAAGTTCTGCTATTAATAGTAAATGCACCATGGTTCGTTAGAAATGTAGAAATTAGAAAAGACTTTAAAAGCAAAATCTGTTAAAGAAGCGAGAGCTTATATTTTGCCAGATTGGAAATACATCCAAACGCACTCACATCATGGCTGCAGTATACAAAAATCAACATGTGAAGACGGAAAACGTTTCATCCGATCAAACAGGGTATTTATGACTAGTTACTAGCCCGATCAGAACTACAAATTTTGGAAACGAGTCAATTGACTCACTCACCGTTTATGAAGCCAAAACCTTGCCAAAACAAATTACTTAATATCATCAAAATAGTGGTGTATTGGATTTAAATAAGATAGATTGTAAAGTTAATAAATAATATAAAAAAATATAAAAATGATTTAGACTAAATGGTGTGAAAAGCTTAAATTTTTTAAAATATTAATAAAATTATTATAATTATTTGCTTAACTGTCGGTTCAGCAATCATTAATTATGAAATTTATTAATCAGCAATGCAGCAAAAAATTTAAATTATTGTAATAAATTTTAAATTTATGAGTTTGTATACATGCTTTATTAACTGCACCTTCCTAATATTATAATAATTATTACCTATGTATAGACATTTTTTTCTTATTATACCTAGAACAATATTTTTTTTAAAACAAATACTTTCCTTATTCGGTATATATTTTTTCTGATTGATAATTTTTTCTGTTTCCAAAATTTGTTGTAAGTGTAAATGTAAGTGTTTTCGTTTTGATTTTCATTCCCTCGAAATATAAAGAAAAGTATAGAGTAGACATTAAATTTGAAACGAACTTTGTGAATCATTCACAGAATTGTTTTAATGAATTTTTTGCAGGTTTAAATTTGTTATTTAAATACACGCCCCAGGTTATTACCACCCTTTTATTATAACTATGTTGGTAATACATCATAATTTAATTTTTAAATGGAGAAATGTTTCATTTATTAGTGTGTATGTAATATACGACTGTTTCTTCGATTCGTTAATCTTCATTCTATCTTAATAAAATTTTTGGGGTCGAACAATTAATGTAAAGTAAGTCTGTTTAATTAGGGTGATGAATTATAATTGGCAAATTGAAATAATAATAATATTCATTTAGCTTCGGGCCATTTTTCAAAAAAGTGAAAAATACTAAAAATCAATAATTGGCAAATTATTTCCCCTAAGAAAATTTTGTAATTCGTAATAAATGCTGTTTTCCGGACATGCGAGATCTCAAATTAGGAAAGATTCACAATATAGGCACCTAATGTATAGGAGAGATTGAAAGTATTTAATTGAACAAATTTTTTGCAAATTTTGGTTTTCTGGAGCTTCTCTAAATTAGGTTTTGCGAATTAATGTAGTAATTCGTTAAATGATATTTGACGAATCGATTATTTAGATTGGCTAGTTGTAGTTTCCTAATATCCCAAAAATATTTTATCTTACTCCTCGGCTGGAATAATAACTAAAATAATCAATTAAAATCGAAAATTATATTTTTTTATTATTTTAATGAAATTTCATATTTCTATCGATAAAAATATTATTTTTGAATTTTAAAAATCATTCCGAAGATATCCTTAAAAATTTTATTCCATCATAATCAGTATCATCATCATCATTATCATCACTAATAAGACAATATTTTTTATGTTGATTATTATCCTGAAAATTTCAAATCTATTGAAGAAAATTTCCTCACCTTTATGTTATTATTTATTACCAGATAAATAGATGGACCGACCTTGTGTATGTCAATTATTATGATGACAAATATTTTCTTAACTTGTTATTATTAAGAAATCGTAAGAAAATATTTAAAGAACAAAAACAAACAAACAAAAAAAATACAATAGAAAAATTATAAAGAATTCCCAAGATTTTTATCTAAAACTATTGTTTTCATTATTTTCTTTATTATTTTGTTAATTTTTGTCACTACAGTATTTTACTAAAGTTGAGGTACATGAGATGAACTATTATTGTTGTATCTATTTTTTTGTACTTTGTGTTTCCTAACTTGAAATTACTCAATTCTTTTACTCATAAAGTATCGTCTAGATTAAAATAAAAATTGGAACCAAACGTAGGAGCAATTGTTATGCTTCCATGATATTCCAATAAATGAAAACTATACAACACGACATTAATATTAAATAAGTACCAAAATGTTATGTTATTGAAGCACAAGTTCAAACAAATTCAAACCAACTACAAATTTTTAATTGGACCCATGCTTTTAAATTTTTGCCATTGAACTTTTAGAATATTTCTCATGTACGAATGATTTTTTTTTTTAAATTTGGTTCATAAATAAAACTTTATTGAAGTATATTTTATACATTTTGTATTAGACCCGAACAATCGTCGGATAACGTTGCTAGTTATAAAGAACTAAATTCTGATGAATTTTAAATTTTTTTTTATGCTATAGCTTTGGGGAAAGTGTTCCCGAAATGGTAGATGATTGCGGTGTGGCAGGCTTAGAGGTTGGTCGTATATATAAAAGTGAGCTTGCAAATATGATTTATTCAATTGGGAGGAGATTGGAACTGATTTCAACATTATCTAAAGGACCTATTTTAATATGAGTTTATAATTAGGGATAAGAAATTTTTTAAAGCTGATTTAGGAGATTTTGACAAACATATCATCCCCAAATATAACGAGCAACCTCAGTCCAAATATAACAAAAATACATAAAAGCCCAGTACCTAGAAGTTTTTCTTGAAATACTGTCAGAAGAATTAATTGATAAAATTTTATTTGTAACAAATTTGTATACGCTAAAGACTTAATTTTTGGGTCACTAAATAATTTGTTCGATTTAGTAGTATAGTAGTAGTTGCATTGGTAGTAATACTATTAATAGCAGTAGTAGTAGCAGTATTAGTAGTAGTAATAGTAGTAGTAATAGTAGTAGAATTAGTAGTAGTAATAATAATATTAGTAGTAGTAGTAGTGGTAGTAGTTTAGTAGTAGTGGTAGTAGTGGTAGTAGTGTAGTAGTAGTGGTAGTAGTTTAGTAGTAGTAGTAGTAGTGGTAGTAGTGTAGTAGTAGTAGTATTAGTAGTAGTAGTAGTAGTAGTAGTTGTAGTAGTGATAGTAGTAATAGTAGTAGTAGTAGTAATAGTAGTAGAAGTAGTAGTAGCCGTAGTAGTAGTAATAGTAGTAGTAGTAGAAGTACAAAAGTTCAGACCAGTGTGGTGTTAGTTCTTACTATCAAAAAGAAATTTAGGGATTCACTGATTTCATTCTACTAATCAAAGGGAAATTCAGGCATTTCTAGCAATTAAAAAAATTTTTAGTAAACACTACTAGTGGTTTCAATAGGGACCACCGCCCTTGAATTGACAAAGTCAGTTATTAATTTATTTATTTCAATCTTCTGCGTAGTCAATTAAAATTGTACTTATAAAATATTAAAAAAGTAAAAATTAAAAGATTAAAAAAGAGAGCCAAAACAAAAATTCTGAATGTAACACTAACAATAATTTGTTACTTAATGTTATTAATAGAAAATAACATTAAGTAAGAAAACAAGTTTAAATAAAATTCATAAGCAAAATTAATGAATATGTATAGTAATAGTAATGGTAGTAAAATTCAAATATAATAACAGAAAAAAAAAATAATTTTATTAAATAATAATATTATAATCAACTAAAATTAGATTATGTAAAGTATCAAAAAAGTGATGATTTTTCTTTTAAAAACGTACCTACTATATATGAAGTCAGGTAATCAGAAACTGTTGTTAAGTAAGAGCTGAGAATTTTTAATAGTTCAGAAAAATCATAATTCGCTCTATGACTATGAAGAAATAAATCTTTGGCTTCTGAAATTGCGTATTGGCGCCAACAATCGTGCATTAGCTTATAGATATTATAAATACAAAAAAGATATTATAAAGATTAGAATTTTATCAACAATCACACATTGTCTTAAATTATGAATTTATTCTGCAGGTAAGATATCATAAAAATGTATACATCCCGAAAATAGCATTTTGCCTAGCCTGAAGAGTATAATATCAAATTACTTAACATTTAGTTAGATTGATTGTTGTGAGTTTCACTTTATAAAACTTATGGTTCACTCTATATAAACGTCTACCTGGTTGTCTCCGCTATTTTTTCACCAATGGATTTGGGTGGTTTCCTAACCAGGTCCAATATATTTTGGTTGAAGCAGTTAATTCCTCTTTTACAGATCTCACTTGTAAGTCATTTCTGATGACTGAGTTTTAAACATACCAAGTACCTTTGATTGAAAACCTTCAATAATTTCTATATTATTGAATTGCTTGTCGTACCCCACAGTTCGATACCGTAAGTCCATATTGGTTTTAGTATACTTAATTTTTTACCTTTACTTTCTAGAGAGAGTTTTGAATTTCTGCCAATTAGTCAGTATAAGTTGGGGAGTTTTAGAAAAAGTTGTTTACTTTGTGCTGCAATTATATACTTTCTGTACGTTAATTTTTGGTCCAAGTGAATGCCAAATATTTGACCGAATCCCCCATTTGTAACGTATTGTTATTGATTTTAACTGGAAGACATATTTCCTTCCTAGTTTTGATGTTTGCCTTAATTTTCCACTTTTTTAGATAGTTTTTTTTATGTCATCTAAGTTTCTCGGAAGCTTAAAGGATGCCATTTATTTTATTTATTTTTGTCAACGGACTTGCAGATAAATCTGCAGGCCAACTTTTTTTTTTCTTTTTTTTTTACTTTATTTATTTATTTATTTCTGAATTTACAATTTGCAATACTTTTTACTTTCTACATGAAATATTTTTAATAAATAATTTTAATTAAATTTGACGAATTTTGAAATAATATTCTATTCAGAGCCTTAGCCGTAGGTGCCTGGCTGTATATTTTATTTTGAAAGTGTTTTTTTAAATATATGACTTATAAACTTAATAATTATACTAAAGGGTATTTTTTTTTAGAGTGATAGAACTTTAAATTGAAATAAAACACATTTAAATTAAGATTGAAGACACATTTTTTTATTTGGAAGATAATTTTATGACATTTCGACTTTAAAAATAATTTCCGGCATATATCAACCACGACGAGCTCTGAGGAACCGCATTCGATCAGTCCAATTTTTGACCACTTTTTCCAGTAATTCAGGCCTTATTTCATCAATACCACGGGTTATGTTGGCTTCCAAAGCATCTATTGTTTCTGGTTTCAGCATAAACCAATGACTTCACATAACCCAAAAGAAAATAATCCAGTGGTGTTATCTCGCATGATCTTGGAGGCCAATTAATTGGACCATTTCTCGTAATAATGTTATCATCAAATCTTTCTTTCAATAAATCAATTGTTGCCGTAGCAGTATGAGATGTAGCACCATCTTGTTGAAACCAAAACACTTCCGGGTCGATACCATTCAAATTTCGAAACAGAAAATCATTGATCATTGATCTGTAACGAGCACCGATTCACTGTAAATTTGGCTCCAGCATCGTTTTTAAAGAAATATGGATCGATGATACCTCCAGCGTGTAAACCACACCATACGGTGCATTTTTTGGGATGCAATAAAACCTGCAGAATTTCTTGCGGATTGTTTTCGCTCCATATACGGCAATTTTGCTTGTTTACGTAGCCGTTCAACCAAAAATGAGCTTCGTCACTAAATACAATTGTTCGATAAAAAAGTGGATCAATTTGAAGCTGTTCTAGAGCCTAATCAGCAAACAAACGACGCTTATTATGGTATAAGTGGCTTAAGTTCTTGAACCAGTTGAATCTTGTATGGGTGTAGACCAAGATCTTTACGTAAAATTTTCCATGTGGTGGTTGCACACAGTCCAACTTGTTGTAAACGTCGACGAATAGACAAAATTTGGATCTTCATCAACACTAGCTCTTACAGCACCGATATTTTCTTCTGTACGAACAGTTCTCGATGTCTTGTTTTTGTTGTTGCATCGAGTAGAAAAAATGTTGTCCGAAATCTATCGATAGTTCGACGAATAATCTGCTCTGATGGACGATTATTTAAACCATAAATTTCACGAAGTGCTCTTTGAGTTTGGCGAATAGAACACTGATTTTGAAAATAAATTTCAACAATTTGTAAACGTTGTTGCGGCGTGAGTTTTTCCATGATAATTTGTCAATGTTTACTGAACAGAAATGTCAAAACTACATGGCTTCTATCTTCTGTCAAATCACAGTTATCCCTGTCGAAAGTTCTATCATTCTAAAAAAAAACAACCGTTATATTAATAGATGCACTCTAAAAAAATTTACACAATAATTTTTTATATACAATAGACAACAATAATTTTGCTGTGATTTTAATTTTGTGAATTTACTGTAAGAATATATTTTTTTATATCTTTTTTTTTTCTTCTCATAAATGTTCAATTATTTTTAAATAGCACTGTATTGGCATAACATGTATTTAATTTCATGACGAATATATAAAATGTAAGGAAACAGTCTTCGCAGTTTCTCTGTTAAAATTATTTTTAGATTATAATTTTTTTTTTTTTGACAATAATTTCCTATCTATCATATTTTTTAACTTATGAAAAATTGTTTTTACACATACCTATACTCACCAAAAATGTTACATTAATTCATAATATACACATATAAAACATTCGTCATATCAAAAAAAAAAAAAAAAAAAAAATGTCTTCTAAAAATTAAAAATAAACGTGCGCTTCCCTTATCTTAACTTTTTTTCGATATATAATAATAAAATATTGTATAAAATATATAAGAGGGATCCCGTATACATTATTTTCATTAATTTTGTATACATGTGTTGAAATCACAAAACGCACACCCAATATTGTATTGTTGATGATGTTCTGTGTATTAGATCTTTTAATAATATCAATAAGACATCAGTAGGACATTAGAAAAGTTTTTGCTTTTTCTTTTTCATTTTGTTGTTTTTTTTTTTTTTTTTTATTGATGATGATGATTATTGTTTTTGTTCTGTTTTTTTTTTTCTTTAACATTAGAATTTCCCGCACACTAAAAATGTACTCTGTACATTATGTATCATCTAGGATAACAAAAGTTATTTGCTTGCGTAAGCTTATAAAAGAATAAAACAACTGTAAAGGTCAATAAAAATGACAAATTGTTCTTACTTTGTTATTTTTTTTTGTTTTTTGCTTTATTTTATAACTATAAGTCTGTATACATGCATGTTGAGGAGTGTATTTTGGTTGATTGTGTGGTATAGGAAATAACTTTTATAGCTGTTAATAAAATTAACCGCATCAGAAATTTTTTTGTCGTTGTTGTTGTTGTTGTTATTTTTTGTTGTTTGGTTCTGGTTTTTTGGTTTTTTTTTTTGTTTTTGATTAAAGATGATTGAACGATATTATCATCTTTTAGGCCATTATTGAAGACTGGTACATTTTATCTTTGAATAGAAGGTTAAAATAAATTCATAGGGAGAATATCTACCTTCGTTTGATTTAAGATAAATTTAAAAAAAAAAACAAATGACTACATGTATTGGAAAATAGAATGTCATATTGGATTTTGCGTTTTATGTTTAGGTTAAAAAAATTTTTTTAAATTGACATGTGTGTTTAAAACTTTTGAGTTTTAAAGATGGTTTTTAAGAATTTTAAAAGTTGAAATTTTGTTTTGAAATTTTGTGATGAAAATGTAAAATATTTTGGAAGTGGAGTAATTTTGAGAGCACGAAAATCTAAAATTTTAAAACTTTTACTTTCGAAATGTTTTTTACATAATTGAAAATTATACTTCTGAAAGCTAGAAGTTATGTTTCGGTTTGAATTCCGGTCGAACAATTTTTATTTTTCGTTTATATTGAATAAATAATATATTTCGGTATATAAATAGGTCCTGAGGTACAAATTAGTTATTTTTCGGACTAAAACTCATAAATTGTTTGTCGAGAACGAAAAAAGGATCATTACTTGAATTTTTGAATGGTTTTATTCGAAAAATAGTTTAATTATAGTCAAAACAAATCGTTGTATGATGACTTCTTCGAACAAATCGTTGTATGATGGCTAAGGAAATTTTCTCAAATTATCATTGTACTTTTTTCTACTATAGTAGCAGTATAAAACATATTCTGAACTATTGAAATGTATGCTTGCGTTGTATCTCAGCTGATTATAATTTTTTTGGTATGATAATTTATTGTGGACTTGATAATTTGTAACTAAGCTCAAATTTAATTTGATGTTGTTGTTATTTATGTTGTGTATGTGTAAAATTCGTTTCATGTCTCTAAAATTTGCTAGTTTTAGAATTGTGTATATTTTTTATGGATTTGAGTGGTAGGTGTTCGATGAGGAAGATAATACAAATGTGTGATGGTTTTGTTCTGTATTTTTGTATAGGATTATCAAATAATTAATGTATATGTATTATCCCAAATATTTATCGCATAAGAAAGCATAGGTGCTATAAACATTTTATGAAATAGCTACTTGAGGCTTCATATCAGTTGTTACCCAACTTAACAATTTTATTGCTATAAGACTCTTGAGCACTCTTATAATACTATTATAAACACTTAATATCAGTATTAGTGTTAATTTGATTGTGAAACGTTATAAATTTTTTATAGCACTAAAACGGTGAATTCTATAAGGCTCTAGACAAATTTTTGTAATATATTGTTATAGGGTTAGTATATATATATATATATATATATATATATGTATTAGGGTATATGTTTTTATTTACAAAAATTCATTTGAAATAATTAATGTTATGCGAAAGTGAGAATAATTATATTATATTTATTCAATTTATATTTATTTCATGAAAATGGGAGATAGATAATAATTATATATTTTTATATTTGTATGTAAATGATTTATAACTTAAAAAATGTTTTACTAATAATAATAATATTTTGCGGTTAAGTTAAGTATGCTGTTAAAAATTGTTGCCTGCAAAAAATTTAATGCAAAAACTACTTCAAAATCGGCACAAAATTTTATCAAAAATTCGTTTAATCAATAACAGTTGGCATTACTTGGTCTTGGTAGACAATCAACAACATGAAAATAAAATCAAACTATTTAAATTAAAAAACTAACTGTTAAACTATTTAAATTAACTATAATAATAAAAATGGAACCTTTTCAGGAATACATCGAAAAAGAAATGGAGGAAAATTTTCCTCCAAATTTCGTTTGTAGTTCAGCAATCAAAACGGTTAAAACCAAATTCATTATTTTATATTTATTTAATATTATTATCTCTTATTTTTAAGTTATTTTATTTTATTTTATTAAATAATACTTTTTAAGGTTTACTTTAATAAGCAATATGACATGATCCCCAGACGTTGTTAATTTTCTAATGTCAGAATTTTGCCGAGCAAAAAAATATTGTATATACCCGGGTATATAAATGAGGAGCAAAAGTTTTGAAGTTTGATACCTGGCGGTCAAAACATGAACCTAATTTTTTCTTTGCTCAGCATACTAACAGCGTACTACAAAGCAAAATTTGAAGCAAAATTTTTTGTTACCATTTTTTGTAGAAAAGGCAATAATTAAGATAACGAATCTTATAAATGCTGCATTTAGACTGAAATATGTGCCGAAATTGTGGAAAGTTGCCGAAGTCATCATGATACCCAAAGCTGGAAAACCACCGAATGAAGTATCATCCTATAGAGCAATTTCACTGCTGCCTATAATGCCAAAACTGTTCGAAAAAATTTATCTAAGAAGATTGAAACCTATTATTGAAAGAAAGAATATAATCCCGGATCACCAATTCGGTTTTAGAGAAAAACATGCTACAATAGACCAGGTACACAGAATTACAAACACTATTGAAAAAGCTCTAGAGGAGAAGAAGGTCTGTTCAGCAATCTGTTTGGATGTGGCTCAGGTATTCGATAAGGTGTGGCATAAGGGGTTGAATTGTAAAATGAAAACAATCCTTCCAAAAGAACATTCGGAAATCATAGCAAGCTCCTTATCAGAGAGATACTTCTACATAAAACAGGAAGGAGCATATTCCGATCTTAAAGAAATTAATGCCGGGGTTCCTCAAGGAAGTGTACTTGGTCCGGTACTGTACCTGCTGTACACTTGTGATTTTCCTGCACTAGAAAATAATATTATTGCGACGTTTGCAGATGATACAGCGATTCTGGCTGTTGGCGAAAATAATAAAGAATCCATCGAAAAGCTGCAGAGAGCTATAATAAAAATCCAAGATTATACAAAAAGATGTAGGCTAAAATTAAATGAAGCTAAGTCAGTACATGTGGATTTCACAAATAAAAAAATTGACCATAAACCAGTATTTATAAATGGTCAAGAAATACCCCATTCAAATACTGCCAAATATCTTGGTATGACGTTAGATGCGAAATTTCGCTGGAAAGCTCACATAAAAAACAAGAAAGAAGAACTACAAATCCGCTATAGAAAAATGAACTGGCTCATAGGTAAGAATTCTATCTTAACAATACAAAACAAACTTCTGCTCTATAAACAAATACTGAAGCCAGTATGGTCATATGGCATCCAGCTATGGGGTTGCAGCAAAAAAAGTAATAGAGATATTATTCAGAGGTTCCAGAATAAAGTCCTAAGAAACATTGTGAACGAGCCCTGGTTCATAAGAAACTATGAACTACATAGAGATTTGCAAATAGAATCTGTCGATAAGGAAATACAGAAATTTGCAAGAAGACACGAAAAAAGGCTTAGCACCATGTAAATGTGGAGGTAGTCGAGCTCCTGGATAATAGAAATATAGCCAGACGACTCAAACGAGTAAAACCTTTTGAGTTAGTGCAGCAATAATCACCTACACTCTTGAGGACTTGTCGCGCTGGTGATCGGAGGTTGACCCGCTCCCACGTTTATATAGATTTGTTTTTACGGGATTGGTGAAAAATTTCGTTATGTTGACTGCCAACGAAACGAGGTTTTTCATAAGTCTTACATAATTATAAATTCGTTCGGAGAGCTGGTTGGTTGGCTTTTCGTCACTGATGCGATGGGTCTTCAAGGTTATGGATGAATACGCCAAAGAAAATTTAGATAGAAATCGATGGATGTAGTCTACATTGAAAAATAAAATAAAGCCAAGAAAAAATTGCTCATTAGTCCTGTAGGACTAGATCGCGATATAGGAAGGGTGTGGTTTAGTGGGTAAGAATCCCACACACATTGTCAAGCTACGGGGCTCATTGTGTCTTTTGAAGATTCCCACAGCTTGCGTATAAAAAAAAAAAAAAAAAAAAAAAAAATTTTTTGTACAACAACAAATTGCATGAAACAATGTCAAAATTTTGCACAGCGTATTAACAGTATACCTAGCTTTAAGAACAAATAATGTATCAATAAAATAGTTTATCCTTACCATTATAGCAATATTAATCACATTAATCCCATAAAAACATCATTTTAACAGCTTTAGTGCTTATCGAGAGTCATATAGGAGTTTTATAGCACTAATTTTGTTTTTATAACAATAAAATGTTACGTAGGACTTTATATGAAATTTATTTAAAAACTCCGGCTATTCTACGGGTCCTTTTAATCAAGTCTGATATTTGCAGATTCGAATTAAGTTCAATATCAACAATTTTGCTCAGGCATTTATTGTTACTTATTTTTTCAAATGGAATATTATTGTATTTTACTGATATAATTCTGTTTTTGTTTTTATAATCTTGTAATTGGTTTGTTTTAATGTTGTCAATTAATCTAGATATATGCATATTCATCCAATTACGAATAACTACCATATGCATATACATTTTTTGTTCTAGTTCTTCAATAACACTTCTGATTAATAAACGATAGTAGCCATTTATTAATCAGAAGCGTTTGAAGAACTAGAACAAAAAATTTATGTCGATATGTTAGTAATTCGTAATTGGATGAACATGCATATAGATTAATATTGTCATCAGTATACATAAGTGAATTTACAAAATACAAGAATAACAGTGGGTCTGGCGAGCTACCTTGAATTACACTAGCATCAGTACTATCAATATTGTTTTTGATTTCATCAAACTCAGAATATTGCTGGCAGATTTCAAAGTAGTTTTGAAAGCATTTAAAATTGTTGAACCTTGTATGGCACATGCAATATTTTTGTTTTTAAAAGTAGAAAATGTGACTTTGGTGAAAATAAATTTTTTTAAAATGTAATTATCTACAGTGTATGAACTTACACGACATTATTGTAACGACAAAAAAAACTTAATATTGGCTTATTAAGTGATTTAGGCAATTAACGAAGTGGAATCAGAAGAACAGAAATATTTTCAATACTATCAAAAGGTAGTATTTTTCTAGAAAATAAATATGGATTTTTAGTATACAGTTATTAACACAATCCCCTGTCATATTATATCGATAATATATTTTAAAAAAATAGACTTTAAATTCTATTCAGTTGGTCTACTTTACGTTTTTTTTTCAACAAAAGTTCATTTTAGCATGAAAATCCAAACTTGAAACATTATTGTTCAGAGATTAAGATTTTGGTCGATAAATAAAATTTGCTTCGAACTTTAACAAACTGTTCCTTAACTTATTTGTTTTACATATGGAATTAATTTCAAGCTTTTACATTTATCTAGAATTAACATTTATCAGAATTAAATTAATTTTATTCATTCCACTAACCACAACTAACTCTTCTTGCGATCTATCAATTATTTAAAATTACTATTTAGACTGTCTTCAGTTCATAGCAAAAAAGCAAAAAAAAAATAATAATATTATGCTTAAAAGAGATTTGTCCCCAAACTGTTTAAATTAATCGCACAAAGCACGAAAAGAAAACATCGTCCTGGCCGCGAAAAATCTTGCAGAAAATCCAGTGCATTCAGAAATTGATAAAATTAGTAAAACAATAATTGAAGCTAATAGAATAGAAATGTTGTATGTAATGAAGTGGAGATTGCATTCATTTGAATGTTTTCGTTAAGACTATTTGCCCAAACAAGGATTAAGATTAATGTTAATATAACAGTAGATTTTAGTACCAATGTAAAACTAAAGTAAAGTTTTAGAAATTAAAAATTATTTCACTAATTTTCACTTTTAAGAAGCTATTTTTTTTGTTAAGAAATGGCGCTTATAGTCAGTTGATTAGTTTTAAAGGGAACTGTATAGCCATAGTCAGTCACCGCCACTACAAAAGTACGACACGTGTATAGAAGATAAAGCGATCCCCTACAATTGAATATGTACTGGACCATATTACTTATTTCAATGATTTAAAATGTATAGCGTTTTGTTTCTTAATGTTTCTATATCAATTTTTAGTACCTAGTTTTAAAAATCGATATAATGTAAGCAAAATATCGATTATATCTAGAACTCGATACATATCGCACATCACTATGTAAAACCCAGAGTTGCAAACCGGAACCAAAAAACTACCGAACCAACTAAAACATATTTTTGCGAAGCCAAACCAAACCAAAACCGAACCAGTTGTTAAAACAATTCTGAAATCGAACCACAAACCAACAAAATATATGTTGGTTTACGATTTGGTTCATTTTTACCCAAGTATCGTTTTGTGCTCTATTACAGCTCTATAATAGTTTACACAGCTAAAATTGAACAACAAATTTTCTCTAATATTACTGCGGAAGCTCCTATAGAAGGGTTGTAGAGCTCTAATAGAGCTAAGTGGCGCACATTTAGAACTATTTTAGAACAAATTAGCTACCATATAAGCAGTTATAGAGCAGTTATAGAGCAAGAAATTTCAGCTTATTTTTATCAATTACGTTGCTGATTCGCTCTATACAAGTGTTTAATTAGCATTTGGTTACTCTTATGGAGGTTGTCGCTGAAATTGAAAAAAAAAACTACATTTTAATTCCAACTGTCAAAATATTATAATGTTATTTCTCTATAAGAGTTTATTAATCTTTTTAGTATACCAAATTATTATTTGTTTATCTGCGAAGATTTTGTTTCTCAAATAAAAATTGAAGTAGGAAAATAAAAAACATTTATGGAATACTTGTTTACTCGTTTTTAGTGAATATAATACCCAAAATTTGCTTGAGCAGCGAGATTTATTTTGAAATCATACTAAATAGAACCAAAAATAACAATGCTTTTTAAAATTATCAAATTTTTAATAAATATTTAAATTTTATTTAAAAATAAAAATATTTCAAACACAAAAATAAGTCTGCAATTGAAAGAAAATTTATTTTAGAACAATAATAGTATGCAAAAAATAATTTTTAAACCACGATTATCAAGTATTTCAGGCTTAAATAAAATTTTAGTTTTTAGAATTTTAACATTTTTTGTTCAATTAGGCATTTTTCTAAGAAAAGATGGCCGAGCTTCCTGCGAGCTACTATGAGAGCTATATAGAGCACTTTAATTATAGTTTTGTCAAATATTAGGGTGGATCATATTTAAATTATGAATTTTCTTTCAAATAAAATACAAAACGATATAAAGTGCCATATTTTGAGTTGTTACGATATTTTTGATGATTCAATATTTAATATGACGAATCTCAATAAGAACAAATAGATTCATAACCTCAAAAAATTAATAACTTCCCCCAAAAAAAAAAACATTTTCAATTGTCTTGTAAAGATATGCAATAGTTAGGTAAAAACTAACTATTTAGCTTAAAGGCTTTCTTAAATAATTAGCTGAAAACCGAGTTCCATAAATTACCCCCGGACTCATAAATTAGACTCGAAAATTACACTCGGACTGCATAAAAGTTTTAAAAATACAGTTGGTAACTCTTGATACCAGGCATCTGAAAACGTCTGTTTTAAAAAAAAAACGACAGGTAAATGTAGACAGCAAAGGTATAAGTTAAAATATTGTTCAAAAAGTTCTTCAAAGCAAAAGTTGAAATTTATGAACTGTTGAATATATAATATGTAATATACATGTTGAAAAACTTCGTACTTGACAGTTCATTTCATTTCACTTTTTTATAAAATTGTTTTCGGTTTTTAGGTACAATATAGTTTACCATTTCCACGTGGTTCTTAAATAAAGTAATCTAAAATATAAAAAACAATTTTGAGTGAACTCGATAAAATCAATTAAAAGGCTTAAGTTAAATTTTCAATTAAAGAGATATAAATATAATTGAAAAGGAACTGAATATGAACGGCTGGCATGTTTTTTATTTGACATAAAATATTCAAGTGAGGAAAACAAGGTTTAAAAAGTTGATTTTAATCAGATGGTAAATAATATTTTGGCCAAAAACTGACGAAGAAAAATTAATTTTTTTTACAATATAAAGTCATCAAAAGAAAAGTAAGAAATAAGAAAATAATAGCTATGGGTACAATCCCCTAAATATGTAAAGAGTTTTTAATTTTAAAATCCCTTTTTGTTTTTTTTCAATATCTTTTCACACGTAATATTAAATATTCTATAAGATCGTTTGTTTAACAAAAATGTTTATACTTACAAATACATAGCTATGTATCTATAAAACTAAATTTATCTGTAAAATTCAAAATTTTGCCAAAAGTGTTTTTAAATTTTTTTTATGTACTGTGTTTTTATTTTTTTTAATTTATTCTAATTTCAATTTATTAAAATAATATAATACTTCAAATGGAAAAATTGATATTTCTGAACTGAAATTTTTATATCACCGATTCAATGTCAGATACAATAGAAAATTATCTTGTTTCTTTCGCCCACTCTAATAAATAACAACATGAAGTTAGCTGCATAATAATTCAATTTGTTTTTGTAATTTATTTTGACATAATTTTGGCGGTTGCAAATTTGCTGTATAACTGTTGCATTGGAGGACTTATGGAAAGCTTATAGAGCAATTTTGTTGTTGTGTCATTTTTGTTTTGTTTTTCATATTTAAATGTCAGATGGTTATACTTATATTTTGTTAAAGGTTGAGGGTATGTGCATAATTAATATATTTAAAAGAATCCAAGTAAAAACAAATGCTAAAAAAATTACAACAATTTGCCATCACAAAATTAATAAATTTGGAAAATTCGTATTTGTAATGTATATATACCTATATTAGAATTGAATAATCAACATTTATTAATAATATATTAGATAGAAGAAACAAGAAGCTTAAGTATTTATTTTGGTTACTTTTGTTTTTTATTTTGTAATATTTGAATTGTTACATTATTTTATGATTTGAACAAAAAAATATTTTACATAAGATACAATTTAAACAAAAATAAAGTTATCAATTGAACAAAAACTTAATTTTTATATTTTATTCTGAAAATTTTACACACTATACATTTGATACTGAAAAATTGTGGCTCCATTTTCTCGCAATCCGACAAATATATACTATTTAAGTAAGATGATTTAATTGGCATTTCAAACATTTCTTTTATACTTTTTAATGAACCATGTATAAAAACTTCTCCAATTATTGTTTTTTCGACTGCTTTTGTTTCTACAATGTTATTATTTTTTGTTGTGGTACGTTCTAAACATTCATGCTGAGAATTTAAATTAGATATTACCCGAATTTTCGCTTTTATAGAACTAATGCTTTATTTTGATTTTTCACATAAAATAATTCTTTTTTATCTGTAATAATTATGTCCTCTTGATTTTTTTAAAAATTTTTATTTAAAATTAATATTTTTTACATTTATTTTTTTTTAGATCCGCGTTTTGCTTCTAGTTCTCATAAAAACTTCTAACAAACTGAAGAATAAAAAATTATGACATAATTATGTATGAGCGTTATATTATGCTCTATAAGTTATGTTAAAGAAACAAATTAGTTGTCGAGTTTCTTCGGATTTATATTCGTGCTGCTCTATAAGAGTGATCGGTTAAAATTAAAAAGTGCTAATAGAGCTTAACTAATTCCGAAGTTGAAGCTCTATAAATGTTGTTTTATAGAGCTATAATAGAGCTAATAACCTCTATTAGTTATTTTATTGCAACTCTTAAAGAGTAAAAAAAAAATCTCACAAAAAATGCTAATTAGCTGCTCATGCAGCTTTTATAGAGCAGATAATTTTACAAAAAAATCTTAAATGCTAATTTGTTATCAAAATGTTAGTTTATAGAGCAAATTTGCTTCAGAGAATGGTTAAAGAACAGTACTAGAGCAAATTAGCTTTCTCGAAAAAAATTAGCTGCAAAAATTGTTACTTGGGTAGTTTAATTTAAAAATATTCAATAAAATAGTAGAAATGTATGGCAATTTTACCAAATGTTATTTATTATAAGAAAATACCTTTTTTAAGTCCTAAGTGTTTATTATGAAAGTTAGATGGCAGTATTATTTTATTTGAAGTGAAGACATCAGCAGTGCAGTTTACTATATTTTTTCGTAAACATCTCCTGCCAGGTTTATTTAGGAATATAGAAAAAATAGTGAATGTACTGAAGTCAGCAAACGAAGCTATTAAAGCTCTTCAAAATAAAAAATTGACAATGGAGGATTTTTATAGTGTATGGACTATTTTGAAGCTTAAAGTGTAAAAAGTACAAAAATAATTATCGAACATTTATATAATTGCCCTGGATAAACGAAGTGAAAAAAATTAGGAAGAGTGATGCAATGCTGGCGTGTATGTATTTGGATCCGAGATACAAAATTCTGCTTAATGATTTTCAAAGTACAAAAGCAAAATCCCACCTATTGAAAATTTATTTTTACGCGTCGCCGTATTTTAATGATGAACATGAAGCTAATAAAACTAATGATATTATAGCTGTACGTGGTCAATGAGCTGGAAGAAATTATAAAAACTATTGAAAAAGACAAACAGAAAAATCATCCACAAATAAATCAAGAAAATGGAAATGCTAGTAATAATACCAAATCTCAAAATATGGTTCGTAAAATAAACTCTTTTGAAAATATTAAACGAATTTCTGTTTCCGAAACGACTTTTGATGTAATACAATTATTTTGGGAAAGCTGTGATGACAGAAATAAAAAATTAAGTGGGACAGTGGAGTGGGTGGAGATGACAGTAGAGAGGGTATTTTCCATTCTGAAGTTCATAATCTCAGACAAACATGCTAATATAGATGATGTCCTTCTGGAAGATATTTTATTAATTAATTAGTTTTTTACTTTTTTATTATTTTTATTGTATGACTATATATATTTTGTTATGTTTTTGTTATTTTATAATATTTTAGTCTTTTATGGACACTGAATTAAAAATAAAAAAAAAAATTTTTCTTATATTTTTTTTCTTCATTGCTTCATATTGAACCAAACCCGAACCAAAACCGAACCAAAGCCAAAAATAAGAAATTTTGAAACTGGAACCAAAACCAAACCAATTTCAAAAAAAAAATTATCATTGAACCAAAACCATGTCGAACCATGTCGAATTTTTTTTTGGTTTGCATCTCTTTTGACTCAAACCCTGCCAATCATCTGAGCTTAGTTTTTACCAGCTCTAGACAATTGGATACAATATGGTTTATGTCGTCTTCAGTGTCTAGACCCTCACATATTCAACAGTTATCAGTATAGTGACAAATATTAATCTCCTCGCAATATCAGTGACCTATCCTGCATTTCTTTAATCTTTCTAGATTCCATTGTTTTTAGGTGGTGTTAGAGTCTGCAAAGAAAATATTGATATAAAGAGGTTTATTACACATTAGAATTATGTGAAAGGAATATCTAGTATCTTTTATTACCCTGTCCAGACTATTCTAAATATTTTCTTTAAAATTTATTAACATGAAAAGTGGTTAATATTGAAAATGTATAAAGAAAAAAGAATAAAAACTTTTCTATGAATTTTAAACTACTCACACTTCTCACTTTTTGAATATAAGTATATTTTAAATTTGTTTTCTTTAATAAATCTTTCAGCAAAGTTAACATCTTATCTAGATCCTTTAATAATATGTCTTTATTAATAAAAACAGTCTATGTATCATATTTTATGATGACTAACAATAAAATATGCCTACTTAACTTTTTTTATTTAACAAATTAAAAATACATGATAAGATATTTCTTACATAATACACATACAATATAATATATATATATATATATATATTATGTGTATATTATAACAACATGAGTATTTTTTTGTAATCTTTATTTTTTATTTTATTTCTTTTTTATTTTCTTCTATTTTATATTTTTTTCATAAATCTTTTATAACTTACTTTTTCTTAAATTTTTAAATAAAAAAAAAAAATAAAAAATAACAAAAACATTGTGTATTATAAAACTGTTACAATTTTCCTATATACATATATAATTCAGTTCCGCTTTATTATCTTTTCCCACACGTCTAATTCATTTTCTTTTTTAACATAATATTTTTCATCCTAATTTCATTCAAATCAAATGAACTCTTTTAAAAGTAAAAAAAAAAAAAAAAAAAACAATAATAAGAAAAATTTTCATAACAAAAAAAAAAAAAGCGTTTAGATAAATAAATTAAAAAAAAAAATATATATATTTTTTTAAATCACAGCCTACCTACCTCTTAATTTGATTATAAAAATAAATGCGTTTTTAAAGCAGTTGTTTAGTCTCCCGTTGGGAAAAACCCCTTTTTGTTATTGTTAAAAAAAAAAAAACAGTTATTTTTATATTGTAGATAGTAAGTATATATATGTTTATATTATTATGTAGCTAATAAGGAAAATATGAAGAGATAAGAAGTTTCAACACGCACACATATTTATTGTGTATTAAACCATTAAAGTACAGTTAACTACATTTTTGAAATTAAAAAAAAATTACTAAAAAAAAAATAATGCTTAAAATGAAAAAAATTGTTTTCTTTACTTCAAATTTTCTTATTTTTTTTTTTAAGAAAACGTGGAAAAATTTGGTTGTTTTGTACAACTAAAGGATATCATTAAATGCTGATCCATCATGACTAGATGCTGACGGTCATAACAGTTTATGAATATCTATTTTAGTACATTGGTTACCGATGTATCACCTTACCAGTGAACATTTTCATCCCAGTCCCTACTGATCCACAAACTTACCTTCTCTCAGGTACAAATAATATAATGTATGCATTTTTGGATATTTTCTTACCTCTCAAACCGTAGATATATAGGGTATTTTAGATTTACGACGTCTTTGGAGTATGAAGCTCCGACAGATGTTCCTGATGGTAATCATCTTGGTCCTCTATTACTTTTTATCTCTATTTACTGCTGTAACTTCTATAATTCATAACAGTCACGTTAAAATTTACGATATGAAAAATTACTACCTTGGAAGATGGCATTGTCATACAAGTTGATTTAAATCGATTTCATAGTTGGTAGAATAAATAAATTCTCTCTCAATTCTTATTCTTTCATTCATAATTAACTGTTTTTTCATTATTATTATTGTTATTATAAAAGGCTTCAGACACAAATAAAGTTAGAATTATTATTAATAATTTTGATATTGACTCATAAGTTAGTCAATTTAATTCAGTTTAGTTCATACTCTTTCCAAGATTCAGATCACTTCTATACATTGACACTGCCAAGTTTATTTAATTTACAGTTTGAGCATTGACTATAACTGTACTATACTTGTAGATAAATATTTTAAAAATGCAAAAATGTTGTATTCTAAAATGTCTATATAGCTATTTAGTATTCTTAATCAATGATTCATATTATTTAACAGCTATACATTATTTTCAAGTATTACTAGTATCGCCCGCTCCTCTTAATTCGAAGAAATTTGATAAAAAAAAAATTGTACCAATTTCAATTTTATTATTAATTATTAAATTTATTATTAAATAATTTATTATTATGAAATATTAAATTTTATTATGAATAATTATTGTTTTTATTGATTTATCTGAGACAACAACCGCATACAAAAAGCAAATCAATATTCATCTAATTCTAGAGAGGAAAAAAACTAAATTTGTACGTGTGATGAGTTGTGGAAATTTGATAAAATAAAATATTCGTATGTTAAGAGGTTTGCGCATACATGGGGAGTAAATCTTTAAATTGAAATTTCTAATTCAAAGTTCAATAATTTCAAAAAAATATTTAATTTCGCTACATTGCTCATTTGATAAAATAAAATACTCGAATGTTAAGAGGTTTGCGTATACATGAGTAGTGAATCTTTAAATTGAAATTTCTAATTGAAAGTTCAGTAATTTCAAAAAAATATTTAATTTCGCTACATCGCTTATTTGATAAAATAAAATACTCGTATGTTAAGATGTTTGCGTATACATGGGGTGAAACTTTGAATTGAAATTTCTAATTCAAAATTAAAAAATTTTGAAAAAATATTTAATTTCGCTACGTCTCTTTTTAAAATAATTTATCTATCTAAGATAATAATAATTAAAATCGGTTGTCATAATTAAAATGGCTCAGATATTTGTACTGTATTTTTTTTCAATTTACAGATTAAATATTGAATACATTTTTTGCATTATCAATTACAATATTTATTCATATTAACTAATTATTCTAAATTCTAAATAATAATATAGGTATTATAAGCCAAAGGACAAACATATAATGGGATTAAAAAAACTTGTATTAAATTACATCTATTAAAATTAAGAAATAAAAAAGAAAACATTAAAATAAAGAAATGCCATTTAATACAGCACAAAAAAAAAGCATAATAAAATAAAAACGCATTAAAATTTCATATGTCGAAAAATCCTTTTAACGAATCCCTTTTTTTTGTTTTTTTGCTTTTTATTATTATTATTATTCATATTACTCAGTATTGTTGTAACTGTAACTGTGAATAAAATAACAGCAATATTATATTAATATTATTAAAAATCAAAATGAATTTACCCGCTATCAAATATCATTGACAGGAAAAATTTCACACTACTGTTAATGCTACTACTACAATAACAACAACAATAATAACAACTACTACACATCATAACAACAACAATAATATTGGTTCAACATTGATATGGTATTACGAAATGCAAAAGATGATAACCAAAAAAAAAAAAAAAAAACAAAAACCAAAGAATGTGAGACTATTAAAGTGTGAAAAAGGATATGGGGTGTTGTAAATAAGTGTATATATACCAACCCAGTGTATGAAAATTTGGTATTTTGTAACTGAAATAAAATATCTTCAAATTTTCAGCATACTACACAATCATTTTTACGTTAGATTGGAAACTTTTATTATTTTTTTTTTCTTTTTTTATTATTATTATTTTGTTCTTGCCAAATAATACAATGTGATGCTATGAATATTTTCGCATCAAGAAGCTAAAGAGATACATTTATGTACATACATGCACATACAACAACAAAAAATTATCTATAGATACAAATATAGATATTGAATAATTGCCGTCTCAAATAAAATATGTATGAGGATTATATATTTTCAAACGTGCGTTAAATATTACCAGTATTGGAATTGCAAGGATTTAATAGAAAAAAAAAGAAAAATAAAAACAACAAAAAAAAAAAGAAAATAAAAACTGAGGGAAAATCTTTCAAATATTTCATGTTAAAGTCATATATTGGAGTTTTACTCCTCTAATATTTATCTTGATATTTTCGTCATATATTTATTTGACTTTGATGTATTTTGATTCATTTTTTATGAAGTTTTATGAAATATATATATATTTTTTTTTATTATTATATTTGTTTTTGCATTTTCTTATTATGAATTCATATTATTTATATATATTCAAAAAAAAAAAGGTATAGAATTATATAGTTTCCCAAGGGTACTTTGAAAATTTTGTTAAAAAAAAATATATAAATGTAATATAACAAAAAAAAAAAATTTAATTCTTTTTGAATAAATTTATTATTGCATTACGCCTTAATGCTGTTAATAAGATGTCTACAGGGTGTTGTGAATAATAAATGAAATAATATTTTAGAAGAAAAAAAATAAAGAAAATACCTTAAATGTTTTCAACTTTAAACTTTAAAGTAGATATTCATGATGTGGTATAAAATTTATTTATAGTTGAATTACCTAGTGTCATCACGTGAGAGTATAGCTAACAAGATAGTAAAATGACAAAAACAATTTTTTTAACTATTTGCGACTGTTATAAAATGTTAGAAAATGTTAAAAATAATTTTTTAACTATATAATAGTGATAATCATGATAGTCAAACCAACATCAATATTAATGCAAAGCCACATCAATGTATTTTGAGGAATTAAATTGCAATAATTTATTGATAATCAACACAAACAAATTATTTTAGAAAATAATATAAAGAAGAGATGTAAATTTATTTATATGGGATTTAGAAATTAAAAGTATAATATTAATGAAAAGTTATTAGAGTAATTAATGAAAATTTATTAATATAATTAATTTGATTGAACAAATGTAATTAATAAAATACAATAATTTAAACATACTGCCACTTCCACGGTTGTCTGCTAACTGCAAAAAAAAAAACAAATAAAATCTTTTCCGGTTTTGACTCACACTCACACCTCCATTCAAATTTACAGCTGCGACAATTAGTGGAAAACAGTGGTGGGACGATCAATTCCCACATTCATACATAATATACACTCTTTTAACGTTTTTACAAAATTCATTAAAAATAAACAGTAAAATTTGAATTCAAGATTTCATTTTGTTTTTATTTTCAGCCACATTTGTTTTGGACGTGATGTCAAATTACTAGTAGAATAATTGGTAGAAAAAGAAGTTGGTTGAAAAATTTTATATTAGCGAAATTTTATTCTAGTGATCTATATATTTATTATGTCTGTGGCTAATTTTTACATTAAAACCAACAACAATTTTGACACCGATGAAACCAACATAATTATCCATGTTTAAAAACATTGTCCCGATAAAATGTACAAATATTTAATTTCTAAGGTGCTGATTATGCTAAACAACGACCATTTTTATTTGTATATTGGTATAAGCTAAACAAAATGATTATAATTTTGTCAATAATGAAGTCTGTTGTTTTACAATGAAAGATGATAACTGCATTTTTTACATTTCCAGTAAATCGCAATTGAATAAAATTTAGTATAGAATTTGCTATACTTTTCTAGTTATTTTTGATTTTTAAAAAATATTTTTAATGAAAATCTTTTGAAAATATTTAAAAAGATATGATTTTTAAAATCATTTCAATAATTTTTTATTTTTCGTGAAATTTTTACCTTTTTTTTAAATTTTAAATAACTTATTCATTTTTGTTACATCAAAGTTTTTCCTCAAGAACATGATAACTGTAGTTATTCAGTTTATACAAATAAAAAAACAAAAATGTATAATACTCCGTAAAATTTTTCAAGATACATTGAAATGCAAAACTGTATTATCTTAACATATCACTTTTTTGTTTTGGACTTTTCGGTAAAGTGTTGCCTATATAACTGCATAAGTTATATGATAATGTTAGAAAAATTTACAACGCCAGTTGTTAGTTATTCAGTTTTGAATTCATAAATTATTTAATATTATTAAATTTTTTTTTTTTATTTGAAAGAGCTTAAAATTTTATATAAAGTCGCATTCATAAGTAAAATTCGACAAAATTGAAGTTATCATATTTCGTTGTAAAACCGCAGAATTATCAAACTGCATTATTAACTTCAATAAATTTGATGTCTATTTTATATTACTAGTAAGCTGATATACAAAATGCTACTCTAATTAGAAAATTTAGAACAACACCGAAAACGTACTACTCAACACCCTGGATAGATAATGAATGTGCTGTAAATATTTAATAGATGGCAACTCGTCGTACTTTAAAGATAAATACTGTTACTTCCGAAATATAATAAACCTTATATGAAAAAGAAAAACAAAATATGGAGTATGCCACAAAAACCTGCGAAAAAGCTGGAAAATTAACATATAAAAATTGGTTGTAGCTATAGGTATTAAAAAAATTCTCAATAATAATATTTAATGGATAAAAATTAATTCTTTAATGAGTTAATGTCAAAATTTTTTGAAAAAAAAAATAAAATTGAAAAATTTAACAAATTTTATAGTGGAGTTGGTCAAGTGGCGGCTAAATATAATATGATCTACCTCACTGAATCTAGAACGAATTCAACTTTAGAACAATATTCATGAGTAAAAATCTGAAAAACTTATTAAGAATTTTTTCCAGTTCTGCAGGTTCGGATGAAAATAAAGCTAATATAATTATACTTTGTGCAAAATAACTCAAAAATACTATAACGGAGATAATTAATAGTTCTTTAATATACGAGATAAAATGCTAGAATGCCTAAAGATAAATAATATCATTCAAAATATGCATTAGCTTTAGACTAATATCTCTATTCCATCGATATTCGGAATAATAATAGAAACTTATGTCAACTGTCAGTTAGAGGAATACCTACTCGAGAAAGATTAACAAAATAATAATCAATATGGATTTGTAAGAAAATCCAACACCTCTTTTCAATAATATTATATCACCATTCAGTTTGGTTTCGATAAACAAAAAAAATAAAAATAGTCATGGTCTTCTTTGATCTAAAGAAAACTGACTCTGTGGACAGAAAATTCTTATTAAGAATATTATTTTAATGTGGGATTAAAGCAACTGAATATAAGTGATAGTTATCTAACAAATCGTAAACAATATTCGGTTTCTGATGGTATACGAAGTAACCTAGATGAAATAAAATTTGATGTGATTCAAGATAGTTCGTTAAATCCAAAATTATTTTCTTCCTTTATAAGTAGTATCACTAACTTAGATCTATAATTGGATAATATTTTCTCTTAGCAGATGACTTAGCGATAATATACATATTAATATGCAATAGCATCAGTGAATTGCTATTAATTAAGCTATTAATGAAGATATGAATAAACTATTTGGCTGGGTGAGCAGTTACAAATTAACAGTACATATAAAATAAAACAAAGTATGATAAAAACAATAATATAGTTAATAGAAAATTAAGTTAATAGGAAAAATTCAAATCATTTGATTAAATGCCATTAATGGAAATGAACACCAAAACTAAATTTAATCTGAATAGTGAATTTCATAGTAATAAATAATACAAAAATACCGAGTTATTTCATCTACAGTAAGATTTTGAGTAAATTGTGGACAAAATTCTATATAATGGAACAAAGCGATTAACCTTTATTCAGCTGGAAAGGTACACCTGTACCTTTTGCATTTTACTTTTTAAATATTTTCGATGCAACTTGACTTACAGACTTGAATCTTTGTGGGAATTCATTTTTCATAAAAATTTATATTTTAAAGCTTTTTTGAAGTAAAAAGAATAGTTGGGGGTGGGTAAACCAGCCATTTATTTTTTGTCTACATGGTCAGCTGGAAAGGTAAACCTATACCTATAATGCATTTTATTATTTTATATGAATTTTTGAGTTAAAATAAGAAAACATTATTTTTTATATAATAGAAATAATTTATTATAACAAATTTTTATTTTATTACATTTAATCATAATACATTTTTCAATTACATAAAGTTTATATAATAAATAACGGTACTTGGGTACCCAAAGGACTGTTCATCATCAAAACATGAAATAAGGATAGTTGGATACCTAATGATAATTTTGTTTTAAAAATGAAATAAAATTTTTCTGGACCTAAAAGGTACATCATCGTCAGTAGATACATGAAAAAAATAAAAATTCTATCGGTACTTGGGTACCCAGAAGGTGTTTTATCATCAAAATATAAAATATAAAATAAGAATAGTTCGGTACCTAATGATAATTTTGTTATAGATATGAAATAAAATTTTTCTGGGTCCATACAAGTTGTTTGAGGTGTACCTTTCCAGCTGAAGTAAGGATTTTTAAATGCAACCTGAGTAGAGGTTAAAAATATAATGAAATACCAAAAGATTAAAAAAAAAAAAAATTTTAAGCGTTCAAAACCAAATCAAAAAAAATAAAAAATTGAAATTAAATTTAAAAAGGTAAGAATATTTTGGAATAGATTAATTTTATTTTATGTAAGTTCTTTTTTAAACTGAAAATCAAATTTATACAATATTCTTGAAATGAATTTTTTTATGTTCGCTACTTTTTATAATTAATTTTTATTTTTACTATATGATTGTATTTATTTTGTTGTTATTCTGTAATTAAGCTTTAATTTGTATAATATTATATACGAGCTGATATAGCTATTTAGCTCAAAATTAAAATGTTTGTTTCTTTTCAAAAAAAAAAAATAAAAAGTAAAAAAAAATGGCTGACAAGAAAAACAAGTAAGTTTATTTTTATTATTAAATTTCTACCAAATAGTAAATTTTGTGAAAAATGTCCAGAATAATTTGAATTTGAATTTCACGTAACATAAATATAAAGTTTAATTTTAGACTATGAAATTCAACAAAACAATTCTATTCTTTGTCAGTTGTAGAAAACCCGGAGCCGAGCTGAAGCTCTGGAATTATTTGAAATGTACTTTCGGCGTAATAAATAAATAAATAAATAAATAATATTTTGTAAAGCAAAACAACAGTGAAAATGGTTGTAAGTAAAATGCATAGCTTGCTAAGATCATATAAGTTAGCATCATTATGACTTATTTATTGGCAATGTAGAACATGACTTATGTATTGATAAAAATTCGCTTCAGAAATATCACTTTATTCATCCAAAAATGATTGTATGATCTTAAAACAAATTGTTTAATAAGCTTTATACTGCCCATTTGTATATGAAACATCATACCAATAAATCACTCTTAATTATTATTGTAATAATAAATAAATTTGTATAGACAATAAATTAAATTAAAATTTACCTAAAGACTAAACTAAAAAAATAATATAAAAAAAATTTAAAAATTTATTTTTAATTTATATTTTTAAAAAAATCAGAAGCTATCTATCAGAAGCTAAAATCAAAATGTTAGTGTTAACTTTTTTTGAAATTTTTGTTCTCATACTGCTCTGTTAAAATAAATTGAAAAAATTAACTTTATCTATTATTTTTTGAAACAGAATTATTATCATCGGAAATTACAAACCGGAAAGTAGTTAAGAACAGGAAAATTAAAACAAAATATGTCAGCATTAGTGAAAATGAATAAATATTTTCAATGTCTTATCATATTACTGTCTCGTGTAACCGGTCAGTAAATTATTTTACTCAAACAGTTTTGTTACAAATTATTTTATTTAATTTTACTCAATGATCGTTATATCATTAGTATTTTATTCAGTTCTGTTTTTATTCGACTTATAACAACCTATGTTTAAACAATTAAATTTATTAGTTTGAATATTTCCAATGATTTCTTAGAATCTAATCATTTGTTTAATTTATTAATTATAAGTACTAGGTACATTATGTAAATGATATTTGAAATAAATGGATTATTTTAATAATAATAATAATATTAATACCTAGCTTTGTAACCCGCCATAAATGACGGAAGCAAAATAAATTCCAGCATTTCTGTCCTTCATTATAGTTTCCATTCCAAGTTTAAGAAAAATACGTATTTGCTTAGTAATTTATCATACCTTTATTTTTGTATTATAACGCTTTTAATTACCATATAAACAGAATATTTGTAGTAAGGTGCAAAATTTTCTATTCTCTATACGGGTCATTTACTCGATCATTTTATCGACTTCATTTTTGCCAACATTGAAAATTTATCGTATAATTCAGAATTAAGTTAATCCTGTTCAAACATTCAATAACATTTGCTGCGTAAGTTTAGCATCAAAGTTTATAGTGAACAAATATTTTATAATGAGCCACAACTTTGAACGAAAACAATTTTAAAAACAAAAATAAATAAAATTAGAAATATAAAAAACAATAATATTGTAGGTACACATAATTATTTATTTTGATGAATGTGTTGGAGAAAAAATTAAAATAAAAAAATTTACTGCAAATAAATAGGTATTTACAAAACTGTTCATAATTTGTGAACCATTGATCGGTTATTTAAAATTTCATTTCATTTCAAAAACTTCATTATCGAACTGTTCATGTTAAAATTCATATATAATTATTATTTATAACAAGAGATTTAAAGAGAAATTAAAAAGAGCAACAATCAATATGGTTTAACCAATACCTATATATACCTACCTACTATATTAAAAAAAATTCATCACTCTCAACAACATACATTTCTACACACTTGAAGAAAACAAATATACCTAAAAATTATAAATTTACAAAAAAAAAGAAATAAAAAATAATAGTATGTACAAAATTTCATTTAATTTCTTTAAAAATGTATAGGTTTATATTGTTTTTATGTGCGAATCAGCAGAACCACATAAAAAACCTAACCCCATAATACATACTAAATAGTATATACGATAATAAATTTATATATCATATAGATATATATATTAAAAAAAAAAACAATAAACAAAAAAAATAAAAATAAATAACAATTTTAACTCATCATCGCATCACATTTCTGGCTGGAGTATATATATATATACCTATATAGTACTATACAGGCTATGCATACGGTATGGCAAAACTATGATGCTATGATCATTATCATAACAACAACAAAAAAAAAAACAAAAAAAATAAAAATAAATAACAATTTTAACTCTTCATCGCATCACATTTCTGTCTAGAGTATATATATATATCTATAGTACTATAGTACAGGCAATGCATACGATAGAAAAACTATGATGCTATGATCACTTTCATAACAACAAAAAAAAATCCAAAAAAAAAAATTGTGTAGCCACATATGCATATTGTGTATAATTTTAAGTAATGAGAATAACCTTTAAGTGCAATGTTTTTTTTTGTGTTAAATGCTGTTTGCCTTTTGGTTATTATACCATATTAAACTATTGATAAAATTTCTATTAGTCCTCCTTATTATAAATCAAAAAAATTGTTTGTTTTATTTATATTATTATTATTATTTTTTATTTTTCCTTATTATTTGAGAAGAAGACTAACATTAAATCACAAAAATATATTTCATGCAATGGTATTTTTTCATGCAAAGGTTCAGCATTGTAGACAGGGGAGCGGGTAAAAAGATTACCAAAGCAATTTCTATACATATTGCAATTTGTATATGTGTTGGAGTATTCCGTCGAACTTACAAACATCCAGATAAATGCAGAATAATATATATATAATAATAATAATAATCTCAACTAATAGTTCAGTATCAATAATTTACAAAAAATTGAAAAAAAAAAAACATTTTTTTTAAATGAATCTCGATATTTCCAATTTAAATTCAAAAATTGTTTAAGCTTATAAATTTAAAACTTAATCGAATTTATGAAAAATTTAATGGAATTAAAATTTTTATTAAAATAAATAGAATAAACACTATTAATTAAGTAAAAATAATAATTATAAATGTATAATAATAAAAAGTGTGTTTTTCAAAATAAAAATCAAAAAATTCCTTTATTTTATTTTATTTATATTTTTTTTTTTGTATTTTTTTTTATATTTATTTACTTTTTTTTTTTATATAGCTACGTATATATTTTCATTTTCATTTTCATTTACGGGTTTAATCAGCTTTAATTTGTCCTTGTCACAATTTCACAATTATTTTCTCTCTGTATTTCAAAATGATATATACCTATATAAAAAAAAATATATTGCTTCACTTGGTACTTTATGAGCTGTTAAATACATCTACAGAACCACCCTTAGTAAAGGAAAAATAAAATAAAATAATAAAAATAAAAATAAGAGCTTAAATAAAAACTTAAATCTTCTGTAGAAAACAAACAGAGAATAATAAAAAAAAAGTGGATGTCCTTTAAATTACCAACTTCAACATCATATGGATATTCATTCACTTTATTTGTATGTATAGTCAAATATACAAATATACTTATATATATATATATATATATATATATATATATATATATATATATATATATATATATATATTAATAGTATATTAATATATTTCCTAAGAAGTCCAAAAAAAATATAATTTTGTTTTTGTTTTTCTTATTATAAAGAAGCTAGCGCAACACTTGTCCTTAAGTGGTTTTTTATTCATTATATTTTCATTTTTTGTTATTGTTTTTTTGCTCATCTTTTTTTACGGTATTTTGCTATAATCGTAATAACATCATATTTACTGTATTTTATATTATTACAATATATATAAAAATAAACATACGTATATTATAATATAATACAAAAGGTTAAAAGTGTGTCTTAGATTTTTGTCACACTACTCTTTTACCTATATATATATATATATATATATGCATACTAAAATATTTAAAATAATAAAATTCTACGTTACGTTAATATAGAAAAATTGGACAATATATATCTAACAATGTATACAAACAGATACGAATAGCAATGTTGAAAGCATATTATACTATATAACTTGCATTCTTTATAAATACACATCAGTGTATGAGTATAACTGTGACTGAAATACAAAAAAAAAAAAAATATACAAAATATATTAGACAGGATATCAACACTAAAACAAATAGCCATAACAAAAGAAATAAAACGATAAAAAATAAATAACTATTATAGTTAAAAGCTGGTTGACCTTAAGGACTTTAAATGCTTTTAAGTTCAGTTTTTATTCAGTTTTATTTTTCTTATTTCCTTTTCATACAATTTGACACTTGAATTCTCATTTGTAGTTGACCATATCATTTCATATTTCATTGTTTACACTACTATATTACTATACCACATTATGTACTCGTTATATAGTCATTCGTTGAGGATTTAAGTGCATTCATTATAATCATCAAAATAAATATTATGATCATCATCATCATTATTAATCAATAGCTATCATTGTGTGATCTTTTGAAATGGAAATTGAATAATGAAATAAAAAATATCGTAATATGAATTGCTTAGAATAATGTATAAATTTATTATAACAATACTTAATCGTAATTGTCTTGTAACCCCTTCTGTGGGGCATAGTACTTATAAATATTTAGATTACTTAAAAACAATTTAACTGAATGGGATAATTTTGATTTACAAAAATATAATGGTTTTTTTTCAGAATACTGTTTTTGACGATATCGTATTTTCCAAAATTTCATTTTTTCAAAATATCGTTTTTGAAAATATTAATATCGTTTTTTCAAAATATCGTTTTTTGAAAATACCGTATTTTAAAATATCATTTTTTGAAAATATCGTTTTTCAAAATATCGTTTTTCAAAATATCGTTTTTTCAAATATCGTATTTGAAAATATCGTTTTTTAAATTTTTTTTTAAATTTATAAAAGTTGTTGGAAAAGGAGATATAAAAGGAGAGTACACTGTTTTTTGTATCCAACAGCGTAGACGCGTAACAACTATTAAAGTTAATATTCTAGAATTAAAGCAATAATTTGAAAAATGAAATTCTGAAAAAACGATATTTTGAAAAACGATTTTTTGGTAAATTAAATTTTGAAAAAATGAGATTATAAGAGACGAGATTTTGTTACGCATACAAATTAGCCATATTTATCTAATTTGTTTAGAAATGTTGTCATTTTGTTAGGAATTTAAATAGAATTACCTCTGTGTAAGTAAGGGCCGATTTTTGGTATTAATTAAAGTCAATTAAAGCCAATTAAGGCCACATTGAAAGCTTAAACTAAGTTCTTGGCTTAAACAAGCATAAAACTGAAAATTTAGTTTCACAGTTAAGACACTTAAACAATAATAATGAAATAATAATGAAACTGGAGATCGAAAGGTTAAGCTATCATCCTTTCTAAACCAAAATTCAGATGAAAAATTGTTTTTATTCTAAAACAATAAAAAGACACATACGACATACCTTAAAATATATAATACATAATTAATTACATACTTTTTGTTGTGTTAAATTATAAAATATATAATTATAGTATAATTTTCTACAGTACGAAAGGATACTAAAATAAAAAATAATTATGCGTTTACTTTTCTATCGTTTTCTTACCCTCCAGTTCAAATAACACTAACGTATACTAAAAAGTCTTAAATGCTGTTTTTAATAGGCTATTTTTTTAAATCAATAATTATATTCAGCTACCTCAATTAAAACAATTATATTCGATTATATTGAAATATAATAGAGATATATCATTTTTTTTTATATAAATATATTCCATGGGTTTAACACCCTAACTGCTTTTACTCAGAGACTTGGCATACACAATCATTAATGAATAATTATGATTGATATTATTATTATTATACCAAGAATGGTAGTAAGGGCCTTAAGCCCACTAAAACTACATCTTTTTTGTCTTTCATACATAACAAATCCATAATAGATCCACTAATGTATTCTTACTCTCAGAAAAAAAATTTCTGTTATGAGTATATTTTTTACATAATTTAAATTGTAGTTATGTTTCTCTCTATTATTAATTAAAATTTTTTTTTTATAAAATATTAAAGTAAATTGAAATTAAAATTAAAACTAATTAAAAGGTTTAAAAAAGTGATATAAAAATGAAAAAAAAAAATATAAAAGTGTAAAAAATTAATGTATTTTTAGTATTCTGTCACAGTATTGAAATTGCTTAAGTTTTTTATGTCATTAGCCTACCCTTATATCTCTTTAATCTTAATAATATTATATACCATGAAAAAAAATCTGATCTCTATCAGTTTGACATTAATTACAGTAAAAATCGGTTATAGTCACTACTGGTTATAGGCACAATTTTTTTAAAAAAAAGTTATAAACTTCATACAATCGATGTCGTTTATAGCCACATTAAAATATAACGCAAATTTTTCCAATAAAACAAAAAAATAAGTCAAAAGTGAATTATTTTATTAAATAACTGATTTATATATTGTCTTTTTCTGTTCTTTATTACATATATATATATTTTGTGATTACATAGCAGAATAATTGCTATTTGTGAATAAAGTAAAGTTTATCTTTTATTCAGCTGGCATTTCAAAATCCTTACTTCACCTGTACCTGCAAACATTTTTGTATGAATTTTACTATGATTTTTACTATTTTTTGTTATATTATTGTGATTATTTTTGTGTTTGTTGTATTTTTAATCTTAAATTTAGTTTAATTACTTGTAGAAATCTATTTTCTAAAATATTTTGTTTGCTGCTAACGCTATTGTAGGAAAAAGAAGGTCTATTAAACATTTTTGATTGTGACGAAGTATTAAGTATGAAGTTCGGACTTGAAACAGAAAAAGTGCATCTAATTCAAAAAATATTATAAAGAAAACAAAAACAAAAAACATTGTTCTAGAAAGGTATTTGAATATAATATAAAGTTCTGGAACCATTAAAAAACATTGGAAATTATTTCTGTGATATAAAAGATAATATTTTCTCATTTTAACATAAAAATTCCTATTAAATATTAAAATGCATTATAGGTACAGGTGTGCTTTTCCAGCTGACAACGTAGACAAATAAAAACGGCTGATTTACCCAGGGTTTAAAAAACTTCGTAGTTATTTCAAGCTTTTACTATTTTTTTACTATTGCTTTCTAACATCAATTCAGCAAAGGCATAGCAAAAGCATTTTTTTTGTAGTTGTTTTGCTTCCGCTTTGCTGCGCATTTTTATTTCAAAAAGTAATATGCAAAAAAAGCTTTTTCATTATTTTTTTAAATAGCTACAGCAAAATGAGTTGAATACAGCTAAACAGCATTTGCTGTTGCTTTGAATTACTATTCAGCATTTACAGCACTTTATAATACACTTTTGTTTTACTTAGAGTTACTGTGATTTTTTGTTCCTTGTGACGGATTATGTTTGTTTGAAAACTTTTGTTGTTTAAAATTTAAAAAATGGATTTACAAAAAAAATGGTAAGTATTTTATTTTAAATTTATAAGTGGACATGAAAAAAGTAAAGAAATCTTCGAGGTGGTGACTGGTGGAAAGAGCCAAGTTCAAGAAATTGAGCAGCCTCTAGCAAAAATAGGTCAGGGTCCCACCTCACAAAGCCCTCGAAAATTTTTTTTATTTTTTTTTTTCAACTTGTCTTCAGTAAAATCGCTCCTAGGCACGATGCAAACAAGCGGTCCCAAGAGTCGGGACCGAAGACCTCAAAAAATTTTTTTTTTTTTTAATTTTTTTTTGTCATCAGTACAATGACCCTTAAATGTGATGAAGACAATAGGTCCGAGGTCCCAGGAATTGGGGCCGAAACTCTATTTCACCAGTTTAAATTTTATTTTTCTGAGAAAAGGTTATTAATAATTATTATAAATAATTTTTAAAAAAATTTCAGATTGGTCCGACAGTCCGGAAGTCGGAACCAAAGAACCTTGAACAAAAAAAAAAAAAACTTTTTTTTTTTATACTTATCTTGATACGTAATGAACATTATTGACATTTTGGTTTTTGGACAATTTTTTTGTTCAAGGTCTACGGTCCCGACTTCTGAACCACGGAACAATCTGAAAATTTTTTAAAAATTATTTATAATAATTATTAATAACCTTTTCCCAGAAATATAAAATTTAAACTGGTGAAATAGAGTTTCGGCCCCAATTCCTAGGACCTCGGACCTATTGTCTTCATCACATTTAAGGGTCATTGTACTGATGACAAAAAAAAATTAAAAAAAAAAAAAAATTTTTGAGGTCTTCGGTCCCGACTCTTGGGACCGCTTGTTTGCATCGTGCCTAGGAGCGATTTTACTGAAGACAAGTTAAAAAAAAAATAAAAAAAATTTTCGAGGGCTTTGTGAGGTGGGACCCTGACCTATTTTTGCTAGAGGCTGCTCAATTTCTTGAACTTGGCTCTTTCCACCAGTCACCACCTAGAAGATGTAGTTCATATGACAAGGTCCCGTTGAATACATACACATTTGCTCTACTCTATTCAATATTAATTTGCATATTGAACAAACCTTTTGGACATATTTTTTTTTCTTTTACTTCACTTTTTTCTTCGAAATAAAATTTCTTTCTAAATGCACAGCAATGTCTTCACAGCAAAATCAGCACAGCAAATAGCTTTTTTTTTACTTTGACTTAAAATATTAAAAAGCATTCAGCAAAATTCTACTATTGCTATTATGTTTTGAAAAGCAAAAGCACATGCGTAGTATTTGTATGTGTAAAAAGCATAAAGCTATTACTTTACTTCGGTTAAGTTGTAACAGCAAAGCGCAGTAATAGTTTTTTTTTTTAATTTGAAATGCTGTGATAGTCAGCAACAGCAATAATTTAAGTGCTTTTACTATTTTTGCTGTAGTTTTTTAAACCCTGGATTTACCCACCTCCCAATTATTTGTTTTACTTCAAAAAAGTTGTAAAATATAAATTTGGATAAAAAATGAGTTCTCACAGAGATTCATGTCTCTAAATCAATTTGCATCGAAAATATTCACAAAGTAAAATGCAAAAGGTACAGGGGTGGCATTGTGTAATTTGAAACGTCGTTTTGTTTCGACTATTTTCAAAAAGTGGCATTGCATAATTTTGTTTCGACCATTTTTATTTTGTTTCAATCTTTTCAAAAATGGTACGACATGTTTTGGTATTGCGTAAGGTTGAAACGCTACTTTCTTTACATTTGATACGACCAAATTTTGGCGATTGAAAAATAGTTGACGCTTTTAGGTAAATTTTAAAAAAAATAATAAATTAATACATGATTTTTATTGGGATATTTATTTTAGAAACGCACAGAAATAAAAATTCCAATAAAATGAAAAATTAAGTAAATTTATAATTATTTTCTTTCAAGAAAAAAAAATTTCAGAATAAAAAAAATAAAAAATGTTGGTATTATTATTAGCTTCATTTACTTGCATCTAGTTGCAATTTCTTTTAGCTCCATTTTTTTTTTTTTAATATTGTTTTCTAGCAGTAATTGTTGAAATTTTAACGAAACAAATCAAAAATGGAATTATGTAAAGTGTTTCACTGTTTTTTCGAGCGTTTCAAAATAAATTAACGTTTCAAATTACGTAATGTCATCCAAATTTTGTTTCGACAACATTTTGTTTCGACCGAAATGTTTGAAAGAAAGTTACATAATGCCACCCCAGGTGTATCTTTCCAGCTGAATAAAGGTTAAGGTCAACGATATTATTTTATTGAATTTTATTTATAAAGATGCAATTTTTTTTTACTACGCCTATAGTCACAAAACGGTTATAGTCACAAACATTCACTGAAAGTGACTATAACCGTGTTTTACTGTATATATATTTTTTAATAATAGCAGAAGGAAATGAACTAACATTTATTATATCATTTTTGAAGAGTATGATCTAGTTTTTGTTTGTGTTTTCGTTTTTGTACATTTTTCTATAAGTTTGTGTGTTTATTTAAAATGAAAGAATTTTTATGAAGCCTTTTTAAAAATTTCCCGTAATTGAAATTTCTTTTAGAGTATAGATGTCATTCAACTTGGAAATAACAGTCATTTACTTGGTGTAACTATTTGAAATGTTTTAAGTATTCACCACCAAGAACTTGCTATTAATATGCTATTTTAATATTTTTGTGGTGTAATTTACTATTCAACTATTCTTGCTTTTTTACTCACCACGTCGTTCATCTTGTGTATTATAATATCGTCACGTGTTTGCCAAAGCAATGAATGTGCAAAATTGATGTTTTGAGAAAAATGCATTTTAATGTTCTTTGAGTGTTATAAATCGACTTTCAAATTTAAAATTTAGGTTGTAGGTCATTTAAATATTATTTTTATTCTATTTTCTCTTGGAATTTTCAGTGTTAGTCTATGTCTTTTTATAACAAAGTTTTAGCACATTCGTGGTCTTGGCATTTACTTTTTTTAGGTTTTTCAATAAAAAAGAATTTTTTTTATTTTGAATTTAAGTAATGCTCTTATAAGTATAATCTAAATTCACATTTTAATTATTTATTAAGGAATAAATTATTTCTACATAAACTAAACATTAATCAAATTAGTAAAATTAAAAAAAATAAAAATAAAAAAAAATAATAAATTCAAAACAAATTTAATAAAGAATTTAAAAAAAAACTTTACTCATTTTCATATTCTGATACTTTATCGTTATCTGGCTCAGATGAGCAGTCTCTTTCATTTATATCACTTTTAAACTTAAAGAAACCGTGGTAGCTCTTTGGAATAATTGTGAGGTCATCACACATTTTAATTAAATTTTTAAATGTTGATGCTTAAACTGGTCGATTTTCAGTATAGGATTGTGATAAGTTTTGAGCCAGTCGAATTTTTCCCAATTTGATTCCAAAAATTGAAAATTCGTCATTAAAATGTTTTTATAAAAAAAATTGCTTGGATCAGTTTTTCTGTACTGTAGCCAACAAACAATTTGGAAAGGAAACTTACTAAACATAAATTTTGTCGCCATTAACTTAAAATCAAAAAAAATTTTCATAAGTAAGACTGTTTACTTCAAACGGATGAGGATTACTTCGAGCTAACCGTATTATTTGTTCCCAATAAATTGGAGTATATACTGGAATATGCTTGATTTTTTCTCTATTTTTGAATGATTTGAATTTGAACAGATGAAAAAGCACATTCGTTGTTTTTGCATATACGTGACGATATAAGATTTCATAATCATTGTACAAGAAAAGAAGAATTAACTTAATAAAAAATAAATGACACAGACAGTATTGGCACCTTTAACCATTTCTAATGTGCAAATACAAGTTTTCCAAACAAATTCTTCAAAATTCTCTATACAGCTAAAGATTAAGATTTGAATAATACATTAGATATTGCAGCAATTACTGATGGAATTTCATTGGGCTTTTTAAATCTTAATTATTCTAGTTGTATATTTCGGTGGCAGGACGACGTTCAGATGCTCGAGTCTATATGTTATTTTAAATAAAATTACAATTGAAGAGAGCTTGAAACAAAAATAAAAAAGACATTATTAAGTTTGTTTTTTACAAAGTATTTTTCGATTTAGTGAAATATTTAGATATTATTCTAATATATGATCTCGGAACTCTAATCTGTTTTAGTCAAATTTGAAATATTTTATTTTAATTTTTCTTTGTGTTTTATTTGTTATGTGTTGAAAAAATCTTATCAAAATTGGAATGAATAATAAAATAAAAATAATAATAAAAAAATAACATAAAATTTGTAAAAATTAGAATATTCAATAAATTAATAAATACGTCGTATTATAGTGATATATCAGAACTGTTTACATTTTAGTTCAAGTTAAATTAATAAAATAAAACAAATAAATATATGAAAACCAAGATATTTTTTTAATACGAAAACTACATACTTTCTATTCACTTATTGATATTCAAAACAATCTTTTAATTCATTTTGTTTCATAGTAATTTGTTCACCCTTTTTAATTCAACCATTTTTTTAGGGTATATTTTCGACAATTTGCTTTTGGAAAATTTTAATTTGTTTGAAAATTTTCTTAATACCATTTTAATTTAAGTGATATTTAATTTTCTAATAAAAATAAAAATTTGTTTTCTTTGGTTTTACTTTTACTAATTTTTCTGGTTTATATTACAAAAAAAAAAAAATGTACCTAAATTAAGCAAAAAAAAAAAAAAAAATAATAATTTTCAATATAAAAATATTCCATATAGAAAATATCTCCCACACTCATTAACCCATTTACTTTAAAGTCACGCAAAACCGAACGTTTCATTTTGTCTCTTTCAAACTTGGGTTTAGCTAAAATGGAACAAAATAATTGAATAATTTTTTTTGTACACGTAAAGTATGATCCTTTCACTTATTTTGAAAAATAGAAAAAAAAAAATTCTGAAAAATTTTAAATAGACCAGCTATTGTTGGGCTAAAAAACAATTCTACTTTAGGACATTTTATGAAGCCTAGATTTTTTATAAAAAGGTATATTTTTTATATACCTAAAAGGTATATTATTTATAATTAGTACGACATCTATAGTTTTATGAGACCTAGATAGAGTCAACATGAACGTTCGATTTTCCGAACGTTAGCAATTATTTGACATTTTTTTTTTAAAATGTCAATTTCAATTTTCTATCAATTTTCTATCTAATAATCGTTTTGAATTTCATTGTTTTGTGAAATAAATTAAACTATAAAAAATTTATTAAAAAAAATGTATTTTGAACGAATTAAATAAGGTGTTATCCTATATATAGAATTTTGTTGTTTTTGTTGGTGGTAAATAAATCCAACTTTTTTGTTGTATTCGTAAATAAATAAGGAATATTTTTTTGTTTAGTAAAAACATAATGGCACGTTGTACAGCGTTGAAAACTATTTGAAATAGAAGAAATGATTGGGTTACTGACGAAGATGATAGAATCGAAATTGTTACCATTGTGGCACCAGAAAAAGTCGACGTTGTTGATATTGATGATGAGTAACAGATAATAACAGTGGATAACAGATATGAAGAGGATATTGATGGTTTGTTTATTCGAATGCATGACAAAGTGAATATTTAAGTAAGCAATTTGAAAATATCTATTATTTTTTACTTTTTTTTATATATTATAATATATCAACCTACTATGAAAGAAGCAACTGGTTCATTTGAATATGAAACAGTAAAAGATAGATTAGAAGATTATTTATATATATTATTTTATTATATTTGTTTTAAATTTCTAGTCTATTTACTATTTATAAAAATTGAATTTTGAATTGTGTTACTAGTCTTGTTTAAAAAATGAATTATTTACGAATTGTAATGATAAGATAGTTAATAAAATAAATAAATAAAAAATAAAATAAAAATAAGATATTGTCACTGAAATTGAAATAGGAACATATTATATCTCTGAAGCTGTTCTATCAATTACTAATCGAGCTCATTTTCAATATAAAACACTGAACTGTTTTGGAGCATTGAAGTGGACCTAAAAATAAATAAAGAGCAACAATTTGTATACACATGTGAACAAGATAAGCTGAATAAGAACCAAACTACAGTATTTGATTAATTGGAAAATTGTTTTCCATAATTATGAGTTATTTTAAATATTTTTTGATACTGAAATATTAAACCATATTATTGATATGTCAATAATTATGTATACTCAACAAAAATATATCACTCTGCAGTTGAATGATATGCTTTTGAAACAATTTATGTAAATTTTACTGGTATCTGGGTATCATATTCTACCCCATATTAGTGACTATTGGTTACAAAGTCCATCGTTAGGTGCTTCAATAGTAAAGCAGTGTAGATATGAGTAGACAACGATTTATAGGCATCAAACGATTTAAACATTTCTGCAATAATAATAATCTCGATACTATAGATAAAATGACTAAAGATAATTCAATTGAATTGTGTTTTTAGGCACACATTTTGATTTTTTTTTTTTATTTATTTAATTTAGTTAATTTAACTATTTATAATTATATTATTCAGTATTTTACAATATAATTTTTATTATTACATAAATTTATGTTTAACATGTTCTATTAATAACTTTTAGGTTTAGTGTCCTATGTTTGAAATTATCAACCGAAAATGGGTGCATTTTGGTGTATTTTCTGGAGAATTGAGTATTGATGAGTAAATGGTATGCCATACTTTGGACGGCACAGCTGTAAAATGTACATACGCAATAAACCTATTAGATTTGTTCATAAGCTTTGGTGTTTGTGGTCATTCAGCTGGTTATTTGTATTACGTTATTCCATATAAAGGAGTTGCTGACAATATTAAAAATAAACAAATTGTATTAGTGGTTGATGTGGTGATGAGTTTGCTTTAACATCTTGAATTCCCATAAAATCTATTTCGACAATTTTTTTATCTCGTACTACTTGATGTGATTACTATCGGAAATGTGTTTTTTTTTTATACAGGGACAGTTAGCACAATAATTACGCCATAACGCACCATTTAAAAACAGGAAAAGATTTAAAACGTGGTGAACATTATTATCAATTTGATTGAATTGAAAAATAAAATATTATTTTGTCGTTGGCAAATAATAAAATAATAATAATAATTCTTTATTTCATTAACAACTTAAGCTAACTGACATACTAAATTTACAATATTATATAACAAATTAATTCAAATTTCTTATCCTAGTATTTTAATGAAAATAAACGATAATCAAACGATGAGTGGCGATTGAACCCTAGAAGAAGTAACAATATTCAATCAAGTAGAACCGATGGCTAATGTCAAACGATGGAGTACAAAATCGAAACAATATATTCAGAATAAACAACCATTGGTTTTGTGTAATTATAGCTATGGATTCCGGTTCGAAGGACCATGTTCTCAGCTTGAAGCACCAATCAAGAAGAAAGCTTCTAAATTTTTATTTTCTTATTTAGAATGCAAAAGTTACAAATACAATAAAATTAAACTAAATACAAAAAAGTACTTAAAGTAGTATTTATATGAACACATTAAATAGAGAGAAAATATAGAAATACATATGTATAATAAAGAATAATTAGAAAAATCAAAGATGAGTAATTTAAATTTAACAGTTAATTAAAAATGAATTTAAGCAAAGTTAGTAATTTGTAGTGAATAAAAACCGGGTTGCCGGATGCGGGAACATCCTTCCCACCGTCAAGGAGCTCATCCTTAACCGTTGTCGTTGACATTCAGTTTTACAAGTTTGGTTATAGGGCGCTTGACAATTCCTTTAATAGTTTTATCAGTCCGTCTGCTCCTGAATGGACATATTTCACTCGGCCAAGTCCCCAGTTAGTTGGTGGAAATTTGTTATCTTTGATAAGCACGAGGTCACCAATTTCAATGTTTGGTTCTTGATCTTGCCATTTCTTACGTTGTTGTAGTATGTTGAGATAGTCATGATGCCATCTCTTCCATACATTTTGCTGCATTTTGGTTACCAATGACCACCGATTTCGAAGGGAATGTTGAGTGATGTCAGGTTCTGCGATGGCGACAAGTGGTGAGCCAATTAAAAAATGTCCTGGTGTGAGTACATCCAGGTTATCCGGGTCACTTTCGTACACTGGTGTCAGTGGGCGAGAGTTCAATTGTGCTTCAATTTGGATAAATAATGTGGCTAATTCTTCATATGTTAGTGGATGATTGCTAACTACTCGTTTTAAGTCAAGACCTACACGATAATGCTCTGCAGAATTATTGTATAATAATATACAATCCAAAAAGTGGTAATAATAGCTAATATGGCTGACATTTTTGAAAAGTAAATGCTTGTAAGTTGCATTGTTTTGTTGCTCGTAAAAAATGTAAAACCTATGCAAAAAAAAAACATTTAGAATTGAGATCACACAAAAGTTATTGCTTACTTTTTATCATACAGATAGAATGATGGCACAGATGGTGATACTGTTCCAGTTGATCTTGAATTTCGACATCATTTACCAACAGTTGTTAGTGAAGACATTATCGAAAAATATTCGAATGCTATCGAATGTCGTTGTCCTTTGACAAAGGCGGTTGTGGAAAACCAATAGTTTACATGTGTAAGAGATTTAATACACACGTTCATGTTAAATGTTTTTCTAAAGTACATTATGTAAACAACATGCAAAGTGGGTATTGGAAACAGACAAAAATAAAACAATAATATAAACAGAAAACTGTATAAAAAATATTATATTTCATACAATTTTTGAATATATTCTTAATTTTCTTTTAATTTTTCTGTATTTTCATACAAATTTTACAAATTTCTCAAAAAAAATTTTTGAACAAATTTATAAAAATATTTAATTCTAAGCTTAACGTAAATAAATACATATTATTTTTGTATGACTTGCAATAAATGCAGCCTTTTTTTGTATGCTTAACCTTTATTCAGCTGGAAAGGTACACCTGTACTGTACCTTTTGCATTTTCCTTTTTGAATATTTTCGATACAAATTGACTTAGAGACTTGAGTCTTTGTGAGAACTCATTTTTTATCCAAATTTATATTTTAAAACTTTTTTGAAGTAAAACAAATAATTGGTGGTGGGTAATTCAGCCATATTTTTTTGTCGACGTGGTCAGCTGGAAAGGTACACCTGTACCTATAAGATGTCTTATCATCCAAACATAAAATAGTTCGGTACCTAATGCTGCATATTAAAATACTATAAAAATGTATATTTTGTACCGTTTTTTCTCTAAAACTATTCTTTTTAATATTTTTTATTTTTTGTATTTTTTTTAATAAATTCCCATGAAAAAAAAAATTAATGAAAAAACCGTAATTTTTTTGTAATTTAATGTATTTAGAACACTTTTGTATAAATTTGAAGAAATTTAATAATATTTACAATAAAATATATAAAATTTAAAAAATAGTTGTTTTTATACTTTTAATAAGTTTTTTTTTATACATTTCAGTATTAGTTTCAGTTTTTATTTCCGCAGGTAAATTATTAAATAGCTTTAACCCTTCATACATTAAATTCTTTTGAGCCATATCTGTTCTAAAAAACTGTAATCTATAGTTGGAAATGTTTCTTAAACTATAATATAAACATCACCTACATATTATGTTAACTTTTCTGATAAATAGTTCGGCATCATATTGTGCTTAATTTTGAAGATGAGCACAAGTGTATTAAATATTAATCTTTGTTTAATATTCAGCCAATTTAATGATTTCAACATATTGTCTATATGTGTTAATCTATTACATTTCAAAATATTTCTCATATTTTTATTTTGTAGCTTTTGCAATCGACTTTTATTTGTTTATTATTTAAAAATACAGTTAAACTCGAATATAGTTCAAAATTAGGCTTAATAATTGCATTGTATACTGATATAGCACATTTTTGAGACATTTTATCTCTGATTTTGTTATTGGTATGTTCTTTTCGAGATTTTTTTGCATGTATAATCGAGATGCTTATGAAATTTTAATTACTCATTTAGTATTAACCCTAAGTACTTAATTTCACTTAATTTTTCAACAGGTTCATCATAGATTTTTCCTTGGTATTCTGAACTACCATTAATTATCATGAACTTTGTTTTATTTATATTTAGTTTTAATTTATTCATACTTAGCCACTTGGTGACTTCATGCTGCAGCTGATCACTCAATGCCAGCTGAATAAAGGTTAAAAAAGAAAAACCACTAAATAGTTGCCAATGTTCGATTTTCCGGAAGTGCTCTACCATGCCCAAACAAATTTTTTTTTTTGAATTCGGTAGAAAATGGGTTAATCCTTTTGCTTAATAGTTTAAAGGATCAAAAGAAATTTAAACCGTTTTAAAAGATATTTTAATATTGAATAGGTTACCTATACATACATAACATATATGGAAAAACTTTTATTCTTTAATTAAAAGACAGGAAAAAATTTTATAAAAACAAAAATAAAACAAAAAATAAAAATATATGAAATTAGTTTTGGTAATGATGAAACTGACATCTGTTGGTTATTTTTTCTTTTATTTAATTTTAAGATTTTTGGTTTTTGTTTTTTTTTTTTTTGTGGAAAATTTTTGAATTTTCCAATACATAAAATATAATACCTAATAGGTACCTAGTTTGGTTTTTATTATAAAAGGGATATAGGATATCATATAAAAATTAATGGTTTGTTCTTTTATTAAAATTTTGTAAAATTATTTTGTTTCTTTTGTTTTTTAATTTAAAATTATGTTTTTTTATTGTATAATTTTATTTTCAGTAAAAATGTCAAAAACACACATTTTGTAAAGTGGAATTTTCCTAGCTGACATTATGGTAAAATATTAATTTTTAAATTTGAAACGAATACCCATTTCTACTTATATTTAAATGTAAAGGGTGATCAAATTAGGTCTAATATTATTTTTGCAACATTATAGCCACTAACGTTTTCAGCTTCCCTCCCAAATTGATAGTTATGTTTTGTATTCTTTGGTAAATCAACATGGAAGGTAATATTATAAGTGCCCAAAATATAGAAATTGTTAAAATTTATTACGAAAACAATTGATCAAAAGCTTGTCTGCAGATTTATCAACAGGTCAACTGCTAAATCAATAATAATATTGGATATATTCCAGTTCTATTTCGCGAATTATAGCACACCTCATTTCTGATTATATGGATTTGTAAATTATTATCATATTTAGAGCAATAGTATTCTGCATGTTATTCATGAAACAAGTTTAAGTCCAAAAAATAACAGTTTGATACGGTTTATGGTCTGGAGTTGTAAATGGACTGTATTGTTTTTAAATAAAAGTTTACTGTCAGTGGAAAATACTAAAGAAACATAATAATTCATTTGTTGTGGCATTAATTAGTTGATTTAGATTTGAATTAAATGTAGTTTTGATGGAATGATGCAACATGCCATACATCTCGTGACACAGTCAATTTATAGAATAAAAGATTTATTAAATGTCAACTGGCGACCAAGATCATACGATATAACTCCTTTGGACCTCTTTTCTTTGGGGTTATGTGAAATCGCTGGCTCACTTCAATAAATTATTTAAAAAAAAACCCTATGACTTTAAAACAAACATTATTCGTGTTCAGTACAAATTTATGATTACAGATTTATGTAAAAAAAAATGCCTAACAATTAGTATTCCAGAATACAATTTATAAAAAAAATCAGAGTCTAGCATACATTTATATATAAAATCATTTTTAATGTAATTTAAAATGTCATGAGCCATTTGGCCATGAGCTAGAAATGAGCCAAAAAATTGTACTAATACTTTGGACCGTTTGGTATTTATTTCAAATTCAAATTATAAATTTTTGCCAGAGAAAAAAACTAAAGAAACATTTTTATTATACATTTGTTGTGGCATTAATTAGTTGATTTAGATTTGAATTAAATGTAGTTTTGATGGAATGGTGCAACATGCCATACATCTCGTGACACAATCAATTTATAGATAAAAAGATTTATTAAGCGAATAATATCAAGAAATTATGCCATGAGCCATTTGGTCATGAGCCATGAGCCATGAGCCATGAGCCAAAAAATTATATTGATTTCTTAGACAGTTTGGCCAAATTTATTTAAAATAAAATTAGAAATTTTTATTTGAACACCCTTTAGTACAGAAAAAAATCCAATAGTTATTTTAATATTTAAAAATAATAGTTTAAAAATAGATAAAGTAGGGTTTTTGAATTTAGGGAAATTTAAATTTTCATAATTATATTAATTTATGTGGTTTAGATTTTTATAATAATTTTCCCACCATATGTTTTCATCGGTAGACTATACCAATTCTCTAAAAGCATAACACTTTTAGATAATTATTACAAACAGCGAAGTTTTGGAGGATATTATTATAAATATTTTTTTCGAGCCTATGGAATGAACACCGTTTTCATTGCTTTCTACGTCATACACCATATTTCTACAATATTTTGGTACTCATTTTAATACACAATTGAATAGCGTTTTTTATGATACCGCTACCATATAAAATGTATATATTTTGTTAATTATATAATTTTTGTAATATATTTTATAAATTACATCTAAACCATATTGTATTGGTTGATTTTAATGAACATTTTCTATTTTTATTTAATTTACCCCTATTAATGCGCCATATTTTAATGGTGGATTTCCATGAAGATTTTCTATTCAGTTTGCATTACCTCTATTAGAGCGATTAAAATATTATTATCGGAGCTGAAATGCGAGTTTCTGTTTAGCAAATGATTCGTTTGACATCACGACAAACAACGGCTTGATTGTGTACCAATGATACAAATATAATAGCAGCCATACAGCAGCAGATTTTGTACCAATACATTCCTTTGGAAACATTTCTATTCTATTAATATGATTTGAATAGTATAGAGACCAAACGAGGTTTATATATTCCAAATGAAGATTACCAGGAAAAATATTAAAACGGTTAATATAGTTTCAATAAATTAAATATTTTATTATGATAAATTAAAAAAAAATTTAAACACTCGAACAACTGATATGAAGGAAAGATTTTGATTTTATATGGCTGGAAAAATTTAACATTAAAAATCATCATTAAAAGCAAATTGCAATCTTTTGAAATATAAACTTATAGCCATTTATAAAAATAAAATACACGGATAGGTCCAACAACCACCAAAACAGAAGTCGAGAGAGTAAACAAAATAGAGCTAGAACCACTAATGGCAATTAAATATGGTAAGATGGAATTCAAAGCCGGGTACATACAGAAAAGACCATGAAAGTATTTCAAGTGTTGTAATGAATGCATTTTACCTTGGCAAGCCCAAGCTATTTTTGAAAGTTTGTTATTTATTGTCAAAGGTTAATAAAATTCTAACAAATGTAATCCCAAACTTAAATATTCAACCCACATATAATTTTCAAAAATTAAAAAAAAAATACAAAAAAGATTCATAATAAAACATTCGATCCTTCGACTGCATCCATTTATACATAAAGGTTTTACGACCTAATGTTTGACAATACATAAAACATTTTTTTTTATTTGAGCCAAAATACAATGCGGTAAGCTTCCTAGCTTCTTTCGTAGAAGTTAAGTCATTCTAAGCTAATAGACCAGCACAAAGAAGGATAATAAGGATATAATAAACAAATAGAAACAAATTAGAAAAAAATGAAGGTAATAGCATAGAAAGCAATTAGAATAATACAAATTTACTGACATTTTAAGGCTAGACGCAGACATTCAATTTTGACTTCTGCAAATGTTTGATTTCTCACTCGTGTTACATTAGTTTATATTACACGTACAACTAGTTTTATGTATGAACACAAATGTGCAATCAAACCATTGCTTATGTTGTTTACTTGTTAAAATGGAACGCATTAGTTTACCCGCTTGTGGGAACACATAAGATAGTAGGGTGTTCCATAATTTTAAAGGTTTAGTTGATGAAAGAATTTTTATATTTCACAGTTCTAGTTCGTAGAGGCTCTACTACAAATTTCTGGGTAAGGATTATCTTGGAAGTGTCGCGTTGGAATGGTTATGTACTTTTTATTTCTTAGTCAACAGATATTTATAAAACAGGGTGACTATTCTTATATTCCGGCGACGGCCTAATTGTGTTAGGTATTGTATAACATTGCGGACGTTGATAATTTTTATAGCGAGCTTTTGTATATTATCTAGGTAATGTAGGATACTGTTGGATGCACCACCCTAAACATACGAGTTGTATTCAAGTCGTGACTACTTGACTTGTAAATTAATATAAAGTTGGAAGTTGTAGAGTGCAAATATCCTACATATTTTGTAGCATCCTTCGTGACAGAAATATGTGATTGTAGCGGGAAAGTTAGCTTAATATTTCCCTTTTAAGAACTCTCAGAGTTTGGAAGTTTTTAATATTTTCGAATATTTTTCACTACCCGTTATTCAAACACTATTTAAATAAATAATTGTTCAAGAGCAAATCGGAGGAAGTTGTGGTGATGAGGTAAAGTAGGGGTTCTGGTTAAGAAATATTAAAATTTGAAGTGTTATCGCTCAACAATTGCTAAATTAGTTCATATAGGCTGAATTTGAGAAAAATATGTTAGACTATAATTACACATTAAAAAAATTAAAAAAAAACATAAAAATAAAAATTAAAAACTAAATAATTGAAAAATACAATTTTGAATACCATAAATTAAAATTGATTGTTTTAATAAATTTCAATTTAAATATTGGTAGTTATCCGGACTAGGTTGGAAATATTTCTTTTAACTCTTTCAGTGATATTTATTTATTAATTTTATTTCAGTATCTCAAAATAGCTCAGTCGCTCGTACAGAGTATTTTATATTATTAATAATATTAAGATTAAATAACAACAATATAATAAATTATTACACTAATTTAAAACTAGGCTAAATATAACAACTAAGTACATATTGGCAACTTCGCTAACCCTCTTTATTATAACAAAATGGATTTAATTCGATTTGTCTTCATATGGTAACAAAATTAAATGGCCGAATCAAAGATGATGTTGTAATGCTAATCTTAAGAGTTTTTTTTTAACTATCTCAATCCGAAACGTATTAAATTTCATAGTAAGGAGACCAAACTTGAATATAGCATGTTCTAATTGAAGTATAAGAAACCATAAAAATAAATAGGTTTTAGAATATTATATGAATCTTTTATAAAACCTCTAACAGATAATTAGCCTTATATTTTTCACATATTATAATTCAATATTATCTCTCTTAGAATGTAAAATTAAAATAAATAAAATTTAGATTCAAAAACATAGTACACTTTGATATAAAATATTTATTTATTGTTAAATTAAATTGATTTTTTACATTCAAAAACAAGAAGTATCATAACAGACAATAACACCTGTCACATTAAATTATTATTTCTAGTTTTATATTTTCAAATTATCGACTTACCTAATATAACTAATAAGTAAAAACTTATTTGATTTATTTTTTTATATTTTGTTAAAAATTCACTTTGATAACATAATTATTAAAGAACAATTTTTTATTTTTTTTTTTTTAGATTAGTAATCTTCTGATTTATTTACTTTATTCTATTATTTATTAATTATGACATATATATGTATATATCTATATATATAAGAACATGTATTTAATTATAACTTATCATATTTATATAAAACTATTTTGAAAAAATGGAAATTTAAAAGGTCCTTACGAATGTCCTTTTTTTTTGTATTAAAATTTTTTATTTTTAAATTGAATTTTTTATTTTTTTTTTTTTTTTTTGCCTAGTTAACAGAGATCTTATATTTATAAATACTTTTTAACTATATCCTTAATATTATTATGTTTTTTTGAAATAGTAATCCTTTCTTAGAGAATAAGTAATATTAATAGATGCAAATCCTTTTTTGTTTATTTTTCTTTTTTACTTCTATTATTTATATTTTTTTATTTTTTTTTTGTTTTTTTACATGTGATTTGTGTAATAAAGAGCTTTTTTATTTTATTTTGATTATTATTATTTAATTTTATCTTATTATTTTATAATATAATCCTTATTGATACAATACAGTATAATATAATGTACTAGGTAATAGTAATATAAGAATTTCTAAGGCTAATAATATATTTTGAAAGAAGATTCTAATATAATAATATAGCTATAATATAATGATAATACTTATTATGTTATTTATATTATATTTTTTTAATATACAAAGAATTTTAAAATAAATAAATAAATATGATGACGTTTAGTATAAATTAATAGTTAAGTATTTAGTGTAGGTTTACAAATCTTATATTGTTGTATCCTTAGAATTTGAATGCATTAATATTTAAAGAATTTTTTTCACAATAATTTCTAAATTTTGATAAATTAAATTATATCAATTTATTTCGTAAAACTTTTATTATTATTATTTTAAGTAAAAAAAAAAATTTAATTGAGAATAGAATTAATAAAGGAAGTTATATTGAAAATCACTTAAAAATAACTATTTATGTGAATACTATTTTTTTTTTGTTTTTTTTTTTGCTTTTTTTATTATTATTATTTTCCATATACACTAGAGAAATATAAATTTGACACACTTTTTTTTCTTTCTTTTTCTTTTTGTTGTTTCTTATGAAATAATCTTAAGAGAGCTTTTCTTATTTATACTATTTATACTATATATATATCTACGTATAATATTATTATATTTAGGTGACATGCACAAATATTTCTTAAAAAGGACGAAATTATTATTGAACAAATATTGTATACACTAGGTTAATATTTTGAAATATATATATATATATATATATATATATATGTATTTTGTTTGAAATATTTCCTTAACCTCTTTTGATTACATTTATTTATTTTATTATTTTTAATAAATAGAAAATACACTTTGCAAATATTTCAATCACACAATAAAAAAAATTTAAAATTTACAACAACAAAAATGAATGAGAGAAAAAAGTAGTTTTGAAGGAATGGAATTTAAAAATTTATTTCAGTATGTCAATTGCTCTCACACTTTAAATTACAGATTTTCCTTAGACGATGAGAGTTTACGAAATCTTAAGCAAAGACAAAACAATCAAAATAGATAAAAACAAATGTATATTATATCCTTTAAAACCGGTTCAAGGATACTCAGTTATTTTTTTTTTTCATTAAACTAATTTATTAAACTGTAATTTAAATATTTCATTTTATTTGCTTACAACACAACACAACTGAAAAATCGGTAAAAGAAATTTCAAAACAAAAAAAAAAACAAGGATATTTTTATTTTTTTTTTTTGTAACATATGTACTGTCATATTTTTGACATTTAAATTTCCATTTATTTATATTTTTTCTCTTTTTCTCTTTTCATTTATTTCAAAAAAAAAAAAACTTTCATTTATAAAAATTAAATATTTTCATTTTTCTTATCTCTATTATCACTGTGACGATAATAATAATATGAAAATAGCATTTTCCTGATTATAAGTTGTATGCGTGCGTTCTTCTTTACAAGAAAAAACGAAATAAAAAAACAGAAAAAAAAAATTGTAAAGAATATTATTTGAATAGAAAATCTCCGATAAAAATTTAAATTCAAAAAATTGCAAAAAAACCGCTCGACTATAATACTGTACAAGTACTACTGACTGATACCAATGATGATATTTTACATACTGTTTCCTTTTTACTATAAGCAAAAATCAAAAATACAAAAAAAAAAAAAGGATAATCAAATAAAAAACAAAAATATTGTTGTTGTTATTATTTTTTTCTGTTTTTCTATTATCAGTACTGAATATTGTGTTGTAAAACATTTTATTTTTTTTTCTTGTTTTGTATACACTACTAACAATGTGTGAAAATTGTACGAGGATTCGGTAAATTTCGGGTTAAAAAAAAAATAAACAAAAAAAAAATTTAAAAGGGGAAATTTTTAGAAAAGCTTTTTTTCGCAAAATTCTTTTAATATGTGTGGATTTGCGCATGCACAAAATTTTTGTCAATATAAAAAAAGCTTTCATTGATATTGAAATAATTGTAAACATGTGTTCATTGACGTTTTATTGTAAAATTAAAATTTTGACAGATGTTAAAATATGCAGATGTTTTTTGTAATGTCATTAATATTTTGTTATTGTTTTTTTATTTTTTAGCTTTTAATTAAAGTTTACAAATGACATACATTTGTGTTGAGAAGATTTTAAAAGCGTTTGGAAAAGTGTTGCCGTATTATGATTAAAAAGAAACTTTAAAGCATATTTCAAACTATTTTTCTAATAACGCAACCAATTTGAAGACATAATATTAAAAAATAAATTTCTGGTTTGAGTTTTTGAAGGCTTTTTATGTAGTAGGTTTTATTAGTTTCTAAGTTGCAAGCAGGGAAATAATTTATGAATAAATAGAAATTAACTTTCAATCTCAAAGCAATTTATTGTAGGTATCTACCTATTTTGTTTGCTGATGTAAGAAAATTATTTACAAAATTATTCTGTATTTTATTACTGACAAGAATATAATAAGGAAAATAATAAAAGCTTATGGAAAACTTGAAGAAAATATAATTAAAACTACAGTTTAACAGAAATACAATTTTGATTTGAATTTGGTAAGTATAAAAAAATATTGAATATTATAGAAAGTTAGCCCAAAATGATGATTTCTTTAATATTCATAAAAATGATAATAAAAAGTAAGGGAAACAAACTTTTGCATAAAAATTTGGAAATATTTCGAGAACATCTTTAAAAATGAATTATTATAATAATTGAAAGGATAGTGTTAGTCTTAGAAAATTTCAAGACATAAATGTAAATAAATTAGTATGAGCAATAGTGACATAGTAGTGATTTAAATTAGAAATCAGTGTTGGGAAAGTAAATTACGTCTAGTTTTTTACACAGTTGTTTACATGTAAAGAACTTATTAGTTACTAGGATATTTTTTTGTTGTAAGTATGCAAACAATTATGTGAATAACGTAAACAACTCAAAATAGACTATTTAGCTGCAACATTTGTTTATTAATGAAAACTTACGAATAAGAAGTGATTGTGTTCAAAAAATAATTAAAATCACAATTTGCTAAGAACCCACCTTTTACAATTTATTAAGATCTTACCTTACAATTCTATATACATCAATTATAATAAAATTGTCAAAACTTTTATAGCATTTTTGATATGATGCATAGATATAATGGACTGGCAGCGCATAGATATAGTAAATATGGGTTGGCAGTTGAGTAAAGCTTTCTCTTTCTCTCTAATACATTATTTTTTTAGGCATTGTCATTTTCAATGAACATATGTTTTCGAAATATGAAATCAGTATGTATCTACATTTTTTTTTGAAGTTGAAGTTTTTTTAAATCAATATTATTAATAAGCATTTAGATGTAATATACGTTTCGTTGATACAAATCCAATACAAATGAATATTCTGAATCAAAATTGAAGATTTATAAAACTATTTATTATCTTTACGAATAATATAGTTAATTAATCAAAATGTTTATTATTTTAATGAATGCAGTTATTAATATGTATTTTAAAAAATAGTAATAAGCTAATAAACTAATTCTAAAATACAATGAACATATTTAATAATTTTAATGAATAGAATGATCAAACATTGATTATGATTCATAAATTAATAAATTATTCTTATTGTTATAAGGCGTTTTCGTTTTTCGGTTCAGAGCATAGATTTGGGTGCGCTCTGACTTAAATGAGCACGCTCTGAGCAGACCATGTTAAACAGATAAGCTCCGAGCGCTCTGATTTAATAAAAAAACACGATTTGAGTAAACTGTCATTTTTATTTTATTGTTGTTTCAAATTGTCATTTGTCATAATATATCGAATTCAAACTTTAAATTTTAAAATTTACAAAAGTTAAGATTTACAAAATGGCTAAACTAAAAAACATTATTTTTGATTAAATATTAATTATTTACTATGACAGCTTATATCGTCGACCATTATTTCTTAAATTGTAAAAATCACTGTGGATATTTATTTTAAATTTTAAAATTATTTACTTTTTTACTATTGTATAGTAGCGTCATCTATTTTGTTTTAAAATAAACATTTATTTTTGACATTTAATATTCAAGTGCTCTACGTGCTCTGATAATTTAAATCGAGCACAGAGAGCACATTCTGAGCACGCTCTGAACAAATAAAAAAGTAAGAATTTCAAGCTCTGAACGCTCTGAGCAAAAAAAAAATACGAATATGTTTTTGACAGGTCGTGGTCTGCTCTGAACTAATAAACGAAAACGCTTATAATAACATTAAAGGTTATCACCTCCACCGTTGAGCCCCATTTTCTTTTTATAATCCATTAGAACTTTCAAAATTTTTGTCGAACTGTCAAAAACAAATAATCTTACAGTAAATTTTATTTACCGTTGTTTACCGTTGTTTATCGCTGTTTACAGTTGTTTACAGTTATTTACACTTCTTTACGTCAAATATGTAAAGAATCATAAAAATCGTTAATTTACGCGTAAAATGCCAACACTGGTAGAAATACAAAAAGTCTATAATGAATTGAGGGCATATTAAATAAATAAATAATAATAATTTTAACTATGTTATTTACAATATTCTAGATTAGAAGTATTACATAGCTTAACGATAAATGATAAGACTGTTGGTATTAACTCGAATGATTGTGTATTTACATAATAATGTTCCTACAAAAATTATCTGGTAATAATAAATTTATGCTTGAGTTTTAAATCGATACACATCACCACCTAGCGCGCTGTACGATACTCAGAAATCTGCGTACAAGCCAAGCTCACCCGATTGTCACAAATGTTACTGGAAAAGTCAAGATGTGATGCATTCTATCAAATTGAAGAGAAAGCGAAACAAATATAATGTTGTCGATACATAAAAAGGCCTTTAATATAATTTCGAGGTGCGCTAGATCGGCACATATAACTTCGAGAGATTATCAGTCCAGGAGATTATATACATCAATGTGAAGGTACGACGAAGAATAACGCTTCAAAACCGATGCTGCAATTCATATATCCAGTTCTATAGCTAAGAGAATCTTCAATAAATGAATAGCGAGGGTTTGACTAAAAAACCATGCAAACATTTCACATATTGTAATAAATTCATTATAGCTTCATATATAGCTTCACAAACCTAAGATATATCTACAATTTATCATTTATTCACCGTCCATATTGCAGAAAAAGGGTTAATTATACAATGCAAGTATATCTTTTGTTGAAAATTAAAAATATATGGCTCAAAAAAATGTTTTTAATATTTTAATCATTTTATAGTCTTTTTGTGGCGTTACTTCATTATAAAACACAAGAATAAAATAACGCTGCAATAAAATGAAATAATGACACAAAATTTGCAGCGTCAGTTCGTTTTTTTACGACGTTATTATTTTCATGTCGCCATTGTGAAGTAATCTATAAGCTTTTTAATCTATTAATTAACATTAGTTAATCTTTCTAGGGATTCTGAGAGAGATGTTAGGACCTAATGACCATATCCCGAGGATAGCTGGAATTGCTTGCTTTCCAAAAATATATATCTTTGGTGGCGCATCTCATCCTTTAAATTTTCTACTTTTGACTACAATATCTCCATAACGGCAGCACCAATCGTCATCAAATAAATGTTAAAATATGCTCCAAGCCTTTTTCTTTCTAGAATATATAACTGTGTATATATATATATATATATATATATATATATATATCTAATAGACCAACTGATGTAACGGTTTTTATACAAAAATATCAGAACAACAAAGATACTTTCAAATGTCTTTTCGTCCTTAAAGGATAACATGCGCCACTAAAGATATATATTTTTGGAAAGCTAGAAATTCCCGCTATCATCGGAATATGGTCATTAGGTTCTACGCCAATACAACATCTCCCTCAGAAGAGCCGTCTTTCTTTTACGAATTAGTACCCGAAATATTGTTGCTTACAATAACAAATTCTATTGGTAAATTTCTGTATTGTACAAGCTTGCAATTTGATTTAGGACAAACAGCTAACCAGCTAATGAAAATGTCAAGTGTTGTTTAACGAATTTATTTATTTATTTATAAATAAGTAGGATGTGCAAATATATCTTCAGTCCAACTACAGGTCATTTTTCCTTTCGAAATGTGGGCCTTTAATGTGAAGAAAATACAATAGAAAATTATGTTGTATGAATCTACATAGGCAATATTTTTACAGTTTTTTCTTGTGAAAATTGTTATCTAAATTTAATTAAATTTAACTGCAGTGATAAAGATTCAGATCCACGATGATAATGAAGAATAAAAAAATTTAAATTAAAATTTCTCGGTTTGTGTTTTTGAGATTTGTAATAGAAAAGTATAAAATTTACTATTAATGTCTAATACCATATAACAGTTTTATATAGACTAGGACACAGGTTGGTTTGGAAGTTGTATAGGTACCTACATATTTTAATTCAGTATATATGTTTTATTTTTTATATATTTCAGGTTTGCATTTTTATCAAAATAGCCTGGTTTTGGTTTTTAGATGTCTTCCCTGACTTAATTATTTAAACTTTCACAATCAAAATATAACCATTTTCTATGCCATTTTGTATGAATCAAATAAACTTTGATAAAATAAAATTAAAACTGTTTTAAACTTCGATAAAATAAAATTTAACGAAATTTCATGGTTTCACACTAAGCTTAAATAAAGAAAAACTTTTTCGTATTTTTTTTTTGTATTCAAAGCTTTTTTATTTATTTAAAAAAAAAAATTTACCGGAAAATGTTTTATTCTCCAATTTTATAGTTTTAAAAGTTGTATATTATTGTTCTACAAAATTTTAAGCGTCTATTGTTGGGTGAATATTGCCTTTGGGACTTGATTTTGCTCTAAGGATAATTTGTTTTTTATTAGCTTTAAAATACAAGGTAAAAAAAAATTTGTTTTGGTTCTAAAAATGTTAAACATTTATAGCTCAGTAATAATATAGAACTTTAGGAGTTATCCACGATATCACCACATAAAACTGTTGTTTTTGTTTTTAGGATATGAAATATTTATAGGTAGACTTTATGCTTAAATATGACTATACCGATTTTTTTTTCAATGCTTTAACACTCCAATCATTAAAATATGATAAGCCAGGCATTTGACAAAGCCTGGCACAAAGGCATTCTCTACAAATTAAACATATTATAGCATATTATCCCTACTATGAATTGTTAAAAAGCTATCTAGAAAATCGACATTATTTTGTCAAACAAAATGAATATTTTACCAGCCTCAAAGAAATTCATTCGGGAATTCCACAAGGTAGCGTTGTAGGTCCAGTGCTTTATTTGCTATACACTGCCGATTTACCGCAAACGTAAAATACAATGATAGCTACATTTGCCGATGATACAGACATAATTGCATCTCACACGGATGAGAATGTGGCTTCTGGTGCAAGAGAGCTTAAACAATATTGAATTGTGGTTGAACAAATGGAAGATTAAAACCAATGAAGCTAAGTCTAATCACCTTACGTTCACATTGTATAACACATAAAATCACTTGTATAACACATGTGTAGTTCAGAAAATTTGGTTTTTATTTATTTTCAAAACTTTAACACATTAAACACCATGCTAATTCTGGAATGAAAAAAAAAACGCCTTTAAGTAGCAAGTGTTTTACACTGGTGAATATTAATTTTTGCAGTGCTCATAAAAACACTTAGGTACGTTAAATTTCAATGTATTTCCAATTATATTAAACATCTTTAAAAACTTCAACACATTTGAAAAGCCATTTATAGTTATGGGGAGGAATCAATGAGGGATGAGCAGTGTTGATGCATGTAAAAGGACACAAAGTGTTAAAAGGCAACATTAGGTATGTTTTAAGCATAATTTTACCCTATACGCATTTTTTTTTGTTTTCGAAACTGTAAACGTAATCGGGGATGAGTCGAAAAAATTACAAAATTTAACAATTTTGTAGGAATATTTTAGGTCTATAATGACTATAAAAATTTATTGATTGGTTGATCTTGATTTTTTTACATCAAATCACAACTAGAGAAGAATAAGATAGAAATTGTCGTCTGAATATTGGTTTGCTCCATACGCTAAATCGTCGATTTGGAGTTAGGAGTAGTTGCTGGGGTTTAAAGAGTACTACGTCTATTGCACTTATCCGCTTTCTCTAAGCTGTAGTACTTTCAGAGATATCCAGATAAATTTTTGCTCCATATCCAATTTTTTATCAAAATGTAAGTATTCTTTTGCCCTATACGACAATTTTTGGCTAGATACTTGAAGTTTTAAGAACAGCTTAGATCCCGGTGCAAAATTTAGCAAAATTTAGCAAAATTTGGGGAACCTGGTCTCCGCCGAAGCCCTTATTTAGACCAAAATTCATATCTCTAAAACTATTATGCTTCTTTGATTTAAATTTGGTACACATCTTGGTCTCTGATGACAACATTTTTTCGTAAAAACTTGGAGGACCTGGACCCAACCAAAACTCTTATTTGGACCAAAACTTATATTTCAGAAACTACTCGGCTAATTTTATTCAAATTTGGTGCACATCGTCTCTGATGACAACATATTTTCGTAAAAATTTGGAGGGCCTGGTCTCGTCAAACGTCTTCTTTGGACCAAAATTCATATCTCAGGGCTAATTTGTTAGTTATTAAAATTTAATATAAATTTATAATTTATTTGTTCTTTTTTTTCAATATACTTTTCGAGTAATAGGATGCTAAACTTTAAGTTGCGATTATCCCGAAACAACAATTTGGCGTATGGGGCAAAACAATATTCAGACGATGAAATGAGTATAATAGCTGGTAACAAAGTAAATACAATGAAACTATTCTATTTAAGAAGGCTCAGTTCCTGACAATAGCAGTGCCTTTCCACATTTTAATGAGTAGAGCCAATAATTTGTTAAATAAATATTCGAAATATTGTAGATATTGTAGTGTAAAATTGCAGTACCGTACTTAATTAAGCACAAAAAGTTGATTCTACCTAAGTTACTGTCGAGAGTGTAAATAACTAAACATATTTCGTAAGCCTATTATATTATTGCTATCTTCATAAACAAATCATGTGTTTGCATTACTGCTAAATATTTCCCCATTACTGCGACATGTTTCGGAAAGTTGGTTTCTCTAATATTTTCCTTCTAGAACATTGGGAAAAGTAGGTAATAATTATAAAGTGTTCATTATATTAAATCAATATTTTTGAAAAATCCAAGACAATGTAATTTTTTCTGCCAGATAGAACAAAATCATCAATGATTATTCTATTCCGGGAAAGAACGAAGTGGAAGACTGTGACGACTTGAACGCATTAAAAACTGCTAGTCTTTTTTTTTAAATTAAAGCTATATAGTTTTTCAGAATACTTACTTACTTGCTGGGCGCTAAAGAACTGAAGGGCCTGCGCAAAACTGTCCTGCACTGATTTCGCGAGCGGAATATCTGCAGTTGGTGATTTGAAGTTTTTTCATATCAGCCGATATTTTATACCTCCAACGAAGGTGTAGCCTCCATCGACGACGCGTTCCTTGGGGTTGGATTCGAAAAGTTTCCTAGGCAGAGCATTTTCATCCATACGCTCTACATGGCCCAACCAATGAAGACGTCTTATTCTGACTTTTTTTTAGTTAGGTCTATGTCGTTGAACAGCTGGTATAGTTCGGCATTGTATCTTCTTCTCCCAACCCCTTAGTCAGACACAGGGCAATAAATGCGACGAAAAATTTTTCTCTCAAAGATACCAAGTGCATGCTCGATCCACGATTCAGAACCATATAGCAGCATCGGAAGGATGTATGATTGTGCCTTGGTATTTTGGGATAGGAGCTTTGAACCCAGTTGTTTGGACAAACCGAAGTAACAACGGCTTGCAAGGGTAGTCTTTCAGAATAACTATTAATATAATTTAACTGTTTTTCACATCCGATATCTTTGATCAGTCAAAATCGCATTAGAAAATATTGAGAGGTAAAAGATTTTAGACTTACACAGTTAGAACGGTTGTTGTCATTCGTTTGAGTCATCAAAGTTTTGATTGTTAGCATGTAAAAGCTTACTACATTTCAATTTACCTTGATTATTTCTAAATTAATTTAAATGCCCCAAATATGGTTTTCTAAAATTTGAATTATGTAATCAGGATCTGCAATAAACCATGAAAACAACAAAAAAAATATCTTTGTAAAAATTTTAAATTTTTCTCTTATTAAAAATATCTAGGATTTAAATTGGAAAACTTTTAAAGATAATTCAAAAAACAAAAACAAAAAAATAAAGAAAAAGTGCAATAATAGTCTTTAAATAATTAAAAATTAAAAATTTCCTAAATAGAATTTATGTATAGAGAACTGAACTTTCCAACAACAATAAATAAAGATACAACAAAAATACAAGTCTCAGTCTAAATAAACTTTTTACGACCATAAAAAATAATTTAGTTTTAATTTTTAAAAAAAAAGTCTATTTAATGGAGTTATAACAATTTATAATTCACTTTCATTTATAATTCTGTCAATTTGCCTTTTATACTAATTTTATATTCTCTTTTTGTTTTGCTTTCTAGGTACATCGAATAAAAATTATTTGATTTAAAAGCTACCCCCTTTTGGTATATAGGTAATAAAACAAATGGTAAAATTGTTTGTTTGTTGATGAAATGCTCATGTTTATGATTTAAAAGATTTTCCAGAATTTAAAATCGGTAACTAGTTTGTTACCCTAATGATTATAACTACATACATTCTGTTTGATTATGATTTAATCAGAGATAAACAGTTAGAATGTAGTGGAAGACGCAATTATAAATAACTCATAAAATTATTTACCTTACTAAACTGAAAAATAGAGTTGTAAGAGTTATATTATAAATGTAGTGGGGTTGGAGTCCCTGACATTATAAAATCTATTTTCAAAATAGTTTTGTTTTTTTGTTTTATAAAATCTTGCATTACAAAATCTTGTTTACAAAGTTAATCATTTATGTAGGTCTTGTAATTATTTTATATTATAATAAACTTGCTTTACCTGGGATCAATTTGAGCTGCAGTATTCTCTTAATCGTGAAATAACTTCTGTCGCCGGCTTGTATTCGATCATAACTAGACTGTTATATATTTTAGCAAATATTTCTACCATATTTCGCTAGCTTCCTGATACTAACGCAATATCGTAATTTTTGCTATAGGTTCTATAATAATTTTACTGCAAAGATCGTATTGCACTCAAAATATTATTTTTTTTAAATTAAAGGGCTCCAACTTGTATTATATATGTTGTTTTAGGTCCTAATAGCTATCGTTATGAAATTAGCATATAAAATGAAAGTCCATCCATCGCATGACTCAATATTTATATTTAATACTTAAAATTTTGTAAAAATTAATTATCTTAAATTATCTATCTTATTTTTACAAGAATGACTTAGTAATAATATTCAGTTTAATTTCTGTGCATTTTTGTTAATATGAGGTTATTAACTATATTTTGTTAATGCTATGATATTAATTATAATATCAACGGCTATACTTTAGTTCCACTTTTTATTCCACGCCGAGGTGTACGTTCTGACGTAGCGTTCTGACGTAGCTTTCAACACCCTTTACGATATGAAAAGCTCCAGCCCAATTTTTCGTTATCTTTGGGTAAAACTCCGTGTTTAAAACACTACAATTTTTTCTGTTTTATTTACAGATCTCCTCAATCCAATGAACTAGAAACAGCTGTGGTCATTGAGAAACTATCAGACGATATCAACAAAAATTTCAAGTCACAACTCTCCGGAAGGCAAACAAGTCGAACTATTTTCAAACCTTTTTCAAATTTCTCAACTTGTTATGAACCCGACTAGAATTCCTGACCAAGCCAATTAAAATGAGCACCTCTCTTGGATCTGTTCCTAACAACAAACCCGGAAAAATATCGCATTTCTGTTAGCTCTACAATTGGTGGTTCTGATTATTGCCTTGTTAAGACAAGCTTCTCCACAAGTTCATCGATCGGTCAAAAAAAATTTTCAAGCGATTAGCCTGGCACTACGACAGAGCAGACTGGGTAGGTTTGAATGATTTTTTGGGCAACTTCGACTGTTCGATGTGCTTCCGTCAGAAAAACGTTGACTTTTCTGCAGATGCCATTAGTAAAATAATTATGCTAGGGATGAAACTATTCATTCCTAGCTTATTTAAACCGTTTAAACCTAAAACCAAAGCATGGTTTAATGACATCTGCAAAAAATCAATCAAATCTAAAGAGGAGTATTTTAAAAAGTATAAGGCAAATGTATCGGAATCTTCACTTGCCGACTATAAAGTTGGTAGGAGCAAGAGAATTATCAATCAGCAAAAGTTTCTCTACAATCAAAGGTTGAGACAGAAAATAATTAATCTTCCTCATTGCAATCGCTTCTTTTGGACCTTTTCAAAAAGTGTCAAAAACAACTTTTGTGGATCATCCTTTCCACCGCTGATTGCTTGCGACAACTCTATCATTTTAGATTCACTTGACAAAGCTAATTTTTTGCAAAATTATTTGCAGAAAATTCCACACTTCCCCCTACAACACGAATACCACCAGTAATCCTTCATGTCGACCCTACTAAGGTTAAAAATTTTCATAGGGTATACTTTAGATCTAGTGCTGTAGTGAAAGTGCTGAGGAATCTAAATGTTAGAAAGTCCACTGGCCCTGATGGAATTCCAGCCAACGGTTCTCAAACATATCGCCTCTTCCATTTCGAAACTTCTGCGAAATCTTTTCTCACCTTCATTCTCGACTGGTAAATATCCCAGCCATGTTTTTCCCATCCCATTGCGCATGTTTCCTCAATTCCCAAAAAAGGTGACAAAAGCGACCCCACCAACTACAGAACAATTGCCATTACTTCGATTCTTTCCAAAATAATGGAAATCGTAATAAACAAAGGGCTATTCAGATACACAAGTAGTTCGCGTATGTTAAATGTACGCCAATACTGCTTTAGAAGCCAACGATCAACAGGCGATCTTTTTACTTCTCTCTGTGTTAAGCTTAACACCAGTATTCATTGTACCGGTGAATCTGAGGTTGTAGCTCTCGATATCTCAAAAGCCTTCGATCAAGTATGGCATTCTGCTCTTCTGAGTAAATTTCAGGCTATTGGCTTGGGCAGCCTCTTCTGTTCATAGATTGAGGACTTTCTCTCGTGTCGTCTTCGACAGTTTTATGTCCGACAACTATGAAATAAACGCTGACGTTCCACAAGGCTCTGCTTTATCATCTACTCTTTTCTTCATTTTCATCAATGACTTACTCTCTTCAACCCTCAACCAATCCATAGTTTTGCTGATGACAGCACCCTGGTGGCATCCTACGGCTTTTTAAGGAAATCTAACGCCATTTCTACCGCTCAATCAACTCGAAGAGAAACATATTGACTAGCTCACTTAATCATGATGTAGCAAAAATAGCCGGTTGGGGTAACGTAAACAGAGTTGAGTTCAACACGTCCAAAACTCAAAGCTGTTTTATCTCTTGTGAAAGAGATCAACCCGACCCAATTCTGCAATTTCAAAGAGAAAACCTACAACGGTCTGAAAGTCTAAATATTTTAGGCATGCAGCTAATCCAAAAAATGCAGTGGAATGAGCATATTTTTGATATAACTAAGAAAACAGTTGGCAGTGTTTGGGTTTTCTTTCCCGATGTAAAGCCTACTTTTCTCCATCAGATCTTTTCAATATCTATAAAGCTTAAATCCGACCTAAGGTGGAGTACAATTCCCGAATATGGGCTGGCGCACCCCGTGTGTGTGTGTGTGTGTTTGATCATTATAAAACCGTAATTAAAAATTCTTTTGAAATTTCTATTCTATTTTAGTAAAGTGTTCTCGTTACTACCCAACTATTATTTTTTTTTCTTACGTATTTTTGTGTATAGGATATTCAGTCAAATAAATAAATATATTTTTTTTTTTTTAAATAAAAAATAAATAAATTTTTTTTTTTGGAAAACGGTAAAAAAAATTCTTTTAAATTAGATTTAACTTTTTAAAGTGATGGTTTAAAGTTAACATCGCTAAATACAAAGCCATAAATGAAAAGAAGACAGGTTAAATTCAGAAAAATATTTTTAGATACCTACTATGGTCTACCTGGGTGGGAGAAGCTAAGTTAAAAATTTAAAAAAAAAAAACTGACGTTTTCATAAAATCAAAAAAAAAAAAAACAGAAAATGAAAAAAAGATGTTAGAAATGATCCCTCAAGAAAAATAGTTTTGGAAAAATTATTTGAATAAATTTATGAGTGGATATTTGATAATACGAATACGAATAAGTGAAATGCTTAAAGTGATATGAAAATGATTGTCTAAAGAATTTTATTTATTGTGACAAATTTTAATTATTTTACCATTGGAAATCGAAAATGGAAATGGATATGCCGAATAATGTTTATATTCAATTAACTTTAAACATGATACTTTTTCAATTTTGTGTATTTAGCAATTTTAAGAAAAATATTTTTGATTGAATTTATGTATGTGTTACCAGCAAAGTAGCCACAAGTTGAACGGGTGTAACACAAAGTGTATAAAATTTAACTTCAATGAATTTTTATCATTGTGAATGGAATTTGAAAAATAGTTTTATGAATGGAATTCATGGTCCAAAAACATACAAATAAAATACATTTATATTTGTGTTATTAATCTGCATAATAATTGGAACTACTACTTTTTATTGATGAAAAAATGCCAAAAACCTTGTCAAATCTAAAATAAATTTAGAACATCAGTTAGCTACCCAACACGTAAATGTATTGGTCATCATTTCAATTTTACCATATCCGAATTTCTTTTTTCACTAAGCTATGTTATGGTCCGTGCTAATTTGTATATATAATAAGAAAAATGCCAGCCAGTCGAATTTTTTGAAAACGGTAAAAAATATTTTTATTAAACTTTGAAGCTGATATCCGATATTCATGACTATAACATCTTTGGTTTCTTTTAATATTCCTTTAATATGTATGTAAGTAAAATAATATGTTTGTTTAACTTTGGGAGAGTACACCTGATTCCTGATATTCAGAACTATGACATCAATTGATATATTTCTGATGAGTGCTAGGACTTGACTTATTTTGTGGCACCTAAACGAAATAGACATTTGGTAACTTTATAAGTACTTTATACTACCTTTAGTTATATTTTGGAATCATGAAAACTGTGCAAAATGTGGAAAAGTTAGAGTATAGTAGATAATTTTCATAGAATTGACTTTTGTCTCATGCAATATATCATAACTGTGTATTAACATTCAAATGTGCATTTTTTTCTATTTAAAGAATGTACGAGTCATAAATTAACGAATTTATGATCTAAACGAAATGTATGCCTAAGCGAAATGTTGATGAGTTAGGCCCAGGATCTACATGGTCTGTTGGCCACCTAAGTAAGTAAGTAAGAAATGTATGCCATTGAGTTAATGCATACCATTCCGTAACACATAATATCTTCACCGTAACTTGCACATTAAAACAGTCATGGTAGTATAACACAAGCAGTGACTGCAAGCTTATGTGAACTGAGAAATGACAGCAGTTCTTGATTTTGACAACAGCGTTCGTCAACTCAATAGACACGAACTATCGATCACTACGTAAAATAGCAAATTCTACGAAAATAGTTTTCTGTACCGAAACTATTATGTCAATAATTTTCCCTTGTGAAAAATCAATATATATGCAAATAATCGTTCCACACAGAAAATATTGCTATGGCTATTTTCTTCATGGGGAATATTACAGTGATAGGATTCTTACACGCAAATTATTATGTTGATAGCGATCCTACACGGAAACTTTTTCTTTATTGTTCTTCGTGGAAACATAGAATATCAATTGCCTCCTCCATTGTTCTCAGTTGTACGCAGGGATCTGTATATCCTCCCTAGTTTGTCTATATCTAGTTAGTTCAAAAGTAGTAGTTCGATGCCAGGTGTTGTTGAGTCACTTCCTCGCCCTCTGCTACCTTGGGGATTCCATTCTATGGCAATTCTGTTTAAACTGTTTGGTTGCTTGCTTAGAGTGTGGCCTATCCATTTCCATACTTGATTTGATTCATTATCGTTTATTTCCAGCCAGTAAGCTGCCATAAGCCGTTATTGTTGATGGTATTGGTCCAAAATATTTGGCATATTCTTTTTTGGCATTTGTTCGCAAATACTTAAAGCATTTGACTGATCTTATTTGTCGGCATTGAAGTTTTGCTGGAATACATAAGATTGACTGCTACATTACATAATTTGCAGGAATACATAAGACATGGACATGGCACGTGCTTTGAATATTCTAATCTATATTTTTCTAGTTATTCGGTCAATCGTGCATATTGGACCTGATTCACCAAATACAGCTTTACGAAGTCTGTTGTTGACGTCCGCTTCTGCATCTTCGTTTGTTGTTAGAATGTTACTTAGGTTAGAGAAGTTTTCACTACACTACCAACACTATTGAGAAATCTGCTAAAAATTTACTGCAATATAGTCAATACTGCAATATACTGCAATATTTTTTTTAGCGAATTTAATATTGTGACCCTATTTTTACCCATTTTCTTTTTTTATATGAATTGAACAATTTTAGAACTGCAGAGCAATGCAATTAAAACTTAAAGGTATTACCACGGTATCTATCGATACTAAAGATATACTGCAATACAGGATTTACTGCTGATTAGAAAATGTAATCCTGTTGAATTTGATTAATCTTCGCTTGGGCGGCAAATGAAATATACGTAAGCGAGCAAGATTAACATTTATGTGAATATTTTTGATTTTTCCATATATATTGTGTGGAGAATTTTTTGATAAGAATAAGTGATTTTTATGTTTTTATGATTATTTTTGTATGTGTATTACTGTTACTTTTATGGTTTGCTTTTATTACCAGCAAATATCTATCCTCTAAGATAGTTTTTTGGAAATACCGGTATTTTAGAAAAAGGAAGTGCTACTGGGGACTTCCGTTTGTTACAAGGTACTTGTAACAGAGTTAGTAGTTCCGACAACAAGAGGGCCTATTTCAGTGAAATAAAAAAATATTAAACAAAGTATATATATTTTGGAAAGATTATTTATTGAACTTTCAATATTTGCAAGTATGAGTTTGAAATTTTATGTGTCGTTCAGGTAGGCAGGTAAGTAAATTTTGTAATTTTTAGTAAAAGTGCAAAAAACACAAAAAATAAGTGTTTTTCTTCAAAAAACCCATTGTTTAAATTTCCTATATTTTGGTGTAAATATTAATAAATTTCTTCGAAATCAACCAAATCTATTCAAACTATCCTATTCAATTATAGGTATATGACACTTTTTTTTATTGAGTTTTACTATGAGAAACACAAAAAATCAAAAACAAAAAATTTAAAAAAAAATACACACAAAATATACAAAAAACTTATTTTTACAGGTTATCGTTTGAGGAAGAACAAGCATATTTCTCTAAATTGGTGAAACATGTGCTAGATGATGAACATGCGGATGTAGGACCAACGGAAGAAATAGTATTTGAACCAGTTGCCGGTCCCTCAAGAATCGAAAGTGATGATAATGATGACAAAGATGAAAATAAAGATTTCGCAAAATGAAAATGAAGAATCAGATGCTTCAAAATGCATCTTAGACGTAAGTGATGGCCATGATTCTGAGAATGAGTCACTAGATGATGAATGAAAAGTACAAGAAGAAAAAAATTACACTGTTGATTCAAATCAATATTTTATTAGAAAGGATGGCACAAAGTGGAATAAAATTCCATCAACATATCAAAGGGCTAGACAACAAAATATTTTCCGACAAAAATCGATAGGTCCGCATCCATCAACAAAAAGTTTAACTGATTGCGAAAGATTTGCCGCAATTTTCAATACATCAATGGTTGACATAAATTTTTAATTTAACTTCGTAACAGAATTTTTCTTTTTTATAAAATACCAAAAATAAAATGCAAAACAAAATTTTTTTCAAAAAACCTGTGCCACTTTATTTACTTTATGTTTTAAAATATATTAATTTTAGTATATTTCTATTTCAATTTTAAATATTTCATAAGCTTTTATCTTATTTTTTAACTTTTATCGAAATAGTTACAAAACTTTCATAGAATACCATACATTTTGTATGTGAATAAAAAAAAATATTAACATATGTTAATCTTGCCAACAACGAAGAAAAAAAAATAAATTGCCGAAAAATTGGGCATAGACACGTTTTTTTTTATATATTCAATATCTACAAAAAAAATTAGGCACTGATCTCTGATTTCATTATGATCGGCCAAATAATGAAGCTTTTATGCAAAAATAGAAAAGTAAATATTAACAATCCTGCCCGTGTGAAGTTTAATAGATTTCAATAGCCCTAAGTTGTAGTCTAACATAGGCTTAAATGATAAAAATCTAAATATTGGTCTCTCTAAGTTTAAATAAGATCTCAACTAAGTTAACAACATACAACAAGCATCTTGGGCAGCTACACCCGATTCCTTTGACAGGCTTATTATATATCGAAGTTCGCGTAAAATAAGGGAAATGATTGAAAATAAGCGCAGTCTAAGGCAACAATGGAAAAACACTAGAATCCCAGAACAAAAAAGGAACATCAAAAGACAGCTAAATCGTACAATTAAGGAACTAAAATATGAGCTAAAAAAAGAAAGCAATGAAGCAGTTCAACAATATCTGTCTAAACTGACGGCAACCAAAACAACTGACTATGATCTGTGGAAGGCAACAAAAAAAGTCAAACAGCCTCAAAAGTCAAACCCGCCAATTCGACAGCTAAATGGCAAATGGGCAAGAAATGATGAAGAAAAAGCCAATGCATTCGCAGAACACCTTGCTAGCGTATTCACACCTTGGCCTCTACCAACAAACTCGGAAGTCGAAAAGGAGATACAAGAACATATGGAAGCTGCTTATCAGATGGAGTTACCAATAAAAAAATTTAATAAAAAAGAGGTAAACCAAGTAATAATGCAGGAAATCAACGGGAAAAAGTCACCAAAATATGATTTGATCACTGCAAACATATTACGCCAAATTTCACCACGGGGTCTTATTCAACTGACACAAATCTTCAATGCGGTCGTAAGGCTCAAATTTTTCCCGAACCAATGGAAGATTTCACAAATCCTAATGATACTATAAAACGAGGAAAAATACCTGTGATGGAAAAACTAATCCTACGACGACTTCAACCAATAGTTGAGCAAAAAAAATTAATCGCGGCACACCAATTTGGCTTCAGACATAAACATTCCACAGTGGAACAAATACATAGAATTGTAAATAAAATAAATGAAGATTTTGAAAACAAAAATTATTGCTTTGCAGTTTTTCTCGACATAAGCCAGGCATTCGACAAAATCTGGCACAAAGGAATTCTCTATAAATTAAAACAAAATTTGCCATATCACTATTATGAATTGTTAAAAAGCTATCTGGAAAATCGCTATTATTTTGTCAAACAAAATGAATATTTTACCAGCCTCAAAGAAATTCATTCGGGAGTTCCACAAGGTAGCGTTCTAGGTCCAGTGCTTTACTTGCTATACACTGCCGATTTACCGCAAACAACAAACACAATGATTCCTCAAACAGAAAGTGTCAAGTATCTTGGAATGCATCTGGATCGCCGTCTGACCTGGAAAAAGCACATCTACACAAAAAGAATCCAACTAAGCACAAATTTCAGGAAATTATATTGGCTTGTTAGTAGAAGGTCTCAAATGACACTGGAAAACAAATTGCTGATATATAGGATGATACTCCAACCAATATGGACTTATGGTATACAATTATGGGGAACAGCAAATATTGAAAAAACAAATATTGAAATATTACTACGCTTCCAAAATAAGGTACTGCGAGCTTTAGTTGATGCACCTTGGTTTGTGCCAAATTACATAATACACAATGATTTGCAAGTGTCGACGGTCCAAGACGAAATTCACCGACACAGCCAGAGATATCGTGCTAGATTAAATAGTCATCCCAATGTAATAGCAAGTACACTTATGAATATTACACAACATACAAGATTACAACGAAATACACCAGGAGATCTGTAGAAATTTCTTGACATTATTATCAATATATTTTTTATTATAAATTAAGAAATTACTTTTATTGGATTGTAGTTTCACATGTCTATTATTAACTAAGTCACTTATTGTATTATTTTTAATTAACATACAGATTGTGAATAAAAAAACAAACAAAAAAAAAAAAAAAAAACTAAGTTAAATTGTAAAAACGTTTTTTTAAATTCGATGTTCTTGGTTCGGTAAAAGTATTTAATTCGATGTTTTGCTAAGAGCAGTTAAAATAAATGGAGTAAAAAAAAAATTAAAACTTTAACATTATAAATTTCAAAATTTTAAAAGGATATTTTAATAATAAATTATGTCATAATAATTATAAAAAAAAAATATTTTAATAATTTTTACAACTTAACTTAATTTTCAGTTTTGTACTTTTCATTTTCTTTAAATTACACTCCACTAAAAATTATTGGTTCGGTTCATCGTATTTTCATATAATACGAAGATAAAAGATTTTAAAGTGTTGAAAGGATTAGAAAATATATATATATATATTATATTATATATATATTTAATTTTCCTAGTTTATTGCATACAATTTCAGTTAACACAATGGAAATTACAATCATAAATAAAAGAGAAATTTTAATCGTAATTTCTTCATATGCTCCAAAAATGAAAGTTTTTTTAGAAGTTTTTAAGTAGAACATGAAAATAAGGATATTTTTTTGTTTCTTATTATTGTTTGTTTTTTTTTTTTTTTTGTTACCAGTTCAAGAACATACATATTTTATGGCATTATTTACAAAAACAAAAAAACAATCAAACTGCGTTCGTTCTAAATTAATTTTCTGTCTTTGTTTCTTTAGCTTTAGAAAATATAGAAAACAGTTTTTTTCTTTTTTTGTTTTCTTTTTGTTTTTGTAAAATTTAAAAATGTGTATGAAATCTCATTAAGAAATTCAAAGGAGATTTTTTTTTAAACTGGATGTAATTCATTACTGCAGAGAGCATTATTTATTTAGTTGAAGTCTCTTCAAATATGATTTTTTATTTTAAATTCGAGAAATTTTTAATTTGATATTTTTGATGACGGAAGAAATTGGAAATTCAACAACAACAACAACAAACTCGATTAATACACACTTTTGAGATTAATGTTGGTCTGGATTTACCTGGTATTTTGGGATATTACTCAAATTTGTGAAAATATTTTTTTTATTGAATTTAATATTGCGACCCTATCTTTACCCATTTTCTGTTTTTTATATGAATTGAACAATTTTAGAACTGCAGAGCAATGCAATTAAAACTTTAGATTTAGATTTATTAATTTATTTAGTTTTATACATACAAATATATAAACTATTACAATACTACTTACAATATTTTTTTATATTCATTTTAATTTAATAAATAAGATGTTTTTATACTTTTAATAACTTAAAGGTATTACCAGGGTATCAAACGACCCTAATAAGTATATTATAATACAAAAATAATTGAGTTGTGAACCCATTAAAGCCGGCTAATAGACCCCGTTGTACAATCATTATGAAATTTTCTAAGGATGGTTATAGAAGTCATAGAAGTTGGCTGGAAAAAATTTAGACCTCCTGCTTTTGCCACACCTGAGATTTGGAATGGGTATTTGAATACCCAATCGGCGGTAGCGCCACTACATTTTATATAAATTTTTTATTTTTTTTTTTTTAAAAAATTAAAATTTCATGGATCTATAATCTACCATAAATAATAGATCCATCTGATATCTATTGATGGATAGTGGATTATATGACAAAATGTAAAATTGTTCTGTATTGTAGGATTTAAAATGTTTTTTAACTTTTTCACATTATCTCATGGTTTGAAGTTTGACCGTTGTGTTTTCAGGTTTTAGAAATTCAAAAGTGAAGTTATACAGTTTCAAACGTAGTGTTATGTAAAATTAATCAGTAGGCTAAGATTTATATAATTCTGTTTAAATTACTACGATGTCAAATCTTTTAAGACATAGCTTAATGTTCCATACAAAGCGGTACGACCGAAAATATCGTAATGATAACAATTGAACAGCCACTGCTCGCTCATGAGTATAATAAACGGATGGGTGCTATTGATTTGTTTGATATTGCTATGAACAATTATCGATTCAAAGTTCGTAGTAAAAAATGGTATTGGCCATTGCTCACAAACGCATTTGATGCCGCAATGGTGAAAGCATGGAAGTTTCATGTTTTCTGCGCAAGGTATGAATGTTTGACTTCTATGGGTATATTTGATTTAAGAGTAAATTTGAGGGAAGCACTAGTAACACTACCACAAGTAGTCAGACGTCCATGTGTTAATGCCCAAAAAAATGGCAAAATACACGGATCATGTCGACCATATAGTCAAAAAAATACCTAAATGCAGTCTATGTAGACAATGCGGTATTAAAACACAATTTGGTTGCAAAAAGTGTTCGATTACTTTGGATCCCAAATGCTTTTTTGACTATCATAATGATGTACCACGAAACAAAATAAAAATTAAGAAAGCGAAATAATTTACAAAATGGTTTTTAAAATTTAATTTTACAATATTATTATTTAAATACTTTACTTTTTTAGATTTATTCAATAAAACACTGTGAATTGTGCCTTACTTTCATAAAAATATAATTTTTTTTTTCACAAATTTTTATAAAAATTTTTTCATGCTTTAGAAGACGGTTGGGTATTTAAATACCCAAAAAGGTGAATCATCTCTAAACACGAAGTAAGTACTTCAATCCAAAAAAAATTATTTTATTAGGTTAAGAAAGTTTGAGGCTAACTAATCTTTGGAAATTTTCCCGACTTTTCCATTTTTCAATTTCCTAACAACCGCTTTAAATATGTAAATTTTTAGGGTTTAAAAAATATTTAGTTTTTGACTCCCACTAACAACGACAGTTCTTGAGAATTTTGATTAGCTCACTGAGAACGATTTATGGTCCCGCTTTTTTTCTCTCTTATAAGACCTTGCTCAATATCTATTACCTAACGGCAGATATAGCTATTTTAATGCACTAAGGTTTTTGGGTATTTAAATACCCAAAGGCAGTAATGGGTTAATAAGGAGTAGAAAATGATATTATCAAATATTTTAAATTACTTTGATGCATCGATTCTACTATTAAAACAGAAAATATATGAAATTTTAAAAGTAAAGTATTTGCTACAACAACTCACTAGTGTAGAATTTTTCAGATAAATGAATCTTGATTTTAGTGAAGAAAATTGATTAACCCTTTCAAGTCAGCATTTTCATTTTGAATATTTTTCAACTTGTTTTTGTTGTAGAGGTACCTTAAAAGTCTTTAAATAAGTAAAATAATTTTGTTTTTTTAAATTTTTATTTCAAAAGTAGAGTTTTAAGATGGTTATCCTATGATACCACTTAACAGAATCGTACAAAATATTATTTTAATTTTTTTTATGGTATTTTAAAAAACAATTTGTTTTATCAAATAGACGAGACCAACTTGGCATACTGTACATGACCAAGTATTTTAACAGACTAACTGCAAAGCCCTAACGAAACATTTGGTTTGCAGTGGCTAGTTAATTGCTCATTTAAATAACGTCCTTTTTTAGGAATGTTTGATCCAGCGCCTATTAGACCGATTGAAGTGGCGAGCCGGAAAGTCTTTAGGTTCATGGCTTTTTCTTCGATTCTAGCAATATCAGTGAAATGCCAAAATATTCTAGGCCACAATTTGAGACTTTTTCTATCTATTTCGTATATACTTTTTAACAAACTAAATGAAATGCAACTGCTTAATTGCTATGTGTGCGCGGTATCAAAAAATCAAATAGTTTGGTTGCAAACAGAAATCAAACAGTTGCAAAACTAAAAATTGCATACATGCCTAGCCTTAATTTGATTTTGAGTCATTATAATTTCTTCACCAGTAAGCTGCCATAAGTCGTTATTGCTGATGGTATTGGGCCAAAATATTTCTATTCTATTCTATAAATTATCTATTTCGTATACACTTTTTAACATGTCGGCTTTAATTGTCTACATAGCCCATGTGATTATAACATGGGCTAATATTTTTGTTTGGTACATTAAGGATTCTGCTTAGTGGTATGTCGGAGATACCACATATATTTACATATACTTTTAAAACCACAAAAATATTATCTGGTCTTTATAAAATATTGATAAACGATTCTAAAACACTAAAAAAATATAATATCTTACCTGCCACTATCTTTCAATAATAAAAAAATGCATTAAAATAAAACTTATTGCAAATTTGGGCGGTAAACAAAAAAAAAATCTTAAATAAAATGTTAAATTAGAATTTTAGTACTCTTTAATTACTTCAAAACCCAACAGATGGCTCTAAACTACTGCAATAAGTTGTTGGTATTGTTAAGATATAATTAAGCATGCTTAGAAATAAATTTTAAACTGTGGTATTCACAAGCTTGAAAGGGTTAATTTTATTTTCGCTATATATTTTTGTTTTTGTTTTTATATTTTGTTCTGAATCCTTTGTCTCTTTAAGAGCAATATGGTTTCAATACATTATGACTACGAGTCTGTGCTACAAGTTCTTGACATTTTTTAGAAAATATTTGATTAATTGACAGTCGATTTTTGATCAAGTATTGTGTAAGTCTTTTACTAAAAGGTTCGAGTCGATATCTTCAATAGGATTTTCTCCAACCCATCAATTATCCAAGATATGTCTCGAATTGAAAAAGTGCTTGTCAAATTGTTGGATTGTATTTCCTTCTGTGTTCTTATATATAAAGTTTTTTTTTTTCATTTGAATTTACAAGACATTTTGATAAACCATTCGAACTACAGGATATTATTTCTATTATTTCAAAAACGATCATCATCAATGTCCTGCAACCTCATCCGTGGGGCATAAAGACATATGAGCGGATTTAACCCAATTCAAAAAAATGGAAATATTATCAATCAAAAGTTGAAGACATATGTTGATAGTAGAGGCATTATTCATGATAGTCAATACTGTTTTCAAACCCAACTATGCACCGGTGACCTCGCGACAAGCCTCTGCGAACAGCTCAACACCAGTCTTGCGAAGCTAATGAAGCTACTGTTATAGCTCTGGATATATCTAAAACTTTTAATAGAGTCTTGTATTCTGTTCTTATAGCAAAGCGCGATACCACTATAGGCCTTGGTTCAAACTTTTGAAAATGGGTTGAATGGTTTCTTTTAAACCGATCTATCATAATTTCAGTTAACGGTTTTTTTTTCGATCAACTTCAAATCAATACTGCTTTTCCACAAGGCTCTGTCTTCTCAACCACTCTACTTCTCATTTTCATTAATGACCTTCACAAATTAACTTTCAATTTAATCCATAGTTCTGCTGATGACAGCACTCTAGTGGCATCTAACAATGATGGCCGGTGCGCTCAGTTATGACCTAGGCAATATTGTCGACTTGGGAAAAGCAAACAGAGCGGAGTTTAACACTCGAGGAACACACCAATTTGATTTTATAACGAAATCTGAGATTTTTGACGATATTGGCTAAATTAAATGGATAAAGTTACAACTTACAGGTTACAAATTACTGGTTTAATTATATTGAGCATACGAGTATGAACAGAAATGCAATTAAAAAAAAGTGACCAAATTTAGATGCGGGATTGTGTCAGAAGTCGGCTTGACCATACATTTAGTGAATAAAGAAATATGTTAATGAATTAATGAATGAATCAATGAATGAACGAATGGATTGATATATTAGTGAATTAATAAAATGAATGAACCAAGGAATAAATAAATTAGTGAATGAATGAACGAATGAATGAATGAACGAATGAACGAATGAACGAATGAACAAATGAACGAATGAACGAATGAACGAATGAACGAATGAACGAATGAACGAATGAACGAATGAACGAATGAACGAATGAACGAATGAACGAATGAACGAATGAACGAATGAACGAATGAACGAATGAACGAATGAACGAATGAATTAATGAATTAACGAATTAATGAATTAATGAATTAATGAATTAATGAATGGATGAATGGATGAATGGATGAGTTAATGAATTAATGAATTGATGAATTAATGAAATTAATGAATTAATGAATTAATGAATTAATGAATTAATGAATTAATGAATTAATGAATTAATGAATTAATGAATTAATGAATTAATGAATTAATGAATTAATGAATTAATGAATTAATGAATTAATGAATTAATGAATTAATGAATTAATGAATTAATGAATTAATGAAATTAATGAATTAATGAATTAATGAATTAATGAATTGATGAATTAATGAAATTAATGAATCAATGAATGAACGAATGAATAAATCACTGATTGAATGAATAAATGAATGGATCAATGAATGAATTAATGAGTGAACGAATGAATAGATGAATGAATAAAAAATTAGTGAATAAACAAAATAATAAATGGATGAATTAATGAATTAATGAATTAATGAATTGATGAATTTATGAAATTAATGAATCAATGAATGAACGAATGAGTAAATCACTGATTGAATGAATAAATGAATGGATCAATGAATGAATTAATGAATGAACGAATGACTAAATCACTCAGAGAATGAATAAATGAATTGATAAATGAAAGAATGAATGAGTGAACGAATGAATAGATAAAATGAATAAAAAATTAGTGAATATCCAAAATAATGAATAGGTGAATTAATGAATTAATGAATGAATTAATGAATTAATGAATTAATGAATGAATTAATGAATTAATAAATTAATGAATTAATGAATTAATGAATTAATAAGGAATTAATGAATTAAGAAATTAACGGATAATTGAATTAATGAGTCGAAGAATTAATGAATTAATGAATAAATTAATGAATCAATGAATGAACGAATGAGTAAATCACTCAGTGAATGAATAAATGAATGGATCAATGAATGAATGAATGAGTAAAATTAGTGAATAAACAAATGAATGGATAAATTACGGTATTATTGAATGAATGGCGGAATGAATGAATCAATAAATGAATGGACCAATACATAAATATTAATGAATGATATGGTAGAATGAATGAATGAATCAAATAATGAATAAATAAGTAAATGATATTTAATTTAACTATATTATCACTAATTCGCACAAATACCTACATTTTTCACTTCTCTTCACATTATATTCGTATTGTGGACTAAAATAATTGTGCCTATTACAGGTGTCACACCACTTTTCCAGTCATTTTTCCCAGTCACCCGAATGAAATTTACTTTCGTATTACAAGTTTCATCCGACAGCAACAAATTTCTGAACGTATTTTTTATGTACTTTGACAGAAAAACTCATTTGACGTTTGAATTTAAAAAAAAACAAATTTTATAAGAATACAAAGTTGGTTGATGTGCTTTTTTATGTTTTTTTTGAAATTGTGTTTTTGTTGTTTTTTTAAACTAAAATAAACAAAAATGTTTATCATCCAATTTTTGAATTAATATATTCAAATAAATATTATATAATATAAATTCAAATTCAAATATATATTATATATATAAATTATTTCAATAAATTTGTAAATATTTACATAACCTTTCTTTTCAGAATCCATTATTTAAATTTATATAGACACAAAAAATTACAAAATTACAGGCAAACGGAATCCTGTCACATATAAATTGCAAGTGACAACTGAGTCGCATTTTTCAGTTGGCGCGTGACAGTTGTAATAGTAATTAGTGTTGTCACCTGAAATTACTCGGATCCGACAAAAAAAGTGATACCTGTAATAGGCACAAATGTCTTTAGTAATATCGAAGAACCCATCTATAATATTTTGCATCATACCACGTACAAAATTTATAATACATATCCTACACTCTACATACCTACATTCCAATATCTCACTGTAGATATATCATAAAAAAGAAATATAATAACAGTTACTTTGATTGAATGACCTTTTATACAACACAAAGTTAACAAAGTCTTTTATTTCACGGCCATATAGTTAAGATATCTCAAATTATTTCAAAATAAATCCTTGAGTGAGAGAGAGAGAAAGAGAAAAAAACGTTGTTACAACGATATTTGAATAAAACTGTTCATGCAAAACCTTACCTAAATTTAATTTTTTCTTTGTTAATAAAATGAAAATAGAGAAGAAGAAAAGAATTGGGTCAAGTAGGCTTATCTGGTTCTACAACAATACTGTAATTGAAGATTTCAGAATATCATTCAATATTTACAAACAGTTTTTTAGAACTGCACTTTATTATTTTGTGCAGGTAACAGAAATTGTTGTTTTTTATGGACTTACTGCTCTTGAAGACAATACAAATTATACTATAAAGTATCAAATTTTGTATCCTTTATTTTGTACTACCTATACTATAACTAAATCCTAATTTGAAACTATTTACCTTTCAATCTGTTTCCATTTTTCATTTAATTCTATTTTCGTCTTTCTTTTTTTTTCTTTTTTTTTTTTGCTTTATTCATTTTGCAGTAGAACAGATTGCAATAGAAATTTTACGATTTCACTTCGTTTTCAATTTTCCAACAACATAAAATTTTTTTTTTTTATAGAAAATCAAGAACCGAAGAATTTTTATTCCATTTCAATGAAGTCATAAAGAAAATGAAAATATAAGAAATGAGTAGAAAATCAGAAAAAAAAACAAAAAAAAATATAAAGAAAAGATAAAAAAAAAAAATGGTATAAAAGGAAATGAAGAGAAACTAAAAATTTCATCAGACCATTGATTTCAGGTTCTCAAAATGTACCTAGCTAGCTAACTTGTGTTGAGATGAGTAGTTTTTAAGTTTGTACAGTTTATTTTCTGTTTTTTTAAATATTTATTTTCTAAATACACTTTAAAGGATTATTAGGTGCGTTTTCTTTAATATCTAGACAATATAATATAAAGTAGATAGTGCTAAGTTATTTAAAAGGAAAATTTTTATTTTTATAGATTACAGATTTAAATTGTTATGCACGTGCAGTTTTTGTTTTATTTATACTATATTTGAAAAAAAAAAAAATGGACTTGAATAGCTGTCTGTGTATCTGTTTTAAAAAATTTTACGTGCGTATTGCAAATCAAATAATTTATATATTTGAAAATAGGGCAGTGCCAAAATAGGCAATAACGAGTATTTTGAGCAATGAATATGGAAGCATAAAATGCATAAAAATAAGGAGTTCCACTATCAATTATTAAAAGTATTGAAAAATAATATTTTAACTTACTTTGGCTGTACATTTATGTGCGGTTGAAATAATAAAATAAAATTAAATTAAATTTTAACTGATGCAGTTGCATGAGACTATGAACACCAGTGTAACACTATGAACACAAAAGTTTTATCGACATAAACCACCAAATAACTTGCGACCGATGGGACACATGAGACAGCATGCGACCGAAATTTAAGAATAAACATTTTACTATTAATGTAATATATATTAAACAGCCACACCTCCTTCAAACCATTCTTTGATTGATGATCAATGGAAAAACTGTGCCAGTATCATCAAAGAGGTAGCTGCAAACACAATTGGCTTCAAACCACGAAACACCAGAAATCCATGGTATGATGAGGAATGTGCATCAAAAACGTTGAAGAAGAACGAGGTGTATAAAAAAGCGCTGCAACGGAAAACAAGAGCAGCGAAGGAAGAATATAAGGCTAAAAGAAGAGATGAGAAGAAACTCATCAGGCGGAAAAAACGGGACTTCGAAAAATCTCTGCTCATAAATATCGAATCTCATAAAAATAGAGGCGAAGTGCGGAACTTCTACAAAAAGCCAAGCAACTGGCAGCTGGCTATAAACCCGCTACACACGCGCTAAGAGATAATATGGGAAATTTGGTTACCGAAACGCAAGGGATATTGGATACATGGCAGCAGCACTTTCAGCAGCTGCTAAATGGAGAGCAACAACAACAACAAGAGCTAGCAACACCAGTACCAGTCATTACCAGCAACCCCCCGCCACCCACTGTAGAGGTTGTTGGCCAAGCCATCAGCAAGCTGAAAAACAACAAAGCTGCTGGACCTGATGGACTCCCAGCGGAACTATTTAAAGCTGGAGGCGATGTTTTGGTCAACTGCATGCACCAAATCATTGGCAACATCTGGAAGGAAGAAAGCATGCCTAATGACTGGAGTACCAGCTCTATATACCTATTCATCGATTTCGTCTGCGTACGATTGCATATACCGCAGCGAGCTATATGCTGCTATGTCGGAATTCGGTGTACCAGCCAAGCTCATCCGATTGTCAAAAATGACACTGGAAAACACAAGATGTGCTGTGGTGATTGGAAATGACACTTCTGACTATTTCCAGACGTGTACCGGATTTCGACAAGGAGATGCACTATCATGCGACTTCTTCAATCTAGTACTGGAACGTATAGTGCGACGAGCAGAAGTTAACACGGCCGGTACTATATTTTTCAGATCTGTTCAACTACTAGGGTATGCCGACGACATTGACATCATTGCCAGATCACAACGGGCGGTCGTCGAGGCCTTTACCCAGATTGAAGAAAAAGCGAAACGAATGGGTCTCAAAGTAAATGAGGATAAGACAAAATATATGTTGTCGACAAATAAAAAGACCTCTCAGCATCATATTGGTCGAAACATCACTGTCGGCACATATAATTTCGAGGTAGTTCAGGAGTTTACCTACCTTGGAACCAGTGTTAATCCCACAAACGACATCAATGTGGAGGTACGGCGAAGAATAACCCTTGCAAACCGTTGCTGCTTCGGTTTGTCAAAACATCTCGGGTCAAAGCTCTTCTCTCGAAACACCAAAGTACAAATCTACAAAACGCTCATACTCCCGGTTTTGCTTTACGGATCAGAATCATGGACACTGCCTAAGGTAAGTGAGCATGCACTTGGTGTCTTCGAGAAGAAAATTCTTCGTCGGATATATGCCGTAAGATATAATGCCGAACTCTATGAGCTGTACAATGAGATCATAAATCGGCGGATTTAAAGCAATTTCGAATCTTCAACTGGAGAGAATCCGCCCGTGACCGGCAAAAATGGAGGATGTTGATGAGTCAGGCCCAGGACCTACATGGTCTGTTGGCCACCTAAGTAAGTAAGTAAGTAATATTAAACATACAAGCGCCAGCGAGAATATATATTATGAATACAAATAAATATGAATTGAATTGAAAAGTACCAGCGCATGGATGACGGATGTAGTGTAAGTTATTTATTTAGTCATAATATACCAGTCACAATTATTCGGTCAGTGAATTCAGTTAACGTAATTTATAGAGTGATTTAGAGAAGAGAAGCGAGAAAAATATTTGAATACAGGTATGTAAATGTAATATAAATTGTAATAAAAGTGTTTTTCAACTGAAATCCAACTAAAATAATATTATGTGTACCTACTGGTAAATATAATTTTAATATAAATATGGATTAAAATGGCAACGGGTTAATTATAATAACTTTAGTTCATAAACTTTATTGTACCTGATCATAAGACATAGACCAAGGACCCATTTACCCGCTATAGAAATCACTTTATTCAAAATTATTTAGAAAGAAGAGTTTAATACATTGATATAAGTTTTAATGGGTGTTTTCTAAAATATTTTAATGTAGATATGGAAATCCAGGAGTAAATGGGTCCACGCTCTATGTCCCATGAGTACAATAAATTTATAATTTAAAATGATAATAATTTTAGTTTATAAACTTTATTGTACCTACTCATGAGACATATACCATGGACCCATTTGCCCATAGAAGTGCTGGAAAGAAACTATCGAAACAAAATAAGAATGGAAGCCAAAGAACGACCCGAAGCACCGTCATCGACAACATTGCAGGCATCATAAGATACTACTGATGAAAACGATTCATCATTTAGTTATTAATTGTGTTTATGTGCAATAAATATTTGTGTTTTTGATTATTTATCGGATTTTGTTTTTATATAAATAAATAATTATATTTCAATTGATGTTCTTTCTTTTCAGTAATATTTTATTTGTATTTGATTGCAATGATTATTTCAGATATAACTATTTTTTATTTTTATTTAAATAAAATAAAACAAAGGAACAAGCAAAAATTAATTTAATTCAATATTTTTTGTTAAACTATACTTTAAAATAAAAACAGACATATGTAAAGAATTAACAAATAATTATTATTACTTTAACTAGCCACTAGAAGCTATAGAGTGCCAATCCAAACGCATGAAACGCTATTTGCTGGGCTCTTGTCCGTCGTATGAGTGCATCGTATTGCTAACTCATTTGCCCATATAATATTCCTCAAAATATTGCGAATCTCGATCACAAGATCATTAGTTGTGATTGATTCAAACTGACGCATGCAATGCTATTTTATAGACTCTTATCCACCGCATTAGTACATCCGCATTGCTAACCCATGAGTCCATATAATCCCTCAAAATATTGCGAATCTTGATCACAAGAGCACTGGTTGTGTTTGACTTAAACCAACTCTTGCATTCAGAATTCGTCAACCCGCACCCATGTAGCGGTGTTTTCTGACTCTTAACCACAATTTATACGGAAATGCGACGACACATGTTGGACTTTTGTGTGGCGACTGAGCGAACGCGAGCGGTCGCATTTACGGGCACAAATTGAAAATTATTTGTTGGAAGCCATAGGTAATAAGCACAATAATTTGCAGTGATAAAAATATGTATATTAATCATCATTTGTCATGGTATCCTAGTTAAAAAAAATTTATAATCACTTGAATATTGCGAAATAGTTTACATTGTTTGCGAATGCATAGACCTATAGGGGAAAGTTGGGTAATTGTGCGCACTGGGTAACCGTGCGCATGTCTATTTTTGCATAAGAAAATATCATGTAAAGGTTCTGCGTGTATAGAAATACTAAAAAGAGAGGGGAAAAAATATAAAGTGAATGAGAGAAGGGAAATTGGTTCAGTATTGTTCTAAACATAAAACAGTGAAATACTGCGTTTTCTTGTTATTTTTTCCTTTACAAACAAAAAAAAAATCGGTTGCGCATATCTGTGATTCGTATTTGTAGTATACATTTTTTGGTTATTTGAATAATTTTAATTTGTTTAAGTATTCAAAACCAATATAAACAACTCTGTTATTTATAAAAATTTGAATTTTATAATTAGGTAAGTAAAGTATAACTATGCGCATCTATAACCGGCAAACTGTGCGCTGCGCATACTTACCCCTAAGCTTATATTTAACGAATTATTAAATATATTTTAGAATGCCAAAACAGTACATTAGGGTAATGTCTATAGGCAGTTGGACTGCTGAGGAAATGAAAAAGGTTCTAAATGCAGTAAATGATGGTGTACCAATTAGAAAAGCTGCAAGGCTTTACAATATACCCGAATCCACGATTCGCAAAGCTAAAAAGGGGCATTGTTATGAAACCACTCCAGCCTTAAGAAGAAGACCCGTATTAAATATGGAGCAAGAAAAATAGTTATCGAACCATTTGATTAAGTTATCCCAAATGTTTTATGGACTCCAACCAATCGAGCTTAGAAAACTTGCATTTGATTACGCAGAATCAAATAAGATTCCACATAATTTCTCAAAAGATAAAAAACTAGCTGGATCCGATTGGTATCAGACATTTCTAAAAAGAAATAGTAACATTAGCTTACGTAAACCCGAATAAACTACTCTCAATCGGATTACAGCATTTAATAAGAATGAAATTAAAATGTTTTTTGACAATATAACAAAGATGATATCATGAACAATATCATTTCTCAAAAAATATTTACAATATCGACGAAAACGGGATTTCAACGGTTCAAAAACCACGAAAAGTTTTAGCAGAAAACGGCATAGAACAATTAGGGGCTGCAACATCAGCTGAACGTGGAAAAACCATAACAACCATATGCTGCATAAGTGCAAGTGGTATGTAGGTTCCATCCATGTTCATTTATCCACGGAAAATAATGAACCCTATTTTGGGAAAAAATGGTCCCGCTGGTGCTATTTACACATGCTCTGATAATGGGTGGATCAATGAACTATTGTTCAGTGAATGGTTGGAGAATTTTAAGGAAAACGCTAACCCAACGGAAAATAGTCCCGTTCTACTGATTTTAGATAATAACTGCAGTCATATATCGTTTCGAGTGTACAATTTTTGCAGATAAAATCCTATTATCGTGGTTATTTTACTCCGCACACGTCTCACCGGCTTCAGCTATTAGTCTTGACGGTCTTTGGTTCACTTAAAAACCCATATTATGCCGAGTGTGACCGTTATATGAAAACAAACAATGATGAGAGAATTCTAGCTTCTGATGTTGCTGAAATTTTTAATAAAGCATACGTTAAAGTAGCAACAATGGACAAAAGCTATTTCAGGTTTTGAAGTAGCTGGAATTTGTCGGTTGAACCCAGAAAATTTTTACTTTGGTCAAAATCATTTTATGCCTCGCGTAACATCAAATGTCCTATATGCAACGAAACGGGTCACCAGAACGAAAAGCGGTTAAATTGTATTTCTTGTTTAGAATGGACCATCAACATTGCAGTGGTTCTGACAAATGAAAACAATTATATTTGTGATTTTTGTTTGTGATTTAAATAAGTTTTGTGATGTAAATAAGAATTACCTATTTTTGTGATTTATCTAAATTAGTTTTAAAAAGTTTTTATAAGTTAACTGAACAAACAAAAAGTTTTTTTGCTAACTGAACAAACAGGAATTTTATGTTCCTATTTTTTTTTCGATTTTTGTTAGCCAATAAAACTAACGAAAATAAAATTAAAAAAAAAAAATTATTTTTTCGTACAAATATATGCGCATAGTTGCCCTAATTTATGCGCACACTTACACTATTTGATGCGCACAGTTAACCTTGACTGTGGGTAACTGTGCGCAAACCTCAATTTTTTTTAATTCAATTTTATTTTTAAACAAGTCATAATTACAAATAAATTTTGATTCAAAATGGAACTGTACCCCTACATCTTTACATTTTTTCTGCTGCCAGTTTCAAATATTTAAGTAGCATCGAAATATCGGACATAATGCTTAGGTACCCACAGTTCACCCACTTCCCCTAAGTGTGGCTTTAAAGTTCATAGAGTACAAAATGTGGTTTTAGCTAAAACTGGTCAACTGCAAGAGAAATATTCAATAACTCAGGTTTATATCATTCCACCTGCTTCATTTTTAGAACTCAATAGAATATCCAGCTTTTCTACATAGCTTCTTTTTTTTATGCTCGTGGTGGTAACTTAGGTAGAATAACCTTTTCGTGCTTAATTAAGTTTGGTACTGCAAGTTTATACTACAATATCTACAATAATTCGAGCATTTATTTATCAAATTACTGGCTTATCAACTCATTAAATGTGGAAAACTACTGCCATTGTCAACTACAACTAAGCCTTCTTAAATAGAATAACTCCATTTTATTTAAGTTGTTACCAGATTATATTCTTAATTATTTTTTGTCATTTATTTTTTCTCAATGACAAAGGGTACTGGACCACGTCGAAAATCCCATAATGCATTTTTTTTTGCTTCATCGGGAATCGAACCTGGGCAAGTGCTCTACCTACTGTCCCCCCCCCAGCGTTCTTATTGGTTTGTTTATTTATTTATTTTTTGTGTTCATGAAATTTAATATCAGTTGAAGTCATATTATATAATATAAGGACCATAATACCACACACATTATTTTACTATGAAAATAAACATTAACACTCTAGAAATTAGAGCATAATAGATACAGGCTTAAAATAAGTTTATTTATCTGCAGAGAAAACTAACTTGACTGTACAAAATTTATTAATGCCATAAAAAGTTGAAAAATGCATATAACTTATTTCGCTAGGGACTTTAAATACAACGGAAAACAATAGACAGTTAAAAATGAGAGTTAAAATAAAACTATTAATTTATTTTCATCGTCTCTAATTTTATTCAGCTACTGATGGTACGAGTATAATATTATATAATTATTAATTATAGTTAGAAATATAATATCCAAGAATTTTAATTGAAATTGGACTAAAGAACTAATTTCAAAGAATTTGTTAAAAGGAAAATTGAAAAAAGTAAATAAAAGAAAAAAAAAAGAAATAATATTTTTCAGGATAACGGATTGTTTCTTTTAATACATTTTCGAGGATATTTTTGCTATTTGAATTTTAATGTTAATAAAGATTTTTGTATTGATTTTCATTTCGCTTTAAAATTCATCATCATAGTATTACGGATACCTTAATGAAATTGATAAATAAATAATTCAACTTGCTTTGTATGACTGATAAATTATAATTAGCTCTACTAGTTAGTCTTTGTATCTTGTTTTGCATTCAATGATTTACATATTACGGAACATTGTTGGTTAATAACTGACCGATAAATTATAATAAATTTACAGGTTAGTTACTATAACCAAAAAATATATATAGTAAGAAGTCTCATCTAGGGCTCGCAATACCGGTATTACAGAAACCGGGATCCCGGTATTTGCCCTATAAAATTCAATACGAAAACACCGGTATTGTATTATTAAAATGCCGTTATTTCGGTATTGAAAAATAAAAATTAATATTATTAACTAGTAAGTCAGCCCGTTTAAAAACGGGTCCCGAGTAAAAAGATACCGAACTTTTTTTCGAACATAACCACTCAGTGGCCCCAAGAAATTTTTTTTCTAGAAACACTTTTTTGTTATAATTTAAAAGAAATTAATAATTTATTTTCCATCCATTTTATTTTTAATCCATTTTTCTTTTCTTTTTTCACAATTTAATTGAAAGAAAAAATATTGTTTTTTTTTAGTAAAAACAAAAATCGTCAAAAAGCGTCATTTACAAACATACAACTCTGGTCTTTAATATAAATAATTTTCAATTTATGTTAAACATTTTTTTAAAGTTTTTCTAAAAAAAAATTATATGAAATTATAAGTACACATTTATAAATAAATACAAACATATATTACGGCTTGTGGATATATGTTTTTTCATTAATTATTATATAATAATTTCACAACTTGTGACAATGTCGACTTATATTTTTATCAATCAACACTAGAGTGAATCGGAATTAACGGAACTTCATCAAAAAATTTAAGAGGGAAGAACAGATTATTTCCAGCATGGTGAAATACCTAACTAATGGCGACAAAAGTAACATATTCTTAAATTTATCAAAAGTTTCTATGGTCAACCAAATAGCCCAGCTCTTGGAGAGCATTTGTGAAGGAAATAAGAAAATAGTAGATGAGGGAAAAAATTATGATGATGTTGAAATTATTCAGAACGAAGAAGACGAACATGATTTCAACCCACTATTGCCAGTATACACCACCACATATTGCCAGTAATACACCACAGCCTCCACCCCATATTTCTTTACAAGAAAAGCTTGAGATGGCCATTAGTAAACCGACCATTAAACAATTTAGCCAAAATAAAAGTAAAACAGATTACCAGAAACTATTAAGAAAATAAATCAGCTATTTTGAAGAAGAAGAGGTTCGAGGAAAATATTGAGAGTTATTGTATAATTGTTTGTTGACCATTCCTCTAAAACGTGTTGATTCGCTGTCGTGCACGTTCGCTACTTTTTCTGTAGCTGGAGTGATTTGCACGAAAATACGTTCGCTAATGAATGATGAAACATTAAATGCTATAGCATTTTTGAGAGCTTACTTCATCGATGAAAAGACTGAAAAAGAAGACTAATATTTTGTGATATATAAAAAAAATAATGTAAAAATGAAATTGAATTGGGATTTGAGTTCATTTTCTTTTATTTATTTTAATAAAAATGGAATGTTATTTATTTTATTTAAAAAAAATATATTGCTCTTTTATTTCTTTTTTTGATAGTCCCATTAAAAAGCTGCCCAAAAACCATATTTTTTTCAAAAATTTTTAGCCCTTAATAATACCGGTAGTATCGGTATTACCGGTATTAGCGTTTTGGCAATACCGAAATACCGGTTTTGAAAAATGGTCCGGTATTGCGAGTCCTAGTCTCATCTCATATAAATTTTTAAAAACATTTTTTTGTACTACGCACCTGATATTGGGACCCTATCAAGAGGAAAAGAAAAAGATGTGAAAGATAGGAAATAGACAAAATTTGAGAGAAGAAAAAAATACCTTTATTTTTATTATCATTTATCTATCAGTGTTGTTACTGATATTTGTCGGATAAAGCAATGATTGAAATGTTTTTGTTGGGTTTTTTTTATTAATAGATAAGTATGAATATAAATTATTAAGGCATTAATCAAACAAAAAAAATTTTGGTTAACTTTCATATGCATTGGCAAGGAATAGAGTCAGAAGAATGATTTAAAGAATAAATAAAATTTCTTCATTTGTTGTGGGGACGAGTGTGGTTGACGTTGAACAAATGTTTGTTTTTTTTTCATTATTTATTTTGAATCTTGATTTTATAGAAATGCGAAATTATTCAAAATATTTTAATTGAAAATTACCAGAACAGCATTTGTTTATGTTTTATTTTTGTTTTTAGTTTATGCATGTACCTACACTGAGCAAACAAATATGTTTGGCTCAACTATAAAATTAAAGAACAATAATATGATTGGAAAATATAGTTACATTAACCATATTACACCATGTAACTATGGGTTTTATATGAAGCTATAAAGTTTCTTATATGGTTAAATTAAATATGATATGGTTGCAACAATAATAGTTCATAGTTCGCACAACAATATTATTATCTTCACAAACATAATTATGTTTGCAGCAATATTATTTATAATTGAAACAAAAATAATTATGTTTGGAGTAAACATATTATAGTTACTTTCTACAAGACGATATTTTGTTCTCAACTATAATTTTGTTGTTTTAAATATGATTCACTAATATATTATGTTTAAAATAAATTTAATATGGTTGAATGAAAAATATTTATGTTTACACCAAACATAATTTATAGTAGGTTCAATAATAATATTATTCTCACAAACTTAAGTTATGGTTGCAGCAAAATTAATTTTAATTGAAACAAAAATAAATATGATTGAAGTAAATATATTATATTTGAAATAAGAGCACAGTATAGTTAATTTCGATAGGATTATATTTTTCTGTCAACTATAATAAATAAATGCCCAATAAATATCAAATTTAGTTAAATTGGTGCTGTCTACATCAGCTACATAACTTTTAAATGTATCATCTTCAGCTGCTGATGACTGTACAAAATAAAAAATAAAAACATAAGTATATTGTAATAATTAATATTACCTGCAAATTAAAAAGTATTTATATTATATCATCTGACAAGAGATTCTAAACAAAGCCTCAATTTTCGTAATATATTGCCATAAAAATAAGAAACTGTTTGATTGAACAGATTATTAAATAATTATAATTTAATTAACCTGTATAGTAGTCCTTTTATTAGTTTTTCAATAGTTCGTCTTAACTTAGATTATTTATTCTGTTTTGTTATTATTTTAATAACTAACTATTTCAACTTATATTGAAATATTTCCTCTCACAACATTTTATCCAGTTTTTCATAAAGTACACTTTATTGTCACATCTAGATATCAAGATCTAGATAAAAGATTAGTGGTTAGTTTATAAAATGTTGTGATGAAATGTATGCAAACACTTACCAATTTATATCGATCAGCTAAGAGTTTTTACATTAGGTACGCTTATATTTTAAAACACGTTCTAACTTGGCAAACAACAACAGAAGACTGAATATTCAAGTATTTTTTTATTTTTGAAGCATTTTATTTTAACGCCAACTATAATATGATTACTTCAACCATAATATGATTATTTCAAACATATGAGATGATTACTTCAATCAACTATTACTACAAATAGTTGTAAAACAACTATAATATTATTTCTTTAACCAAAATATGTTTGTTACAACTACTGTATTATGAGCTTCTTTACCATATTATGATATCCACGACCATAATATTTTTGTAAGCAATATAATTTATATTTGATTTACATTTTTTTAAATATAGTTGTAGCAACCATAATTTATTACAACGTTGGTATATATTTCGATTAACTATAATATTTTTAACACAAATGTAATATGTTTCTATCAACCCTGGTTATATTCCTCATTAACATATCAAATGTTTGTTTCAACTATATCTAACATAATAAGTTTAAAGTAACCATAACATATTTCTCGTAACCATTGGATAAACATATTATTTCTCTTAGTGTATAGCTTAAAAGCGAACAGTACAAACAGTAAGACTAGACAAGCGCAGCCAGACTCCGAACTAAGCAATTATTTGAGTATTCGCACTTATTGTTGAATTTCGCTTACCTGGCAGACTTTTGGATTTCAAATGTATATTAGCCGTGCTGTGATACCATCACTTCTCGGCCTTATGGCTAAGATCAAAGTGTAGTTTAAAATGTATTTATTTTTTCATTGATGCTACTTTGTCTGCAAAACAAAACTGATTTTAGTATTAAAAATTTCAATTATCAATAATGTAGAAAACTAGGCTACATACGTTGCCTAACCAAAAAAATAAATAAAGTTAGGTTATCACTGTATCTAAAATGTAAAATATGAACAATTCAAAATATTTGTCGTTGTCGTTTTATTGTGTCCCAGTGAGTGACTGGTTGTTGTTGTTGTCGTTGTCATTTCATTGTGCGTGAGTAGTTCAAGCTCAAACAAGGAGTTATGTAAGTAGGACAATGATACCATAAATACTAATAAGACCAAAATATTCATTCTTCAAATTATTTTAAATGTAACATTTACTTATCACATTTAAATTGTCTGAATTGTAAATGAATTAAATAGAGAGTTATAACAAAAATAACAAATATTAAAATGCCATTAGCTATTACTAAATTATTGTTTTATTAAAATACTTAAATAAGAGTGCAACAAAAGGGTTACATTAAGTATCTCAAGTACTACTAATCCTATTTAGTATACAACATTGTAGTACGTATTTGTTAATAATTTAACCTGGGGTGAATTAAACCCCACAATTCTGTACAATTTTATACCTTGTTATTTCATATTGTTTTATTTTTAATTTAAATCGTTTAAAAAAATGTTTATATAATGTAAAAATATTTCAAAGAAAAGATAAATTTCCAAAAGAACCATTTATAAAATTAATTAAACCACAATTTAAAATTTTATTTTGATCCCTCATAATCCTGAAAATATACCTCAAATTTAAATACATAAATTTCTTTTTAAAATATTTTTTTTTTTTTTGTAAATAAAATAACCAAAATTGAAAATAATTAAATTATGTCATCATTAAAATATCAAAATAAATGCTATACTATTAATGACAGTAATGATTTCAATATAGAATATAAACAATACTATAACAAATTGTAACAAAATTATAACTTCCCTAAAAAGTAAAAAAAAAAAAAAAAAAAATTGAATATTTGAATAAGAAAAGAAATTGAAAATAATTGCAGAAAAAAAAAGTGGAAAATGTTTTCCTTTCAAATTTCATAATAAAATTAATACTTACAAATTAGAAAAAAAAACAAAAATAAAAAACGTTAAGAATCGCAACAATTTCCTTTTACTGTTTTTTTTTTCTCCTTTAAACCACTTCAATTGCATCAACGTAACTGTGTGCAGCAAAATAATAAAAAAAAAGTGTACTTATGAAACATTGAGAAATGAAAGCGAGTTTTCAAAGATGAAAATTATGAAAATAAAAAAGAAAAAAAAAATTAATTTTTTTTTTTTTCAACTTTTTCATAACTTTTGGAAATTTTTAATTTAATTTAATATTTCCAAGTGATCCTGAATAGTTTTATTTAATAGAAGGGTTGCCATACATAAACAGATTTTCTATAATAACAAAATATTTTTTAGGAGTTCATTCGTTCATCATAACACCACTTGAACTCATCAGTAGATATTGACAGGGTCGGTGCTAGACATTTTTTCACCCGGCACTATTCCACATTACCCTACTACCTACAAACTAGCTCAAAGTATTTATAAAAAAACATATGGAAAACGGTTAGTATTACCTAAAAATATTGCACATATTTACATTTTCAAAGTCTTCTATCAAATCATTATAGAAAAGAGTTAAGAAATTCGTTTACAATGAAAAATGTATAAATAACCCTACAAACCTATTCTGACTTACTGTCCCAACAAATAATTTTCAATTTGTGCCCGTAAATGCGACTGCTCGCGTCCGCTCAGTCGCCACACAAAAGTCCAACATATGTCGTCGCATTTCCGTATAAATTGTGGTTATGTGTCAGAAAATAACGCTACATGGGTCCGGGTTGACGCATTCTGAATGCAAGAGTAGGTTTGAGTCAAGCACAACTAGTGCTCTTGTGACCGAATTTCGCAATATTTTGATGGATTATATGGACTCATGAGTTAGCAATGCGATGGACAAGAGTCCAGAAAATAGCATTCCATACGTTGGTTTGAGTCAAGCACAACTAATGCTCTTGCGATCGAGATTAGTAATATTTTGAGGGATTGTATGGACTCATGAATTAGTAATGCGATGTACTAATGCGATGGACAATAGTCCAGAAAATAGCATTGCATGCGTCAGTTTGAGTCAAGCTCAACTAATGGTCTTGTGATCGAGATTAGCGATATTTTGAGGAATTATATGGACTCATGAGTTAGCAATGCGATTCACTAATGCGGTGGACAAGAGTCCAGAAAATAGCATTGCATGCGTTTGTATTCTGACCACAAGAGCAGGTTTGAGTTAAGCGTAACTAATTGTTTTGGGATTAAGATGAGCAAAAATTTTGAGAAATTATATATACTTATGTGTTAAGAATGCTCCACAGGTTCCAGTAGTTCCAATAATTAGTTATAGTAATAATAAGTATTTGTTATTTCTTTACATAAGTTTGTATTTTTATTTTCTAGTTTAGTTTAACAAAAAATAATTAATTCAATTTATATTAGCTTATTACTCTATTTGATTTCATTTACAGTTAATATAAATAAAAATAAAAAATAGTTATATATATATCTCAATTAACGTTGAGTTTCCTTTCACTAACATTATGTTTGTGTTTTATTTCCAATATCGATATATCGGAAGTAACATATTTCCGTCACCTGGACTTTTGCGTCACTTTTAAGTTAGTCGCAAACACTGATGAAATATATATCTGAAATTATATTAGAAATTATATCAGTCAATTTTAATATTATACTTATATATTAAAAACACTTCGCATCGAAATAATTTTGAATAAAGCGATTTCGAACGGGTAAATGGGTCCATGATCTCTGTCTCATGAGTAGGTACAATAAAATTTATGAACTAAAATTATTATCATTTTAGATTATAATTTTATTGTACTCATGGGACATTTACCCGCGGCCATTTCCATCCATATTTATATTAAAACTATATTTACCAGTAAAATTTTTTAACTGCACTCATTGAACGAATAATTGTGACTATGCATGGATATGTATATTCAATTCAATGCATATTTATTTTTACTCATAATATCTATTCTCGCTCGCACTTACATGTTTAATATTGTATCTCAGTTAGTTTATTTATTCATCTCACTCGCACTTGTATGTTTAATATGCATTACATTAATAGTAAAATTAATATGCGGGAACAAAATTATAAAAATAAAAACAAAAAAAATTGAGAATAATGAAAAGGATTTAAGTAATTTACTCTTACAAGTTTTAAAATTCAATTTTAAACATTACCCATGTGAACGCATGAGACTAAAAAAAAATTGTGCGATTTTAAAAAAATATTGTACTCTTAAATTTCGGTAGCATACGGTCTCATGCGTCTCATTGGTCGCAAATTATTTGTTGGGTGTGGTTCTTAAATAATGTTAAATTAATTAAATTTAAAGAAGCTACATTCTCCTGAAGTAATAGTAATAGGTAAAGTTAACAACATTAATAATAATTTCACTTTCCTTTCAAAAATTTATTCAAACGCTTCAATGGGATATTGAGGTTTCTAAAGCGAAATTGGCAAATATTATTATTTCTTCGAATAACTGCAAACCATATATATGTCAGAATTAGTGTTACATGATAGGATTTCCTCTATATTTAAAGAATTTTGTAAAAAACTGCTAAGAATTAATTACATTTTCTACATATACCCACTTTAAAAAAAACAAAATTTTTTGGCCCAAAATTTACGGTTCCGTTTTACAGTGAAATTGTGCATAAGCGTCAGTCCTGTATATTTATAGTGTTATCCTCTCTTCTCTCTTGATTTTTATTTTTATTGATTTAATAACTTATTAAAAGATTATTAATACATCTGTGAGTTATCAAAATTGATGCCTTCACAAACAGAAGTGTTAGGAACAAATTAAAGAAACCTTAACCTAAATGGGTTAACGATTGACTTTTTCAAAAAGGTTAAATACCTTGGAATTGTACTTGATGAAAATTTGACCTGAAATGCTTATCTAGATAATGCTGTTAACAAAGCTAGAATTTCACTTCGAACATTCAAAAGCCTATGTTCGACCGTAAATGGGGACTAAACCCCAAAACGGCATTAAGGTTATACACCGCAATAGTGACGTCAACCTTAACTTACTCATTCACTGTTCGGTTAGCTTAAAACAAACTCAACAGAAAACAGCATTCAGCTTGTTTGATGATAACTGGGGTTGTACAGACAACCGCATCATTAGAGACCCTGCACCACCTATAACACCTTTATCTCTTCATACAAAAAAAAGCAATGATTCACACCTACCAAAAGTATTATAAGTGATGATCCGCAAATTACAAAATTGGTACAACCACAACTAATTCATGTACTCCAGAAGGATAATACGCTTTCGATAGCATTATTGGACTATACTGAAGAAATAATTTTAAGAAACATTTCAATATAATCATGCCAAACAGAAAGACGTTGAAAACTTTCCATCTCTCATTAGTATGGCATACTGACGGCTTCAAGAAAATGAATAGGGTAGGATTGGGAGTATATGAAAAAAGCCTCAAAGCCCATACATATTCAACCCTAGGCTTTACAAATATACTTTTCAAAGCCGAAGTACAAAAATTACAAAAAACGTAAAATATACATTCATTCGAACTTCAAAGCAGTCATACTACCTATTAATTCATATATCATCACATCAAAGTTAATATGGGATTGTTTAGAAATACTTAAAACCCTGACAAAAACAAATAATGTCACAATAATTTGGGTACCAAGACATTGTGACATAACAGGGCACTTAGCTGCAGATTATCTAGCAAGAAAACTGTCGAATACGCCATTCATAGGACATAGTCAATTTAGTGGGACTCCCCTGAGCGCAGCTAAAATGCAATTAAAAGCCTGGGTAGAACAAAAAGTGAAGAATTTCTGAGTCAACGTTCCTGGAAATAGTCAAACAAAAATGTTGATGCCTAAACGTTCGCTCAAGAAAACCAAAACTCTTCTAGGTCTCAATGAGAATCAGGTACGTATCTTGGCAGACATAATAACAGGCCACTGCATAATAATAAAAAAAAAACACCATTATAAAATGGGTCTAACCAAAAACAGCTTATGTCGATCTATTCTATCTCTTAAATCTATTAAAAATCAACAACTGAACAATTGGAGCTACCCAGAAAACCATTGAACAATATCCTGAATGTTATCAGAAAATTATGTATCCTTAATGATTCAGAGATCATAATAACGGTTTATCATAATAACTAATACTCGAAAACTTCTAAATAAAAATAAAAAAATACAAATCAACTGTAGTAAAGATAATTATATATCTGTATCTAAGTAAATAATTTTAAAAGAATTAATTGTACAATATATGGAGCATAATAAATAAATAAATAAAAAAAAAATAAAATAATAACTAATAAATACGGGTTATAAGCCAATAATTTGCGGCTGTAAAATCCGATAAAAATTAAAATAATTATCTAGTTAAATTTATAATTACAAAAATTTAATTTTACAGTTATAATAAATTCCACGTTAAAATTTTGTTCAAATTTTATAACTCACAGATGTAATTATTAGTCTTTTTTATTTTTCAAATATTCAATTTTATTTTACGCTGATTTTTTGCTGATGGGTAACCCTAAATTCAAATTCATATAAACAGCATTGCAGTATTAAAATTTTTTTTTTTTCCTTTTTTCTTATTTTGTTAACTTTTCAAAAAATTTAATTTGACTGTATTTACTTTTCAAATGGGAAAAAAATATTATTCAAAATATCTTCAAAAATTTTATTTGAGTATAAAAAAATTTTTAATAACTCTACTTCAAAAATGCATAATATACTACTCATACTATAATAAGAATAATATAATCATATAAAATAGGAAACAATGATTAAATTTATCGTGGAAATAATACAAAAATAAATATCCTTGAAATAATACAAAAAAATATATATTTTTGTTGTTTTTTTTTTATTCAATTATTTTCTTATCAAAAGGTGATCAAATAAAATTTTTTTTTTTGTTTTTAAATTTTCTATTCACCAAAAGCTGTTAACTTTAATATGTCCTTTTTTTTGTTTTTGCTGCATGTATGTACATTTTATACAAGTTTTGTAAAGGGCACAAATACAAATGAAAATCTCCGTTTGCTCCTTTAAAACTGACATGTTTTCAAATATAAATGTTGGCATTGAAATTTTTTATGTTATTTTCATTTTTTATGTTTCCCTTTTTTTTTATTAAATAATATTGCTTTTGTCAGCCCAATTTACTATGAACAAATAAAAGGACTTCCCGGTGTATTAACTTGTAACTTGTTATCATTACAAAAAAAAAAATTAAAAATAAGAATAACAAAAAATGAAAGGAGAAAATTTTTAATCTTATGTTGCAAAAAAAAATTTTTTTTTAAATAATATTCGGTAGGTATATCTACCTACTACAGAAGCGTTATCAGCCAAAACAGCAACGTTAATAGTTTTGCAAAAAGTAAAAAAAGGAAAAAATAAAGAAATAAAAATATTTCATCTCTTTGAATTATAATGAAAAAGATAAAAAAATAAAAATCGAAAAACAAAACAAAAATTAATAAATTCTCATCGCATCTTTCGTTTAATCTTTTGAAAATTATATCTTCTGAGCACTACCATGATAAGTACCACCCGGTCTCATTTCTTTTTAATTTTTGTTTTATTTTTTTGGCGGTTAGTTTATACCAAGATATATACACCCTTTACTGGTAAGGGTGATTTTAGTTTGTCCTGTATTACTATAAGCAATTGTGGTGATGAGAAATTCAGTTTCACAGGAAGGACTCACAATACCGAGATCCCGGTATTTGCCCTGTAAAATTCAATATAAAATGTTTATATATGAAACATAAAAATTAATATTATTAATTTTCAATATATCTTAAATATTTTTTTTAAAGTTTTTCTAAAACAATGTGTTTGAAATTATAAGTACACACATACATTCATAAATACATGCAAAAATATATTACGTCTTTTTCATTAATACTTGTGACAATGTCGACTTATATTTTTATCAATCAATACAATCAACACTTTATCAATCAAATCAACACTCGAGTGAATCGGAATTAATAGAATTAACGAAACTTCACCAAAAAATTAAAGAGAAAAGAACAGATTATTCCAGCATGGTAAAATACCTAACTAATGGCGACAAAAGTAACATATTCTCAAATTTATCAAAAGTTTCTACGGTCTACCAAATAGCACAATTCTTGGAGAGCATTTGTGAAGGAAATAAAAAAATAGTAGATGGGAGAAAAAATGATGATGATATTGAAATTATTGAGAACGAAGAACACCAACATGAATTTAACCCTCCGGCCCATATTTCTTTACAAGAAACGCTTAAGAACCCACGTAACATTTTATTGTTATAAAAACAAAATTAGTGCTACCAGACTTCTATATGACTCCCGATAAGCACTAAAGGTGTTATAATGATGTTTTTATGGGAATAATGTGGTTAATATTGCTATAAGAATGTTCTTATAGCAATTTCGGGAGTTGTTATAATGGGATTTTCCGCAACAGATACAGCAATGTTTTTATAAATCTAAAAGTGCGTAATCCTATATCAAGAGTTAAAGTGTTGTTATAAGAATAGAATTGCTAGAATAGCAGTAGTGGTGTTATTATTTTACTGTATTCCTATAATGTTAAATATAAATATAAATATTTTGCGATGGCCATTATTTTCTACAAACATGGTAAATTTTTTTTTAAACAAACAAAAACTAAAAAGTTTTATTTTGCAATCTTTTCGAAAAAATATCATTTTTACTTAAAAGAATAATTATTTAAATATCAAATTTGATGTTATACATTAATTAACATACATTATTAAATATTTTAAAGATGCTATTTAAAAATGTATTTTCTTTTATTTATTTATAAATTGGTTATTTTTGGAGGACATTGTATTTTTTCGAATTATTTTTATAATAAATGTCAATGAAATTTCATTCCCAGCCAAATTTTGCATTTTGGTCACAATAATTATAAATATTAATACAATTATTTTTGACCGAAAAATATTATTTATTAGTAAGACATTTTTTATATTATTAACTAATGTCTATCTCCCTTTCTCAGGAAATTAATATAAACTTCATAAAATTACTATTTGAAAATAAAAAATAATACCTTTCTCACTCTCGCATAACATAAGTTATTTCAAATGAATATCATTTCAAAATATAAAAATATACACTAATGCATGTATACTAATCCTATAACAACATTACAGTACTTTAGTACTTTACTCCATTTTTGTACTATAACGTATTTATAACGCAGTAATTGCGGAGCACTCAAATTAACACTAATACTGCTATAAGAGTGTTGATAATAGTGTTATAAGAGTGCTCAAGAATCTTATAGCAATAAAATTGTTACGTGGGATGGCCGTTAGTAAACCGAATATTAAATGATTTAGCCAAAATAAAAGCAAAACAGATTACCAGAAACTAGTAAGTAAAGTAATCAGCTATTTTGAAGAAGAAGGGGTTCGAGGAAAATATTTACAGTTATTGTATAATTATTTGTTGACCATTCCTCCAACAAGTGTTGAGAGCAAATGTGCTTTTTCTGCAGCTGGAGTGATTTGCACGAAAATACATTCGTCAATGAATGATGAAACTTTAGATGCTGTAGCATTTTTGAGAGCTTACTTCACCGATGAAAAGACTGAAAAAGAAGACTAAGTTTTTGTGATAAAAAAAAAAAATGTAAAAAAAAAAATTAATTGTAATTTGAGTTAATTTTCTTTTATTTATTTTAATAAAACTTGAATGCTATTTATTTTATTTAAAAAAAAGTGTGGTTCTTGTATTTCTTTTTTTGATAGTTCCATTAAAAAGCTGCCCAAAAACCATATTTTTTCCGAAATTGTAGCGACAATACCGAAATACCGGTTTTGAAAAATGGTCCATTATTGCGAGCCCTATACAGGACTGCATTTTCAGACCAATACTCCACGTCATATGGAATTTCCCTCAAAGTGGTCACATAGATTCACCCAGCTTTCTACAATCTATCAATTTATCTATATATCAAAGTCTCAGTGGACGGTTGTTTTCCAACCAACTTTAAATTAATACTGTTGTTCTACAAGGCTATGTCACCCATCCTCTTTTTCATTTTCATTAATGAGCTTGCCTCGATCCATAATTTGGCTCACGAGAGCACTCTATATCTTATAGACACTCTATATTCTATATAGTAGTAGCATCATATAACCAGTGCGCTAAATTACGATGTAGTGTATGATGTAGGAGCTCAAAGACTTATGAGCAATCTCGGAATGTGAGTTAATCAAAATATGCACTATATACTTTAAATATGCACATATTTTCGTTTTTGAGTCACTGCAGAGAATTTATTTTTATCTTGAGTTTTCTTGGAAATCTATAAAGCATATACGACCCAAGCTCGAGTATAAGTCACATATGAGCAAGTTTTTATTTTTTTTTTTATTTTTTTATTTTATGCTCTCGACAGTAACTTAGGTAGAATCACCTTTTCGTACAAGTACGGTACGCAAGCTTTTGCTACACATAATCTACAATATTTCGAGTACTTATTTAACAAAATTCTAGTTTACCAACTCATTAAATGTGGAAAACTACTGATTTTGTCAGGAACTAAGCCTTCTAAAATAGAATATAGCTCCATTTTATTTAAGTTGTTACCAGATTATACTCTCAATTATTTTTTGTATTCCAATGACAAAACGTACTGCATCAGGTCGAAAAACCCCCGGAAATCGAAACTGAAAACTTTCGGTTGAAAGGTAGGCGCTATATCTACTGTACCACCCAGCATGCACCAAAACCTGCTTCAAGTATTTTTGGACAAAGTTCAAGAGGATGCCATTCGGCTTATAGATGACATAAATGCAACCTCATCCATTATATCGCTTGGTCATCATCGTATTGTTAGATATCTACTTGGTGGTGGTAAGGAACTAAAATCACTTAACAATTCCATCGTACAACACGAAATGCATTTAACGCCCCCTTTTCACAGTGGAAATTCCAAGACGGTTTAAGTCCAGTTATGAAAATTCTTTTACAGTTAGAACATCTCCAACGTGTAATCGCGTTTCAATCGAAGCATTTACAATGAAAGTAGGAATTTTTATTTGCGATTTACAGATGTTTGAGACGAGTATTAACAACATTGTCCTTTTTCAAATAGTCAGGTAGCCAGGTAGCCAGGGTCACAAGGTTCAACCTACGTTTTGGCTGTAATACAAACAAATGAAAGAATATAGAACGCTTAGTTAAGGTATAAAGATTTTTTTTTCTATACTCCTCTTGGTAGCATAGGGCTTCAATTTGACTTTTCCATCGTACTCGATTTCTAGCTGCTAATTTTGTTTGTTCCCACGTTATATTTGTTTTTGCAAGCTCTCGTTTTATGGTCCTACTCTAGGTGTTCTTTGGGCAACTGGGTGTTCTTGTATCGGGTCCATTCTAAGCTGATCCGCGCGATGTTGTTTGATGGTATAAAGATCAAGATGGAACAAACTGATGCAGAAAATGAGCGCAGAAAATAATAACCAAAGCGGTGTCAAATGAAAGACGACCTGGAAAAAGCTGCATATATGACGCCGAAAAAGTTGTTCGAATAATATTCGAAGTCAAAAAATGGAGAACAGTACTTTTGATAAAAACTATTAAAATTAAAACTAGCCAGTAAAACAATATTTGAAACCTGATCGAACAGAATCATCTAATATCTGCAGATTTTGAGTAATTTTACAGTAATGGAAATATGTAAATTTTATCCATTTTCCGAGGAGATGTAAAACATAACTGCATGGACTAAGAGTTCAGAGATATGTATTTTTAAGCTATCCATACATAATTCGAGCAAGAACTTATGTATATAAAGGATGATATCGAGACGTTTAGAGAAATATCGATATCGAATTTAAAGGATGAGGAGTACATGAAGATGAGTCTGTTGATATCAAAATTAAAAGACAATATCGAATTGCTAATGATAGGTCTGAATCGATAGACTTATGACATGTCTGAGTAAATAAATGTTATTTCAGTATGTTTTAAGCTCAACTCAGTATAATGGGTTTGAATTTGGCATGATTGGCTTTAAACTAACCTCGCGTTTTTGTTGACAGATTTAACTTTTAATATTATTTTGTCATCTAGATCGCATTAGAAGTTGTATGCATATTGATTCCTATACTCAAACAGTACAAGGAAATATTAATCCTAAAAATTAGGTCTTAAAAATGTCCACATTACATTCATTACACAAATTTTTCTTTATAATATTATAATTAATAATTCAAATTCATAACTAAAGACGGATAATAAAATATTAACAGGAAAAATAATATAAGTAGCTGCACTGTGCACATTTCTAACTTTTAAGAAAATCAAATGAAAATCAAGTGAAAATCTTTACTAATAACCAAAATAACCATTTTAAATCTCCTGTAATATACCTTTAAAGGTTTTATTTATTTCATAATTTTGTTTTTGTGGATTGTGAACTTTGAAGGACTTCTTTTCTTCGGTTCCATTGAATGCATTTAAAATAAAAACGAATAAATGAAATATTTCGTATTTTCCTTTTGATTTTGTTTTTTTTTTTATTTCAGAAAAAAAATATTTTCACCCTACCAACCCATTTCTATGAAAATTTTCAGGGAAAGTTAGAGATACAACTACAACACCACTTTTTTTATCCCCATTTTCGTCTCTTAAATTCATATCACATTATTATAAACCATGAAGAGGTGCTTTAAATTCGAATTAAATCTTTTGAAGTTTCACCAGAAAATTTTTCTTTATTTTTTTTTTTATTTTATTTCTGAAAATTATATAGAAGTAAGAAAGCAAATAAATATAAGGATTTAAATGAAAAAGGATTACATTGAATTTAATAAAAGAGGATAGATGAAAAGAAAAAAATAAAACTAAAAAAATTGAAGTGATGTGCAATGCCAAGCCTCTTATTTTAGAAAGATGATAAAATTACTCTTATAAAAATGAATATTTTATAATGAAATATGCGTAACTGAAGATTTCTTGGATGGATGAGTCTGTAATTGCTATATAATATTTAAAACCAGAAAAATATAATGTATCCAAATATGACGTAAATTAAACTGAATATGAAGAAATAAAAAACGAAAAATACAAAAATCCGGTTCAAAAGTTATTAGGGATATTTTTAGAATGTAATTTAATTTGTAAAAATTTTTTCGTAAACAAAAAATTGATGAAAATTTTTCACTGAAGAATTTATAGAAGAGTTTTTAAATATTTAAAACATATTAGGTTATGGCAATAGTTTGCAAAAGCTCCCGCTTTAGACTATCAATAAATTTAGCAAAACAAAACTATTTAAATTTATTCTATTAAAAAAAATTCCAGCTTTTAAAGCAAAAAAGCATTTGGCATTAACCTATATAGTCCTGGCCCTAGATCCAGTTCACCCAGAGTCATAAAAATGTATACATAAAGTAATTTTAAATCAATCAAGAAAAAAATATAACGTATTTGATATCATATCCTGGAAAGGAGTTATTACATGTTTCGAAAACGAAACTTCAGGATCAAACGATATAATTTTTCAATAAAAAATTTTTCTTCAAAAATCTACTGCAAGAATTTCTTGAAATGAATAAATTCCTTACAAATCAAAAAAAAACAATTTATTTACAAAAAAAAGAAGTTTATTGTTTTAACCAATTTTAATCTTAAAAAATTATCAGATCTTAGGCTAGCTGTGATATGATAAAGAACATATGTCGGATTCAAATTAACGCCCTATTTGACGCATGAAAAAAACAGTTTGATTTTTGCAGTGATGGCATCGAGCTCGATTCTTACTATGTTGATACTTACGATTCGATGATGTTGTGATCCACACGGTCATATCTAATTGAAGTACCTGAGCTTTAATTGTTTTTGATAATCAGATTTGGTTTTAGTGATATAACGTGAATGTACCTATCACCGCCCTAGTACATTATGCCGCCCAAACCCTTTGTTTTGTGAATACAATACTCCCGCACGCTTTATATTTCAAATTTATTTATGAAATAAAGAAATAATATTATTTTCTCGTTGTAATGCAAAATAATGCACATTATTGTATTCATATTAATAAATAAGTTATTGATAGAAAACTAAACTAGGTAGACATTTTAGTGAAAATATTGGTTCAAACGTTTAAAATTTTTTTTATTTTGTTGAGACCATAATAATTAAACTATGATGTTCACTTATTTATTTTATTCAAATAATTGTAAAAAATATATTATTAAATAGATTATAATACATACTTTTTTCAATTTGTAAATAAAAAATATTTAAAATTGCTATTTTGTTTTGAGTAAGAATTAGAGGCACGTAAATTTATGTTGTACATATTTACGATCGACCGGGCGGAATTTGGAAAATGATATACCATTCAACTATTTTTGATTATGTAAGTATGCAACTGGACAATTATTTTAAATTGAAATTGAACAAACTAGGCTGGACCTAATTAAGACCTATAAATTTAATTTCGCATACGTGTTTTTTGTTACAACTAAATTTTGAGTTTTTATTAAAATTTGTATGAAAAAGCGGGTCAGTAATACGTGCAATATGTCCTAATTCCGAACTAAATATACAGGTGTAAGCTATTTTTACTAAATTCATACCAAGTCTTATATTAAAGAAAAAACTATATTTTAATTGTTGAAAATAAGCGAATATTTTCCTTTTATTAGTAGACGAAATACGCGTCTCCTGTATGATAAGCATATTTAGTAAAACTAAAAGGAAAACATTCGACTATTTTTAACAATTAGATAAATTATACTCTAACGCTAACCCTAAAGAATAAGTTTTTCCAAAACTATATTTGACTTATATTGTATTTTGTATAATTTAAAAAATCTTTGGAATTATCTTGCCTTGCCACCAAAATTTTATTAAGGCGTCCGCTATAAATTACCAAAATAATTTCTTTGTAAACATTTCACAATGCGTTAAATTAGTGGAGTGAAAACCATGACCATGTCTGGCACATTTTGGAGATGGCCTGTAAAAGAAGATATTCTAATATATTCAGACAGTGACATGATCTGCAAAATTGAGCCTCCAGTTTTAATGAACAGCAGAGGACAATATAATGTACCCGAAATAAAAAATGCCAAAACTAAGAAATAGTAAATGAGATTTTTACTTTGTATGTATATGAAAAATGTTTTGTATTTTTATTTGTTTATTTTAAATGTGCATTGTTATAATATTTAAGTTAATTATGATATATTGATTTATTTTTTTTGTTTGAATTTATGTCAAATAATTTTAACTATTTTTTTTTTTTTTTTTTTTTCAAATTACTTATAGTAATATTGCTTTTTTATTATAATAAATATTTTTTATAATTTAACTACTAGTTAATTATTTAAAATATTATTAATTTTACTCGTAATAATTATTTTAAATAGCTTTTTTAAATAAAATCGTAAATAAGTACTGTGAATCGCAAATAGGTTGAAAAACGGAATTGACTTCATATAAGGGTGGAATTAGTTCAGATTGAAATTGTCAAGCGGAAATACGTACAATCAAACTTTTTTTTGGCAGTTATAATATTTTATTATTTATTTAGAAAAAGTTAAATTATAATTAGATGAAAATATTTTTTTTGTAATTAAAAAATACTAATTATTGTAATTTGAAAAAAAAAAAAAATTAAAAAAAGCTTATATTTTGCTTATTTGGTCAACTTTAACTAATTTGTCTTTAAAGGGGCGGAAATTGGTACATTTACGTTATTTAGATTTATGGAATAAAAGTCGAGCTTCCTTTCACTAATCATTTGTATTTATTTTGCAAATATCGATATTTCGGAAGCAACTTACTTCCTTCATCAGTGATTTGCGACTAATTAATATTTACATTAATCCTTACATATAATTATATAATTTGAACCCTTAATAATATGCTCATTTTTTTAACAATAGTAATACCTGAGCTTTGTTCGCTTTTTCTTAGTGCTAATTATTTTCTTAAAGGTATTTTCGCGGATTTGAGCAAGCACTCTAAAGCATTAATATACAGAGGCCAATACCATTTTTTGCTTAGAATGCGTATTCGATAAATATTTATAGCATTATCAAATAGATCGACTCAACCCATTTTTGCGGTTTTATTCAAAAATCGGATTTGGCATGTTTATCTTCATAAATTTTTTGCTGGTCGAATCGTTTAGCAGCTTGCATTGGCTTACGTTTTAACAAATTTGACAAAACAGTTACGACAGAATTATCATTCCATTGCAAAGTAAGAATCTGATTTGAAGGATCAAAACACAAATCTCTGCTTCCAAGTTCTTTTCTCTTCACTTCTTTTACATCAAAAAGAAATATGCTTTTCTAATCATTTGCTTTGTTTGTACGGTTATCTCGAACAGTTCCTTTTAGAAATAACTAGAATCCATTTTAGGTGTAAAATAGTATTTATAATTATTTTATGAAAACAAAAAGTTTACCAAAATAACCAAGTGATGAGAGGTTTTACATAAGTTTGTATGATGTAAAGAAGTTATCGAACGTAACGATGTGTTGGTATCGATTTTTTGCATTTGCATGTCCATAGTATAGTCCATCTCCTAGTCCATATAGACTATCATTTTCCTCTGAAGCTCCACCATAAGATATAAATGTGAACATGATCTTCGTCATTTGAACTTTCATTTATTAATTCTTCTACATAACTCTGTTTTATATTACGACTGAAGACGATTGAACATCGATTGTGATATTTATACTAATTTACTGACGTTAATTTTATAGTGGCTTGGCATTAAATTTCCAAATATAATACCTGGAATACAAAACCAGGTATTGAATTCTTGTCTCTTATCATTAAGCTATTGATGCCTATTTAGCATAACTTGTTATTTGATTTCCAAGTAGTCTATCGAAGAATACGTGGTCCGTAATAAAAAAAAGACAGTATTTGTATAATTATAGCTTGGAAGAGGAAAAAACAACAAAAAATAATATAGAATTTTTTTATATACAAATTTTTAGATATCGTTTAGACCTAATGTATTGTTTTCGATACACTGCTTGAAGAAGTCACCCTGTAGTTACAAATTTTGTTGGATTAGTTTTATATTGTGATTAAATTATTACTATATTACTTTGAATTAGTTTATTTAAAAGATTGTTTTTTTATTTTTCTAATTTTAACAAGAATTCGGACTTTTCAAGCCATTGGCAAACATGCTTTTTTCACATTTAAAAAAAAAACAGGTAAATTAGATATTTGTTTTAAATTAAATAATAAATTTTAGTTTAATTTAAAATACACACCTGGTGACCACTATGCCCAAAAACGTCATATGTTTCGTTTTCGACACTCTGGGTTTATATGGGTTAAGTTAACGACACGTTGAAGACTTTATAAACCACAATGTTGCTTATGATATTATATTTCAAACAATGATCTATTCAAGAATGCAAAGCTTAAGAATAATCGGTCACTGGAGCTTTGTGGAATTATATTTTCTTATCAGTAATCTATCCTAATTAGGAAAACAAACAAATATACCTAGAGTGATTAAAAGCAACAAAACATACGGGTGGGAGGATCGCAGGATAATTCAAACCAAAAATTTAATATTTTCTTAGTTAATTTATTGTGTTTAGCCTTTGTACATTAAGCAAATCTTAAATCTAAATCTTTTTTTTTTAATTTTAATTTAATTTACATTTTTTTATTGATTTAAAAATCAAATTGATTACATTGAAGTTAATTTATTTTTAATTAAAAAAAAAAAAAAAAAATAATTTAATATCAAAAATATTATTAAAATAATTTAATTAAAAAAATAATAACAGGAATTATTAAAATAACATTCTAACTACGACGTTCTGTTATTGTTGTTGTTGTTGGTGAAAATCAAAAATTTGTTTGTTTTTGTTTTTAATTGTAAACATTTTAATATTTATCAAAATGGAAATGGAAAATTCTATTTATTTATTTATTTATTTCGAGCTTAATTCAAGCAAGTTACAATAAATCATACTTAAATTAAATTTATAAACTAAAAATTAAACATTCAAAAAAGAATTAATAAAAAAAACAAAAAAAAATAAAAAAATTTTTATATTATAACAAAATTAAAAAAGAAAACATAATCTTATATTTAACAATAATTAAAAAATAAAAATGAAAAAATTTCAATTAAGCAGACAGGTCAAAGATTAATCAAAAAAATCAGTTACACAAATACAGGTTATTTTTTAATGATTGTTTAGTTAGGGAAAAGTTAATATGGGGTTTGTATGCATTACAAAGAGACATCATCCTATTAATTGGTTCATATTTACCATAATTAGTCCGATGGTACTGCAAATTAAACATATTAGCAGTTCTTAGTCTAGAATGAGAACAATAATTAAGTTTAGCAAACAATTGGGGAGACGAAGTGTTGCCTTTACTTAACTCAATTAGAAATACAATGTCAGCAACTTTATGCCGTTTTTCAAGGGTATTAAGATGAATTAAATTTAGTCGATGTTCATAAGGAGGTAATTTTAAAGGATCTTCCCAAGAAAGGAGACGTAAAACATATCTAAGGAATTTTCTTTGAACCGATTCAATTCTGTCTATGTGAACAATATAAAATGGACACCAAACCTGACTAGCATATTCTAAATTAGGTGTAACCAAGCAGGTATAGAGGGATTTTAATACATACGGATCTTCAAATTCTCTAGCCCAACGTTTAATGAAACCGAGAATAGAATTGGCTTTGTTTAAAATATCTGAATAATGGAGATGGAATAAAAGTTAAGTATCGAAGAGTATTCCTAGGTCTTTAATTGATTTAAACTTTGGAATACTTTGGCTATTAAAATAATATACATAAGAAATTGGGCATAATCGTCGTGTAAAAGTAATATAAGCACTTTTATTGACATTAAGCTGCAGATTATTATACGAACACCAACTATAGAAACGATTCAGATCAGCTTGTAACGCTAATGCATCCTCTAAATTAATAATTTTTTTATAAATTTTCGTAAATTTTAATATGACTATTAATTAATAAAGATGAAACTTCATTAATAGAAATAATGAAGAGTAAAGGACCGAGATGACTACCTTGAGGCACACCTGTGGGAGCTTCGAACTCAGTGGAAATTGACGATCTAAACGAAACACTATAACTACGACCAGAAAGGTAAGAATGAACCCAATTAATAAAGTAACTAGGAAATCCTAATTTATTTAACTTAAAGATGATAATGTTATGTGGAAGCAAATTAAAAGCTTTGCTGAAATCTGTATATATTACATCCGTTTGAAACCCATCTTCCATGTTATTAATAAAGGTAGATGTTGACTCAACAAGATTAGTAACAGTAGACTTAAGCTTTACAAAGCCATGTTGAAAAGATGATAAGAAACAAGTACAATGATCATAAATAGAATAAAATACAATAAGTTCAAATAGTTTAGGTATAGAAGAAAGTTTAGCAATTGGACGATAATTACTTACATTATTTTTTAGATTTTTTTTGTGAACTGGTCTAATTAGGGCAGTTTTCCAGATTGAAGGAAAGATACCAGAAGTTAAAGAAGAATTGAATAATGCAGAGAGAGGACCACATAGTGAAGAAGAACATTTATTTAAGAATAGGTTAGGGATGCCGTCAGTACCAGGACTAGGATTATTATCAAGCTTTAATAAATAATTGAGTACCACATTAGCCCTTTGACTCGGTCTTTTTGATTCATGGGAGAAAAAAAATTTTGTGGTTATTTTTAGGTAGATTATGATTTCCTGAAAACAAAATTGTGTATCTTTTGGTCAATTGGTCCTTCAGGACCGTGCTAGGACCTTGGTCACATTTGTGTACAAACAAAGTCAACCGGTGTTGAACAATGTATTCTGTCTTATATAGAAATTTATTTCTTATTATTTCGTACAATTAAATAAAAAATATAACAATTCTTCAATTAAATAAAAAATTAAACAAAAATAAAAATGAAATATATTATTATAAAATTCAACAATGACAAAATTACAAACACAAGGTTAAAACAAATATAGAAAATTAAATCACAAAGTTATTTCATATATTATTATTAAGTATTATGCTTTATTATGAAACGAAAGAAAACCGTTTTTATTTTTTGTTAAACATAAGTGTATTTTGCACTTTGAGCATTTAACTCTAGATCTTCCATTACACTTTGGTGCCTTGCATCTTGTTGGTACGTCGGAGTTGTCATGAAGAGGAAAGTGATCCACTCTATCATATTGCACTTCTTGTATCGGTCGACATTATTGTCTAATACGAATTAATTGCACTGGTGGTTCATTTTCAACACACGATGGGCGACCTCTTTTTTTTATAATCCTCCATCAAGCAAGGACTTTCCCACAATTTGCTTGAACTCTAACAGTGACATAAATTTTTCTTTTTGAATCTTACAATCTCTTTTATATTCGATATAACTTGAACAAACCATCAGGTCAATAAAATGGAAAATTACTCCTAAGTTCCATTTTTTTGACTTTATAAAAGTTCTATAATAAGATAAGTATTGATCTAAGAGATCAACTCCACCCATTCCTTCGTTATAGAGTTCCACCACAGCTGGTCGCTTTATAATTACGTCCTTCTTTAACTTTTTGTCAAACCTTTTGACGTCAGTTTCGTGTTTCCCCAATAAAATTAGAGGCTAGATATACAGGTCTGTTATCCTGCCATTTTACTATAACTATGTTTCCATGTCGGCTCGTAAGTTCATCAGACGAACCTCTACCACTTCTCTTAAGAGTAGAGTCTGCAATGAATGGCGAATTATTAAAGCGGTTTATTCTGATAGTACAAGCGGCATTTATTTGTTTTTGTTTTAAAATTTCAAGCAACTGATGAGTTGAGAAATAATTGTCAAAATAAAGAGAATGTCCAGGTTTTTCAATCCTTTTTATCAAATGTAAAACAACTGAAGCACCATGTCCAAAACGAGCTTGATTGAAGGAACATATTTCCGGTGTTGCACTTCCTTGATACAAGAATAAATCATATGGATATCCGCTTTTGCCACACAATAAATAACCCTTAATTCCCCATGGGTATGGCTTATTTTTAATGTATTGTTTTACATTTAGCCGACCCATGAATGGAATAATTTGTTAATCAATTGACAAAATTTCTTCAACAGGAACTCCATGAATCCTTTTTCAAAAACTATTTATAATTGGACGAGCTTAATAAAATTTATCATTGGAATTTAATGGCATATCCAAATTATTTATAATATGAAAATTGGTTCGTAACTAGTAACCCTAACAATTTTACTAACATAGGTACATTTTTTTATTAATTTTTATCATATTTTATAATATATTGGGGAATAAGTAACTGTTATAGATTAGTAATTAGTAGGTATTATTATTAAATTTCTTAATTTTATGTAAATTAAACAATTTTAGCTTGTATTTAATAGAGAAAGTTGGCATAATCGGATTGGTGCTAAATCGTACTTTTTGATTTTTTTATAACTATTTTTAATTACAATTAGTGAAATCTAGTGGCTAGTTTCTGAAGTAAATGACAAAAATTAGTTGATTAAGCAAAAAATAAAGGAAATAAAAATCCTCTAGTGATAGGGGAGATATATTCAAAAAAAAATTTTAAACAAATTTCTAATACGTATAGACATTGTTTGTACACATTTGTGTACATGTACACAATCGTGCACATATGTTTTGACTATGTACGTACACAAATGTAACCACAACTTTTAATGAAAATTACTGAAAAATTACTACAACTTAAATCAAATTAACAATAAAAAAAGAAAAATAAAGGAATAAATATTCTTATTTTGAATTTTAAATTACTTATTTTAAGTTTTATAATACAAAACTTCACACTTAAAAAAACACTTTTTCACAATTCCGTTTTGTCTGGTGACTGATGGAACTTGGCGGCAAATTTAAAATTTTTTAACAACAACATTTTATAACTACTTTAATGAAATTAAAGACAGCTGATTCAGAAGCATTTTAAAAAAATCCGGTAGAAAGAGTTGTTTTTAGTCATAGAAATACAGGATTATAAAGTTGATGTACACAATTGTAACCAACCAGAGTCAACCTGTTAGAATCGATATGAATATTACTCAATGTAGTTTTAGAAAAATTCGATAAATGGCCAAAATTACTTTCATTTAATGAGAAAGCAGCCGTAGAATAACTAATAGAGAAGAAATCACGGAAAAATTCAGAAATGACATTAGGATCACTACTACTAGAGTTTTTATAATTCATACACAAAGGATACTGATCACTTTTTCTTTTCGAGTTAACGAATTTCCAAAAAAGTTTCGGATTAGTTTTAATATTATCAGACATATCTTTTACATAATTGGTATATAAGTTATCCGACATCATTTTAAATTCATTAAATAGATTCAAGAAAGCTTTATAATCAATGTTATTATTGCTTTTAATAAATTTACGCCAAGATTTATTTTTCTTATTTTTTAACTTTTTAAGGTTTTTGGTAAACCAAGGCGGACTAGATTTATCACTATTGTCAATAACTAATGGAACATATTGTGAAATAGCAAATTGAATAGTTTTATAGAAATGATTAACTGCGACATTTAAATTAGAAGAGGTCATTTTAAAGCATTATTGCTGAGCCTTCGAGATATTTAGAAAATGTATCCAATCATTTTTAAACAAGATAAAATATTTGAAAAATTATTGAAATCGGTCCAAAAATGAATATTTTAGTATATTTTTTCAATTTGTTGATTTGAAAATTTTTTACGATCACAAAAAAATACGAAAATTTTCAAATTTTAAATTTTTCCAAAATGGTTTTATTTTGTTACTATCTTTAACTTGTATGATTTTTATATGAAAAATAAGTTTTCATCTTTTACAGTAGACTTTCTAATTACTGTTACTGTCTAATTACTGATACAGTCGACTTACTGTTAATTTATATTTTTTTTCTGATTTATCCAAACAATTTTGCTTATATAAATATAGCAAAATATTTTGCTAATATTACCTAATTAATATATTAATTGTTAATATCCTAACATGGAGCATATAATGGTACTCTTAGTACTAGAACCAATACACACAAATAAGCTTGAAAATGTAACTTATTATAAATAGCAACTTATTTTGTAGTGTAAAGTGCATAACAGAGATCTCCATTTTGTAGCGATTTGAATTTGTTTCCCCTATTCTGTTTTGATCATGATAACAATTGGACTTAATAGCATTCACTTTTGTTTTCCACTTTTTGAGCCAATATAGTCGTCCAGTAAATTTCTTTGAAAATTTTTAAAAGCTATTACACGATAAATATGGATAACCATAATCATTATACCGTCTCCATCAGTGAATGTTGCAACAATTAGGTACATAATTTTGTTTTAACAACATAGAAATTAAAAAAACACTATGTTTTTGAAATTTTGAAGTCCTCATAACATTCAAATACTTATAATTAAAAATATAAAATTTATCCTTGCATACATATTTTGTTGTTTGTTATGATCATCCAAAATTATCTGTGGAGGACAATGGTACTGTGACTGTATAGAAAATAGCCTAAAAAACTGAAAACAGAAAGTGACCCAACCTCTTTGGGTCGTTCTTGAAGATAAAATATAGCCCAGAAAAATACAAAAAAGTTATAACCTTTGTTTGGGAAGAGGAAATAAAGCCTAGAGCAATCTTAGATCTGATTAGGCATTATTATTTTACAATTGCGCTAAGATTCAGAAAACGTATAGGGTTTATTTCACTTTAGTAGTATTATATTATTATTATTATTATTATGTTCAAAATCCAAATTTAAAGCCGACTGTAAAATCCGAATAATTTTGAATATATTTTAAGCAATTTTCTATATTCTGGTCAGCCCCGGGAACTTTGTGTCATACCGCTTAAACCACTCTTTGCCTCTCCCCTTAGTCCATCCGCTCACAACTCCTTAGCCCATTTCTTCATAATTGCCTTCGTGTTTCTCTTGAAGGAATGAGAGCTAGTTCCTCAGCGTTGATCATTTATGCAAAAAAAAAGTAAAAAATATAACGTGGTCTTTTGCGGTTTACTGAAATTAGGCTGTTTCGGGTAGGTGTCACACAGCTTCAAGCGGACACAAGTATATTTTATGATTCAAAGGTGTGTATCCGAAATTAGGACTAGTTCGAGTAGCTGCCATACAATTGGAATAACCCAGCAAGAATATTCTGAAATCCGAAAGCGTTATAGACCTAAAAATGTGTACTCTGGTACTCTAATAATCATCTTTTTTACTAATTTCAGCGCGTTTTCTTATGTTGTGACTCGAGAAGCTATTATACAACACTGTCATAAAACAAATAGCAACAAGAAGGAACAGAATTGGAAACACTGATGGAATAGAATTTACTCGCGATAAAGCTGTGTCTGTGAATATGTTGAAAACAAGAATTTAAATAATGTTTATGTCAACACAATGAAAATCGAGATAATTTAATCCCCATATTTAGAATTTACCAAAGTTTTGCCTGTCAAAATTTGGTTGGATCCTGACAACTATAAGTCACATTTTATCCTAACCCATTACGATGCCAATATGATCTGATTGTAAAAATTCATCGTTACGATATAAAGCTATTCAAATATTCAAATCATTCTCAAGTGAGGGTATTTAATTTATGGTCCTTTAAAGTTTATGTGGAGAAATTAGAGTCTGTGAAATGTCAGATGGGATTCCCCAAATCTGTATGTATCGTTTTCAGTGAAAAACTTGCAAATGAAAGAAGAACATTATGATAATATTATGTAGTTTAATGTTGGTGCTGTAAACTTCCAATTGAACTTATATTAGAAATAGCTCGAATATGCGCTTGAATTTTTTACAAACAAAATAAATAAAATCAAATTCGGACGTTTAGGGAAAAGTTGGTGATAAAAACATTTGCAATATCATGTAAAAACATTTTAATTGTAAATTATTGAGAATAAAGAATTTTACTAAACATCGAAAATAAAGAACAAACAAACAACAAACTAACTTAATACTAGTAAACATCAATTCAGAAAGAGAATGAACTCCACTGGAAAACCTTTCCGAAGAAAATTTGCTGGATATTGCGCGAAGCTAAAAAACGAAAAAGAGAGTAAAATGAAGAAAAACGTGTTAAAATTGTGCAAATTTTTGTGAGCAGTGTCCCTGATGGCTTCACCATAATGTGATGGGATTGTTTCAATATGAAGCAATAATGGTTTAACACGATGTTTTTTTAAAATCATTAAATAATATAATAAAAAGTAAATTTTCGGGGATTCTGAGGGAGATGTTGTATCGGCGTAGGACCTAATGACCATATCCCAAGGATAGCTGGAATTTCTAGGTTTCCAAAAATATATACCTCTAGTGGTGCATCTTATTCTTTAAGGACGAAAAGGACATTTGAAAGTATATCCTTGTTGTTTTGATGTTTTTGTAGAAAAATCGTTATATCTGTTGATCTGTTAGATATATATAGGTATATATATATATGTTCAGTTATATATTCTTTGGGATATGGTCATTAGGTCACACATTCCAGATCATATCATAAAACATTATTATTTTTGTGTTCCCTCTGGATGCCACACATTAATTTTAAATGTATTCCTACAATTACAACGATTTTAAAAAACCAAAACTGGTTTGATCCCGTTTCAATATTATTTACTCTTATTAAATTTAAACTTTCAAGTTAATTTTACTCGAAACATAAATTTCGGACATAAGTGGTTGTGATTTATTGTCATATATTTTATATCTCAACTCTCTAAGTTCTGTAATCACTTTCAGTATTAATTTCAATTTAAATCGAATCGAATTAAGAATTTATTGTGAGGAGAACACTATTTTGATATACACGTGCAAAATGTTCTCAATTTTTTAAAATTATAAAATAATAAATAGCTATACAAAAAATAGACACCATTTTAAAATAATTAATTTCCATTCGATTTAAATGTAAAAAATGTGTTATCAAATTTCAAAAAGTCAATTATGATGTCTAGTCTATAATTAACAAAAAAAAAAAACAATTTCAATCAATTTGAAAACATCTTGAGATGATAGATGTAGCTAGCTACTATATTCATTTGCATTAATTCATCATATTTCAAAACTTTAAAATTAAAGTATCTACCTACTTCATGGCAAATTGTATTTTGATCATATTTTGAAGGAAAAAGTTGAATTTTTTTTTTTTGTTGAGTTTTTTTATTTGAAAATAATTTTAACAAAAAAGTTTATAACACAACAAAAAAAAAAAAGTTTTCCTATTGTTTTTTTTTTATTATTATTATTATTATTATTACAGAATGCCTTCAAGGCCATTACACAAAAAAAAAGTACTTTTTTTTTTAAACATTTTACTGGCACATGACAAGTTAAAATAAACTTTGAGTATAAAATTTGTTTGATCTTCTTAATAACAAAAATAAAAAAAAAAATTGTGTAAAAATCGCGTTTTTTATAATATGCGAATTTAAGTTACACATTAAACACTGTTCTTCCTCTTTCTTTTCATCTCTTTCAACTTATTAATATGAAAATAAAGCGATTTTAAACATTATAACTTCTTTAGAACAGATTACCAGCCATATTATTGTTTATTTAGATATTTTCTTTGGTATTTACAAATATTATTAAATAATTTCACTTCTATTAGAATAAGTTATAGGCGCTTCTTCAACCAAGTACGTTACCTCTAGAATGGATTTGAAATAAATAATTTTCTATCAAAGAAAACATTAAAAAATAAATGGAACATTCCAGTCATGTAATTTAGTGCTAGTGAGTCTCTCACCTGTCTAATTATAGAAAGCTTTTAGAGTAAGATATATAAAAATTCTGCAGTTCAAACTAAATTGGAAACCGAATCTTTGTAAATTTTTTTTTAAAATCCCGCTTTTGAAAATCTTAATTTTTCATCTTCAAAAAGCTCGAAACATTATCCTTGTTAATGATTCAGCCTAATGTCCTTAACTATGTCTAATGTCTAATGTCTCGCTGAACTATTAATCCAGTCATATAAAAACACTGTAGAAGCTCATTTATATTTTTATCATAGCACTATTTTTTTTTTGTTTTTGTTGGTTTATTTTGTGCACAACAAGAGATGGTACATTAATTTATGTAAACGATTTGTAAACGATTTGTAAATGATTTGTAAATGATTTGTTGTTTTTTTTATAACTGATTTGTAAGCGATTTGTAAATCATTTAAAGATGATTTACAAATGATTTGTATATCTACATATCGTTTACAATAATTCATTACCGTAAATGTTCCATATAAAACACAATCGTTGCCAAAAATACATCCTAAACCTTTACTTTATATTGGCAGTATGTTTGAAATTGTAACTTTATCTTTACAGTGTAATTTAACTGTAAACGTTGCGTGAATGAAAATTTCTCGTTGGGATTCGATGACATCAAATTCTTAAGCCATATAAAAAACTTAAATATTTCGACCTTTAACTTTTCAACTCAGAGTAAGCCTCAACTTCGTTTAAAACTTTCTGCCATCCATTCGTTAATTCCAATCTTTCGACAATGTTGTCTTCGATTTGATCCATCCATTTTGATCTTATTCTAACTTCTAATATACAGTAGTACTGTATGGTACTGCGTTTAATATTCTTTTTCCTTATCAGAACTAATTATTTTCATTCCAGTAATCATAAATATCATAATTGAAACCTTTTTTGCACAATAAATGAATGGTTCAGATTGTCTACAAGTTTGAAATGAAATAAAATGGTGGGTTGAGTTGTTAAGACGGTTAAGTTAGTTACCTCATCGTCTCGCTGACAGTTGTACCTCTTGCAAACGATTTCACTTCTGGAAATCAGTTAACTCTGGTAGGCCGAGCAAGCTAACATCATCTAACATCATCATATATCTTCTAGATATCATTTTCTTATTTCTTATATCTGCCTAAAAAGTTTTATAGTGAGTACAAAAATCAAATTATTATATTCCAGTAATAATTAATCACAATATTATACTAGTAACACATTTTTTAGGTCTCAGACAACTACAGAAATTTCATGAAATTGTATTAAATTTATGTTATTCGAAAAATCCCCAATAAATAATGACCAGTAGTTTTTTGGTAATTCGCAATTAATCAAATAAAAATATAAGAAAAAAAATTAAAGGTGCGGATTTGGTGGGGTAGATCCAAGCAAAATAATTGGTCTACGTTGAACCTGAAGAGTTTTTTTCGTTAACATACGGTCTTGAAAAGGGATGACATCAACACTAATGTAGGGGTCGTATAATTGCCTTATTGGCAAACATACCACTCTATTGAATTTTGCAGAACCTGTATAGAAATGAGAAAGAGGAAAAAACTGTCTAACATTTTGAATCTAACTGTCTCGGTTTTTATCAGAACAAAATTTGTCAAGGACTCTTCTTTTTGGACTCACTGGGTGACTTTATTTGAAGACGTTAAAGTGCAACACTTCCACCGCTTTGTAAAAGGCTTTGTAATGTTCACGTGGTATCAGAACGGACATACTCATCTACCTACGGATGAAAAGAAGTTCAGGTTACAAAGGATTAATAATTATCATAAAATATGAGTTGAGATTCGCATTTATTTGCTGTTCGTACTACACTTAAGAGCACAAATTTTTTATCAAATTTTGATCTACAATGCAATTTAAATTCGAACTAATCATGCCGTTTGTTGTTTGATTTTGTGCGGTGGTTTATTTTTCTTCTCTTCTTCCGGTTATGCTACAGATTAACTAAAATGCAGTACTCATACTTTCGTATTATTAGGGAAATAAACTGTGTTTTTATCAGGCTGTTCATAAACGTTCAACTTGTTTATAAGTTGCTGGTTCTGGCAACATTGTTTATAAATTGTTAAGCCTGTCTGTCTGGTTGTCAACTGTTTATAAGTTGAAATTTATAATTTATATCGTTATAAAAAAAAATAAAAAGTTGAGTAAAATAATTCTCAGAACAAGCTCAAATTTAAAATGTTGAGGTATAAGTTTAACTGGATTTTTTGTTTTTATTATATAGTCTAGGCGCAAACTGTTTGATTGCATATTATTGTGTTCCATTTGTTGAAGTATAATATGAATATGCACATACCTACATAACACCAGTTGCAAGTGTGTGTTGCAAAACTAAAAATTGCATATCTGCAACTAGATCCTAGATAATGCTTTTCAGCTACAAAACTACAAAAAGACGTAAAATTTATTCATTATTGTTACACTTACGTCCTTCACAAAAAATATCGTTATAGTTTTCTAATATAATTTAGAAATGAAGAAAAAATACAAAATTTTGTCAAAAAGGGTACCCGCCTATCACTCAAACTGTCAATATCCCTTAAAATGTACAAAAGAGCTCAAAAACCTACTTTTATGTTAATTTTCTTAGCTTTTAGCTTTCATTTTGATTTTAATTGCTTTACTAAAGAAATATAAAACTCTCTAGTTAATACTTTCTAATGATTTGATATTAGGTTGGCAACCCCAGAACTTTACAATATAAAAATAAAATTTTAAAAAATATAAAATAAAAAAATGTTTTTTTCATACTCTAAATTTCCCTAGATGATAGATTACGATAACATCATATCACATCATCTCACATGACACAATGTAAATAGAAAAAAAGAGAGTGAGTGATACAAAGAAAAAAAACAACAAAAACAACAATAATAAAAAAAATTTAAAAAAAAACAAAACCCAAACAAATTTACTGAAAAAAACTCCAAAATAAAGCAAATAAAATAAATTCGCCCATTTGTTTTTCTTCTTCAATACTCTTTAGGCTTCCCAGCAATATCCTGATTATATAATAATTTCTCTCATCTAAAACAACACATAAAAATTATAGTATTAAAAGGGTACACCGTCGCGTAACGGATATTTATGTTTGTTGATGATATTCACTACCTTTCTGGAATTTTTCATCCTGCCTATCTACTTTAAAACGTAGATAATAAGAAAAAAAAATCTATGGAAAAATATTTGAATTATAAAAACATTTTTGTACCCCCAACACATCAGTCATTAATCCTCAAAATGATAAAATAGTAAAAAAGAAAAACTGGAATAATCAGTCACGGGTTGATTCAAAAATAGGTATGTACTTGCTATTGATAACAATTTGAAGTTTAGGTTTTTAGATAAATCTAAGCTAGATTGAAATAGGGTGTAAGAGCAAATTTTACCGGGGACTACTGCTGATTGATCTTGGTAAGCCTATAAACATATAACATATAACAAAAGTTATTCAACATTATTTTGTTCTCATTTTTAGTTTGCCAAAATAATTTGATAGGTACCCTGGCTTATCACATTTCAGAAACATTATAAGCAACATTTTGACGCAATACGACGATTACTAAATATATTATTTTCTATTTATATATAGCATAATAAAGAACGCTCATCCTTCCGGTGCTGCTATATGGTTCTGAATCGTGGACATTACCAAAACCAAGCGAGCATGCACTCGACGCATTTATGGTCCTGTGTCTGACGAAAAGGTTTGGAGAAGACGATACAATGCCGAACTATACCAGCTGTTTAACGACATGAACCTAGCTAAAAAGTCAGAATAAGATGTCTTCGTTGGCTAGGCCATGTAGAGCGTATAGATGAAAATGCTCTGGCTAGGAATCCGAGCCCCAAGGAACACATTATCGAGGAAGAGAGATGGAGAAATTCCGCTCGTGACCGATATCAGTGGAGGACAATTTTGCGTCAGGCCCAGGACCTTCAAGGTCTGTAGCGCCCAACAAGTAAGTAAGTAAGTAATGGTATTTTAATAATATAAAAACTCGTCTTTCTATCTTTTTGTGCCTCAACAGTTCAAATTAGAATTACGATGCCAATAACGTTGCCAATTTTCGTTTGAAATGTCCAATAGTTTTGAGGTCTACCAGGATTTGAACTCTAACTTTATATTTTATTTGTCGAGTTTTCCATAGTTTTCCCGCTGGTCATCTTTTGGATGAAAGATGTAGTTTCGCATTCTGTATACAAGAACATATTGTCCCTATGCTTTGTATAGAGTAAATTAAAGGACAAGAAGAAGATTGTTACATGTCTTAAAATATCGCAATTATCTCTTTCAACTTAAGTGTATATACAAAACGTAGAAATTGTACATCAAATAGTAAACATTCCCTAACTTTGCAACTTTGTAAATGGACCTGTTCTAAAAAAAATTATTGACTAAGTATTGTGTACCTAAAATGATTTCAATAGACCTCGTCAAGTGAGAAGTGAATAGGAGGGATTAAAGGCAAATTGAGAAAATATTTTTAGCGTACAGGGCGGAAGCTTGAATTCAATATATAAAAAATTAAAATAGAGAGACGGATCGAATCTCCAAAAACAAAAAATTACAGTGCTAAATAGCCTAAAAGAAAAGGTCCACAAAAACAAAATCAACAAAGTTAAAATTCAAAACCCCTAAAAACAACACCCTCAAAAAATAAATCCCGAAAACTAAAACTTTTAGTACCTATAAAATCCCAATTAATAAAAATTAAATATTTCAATATGGATAGAAGCTGAATGAATTATCGGCAAAAAATAATATTGTTCAAAAAAACTTGGTTAAAAAGGGTAATTTCGACTTTCTACAGAATTTTTTATCTGAATTTATTGGGGAAAGCATATTAATTCCTATCTGCTGTTGAATGGCAAACAAGAAATAATCTTCGCAGCATTGGGGAAAAATGTTTGTTTTGCGGAGCCGCAGTTTTATAAAAAAAATAAATTATCCCATTTTTCCAGAGTTGATAAAAATTATTTGCTTTTGACTTTCTTTGGATATTTTATCCTGCTAAATTTGTCTTTGATGATAAAAATTATTTGCTTTTGACTTTCTTTGGATATTTTATCCTGCTAAATTTGTCTTTGATGAATTTATCCTGCTTGTTTTGGCTTGGAGATATTGTCTAAAAAGTTTTATCTAGGGGGATTGGGCTTAGGGATTTCCTTTTTATGCAATCCATCAGGATCAAGACTTACATTGTCTGTACCGTCGACACTGTGAATGGGTGCTGGCGTATTTAATACAAACCCATTAAAATTAGATACGCCAGCAACAAAAATGATTTGAAGATCATAAAAGAATCTAACGATATTAGTAATTAGTCGAAATAGATCATGTCTTAAAAATAGATTATCAAGAATTTGATGGGCAGTAGATTAAAATTTTTGCTTAGCATTTACAACAACATTTTGGCTTTGAAAGAAAAAGAAAGAACACAATTTTTGATCAAAGTATAAACAGTAATGTTACCCAGATTGTAAATTTTTTTGAATAAATACCTATTGTCTAATTGTACACTTGTCCTTGTACACTAAAATCTACTGTACGATCTTTCTGAGTAATTTCATTTAATTCTCAAATTACATTTGATTATTAAAAATTTTTCTAAAATTGTTCCTTATTTAGAAAATTGAATTTATCAAAGTTATAAAGATGATAATTGCTCAAGCATTTCACTATTCATCCCGGTATTAATTTTATTGTTAGACAATTCTGGTCTGTGGCGCAATCTATTCAATGGTAAATAAAGCTGTCGTTTAAACTAATATTTTCACCACAATGAAAATTTACATTCAGTTATAGGCCACACACTGGGTGACCCAGTAGGTAGAGCGCTTGCCTTCAACCGAATGGTCTCAGGTTCGATACCCGATGAAACAAAAAAAAATGCTTATTGGTATTTTGTGACCTGGGCCGGTACCGTTTTTGTCATTGGGATAAAATAAATTACAAAAAATAATGTCAGTGTATACGGCTATGAAACCATTTAAATTTTGATGTTTCGCTAACAATATTGTGAACAATTCCAACTAATCGTAATTTCAGATACCTTGTCAAAGTACGAAATTCAAAGCCATTAACATTAAAAACAAGCACATTATTTATTTATTTATTCAACAGTAGATCTGCTATACCAACTATAGACCCTTTCCCCTTTCGGGGTGTGGACCCTTAGAACACACAAGCACATTATTTGTAATTAATTTTAAATCCTTTCAAGTTCTGCGGCCTCAAGTATATTAAAAAATTAGACTTTAGAACGGAAAATCAAATTCAGGATATTAATTTTAATATTCTTACAAAGAATAATAATGTTAATGTCATGCCAGTAATCGTACATTTGATACTAACATTCAAATGATATTCCCCGATAGGTTTATGTGAGCGTAAATGAATGATAAAAATACCAAGAAAAAATAAAAACAAACAAACATGAAAATTTTGTCCTTAAAAAAGTTAGTGAATCTACGTTTATTTTGTTACTCACTCGTTTATCGGTTATGCACCTCTCAGATTCTAATCTTAATTTTTGGAGGGTTTCTAGGATAATCTGTATCCATCTCAATTATAAATGACATTTTTAGGGAATAGGTATATTTTTTTTTTTTTTTTTGTAACAGTAATTTTTCAAAATGGAGATATACGCACACCTTGCGAAAGTAAAAAATAAATAAATTCAAATCAAAAATGTAAGAATGAGCGTAACATATTTTTTATTCAGTTTTTTTTTTAACAAAAAATAAAAAAAATCCAAAAAAATAACAAACAAATTTCAAGGACTAAGAAAAGTGACACATTCAAGTACCCGATTCTTTTAAAGTAGCTTATTTTAATGTTGTGACACCTTTTTTGTTAAAAAAAATGTATTTTTTTTTGTTTTTCATACTCCACCATTTTTAATTTTTTCTTTCTATGCTATTATTGTTGTTATATAATTTAATTTTTTATTACTGTGAAGTCAACAAAACGTTTTATGATGACAAAATAGTCGCAGCGAAATATCACAAAAAAAAAAAAAAACAAAAATTAAAGTTCATAGGAGACCTTAAAATTCAGCGTAAAATGAAATATGCATGAAAAACTTCAAGGTTTTTTTACAAAAAGTGAAATTTCCCGTTTATTTTATTTTTTTTCCGTTACTCAAAATTTTTGTATTTTCTGTTTTTTTTTATTATTGTTACTTTTGTTTTAAAATTTGATTGTAGGAGTGCGTGTATTTATTAGATTTATAACATAACATAAGTATTTTAATAAAAAGTGGGTACCATATCTTTTTTATTTAAATATGTAGAATAGCTGAGCTAAATTGGGATTTGAAGATAGGTAAGTAGCTTAATTTGAGAATTTTAGTCGGCTTAACAGTCGATGTAGAATAATATTTATTTTTAAAATATAGTTATATTTAAAGATAGTATTTATTTCAAATTTTACAAATATTATAATATTTATTATTATCTTTCTTACAATTTACAAGAATTAATTATTTAATTTTATCAACTCTTATTTTTATTATCATTTTTTTAGTAACAGTCAATACTGTTCACTTGAAATATTATCAATGAAGAGCCACCTCTACATATCGTTTATATAGTGATGCTCGGCAATAAATGGTGGAAACATGCATCCGGATATGATTACCGAATGTAGTATACTATGGGATTAATTAAGTTGCATAAGTTCCACGTAGTACTACATGCGCTAGCGGTGACTATTCCTACCATTGACTGCCTTACACCATCTATTGTTTTTAGTGGTATATAACTATATGAATAAAATTGCTTAAAATTTGCCAAGACCTATTGGTGTGATGGTTATGTCATAAACAACTACTCTGAATTTGATATATAACGGACTACGCCAGATTAAAAGGATCAAATCCAGAATAGTTATTTTATGACATAACCATTACTCCGATAGGTCTTGGCAAATTTTAAGCAATTTTATTAATATTTTAAAGGGGTTTAAATTTACTTCAGAAATTTCGTGAAAGCTTGACATTTAACTAAAATTTAATTAAAGCTTTCTCTATTAATAAAAATGTTATAATATGAAAATGCTGTTATAATATGGAAATCAGTCAACCTATCACTGAGTTCAGGCTCTGTAATACTTCCAAAGTCATCAACAGTTTTAAATAAGCGAGCAAAACATATGAGACATGTTAGTACTAATAAATATTAAGCCTGTGAAAATCTCGACAATGATATTAGGATATTAGCCATATTCTCTGCGAACTTATAGACTTACAAAAACTAGGCTAATATGGTTAGGAGAATATAATAATGTTTGAAATCTACCGATTTGTATAACAGTTACGGAATTGCTTGGGATTAGATAACAGTGAATTGATAATGGCTCAGTGAATTTTGCAAAAGATTACCCTTATTTACTTTTGTTTTTAATTTATTTCGTGTTCAAATGCTTAATGAAATTAAAATGTTGTTAGTTAGGCTTTATACATAATAGTTTTTACTATGGATGGATTAGTTTAGCTGCACTGCACTTTTAAATAACTAATTTAGTAAAATTGTAGTTATTCTACTTAACGCATTGACTGCTAATTGAATTTTTACAAAATGTTAATATTGGCCACAGCAAAAAACTGAATTCGTTTTAATCATACAAATATGTATGACGTGCCCAAGTGGCCTATGAAGAAATTTTCACATACCCTTTTCATGCCACGGCGTTTATTTATTAATAACAATTTTTTTGTCTTTTTATTAGAAAAACAAAAAACTCAGCGTAACGGTATATAAAGCTATTCAAATATTTAAATTATGCTCAGAAAGTAATGTATGGTCCAAGTTTATGCCGGAAAATTCTTCATCATCTCAAACGAAAAGAAACAATTTCGAGAGAACACAGAGCGTACATAATGGTACTGAAATGGAATAGATACCCTGGATAACCGACTTTCGTCAACAAAACATGCATATATTTTTGCAGATGAAGAGACAGATCAGTTATCCATCACACTACAACCTTCTACAATACTGCCGAGACAAACGCTCAAAATGGTAACATAACCGATATACCAGAAACCTATTAAAAATACTACCATATAATAAAAGAAATCGGGACTTGACTTAACTCTAACGAAAAATTCAATTAATTCGAATTTTTTCAAACCTAATAATAATTATAATATTAAATTACAATACGAGATGTACAATAATATTTTACCAAAGAATCTAAAAAATTATTTTTAATGTTTACAAGGGCTCGTAATATAAAATTTTCGTAAACATAATTTAATAACATAATAGCAATTCATTGCAATCCTATCTACAGAACAGACGAAAACATGAATCTAGCTTACTAAAACAAGAACTATCGTGTCTTGAGGAAACTGAAGTATTTAAAAAATACCTTAAACTAGTCCTGCAACACCCATCGATTATAAAACCTGATGAAGACAAATAAAATAAGAGTAACTAGGCTGTATTCAAACACATTACCTCAAAATATAAAACACAAGGACATACCATGATCCTACAGCCAACCTTAAAAGCCATATATGACTCCTCCAACGTTTGGTTATTGCTATTACAAAGGCCTAATAAAACGAGTGAAATAAAAAAGATTCACTATTATATAAAACTTCAGGACATCATAGAATACAATGTATTGGGCGAACCGATATCCTTGTGGGATGGCTTCCAAGTTATATAATTGGATAGTTTCCAAGACAGATTTTAGCCTAACGCCTTCTGCAAACTAAACATTATTGTGACAAGCCATTTGTAGACCAAGGTCCATTTAAACACACTAAATTTTCTTGATAAAGTTAAAAAGCGTGACATTCGTGTTATTAACAACCCTCTCTTGTACCGCTTGAAAATCGTCGTATTGCTGCACCACTTACGTACCACAGACGTCGTATACCTATTGTATTCAGACGAAATAAAAACCATAATGCCCCTCCCAATTAAACATTTCCGCCGAGGAACAAGAGAGGCATCAAGTGCCAACGTCTACTCAGTGTAAATTCCTAAGAGGTTCAAAACTGGCTATGGGAATTCGTTTGCAGTAAAATCTTCTCGAATGTGGAACCATATTCCAACAAACGTGTTTTCACAATGCAAAAATATATCAAAATATAAATCTGATCAAAGGGACCTTATTTTTTCTCAAATCTTAATTGTTTCAAGCTCTAAATAAATATTCAACTCGTGTAGAAACCTAACGTTTAGCTTAACTTAAAAAAAAAAAAAAACGCTCAAAATTTGTAACCAAACACCACAAAACAAATGCAGATTCTGCTTTCAAAAAATGGAATCTCTTTCTCATCACATTCTATTTGAATGCGGCATCTAAGCTCACAAAAGACATAAATATTTCTAGTTATAAATATCGTCTCTGTCGTGGCCTAATCGTTTGGAGCACAGAAATGTGTTTCAATTACGATGTGGTAGAGACGGGTTCGATTTCCGTGGGCGGTATAAAATATAACTAAAAAAAATAGCAAAGTATTATATTATATAAAATTTATAATCGATAAAAAATAATTAATAATTAATACTTTATAACTAAAAATATTATCTATATCAACACTCAACATAACACAATATAAAATAACACAATAATTAAATATTCAACAAACACTAGTAATAATTACACAATTTTCAACAACTGGCTAAAAGTATGTGACATGACGTACCCAATAAACATAGTAACGTATGGCGTCTTAACGTCAAATATGGATAAATCGCAGCGACAACTTGCAGAAAAATATGGCGTCGTCTTACCACGTAGGCGCAGATAGGGTTATCAAAGTGGTATTTTACAGTAGGCCAATACCCTACTTAGACAGTTTAAACAGATTAAAAAAATTAAAGTAGGCATTGCCTCAGCAACAGAAATTATGATACCATAGTAGCAGCTAGAAATCGAGTACGATGGAAATGTCAAGTGGAAGCCCTATGCTCCCAAAAGGAGTACGGAGGAAAAAAATACATATTGTTTAATTCTGCAATAGATATCAACGCAAGACTAAGATTCACTAAGTCCATAAGACTGTAATATTAAAAAGTCCGAAAGGGAGGTGCAATAGATCTAAAAAGATCGCTCCCCATCATAAAAAAAATAAAACAACAGCTTAACTAGAACATATCTAATTAAATGAAAAAGTCAGAGTGTTTTACAACCAATATTACAGAATATCATGTTTAAATTTCTACCCACTATGTCGGTAACCCTTAGTTAATTCCATTATACATAACATAATGGCTGTTAAAAATATAAAAATTAAACTTGAAAAAAAAAAAATTAAAATAGGTAGACAAAAACGATGATAGAAAACAGAATTTGAAAAACACATAAACTTGAAAAAAATAAACTACACACAACAATCCTAGGTAAACCTAAACTATATTGTATATATACACTATACAGAACCAACCCTAGATTTCTACCTACATATATAGGATGTACCTTTGATAAAGAAAAACTGAAAGAACATCTCTTTCAAAAAAAATTCTCTTAAATCATTTCTAAATGGTTGTAAAGGTGCACATGAGAGAATTAAAATGGCAAAAAAAGAATCACTCATTTGTAATGAATGAATATTTATGAATGAATGAAAGAACAAATAGAAATTTCCACACAGTACCGCCATGGTTTTTTTTTATTGTTATTTTTTTTTTTTGTTAAAATTTTGTAAGGTGAAAAATTATAGCTCTCTCCAACACAGAGATCTCTTTTCATTATTACATCTAACTACATTGAAAATTAAAATTCCTTTAAAAAATCAAGTTAAAATATTTTTTTTTCTTTTTTACGTTTCGCAAAAATGTTAGAAAAGAATAATAAAATCTCAACAAAAAAAAAAAAGAAAGAAAATCATCCAACTTTTTATAAAGCCATTTTTAAAAAATAAACATTATGTGAAATAACATTTCAAAACAAATAATATTTTATTACGTGCTTAAAACTGCAAACCCTATACTCAAACAAGCATCAATCTACATAATATGTGTATCTACGCAGTAGTAGCGCATCATTTTAAAATGTATCCTTGTATTAAGAGCAAATTCAAGTAAACATAAAAACTGAATGTTAATGTAAAAAGTAGCCGCCAGAAGACTTTTCATGTAACTCAAAAAGTCAGTTAAAATTCTTAAAAACTTGAAAAAAGGTGTTTTATTAAAAAAGGGAAAAAAAGTCAAACTTCCGTGCCCTTGGTACAAATACCAAGAAAAAATAATATAATATTATATTTTATGTGTATACATAATTTTAAAGGATTTAAGATAAATTAATAAAAGGATAGAGTGTCATAATTATAAAATTTTTTTTAAACTAGAAAATTTGAATCGATGTAAAATCGTTGGTGCAAATTGAAGAATTTAAATTTTGCAGTTTAAAAGTACAGACTGAAAATTGTAAAATACTGCTTTTGTTCTTTAAAGCATTGCCGCCTATAAAGTTTTGATAAATAAAAAGCGGGCTTTATCCTATATCTTTTGCCGCAATCATCACCCAATAAATAACTCCAAAACCGTTAACGCATCATTAAGTGTGAGTTCTTCGTACCTCTTTTGTTGCTCAAAACGTTGCAGTGTACAAATATTGGTTTATGTAAATAAGAAGTGGGCTTATTTGCGGTCTACAATATTTTCTTGGCATAATAACAGCAGAATCCAAATTATGTTCGATGGCACATAGACAGTTTAAACAGATTAAAAAACTTAAAGTAGACATTGCCTCAGCAACAGAAATTATGATACCATAGTAGCAGCTAGAAATCGAGTACGATGGAAATGTCAAGTGGAAGCCCTATGCTCCAAAAGAAGTAAGGAGGAACTCCTGATTAAAATTAATTTGCCGGCACTCCTGATTAAAATTAATTTTTTTTTTTAAGCTTTGGTACCTTCATTCTCTCATTCTCTTACAGTTATTCTTTTCTAGAGCGATGCTAAAATAAAGTGAATAATAACATTTTTTGATTACATTTTATTTTATTCATCCATTTGAAACTATATAAATAAAAAATATATATTGTCCTGTGCAATGTAAAAAATATATATAAAAGTCCCTTTTAAGCACGTGGTATAAAAACTATACCATCGCCCAAATAAAAAGGCACTTACTGATGAAAACACTAGCAAAGCAACTTTTAGTCTTGCTCAAGTACAAAGATAGTTTTCCATTAGCAAATAAGTTCTGAAAATGGTTTAAGAAATTATAACGGTTCTACATACTTTATTGAACCTTTTTACATAGACTAAATTTGTACCAATTCACTGCAATTTTAAGCTGCCACCCAAATTCACTTATACAGCATCTAACAATCTGCAAAAACATTTGCAGCAAATACAGGAATGGCTCTATAAGTGGAAAATGAAGGTCAATGAGTGTAAAAGTGTATATGGAATTTTTTTGTTAAATAAGGGACTATGTTGATATAAATGGGATAACTATTCCGCAAGGTAACGAGGTTAAATACCTAAGAAAATACCTAGACAAAAGGCTAACTTAGAAAAAGCACATCACCGCAAACAAAAGGCAAGTAAAACTCAAAACGAACAGCATTTTTTATGGGTTATTGGGAAAAATTCTACACTAGATATGGAGCACAAAATGTTGCTCTATATAAAGTCATTTTGAAACCAATCGGATCGTATGGATGTCAGTTTTGGAGAACTGCTTCTACTTGTAACATCGAAATAATTAAAAGGATGCAATCAAAAAGTTTACGTTCGATAACCCCTTAATACCCTGGACATATTAATCTACATCAAAATTTGAATATACCCATGATTACAGAATAACTGGAAAAATGTGAAAACAGATAATATGAAAACAGACAGATTCAACACCCTAACCCTTTGGAGACAGATCTACAAAACCTTTCAATAACCAGCTGGTTAAAAAAAGAATATAAGGCAGAAAATTAGAATGAACGAGCAAGTATGAAGACGTGTCAAATCAGCGGACTAGACCTTCCAAATTTTTTTAGATTCTAAGAACTTAATTAACCATAAAGGTCACTATTGATATAAATTACTGTAATTTTCGTTGAGAAATATTCAATAAATTTAGTTAAGATGGAAAAAAACATTCATTTATGATTCACTTTACCATTAATCCCAATAGTTCGGAAGAGGTTTAATACCCATCAGAAAGTTTATTTCAATAAATTATTTTATCTCTGCACTATTGTATGTACTGTTTTAAAATTTTTCAAGGATTTGTTAGAAACACAATGTTATCTATAATCTCAGTTGTCATATGTTATATTTAATGATATATCGCACTGAGTGATGTTAAACTTTCTATTTGATTGGAGAAAGTCTGTAATTATTTTCCATAAATTGTTCATTATATTTAGGCGGTCTGTTCTCCATTCAGGTGGTGGTGTTGGTAGGGTTATTTCTGACTAAATAGTTTGATCGCAAATTAGTTTTGTTTTGACGTCATAATTATTGGTGGCTCATTAAATTCCTCAACACAAATGTGATCTTCAGAATATGACTCTTCGTCAAGTAAAAAATTTAATATAATTTTGTAATAAGTTTTCTTAATTTATATTATAACTCCTTTCATTGGAAAAAGAATAAATAGATTCGTCAGAAGATCAGATTGTTTTTCTGAGATATCTTCATTATCCGCCACAATATTTATTTCTTCGAATAGAAAATAATAATTTTAAAGAACTAAGCAATGACAACAATTTACTGCAATTTTACAAAAATAAAGTCTACTTTTTTTTTACTTACCTATTTGTCAAGCTTCTTTTGAAAGACACACAATTTGTTAGTTTATTTATTGTACAATGGTATAAATTTCCGAATCCCTTACATAAGCAAGAAATACGCAGAAAAATTATCTTACTCTGTTTTTTTATTTTTTTTATTTTTTTTATTTTATTTTATTTTTTTTATTTTATTTTATTTTATAAAACCAAAGTTAAATTTTAGTAATGAGTACCAATTACTTTGTATTTCAATGAAAATTTCAACTGTAAAACGATTCTTAATAATTTGTACAGAATTTTATCTAAAATCCCATCCTAAGTTTTTACAATATTCTGTCTAAAAAGAAAATAGGTGCATATTTTTGTTTATTTTGTATTGTTATCGTGACAATTTTAAGTTAATAATGGTGTCCTTGAAATATTCAATAGACTTCTTTATTGTGCAATATTTTTAGCTATTATCAGATTTTTATGTATATATTTAGGGGTCATAGCCGACTCTAAGGTAAAATTAAATTTAATGATTTTTTTTTTGATTATTTAGGCCGTAATGAATAGTTTGAAAATTTCTAGGGCTAATTTTACGAAAACAATCTTAGGTTTGCATGTCAATATTATGATTACTAATAATAAGTAGGATTTTAGTTCTAATTTGGGTTAACAATTTATACAAGTAATATTGGGTTGTTTAAATTTTGAAGGCAGGCTGCCGAAAACATATCGACACACTGAAACCATTCAGCCCTATTATGATACCACTGGCAATTCACTCGCATAAAAATATGATTGTTGAACTATTTGGAATTTTTTACAAAGCTGTGGAGGATGGAGGTCATTCAAAATCACCCAGGGAGTCCAAAAAGAAGACTTCTGGAAAGGTATTCATTTTTTGATTAAGACCTAGGTTGATATAGAGAAGATTTTGGACAGTTTTATCCTCTTCCTTTTCTCTACAGGTTCCGCAAAGGTAATTTTAAGGGGATCTAATCTTTCTTGCATGCTTGCCAATAAGAAAATAACCCGTAATGACCCCTACTATAGTCCTGATATTGCGACTTTTCAACGACAGGCATAGAACGATGTTAAATTTAGATCGATTAAGGTCCGAAAACAAATATTTTTATACCCCCTTTTTATTGAATAAAAATTTATCTTATGAAAATAATTAAGTTTTTTATTTAGCATAATATTTGACACAAATTCCCAAGTTAGATTCACAATCTTGCCTATAACTTTATAAAAGAATAAAATCAATAACAATAGAAAAAAATTCAGAGTAAAAATGTTTACTTTCTTACTTTATTTTATAGTTTTTTTATGTTATAGTAGTGAAAATATTCTAAAGTAGGGAGGCTAAAATTATTTAAAGTACTTAAATAGAGAAAATTATTTAAGATTAATGTAAATTTTATTTACTATAAATTTGAGTGGAATGTTAATTTTTTTTTTTTTTATTTAAAAGAGTTTTACTTTTAAGAATTTGCCTTTTTTATTTTTATTCGATTCATGTCTGGATAAATTTTTTAATATTATAAAAAAATTGTAATATAGGTAGGTATATTTTCTTGTAAATAATTAATATTACAAAGTCGTGGTAAAATTATTTGCTACATTGCTTACATTGTACACAAATTATAATTTTCAGCCATTGTTGTCAATTGCATTTATGTCTGATAGGAACCGTTTCTATATTTATTAATTCTAATACAACCACATCGGTTCAAATATAATTTAATAATCAATAAAGATATAATATAATTAATAAAAAAATAATATCACTATATAATATACAGAAATATATTCCAAATAATTAATATAATTTGATAAAAAGGCCCACTTTTCGAAAAGGACCTATGAAGTTGGTCTACAGATTATAACTCTAAATAATTCTAAAAAATTAAAACAAAAATTGTTTCAGCCTAAACAACCCAAGAAAGCTCAATAATAATTATTGCAATATAATTCTCATCTGTTGATTATCTATTGGTATCTACAGGTTAGGCTGAGACTTAACCTAGTTTACAACTTTCCTGCATTCGTTAACTCAAACCTATTGACAGTAACTCAGCTTAGTTGTTGCTCTCGATTTCGTTAAGGCATCTTGATATCGGTTCCCATCTTGTTCTAGTATTGTGTTTATCCTATGTTTAATATTCTTTTTTGGCATCCTTTGATTGTTCAATATACGTCAATGTTACACAATATAAATACGATTATTACGAATATTTTTAGCTATATTATTGATTCACTCAATGTGTTTTTCCATTATACCGCAATCATTTTGTAATAGTGACACAATTTATTTGTAACATTTAAAAAAATTACTCTCCTGAGGAAGATGTTCGGTGTAGGATCTAATGACAATATCAAAAGGATATAACGGTTATGATATAACGGCTGGATATAACGGTATATCTAATAGATCGACAGTATACTAGATCCGATCGATATAACGGTTTTTATACAAAAACATTAAAACAACAAAGATATCTTCAAATGTCCTTTTTGCCCTTAAAGGATAAGATGCACCACTAAAGACATATTTTTTTGAAATCCAGCTATCCTTGGGATTAGGTCCTACAACATCTCCCGCAGAATCCCCAAAAAATGTTATACAGCTTAATAATTTGAGCCAAAACTAACAAAAATGTACACAATATTACACACAGAAATATTTTTAGCGCTACATTTGATTCATGCTTCGAGCTTTGTCATTTATCAATACTAGCTATAAACAAGTAATTTTGGAGCCGTCCTATCATTGATAGAAAATTGGTCAAAAATTCAATAATATTAAAAATTTAATATTGTTCAATATTTAATAATCGTTTGTGGGCTGTATAAAACTAAAATAGTTCCTTTGAGTACATAATATAGGAAAATGAGTTACTGTACGGCACTAAACACCCTGATGGAACAGCTAATGGCGGGTCGGCAATCATCATTAAAAGTTCCATAAAACATCATGAGATACATAAATACGACAAGGAATACATCCAAGCAACAAGTGTGTCAGTGGAAAATTTTAAAGGCCCGTTAGTAATATCAGCATTATACTGTCCACTAAAACATAACATAAAGAAAGCACAATTTATTGAATACTTTAAGACACTTGGTAACAAATTTATAACCGCAGGAGACTATAATGCCATAACTAGCCATAACTCATAAAGGAAGACAATTATTAATGGCTACAGAGGAATGCAGGTTAAATAGTGTGTCTACTGGGAAACCAACTTATTAGGGTGCTGATAAAAGAAAAACGCCAAGTCTCATTAAGTTTTGTATAACAAAAGGACTCGGAAACAATTACCTAAATGCAGAGCCATCTTACGACTATCCTCTGATCATTCACCTGATCATATTTTTTTTATTGTGCTCGTAATGATATTACGACATGACACCAATTATTAAAACTGCCAACTTAGTCAAGAACGTTAAATACTATAGAATTACACCATTGAAAAAAACTGTATAGCTATTTTGGTTCGTAAATATATTTTTTAAATAAAACTGTAAATTATTATGATATTGGATCGCTAACAATAAAAAAAGGTTACACAAAACTATCGAACAAACTATATTGTTATTCTGATAAAATCGTTGATTAGACATATTCTATCAATATTTTTTAACATACTCAGAATGGGTGATTGTGGCAGAACCGTTTTTCTGGTTTTTATAGTTTATACATTCTGAGACAACATTTGCCCCATAAAGCTGATATACATGGTTTGAAACTCCAGCTACTTGAATATGAGGAAGTATTATATAAAAATGACTCTTCGGTTTAACTGACTGAAATACTTCGGAAAATATACAAAACCAGATAGACAAAAAAGTGTCATTTTAGAATTGATAATCTGTTTGGTTAAATTAATTCTATATATAGAAATACTTCCATACTAAATCGTTCAAAAATGGCCATTAACACTTATTTTCTCCGCAAAATAGAACTCTTATCTTATAGGTTGGATATAGTGAATATAAATGAACATAACTTCAAAGTAATAACGTAATGCAATAAAACCTCTTGAAATAAAATTCCATTGTAACCGAAAGCAGACGCAGTTGACAAAAATATTAACACTTAAGCGCATACTATAGCAGATCTGCATTATAACAAAAAAGTGGTCTCACAACTCCCCAAGTACCCAAATTTATCTTTTTTTTTATATTTTTGTTTTTAGAACAACAATTTCTACATATATAAATATTTTTTTTAGTAAAACCAGAAAAATCATGCATTTAAGGGTTAAAGTGTATAGCTGCCAGAGGAATAATAAAAACAACCGTGTCTTTTAAAGCAATTGCTAAGGCATTTTTCAAACCACATTTATGACATAGAACAAGGATTCGTTTTCCAAACTTGACAACGTTTAATCGTTAGACGACATGGTATTAATAAGTTGAGTATAACAAAAATATTACAATTTTGCACACCGACTATGCATCTACTTAATTATATATCAAACCTAAAATGATACACTGCAAATTATTAAAAAGCTTAACTGCAATGCAACAACAAGATTGTATATCTGATTGGATTGGAAAAGCTAGCGATACACAGTAAAAATTTCTGGCTTAAAAAACCCTTTTCAGGTGCTTCCCCGAAGTTCAAAATATCACGATAGAGGTCTCTCGATTTAATTTTTTTAAATTTTAATATAACGGCTCTCTTTCCTCTTACAAAGCTGATATACGCATGCTCTGGACCACTCGGTAGATCAATTTTAAATAAAATATATGAAAAAGTTATTAAATATAAATCAAATTACAGTAATTGGATTTGATTACAATCAGTATGCTTTTTTAGAACAAAGCGGTACTGAGTCAGCTATTTTGACTACACTTGAACAAAATATACAATGCAATAGATGATGGAATACATGTAATTGCAACATTTGCAGATCTAACAAAAACTTTTGATTTTGTAACTCACACTAAACGGCTGGACATTCTCAACGACATAGGAATCAGAGGCTTATTTAACTCTCCTATAAAAGATACTGCGTCACATAATGAACACTCTACGTCAAAATTAACAATACAATTAGTAAAGTGCAAATATTACGCCGGGGGGACAAGGATCATTACTTATATGGCCGTTATTAGATCTATTATACATAATGAATTTAAAAAAAAAATAAATTGATCACAAGATATAACATTTCTGCACATGACACAAACATAATAGTTAAAGCTAAATCTCAATATATCTCTAAAAGAACAGTAATCATGGTATTGGGATTGTTCCTTGCTATCATCAGTATTTCCATATTTAATTGCTTTCCATTAGTCAAAGTAACAATTTTGTGATCTAAACTAACTCAAACAAAATAATAAAAAAAAAATATAGCTACCTACTGTTAATAATTTTTCCATCTTACATCATTAAAAAAATTTTTATTCTCTTTTTATTTTTATTTTTCTTCAACGGTAAACATGAAAATTATCCTGGAATTTTTAGCAGTTTTAAACAATAAAAAAGTGTTCATAAAAAAGTAGGAAAATTTCAATGGAAAATTTTAATGAACTGAAGTTAGCTTAGAAAAATAAAGAAATAAAAGGCTTTACAATTTAAGAGAAGAGTCATCTCTCGGCCACCCCCTCCCCCCTTTTTTTATTTGGAGTATTAGTTTACTTTTTACTTTTCTATTGTTGTAATAAAAAATTGTAGGAAAATAAAATCTACATCAAAAAATAGGGAAAATATTTTTTAAGTTAACTCAAAAATTAAAAAAAAAAAAAAACAATAATTAAATCCTTTATTGCCGGTAAGTCCAGAGAGTGTACTGGGTTTATACTGTAGATATAGATGTAATATGAATAATATAATAATTATAAAATTATTTTCTGAATAAAACTAAAGACTAGCAGGTGAGATTGCAAATTAAATTATTGAAGAAAAACGAAAATAATTCTTTGTAGTTGAATTGTTGTTAAATTATTTAAAAATTACTTAGCATCAAGGACTTTTGAATTAAAAATGGGAATTTGTACAAAAAAAAAATAAAATGCAGGAAAACCAAAATGAACAATTAAAAAAAAAAAACAATAAAAAATATATACCGGGCATAATGTTCAATGTGAAAGTAAAAACAAATGGAGAGGGTGCTGTTGCTGACAATATTAAGAAATAATCCAATCTCATACAGGATGTTTGTTCACGATTATATTATTTTTGATATATGCGTAAGTGACATCTAGCTGATGACCAAAAATTTTTTTGTCGTCAATGTTAATAGTTTAAGGGGTAGAGATATTTCTTTGTAATATATGATGTGAAAACTGAAAAGGCCTTGGCAATCATATACATATTATTCTGCATTTATCTGAATGTTTGTAAGTCCGACGCAATGCTCCAACACATATAACAAATTGCAATATGTATACAAATTGCTTTGGTACTTTTTTTTAACCCTGTCTACCATGCTGAACCTTTGCAGGAAAACATACCATTGCATGAAATATATTGTTTTAGTTTTTTTCAGTCTTCTTCGCAAATAATAAGGAAAAATAAAATTGTTTTGATTTATAATAAGAAGGACTAATAGAAATTTTATTAATAGTTTAACATGGTTTAATAACCAAAAGGCAAACAGCATTTAACACAAAAAAACATAATGCACTTAAAGGTCATTCTTATTACTTAAAACTATACACAATATGCATATGTGTCTACATATTTCTTTTTTTGTTTTTGATTTTTTTTTTTGTTATGATAATGACCATAGCATCATAGTTTTACTACCGTATGCATTGTCTGTACTATAGGTATATATACTCAAGCCAGAAATGTGATGCGATGAAGAGTTAACATTAGTAATGTGCGAAAAGTATCTACTCTATACTTAGTATCGAGTATTGACCAAGAATAAAAGTATCGGTTACTTTTCTGTAAAAATATCGAGTATTGAATATTGATCAAGAATAAAAATCTCTACTGTTACTATTGAGTATTGGTATTGTTTCAACTCGAAGTATCGATAAGAGTACTAACAATAAAAAAAATTTTTCTTGTTCAAAAAAGAGAATAGGGAACAAAACAGAATTGAAAAACTAAAAATGTGTATAGTGTATGTATACATATTAATCTGACTACTACACCACATGTAGACTAGACTAAAAAATAAAGATATAAAAATATGTATACTCTGCTGCTGAATATCAAAACAAATACAAATGGTTAATACTGTATTAATATTTTTATTGTGTTCGTTGATCAATACTTTGGAGGTAATCGAGATTGATAGTGTAGTGTATACTCGATACTGAGTTCGTTGATCAATACTTTAGTGGTACTCGAGATTGATAGATATCGAGTTCGTTAGGAAAAATTAAATATCAGTTTTTTAAGTTAAGATTTTTTTTTTGTTAATTAACAAACTGAACTGAGATAAAGAAAAAAACCGAAATATAATATAACACCAAAGATACTAATTTTTTAAACTAAAATAATTATTATGAATAATGTTTTATTTAATGTTATTTTTTTCATAATTTAATATTTTTATTCATTATTTAATATTTTTTTTTTTTTTTTTTTTTTTTTTTTTTTTGCGAAATCTCCGAAGGACATCAAGAGCTCCAGCCGCGTGTGCATCTTGATAGTGTAGGAATCGAACCCACTAAAGCCCACCTATCTTTTTTTCGTTGTAACCAATCTACGTTAGATCGACTAATGACTTTTTTTTTCGTAAGTTTTCGGTCGCGTGTTTAGGAAATTATTATAGTGATAGTTTCCGTGGAGGATCGCTAACATCATAATAATTACCGTGTAGGAACTTTATCACTATGATATTTCCCGTGAAGGAGATAGTCACAGCAATAGCTCCGCGTGGGAAGATTTTTTAGATTTTTTCGCAAAGGAAAATTATTGAAATAAAAATTTCCGTAAAGGAAACTATTATCGTAGAATTTTCCATTTTAGGTCGTGACCAGCTCGTGGGGTTTCGTTCTCTTGAGTCGACGGATACTGCTGTCGATATGAAGAACTGCTGCCATTTCCGAGTTCACATGAGTTTGCAATCTCTGCTCGTGTTTGACTGCATGTTTCTTGATCTCGTCCGTGACTGTTTCAATGCGCAAGTCACGGTGGAGATCTTTGTTACGTATGTACCATGGTGCATTTACTATACCACGGAGCACTTTATTTTGAAATTTTTGCAACATTTCAATGTTGGTTTTCTTTGCACAGCCCCATAATTGGATACCGTACGTCCACACAGGTTTTAATATCTGCTTATATATCAATATTTTGTTCTGTACTGATAACTCAGAACCACGCCCAAGTAACCAGTAAAATTTTTTGAGTCTAATGTTTAGCTCTTCTTTTTTCTTTCTTATATGTTCCTTCCATCTTAGCTTAGCATCGAGTGTCATTCCCAGATACTTTGCTGTATTGGCATATGGTACTATTTTGTTATTGATTGAGATAGGAATGGTTGCAATCTTTTTGTATGTAAAATTTATATGAGTTGATTTGCTTTCATTAAGTTTAATGCGCCAACGTTGGGTCCATAATCTTATTTTATTCATTGCATTTTGAAGTTTTGCTGTGGAGTTTTCGACAGATACGTCAACTGCAAGAATCGCAGTGTCGTCTGCAAAGGTAGCCATAAAAATGTTGTCAATTTGTGGGATATCTCTTGTATATAGCAGGTAAAGTATTGGACCAAGAACACTTCCCTGTGGGACTCCAGCAGATATTTCTTTTACTTCTGAATATTCTTTGGCATAACGTACACGAAAGCATCTATTGTTCATATATGATTTTAATATTTCATAGAATTGTCTTGGTAAATCACGATGTAGTTTAAATTCAAGGCCTTGGTGCCACACTTTGTCGAAAGCCTGAGCAACATCTAAGAAGATTGCTGAGCAGACTTTTTTTTCTTCGAACGCTTTTTCCACTATATTTGTGATCCGATGCACTTGATCAATTGTAGAATGTTTGTTTCTGAATCCAAATTGATGGTTCGGGATCAGATCTCTTTCCTCAATAATCGGGGCAAGTCTTTTGAGGAGCAGTTTCTCAAATATTTTTGATATAATAGGTAACAACGATATTGGTCGATATGATGTTACCTCTGAAGGCGGTTTTCCTTGCTTCGGTATTACAATTACTTCTGCAATTTTCCATTGTCTCGGAACATATGTGAACTTAAAACATGCATTAAATATATGTTGTAGCTTTAACAAAGCTAGATCTGGTAGTTCCCGCATGATTTGCCCATTGATGAGATCGTAACCTGGTACTTTTTTGACACTCAGGTTGTGTCTGCATATTTGTTTAATTTCTCTTAGAGTGACATGCGAAATTTCCGCTTCATCTATTTTAACTTCGAGAGTTATATTTTCATTTGCAAGATTTTGTGTTGGTGCTGTGAAGACCTCTGCCAAGTGGTCAGCAAAAATCTTAGCTTTTTCTTTTGGGTTACCGACCCAGCTACCAGCCTGTGTTTTCAAAGGTGGATCTTGCACCTGTGGTCTATTTATTCGTTTAGCTGCTTTCCAAAGCGAGTAGTCAGTATAAGCATCGGCTGATAAATTGTTTAAGAATTTATTAAATGAGTTATTTTTTATATTTCTGATTTGCTGTTTTAGTTGATTATTTAAGCGATTGAATATAATTTTATCACCTGGGTACCTCGTTGATTGCCATTTTCGTCGTGCCCTTCTCTTCTCCATAACCAGTGCTCTTATTTCTGGAGGATAGCTCACTCTCGAGTGATGTTTCGAGCCAAAACATGGCGTGCTCTCCTTTGCTGCTTGCTGCACGTCTACAATGAATTGCTCGACTTCTGCATCAATTTGGTTCCTTGATTCCACGGATCCTAGAGTAATGAATTGCTCAAGTTTTTCTCTAAACATATCCCAATCAGTTTTCTTGTTTGTAAGTCTTGGGAGGCAATTTTTGTGTTCAATTTTTTAACTTAGAACCATGATCACTGGAGTATGGTCAGACGATAGGTCATCATTGCTCACGGCATATGTGTGGTTTCTATTTATTCCCTTTGTTATAAAGAAATCAATCAAATCAGGTATTTTCGCTGGGTCAGTGGGCCAATAGGTTGGGGCACCGGAAGAAATAAATTCACACTTATGATTTCTTCCAGCTTGATATAGCTCTCTCCCTTTTGTTGTGGTTAATCTTGAACCCCAGTGGGTATGTTTCGCATTGAAATCTCCTCCGATGATAAAATTGTTTCCAAGTATTTTAAAGAGATTTATGAAGTCGACTCTAGTAGGTGAGTGTCTTGGTGGGCAATAGATAGCCGAGATTTTGAAGTCCTTATTTTTGACCTTAATGTTAATTGTTGTAACTTGCATCATTGCATTTTCTATTTTCTGCTCCTCATGGTGTTGAATGTTGCCTTTTATCAGTATTGCTGTTCCTCCTCTTGCTTTGTCATCTGGATGGGAAGTATGATAACAAACATAATTAGGAATTTTAATACTGAATTTCTTTGTGAAGTGTGTTTCAGAAATTAGACATATATCTATGTTTTGATCCTTCAGAAAAATTTCGAGTTCTAAAATGTGTTGGAAGAGTCCATTTGCGTTCCATGTAGCAACTCTAAGGGTGTGGCTTATTTTTTATGTGACTGCGGTGGTTTTCTGCTATGGTTTTTTATCGTTGTAATCTCGTCAGATAATGTTTTAATAAATTCGTCTTGGTTTGTTAGTCTCTGTAGGATAAGACTTAATATATCCTTGACTGAGTAATCATCTTCCTTACGGGAGTTTTTCACAATTTGGGCATATGATTTAGCATTTACATTACGTACAGCATTTATTACTGTAGGTTTTCTATTCGTGTCAAAAAATTTTTCATTTTTAAAAGTATTAATCTTTTGAATTTGGGGTAGTTTTGCTTGTTTGTTTCTTCTGGCTTGCTGTTCTTTTGCAATTGGGCATCCTCTGTAGTTTGCCGGATGATCACCACGACAATTAATACATTTGGCTTTTTCTCCCAACTTTAAAATGCAGCTTTTTGTGAAATGCTTACCGCCACACTTAACGCAAGCACAGTCTCTATTACAATAACTTTGTGTATGCCCAAAAGCTTGGCATCTCTTGCACTGTGGGATTAACTTTTTGTTTTTTCTTAGTGGTTCAATTTTAACGACTATTTTCATTATTGTTTTAATAGAAAAAATTTTTTCTATATTTTCTCTATTATCGAATGTTAACATAAACAATGGTAATCCTCTTCTTTGAGTGATAAAGCTACCATCGTTCTTTTCGATTTTATCTTTAATAATTATGTTTTTGGCTTCTAGTATCTGGAAACCGTTATCTCTCAGGTCTTAAACTATTTCATTTTCATCGCATGAAGGATGTAATCCCCTGGCCATAACTTTTGTTGGTCTGGTAGATTTGTCCTCATAGGAGTGCCACTGAACTTTCTTCGATGTTAAATCGTTTGTTATACATCTGTATGTGTCACTATCAGTAACATTGATCTTCCAGACGTTATTATTATAAGATGTGTACTTGCATTCATTTTTAGTGGTTTGCTTTATTAAATTATTTAGCTCACCAAAGGTACCTAACCCATGAACCATAATAGGTGGTGGTTTATGTTCCTCTTTTTTAGCTTTTTTATCCGCAGTATTGTTTCCAAGTGCTGCTTGTTTTGTTTTTGGTGATTCTTTTTTCTGTTGGGCAGTTTCGGGGCTACCCTCTGCTTTCCTTTTTTTGGATGGTCTTTTTGTTTTTTTAAGAATCCAATCCGTTTCTCTCGTGAGTTCTTCTTCATCCGTGAAGTAATTGAAGATGTTGCAATTACTTGGCGCTGGTGAATTACCTCTATCTAATAAGGTAACCTTTTTTTCTAGTTCTTTAATGTGATCCTGTAGTCTGATCACTATCTGTTCCATTTCTTTCCGTGCCTTTACTTCTTTTTTCCATTCGTTGTAGAAATTTACACCTACAGAGTCTAGATGGATCTTGTTATCGCCAACGCTTTCGACTCTTGTTTGCTTTTCTACTGGCACGTTTTTCAAAGGAGTTCTTGTTGTTTTACTCTCTTTGTTTATTGATTTAGGGGGAGTTCTTGATGTTAACGAAGTCCTGTTGAAATTTCCTTTTGTATGTAATAGTTGGTCCCCCCCAGAATCCGTGGGACCGACCTCCGAAAAGGGTGGATTTTCCAGTGCAACTGGTCTGCCACCTGGGGTAATAGTATATTTTGTTTTGTCCATTACATTTTTGATTACTGCATTAATTTTATTGTGGTAGGGCAGATAAAACTACACACAAACCCCCTACCAGGAGGGCCAGGTCATTTGACGAAGGCTTTTCCTAGGTTTTATCAGAGCTATACGTTAGGGGTACACTCTGCCTAGGGCCTATATCAACCTTAGCCTCCCTTATTTAATATAAAAACTATTTTATTCATACAAAAAAAAAAACCCAAAATATACAAACAAAAAATTGAATGAACTGAAGTAACGAAAAACACTGAAAAAATGCATACACTATACAAATAAATTGCTTTTCATTTTTCCTTAATAAAATTTTCAGTTAACGAATCTAGAAGTATCGGTTAAAAAGTATCGAGTAGAAAGTATCGAGTATTGATGGTGAAAGTATCGAGTAGTAATGATTACTGGAAAGTATTGAACATGCACATTCCTAGTTAACATTGTTATTTATTTTTATTTTTTGTTTTTTGTTGTTGTTATGATAATGATCATAGCATCATAGTTTTGCCATACCGTATGCAAAGTCTGTATAGTACTATAGGTATATATATATATACTCCAGCCAGAAATGTGATGCGATGATGAGTTAAAATTGTTATTTATTTTTATTTTTTTTGTTTATTGTTTTTTTTAATATACCTACATATCTATATGATATATAAATTTATGATCGTATATAATTTAGTATGTATTTATGGGGTTAGGTTTTGGTTCAGTACAATATAAACCTATACATTTTTAAGGAAATTAAATGAAATTTTGTACATACTATTATTTTTTATTTCTTATCTTTGAAAATTTATAATTTTTAGGTATATTTGTTTTCTTCAAGTGTGTAGAAATGTATGTTGTAGAGATTGATGAATTTTTTTAAATATAGTAGGTGGGTATATATAGGTACCGGCTAAACCATATTGATTGTTTTTCTTCTTTTTAATGTATGTTATAAATAATAATTATATATGAATTTTAACATGAACAGTTCGATAATGAATTTCTTGAAATTAAATGAAATTTTAAATAACCGATTAATGGTTCACAACTTATGAACAGTTTTGTAAGTACCTATTTATTTGCAGTAAATTTTTTTATTTTAATTTTTTCTCCAGCACGAGCTCTTATTTTATTCATCAAAATAAATATTATGTGTACCTACAATATTATTGTTTTTTTACATTTACAATTTTATTTATTTTTATTTTTAAAATTGTTTTCGTTCAAAGTTGTAGCTCATTATAAAATATTTGTTCGCTATAAACTTTGTCGCTAAACTTACGCAGCGAATGTTATTGAATGTTAACAGGATTAACTTAATTCTGAATTATACGATAAGTTTTCAATGTTGGCAAAAAGTAGGTCGCTAAAATGATCGAGTAAATGACCCTTAGGGAATACAAAATTTTGCACCTTACTACAAACATTCTGTTTATATGGCAATTAAAAGCGTTATAATACAAAAATAAAGGTGTGATAAATTAGTAAGCAAATACGTATTTTTCTTAAACTTGAAATGAAAACTCTAATGAAGGAAAGAAATGTTAGAATTTATTTTGCTTCCGTCATTTATGGCGGGTTACAAAGCTGGTAATGATAATAATTATACGCATTATTCATTAATTAATTCTAAAATTGTCAAAGTCGAATGTATTTAGCCAATATTTTTAAAATAATTTTTCTTCTTCTTCTATTTGTTATATTTAAAATTCTCTTTCCATTATATTATTTTTATCGTCTAAACTTAAATATTTAATAAATCATCAAAAATTACAAAATCCAAATCGTCTTATTGTTCATATGACGGACCACTTTGTAAATCCGCCTGGCTTGAATGGCTATACCCTTGTGAAGTAGAAGGCGAATACAAAGTAATACTTGATGGAATATAATTGTATTAGGTTGGCGTATGATTACTACTGTCCAACTTAATTTCATGTGAAGTTGGATGGACATCTAGCGACTATGAAGCATGCCACTTTGAAAACTATGGTAATGAATCACAAGCAAAAACAGCAGAAAATTTTCAAGCTACAGCTGGACCACGAGCTCTAATTAATAATATAATAATATAGAAAAATTTCACCTAAAAGTCATACACCTAAGGATGGGGTTACAGGATAGTGATTAGTGATCAACTGAAAGAAAAGGAAAATTTTATTTGATCAACTGTCAAATCTACACCGTGTAGAACAATTTCAGCAGAAACATGTCAGAGAAACCTTTATACTTTTTACCTTTGATTTTTGATAAAGAAAAGAGGTAGTTAAAAAAAGGAAAGAGAAAGAAGTAGGAGATGCTTAGCGTAGGATATTGCTAAAATAGGATATTAACGTTTCCTTTTAATTATGAGGAACAGTAAAAGATAATAGCTCCCGTGTAGCATTTTTAACTTTTATTCAGCTGGAAAGGTACACCTGTACCTACAATGCATTTTATATGAATTTTTGTATTAAAATAAGAAAATATTATTTTTTATATCACAAAAATAATTTTTATATACATTATTTTACATTTTTCATTTACATAACTTTTGTATAATAAATAACGGTACTTGGGTACCCAAAGGACAGTTAATCATCAAAACATGAAACAAGAACAGTTCGGTACCTAATGATAATTTTGTTTATTATAATATTTTTTGAATTAGATGCACTTTCGCTGTTTCAAGGCCGAACTTTATACTTAATAGTTGGCCACAAACAGAAATGCTTAATAGACCTTCTTTTTCCTAAAATAGTGTTACTTCCAAAAAAATATTTTAGAGAATAGGCCCACAAATAATTAAACTAATTTTAAGAGTAAAAGTAGAACAAATACAAAAATAATCACAATAATATAAGTAAAAATCATAGTAAAATCCATACAAGTTGTTTGAAGGTACAGGTGTACCTTTCCAGCTGAAGTAAGGGTTTTGAAATGCCAGCTGAATACAAGTTAATGTCAATAGTCGTGTATGCTGATATAAAGCGCATAAAATAAAAATAATGATAATATCCGATATAAAACTAAATCAAATGCATACGATTTGATTGTGAAGAAAGAAAACGTTCAAATTAGGTAGTAAACAGCAGACAGTAAACAGATAGTTTTATTGTAAACAGAAAGGATATAATTCTTGAAGTAGCTATATTATCAAATTTAAATATATTTAGTTTTTTTTTATATTTTTTTTTCTACTGGATTGAATATTAATGTCCTTTCCGAATATACTTGTTCAATAAATCAAACAAATATGGTTGAGATTAAGTTGATTTCTGTTCAACATATTATTATCTATAATTATAATTGACAAGCATTTAAGGTCCTGCGCAGTAGACACATTTTTATTTTATTTCGATTCTTCTACTCCTTAATGAACTTCTAATATATATAATATATAAGATTGTATATAAAACAAAAATGCGCACACAGTTGAAAATTTTGTACTCATATGATTTTATTATTCAGCATATGTGAGAACTTATTAAAGTAATAAACAAAAGCAAACAAATCAGTTATTATATTTTACATTATGTACTTGCAAATGAATCTATGTACATATGCCAAAAAAAAAAGAAAATAACAAATTCATCTAAAATAAAAATCAAATCACTTGAATTCTTCATTTTTATCTTTTTAAGTAACTGTTTCTAAATTTTGGTTATTTGTAGTAATAATATAGTTTTTATTAAAATTATGTATTATGTACATACATACGTACCTCTTTAATGACAAAATTTTTTATTTTTAGTAATTTTATCACTAAATGCCACTTACTATAGGGAATATATCGTGCCAAGTCTATGTCAGTACGTAAATTACAGTGTTTTAAAAAACTTTAAATTTGACTTCAACTTGAAATATAATTACTCAACAGGTTCCCCTAGTAATTGATATAAATTATAGAATATGCTGTGTAGGCTCTAGGTGAAACATTATTAAAATTAAATAAATATTAAAACTATCTGTATTTATTTAATATTATAATTGATCGATACAAATTACAAAGCCATAATTAGCACATACAAAAAACAAACAAAATTACCTTTGGCCAGTACTATATTTGTCATCGGTTATTACATATTATATTATGACATTGTAAAATTGTTTGAATTAACACATCAAACTTAATTAATTACCTATATTATCAGAGTTGATTAACTCCTGATTTCAAAATAAAGTTATAGCCATTTTTATGCCTATTAATTTTATCAGCAGTATCCATTGGATTTCTCCATAATTTATCTAATACTACTGACAGACATGTAGTATCGATATTGTTATATTGCTGATATTGTGCTATTCCTATATGTGTGTCACCTAATATCACGATATTAAGGCAATATAAACGTAGTATTGATATTACCAAACAAAGGCATAATATTACGAATCAACGCGGCAATGATGTAAATCGTCAAATATCGTCAAATAAATAATTAAATTAGTACTAAAAAATAGTTGATTTGACACATTTTCAAAATTAAATGAAATTTTGCATTGTCAAGTCAAAATGCAAAATGAATAAAAATAAAAAAATGGAGGCAAATTTTAAAATTTAATTTAAGGAAAAGGCAAATTTTAAATAAAATTAATAAAAAATTATAATTTTGTTTAAAAAAAAGTTTTATACCCAATTTTACATGTCATAATAAATACTACGTTAATACTACGTTTATGTCTGTCATAGGGTAATATCTTGAATATTAGAATATTGATATTATAATATTTATATTACATGTCTGTCGAAGGCATAACACTTTTCTCCTATTTTATATTTCCACTACTTTTTTTAAACAGTTTGGAATAGTGTACAAAGTCAAGAGCTTTTGATATTATATTTTGAAAGATGCTACATTATAAATTTCACTGCATGTTGGAAGTTATGGATTTTGTAATCCAATTCCGCCATTTAAAATTTTAATAATATCTAATAATTATTGAAATAGCTACTATTCTTGTGGGACTTTATTGTACACCACTTCAAATTTATAATTTAAAGACACACTGAAGCATTTTGAAGGATATTCAGATATTTTTCGCAATTGGTTTTTATTATTTTACATTTCAAATTTTTCTTAAAATTATTCTTTATTGAAAATTGAAATTTTATTTTTGGCAAACATATAGATACCAATATTCTGTTAGACCCATCTCGCGAGATCGCGTGAATAAATCTGTGACGAGATAGTTTTGTATTCTGTTAGACACCACAGACGCGATAGCAAATTGCGCCACGCAAATGTCAAAACTGACTCGTGAGTAATTTCTGTTAGACCTTTGACGAGACGAGATAGCCATTTTTAATCTCGTCAAAAGTTGTAAGTGATAGAGTATCTCGTCAAAGTAATTTGTGTTTTTTTATCAAAAAATTGAATAAAATAAATCAATTGAATAGATAAAATAGTTAAGTAAAGATCAATAAATTTTTGCATTATTATTAAAATTATATTTTTGTTTTGAACAAAAAATCATCTTTACTATTACGGTTTTACTACTATTTATATACTAAATATAGAAGAAATCAAAGCTACAATCAATATCCTGAAGCACAACAAAGCAACAGGTGAAGATAGAATTCCAGCAGAAATAGCCAAACTGGACCCTGACTTATTCGCTAAAACAATTGAACCCCACATCAGGAAAGCATGGATAGAGGAGAATATACCACCATCATGAAAGAAAGGAATGATTGTCAAGATACCTAAGAAAGGAGACTTGGCAAATTGCAGCAACTGGAGAGGAATCACGGTTCTAAATACTATTCATAAGATAATAGCAATTATTATAAAGAAAATATTAGAAGAAGTACTAGAACCAATACTACGGAAAGAGCAGGCAGGTTTCTGACCAAGCCAAAGCTGTGTTGACCAGGCAAATACTTTACGGGTCATAGTTGAACAATCAGTAGAATGGAATGCCCCACTATATCTACTATTCATAGATTTTAAGAAAGCATTCGACACAGTCAAGAGATGCGCAATATGGAGAACACTTACAAAGAAGGGAGTTCCTGAAAAAATCATCAACATCATCAAAGCGACGTATAAAGATGCAGAGACAACAGTTCAACACAGAGGTAAGATCAGTGATCCATTCTACACCAATATAGGAGTTAGACAAGGATGTCCACTATCTCCACTTCTCTTCAACACAATACTAGACGACATTCTAAGAGAAGCTTGCACTGGAATAAACGGAATAGAATGGGATCTCTTCGGAAACTTGGAAGACTTAGATTACGCAGATAATGTATGCCTCATATCAAGAAATCAAAGGAACCTGCAGAACAAAGTCAACAGATTACAGGAAGAAGCAAAGAAATCGGAACTGGAATTGAATATCGAGAAAACCAAGGCAATGAGGACAAACAACAGTGATAGTGAGCCAATAACAGTGAGTGGACAACAGATAGAATACGTAGAAGAATTCAACTAGCTGGGGAGCATCATAACATCAAGAGGAAGTACAACAGAAGATGTCAACAGCCGTATAAATAAGTCAAGAAAAATATTTGGGAACCTAATGAAGATATGGCGGAGCAACCAAATATCGAGAACAACAAAGCTAACAATATTCAGAGCATTTGTTAAGTCAACATTAATATATGGCAGTGAAACATGGCTCATTTCGGTCAGAATCAAAGCTCTAGAGTGGAATCCACAAGGACAAAGGAGACCCGGCAGACCATACAACACATGGAGACGCACAATCGATCAAGAATTAACAACAATTATACCTGGGACGATATTAAGGAAGTAGTACTCAACAGAGAGGAATGGAGGTTCACTATCGAAGCCCTATGCTACCACGCGGAGTAATAGGAGAAAAAAAAAATGTACTAAACTAAAAAATATTTAAAACATAAATATATTTATATTTATTTTTTATTTAAAAAATATTTTGAAACTAAACCCTACTGAAAACGTACTTTTATACTTTCCAAAAATTTTATAAACCATATTTTGTTTATATACCAATACTTTTGGTTGACAGTAAAAAATGATCAGTACTACCAACAAATAAAATGTTCTATCGCACCGCTTACAGTGTCTAACAGAAATGCATATTCAGCGAGACGACACGAGATGAATATTTTCTTCTTGTCAACGATAAGTCTAAGAGAATATGTGTGATAATTACATTTTTTTAATTTATAAGTGTTTTCAGATAAAATATTCGAAATTAATAGTTTTCTAATTATAGCTATTATAAAATTATAATTTAAACTAAGATTTGCAATTAAAATCTTATTGGAAAATTTTATGTCCTTCCACCTAATTATAACAATTATTTCTTGTCACGTTTATAGAACGAATCGAATAATATAGAGTGCTAAAATTGGTTTTTAATTTCAATTAAAATTCTACGCATTCAAAATCTGTTCAATTAAGTTCTCTTAAAATCCATCTAAATAAGAAAAGTGAATTTTAATGAATTTAGAAGCAAATTCATCTCACATAATTTTCTCATAATTTCTGATACAATTAATGATGTTCACGTTAATACATAATTCTTCAATATTTATTATTGCGTAATAAAGCATCCATCACTATTCAAAATTTTCTAATAAATCCTTAATCTAGCTTTTAGTCCTTGTTCAAAAATTCTCTTTAATATTACACGAAATAAACAAAATATATGTCTACATAGTTAACACTATAAAGAACCAATATGCTTTCAAGCAAATAAAATTCTTTAATTTTAAATTTTCCACAAAAGTTGCTTTATAGCTCTGACGTGCAAAAATTTACTACAAATTTTCTGCGATTAAAAATTATATAATCTTTCAAAAATAATAACAAATTTTACCTAATTTATACACTTTAAAATATACCATTACCTATATATTATAGTTTTCCTAGTATTAGGCTTACGATTATAGAAAATTTTAATATTTTTGAAATTACCTTTCGTGTAAATGCAAATAACAAATTGCGTTTAGTTGATTGTTGACTCCACAAGTAGGAGGAAAATTTTGATTATTAAAAAACTGGAAATGTAAATTTTATATTCTGTGATTAACTTAATCACGTTTTATGTAATATACAGTTGATATCAAGTTGCTGAAATTCATCTCAAGGTTTTCATCATTTTGATTTGGTTCGATTGAAGGAAATTTTGATTGGAAGAAAATCAAAATCAAATTAATGAAATTTTTAATTTAAGTTCAAAAATTGTCGATTAATTTTTTAATTTAATTTGTTTACATTTTGTCACGACTTCATAATAATAGCAAGTGCAAATTGGCTTTTCACAAATTGATTAAGTACACGGGAAATGTAATCATGTATTTGCGAGTCCTTATATATACTCTCAATTATTTTTTGTCATTTATAATATGCCAATGACAAAGGGTACTAGACGAGGTCGAAAAAACAATAAAGCATTTGTTTGCTTTACCGGGAATCGAACCTACTGCGCTACCCAGCGTGTGTTCAATATTTGCTATAAAATGGGTAGTTCAATATCCTTCAGTACAATGGTGAATTGTCACATTTGCATTTTCTCCAACGCTATAAATCATCAATCGCTTGTTGTGTGCGCACTGGACCTTACCTTACATATCATAGCTTAAAGTAAACTCATGTGCCTACTAACACGCTGAGTGGTGGAGTAGGTACAGTTCGATTCCCGATCAAGCAAAAAAATGCTTTATTGGTTTTTCGACCTGGTCTAGTACACCCTTTGTCATTGGGATAGAATAAATGACAAAAAATATTGGTTGTTAACAAATTCAATAAAGTGAAACTGTTCTATTTAAGAAGGCTTAGTTCCTGACATTAGTAGTAGTTTTCCACATTTAATGAATAGATAAGCCATCAGTAATTTGTCAAATAAAATCACACACATTATCACAAAATAATTATTGACTTCTAAAAAACCCTGACCTTTATGGTTTATTCAAATCTTAAAATATAAAACGTTGGAAGGTCTAGTCCATTGATTTGACACTTCATATTTGCTCGTTCATTCTAATGTTGTGCCTTACATTACTGCTAGCGACTTTGTTTTAACATACTGGTTACTGGAATGTTTTGTAGATCTTTCGCCAAAGGGTTAGGGTGCTGGATTATTTTGGTTGCATATCGGTTTTTGCATTTTTCAAGTTCTTAATTAACTAAGGGTAGGTATATTCAAATCATTATGTAGATTGATATTTTTAATGTCCCAAGGTGCCTGGCTTATGGTATGTAAAATTTTTGATTGCATCCTTTGAATTGTCGATCGATGTTTATTAGAAGCAGTTCTCCATAACTGACACCCATTGAACCAGATTGGTTTCAGAATGGCTTTGTATAGCAACACTTTATATTGCAGATCTAGTGTGGAATTTTTCCAAATAAGCCAATAAATGCTGTTCGTATGAGTTTGAGCTGCTATTTTTTGCGGTGATGTGGTTCTTTCAAATCAGCTTTTTGTCTAGGTGAACTCCTAGGTATTTAACCTCGTTGGCTTGCGATATAGTTATCCCATTTATGCTAACTAGAGAACATAATCCTTTCTTTAGCGAGAAGTTATATGAACACTTTAACTCTCATTGACATTCATTTTCCACTTATAAAGCCATTCCTGTATTTGTTGCAAATGTTCTTGTAGATTTGTAGATGCTGTATGTGAATTTGAGTGACTGCTGAAGATTGCAGTATCGTCTGGATGTTAATGTGTTTCTGTTTTCCGGTAGATCAGACGTATACACTAGTTATAAAGTCACTAGTCACTAGTGGACTCAGAACACTACCTTGTGGGACGCCAGCATTGATTTCATGTTCTTCTATTACATAGGATTTGAATCTAACTCGAAAGCGCTTATATAAGAATTTAGAATTACATGGGCCTCAGCTGTGATATAAATGCGTTAAAATTCAATTTCATTCTTAAATTTTCGAAATCACCAATGACAATGGATACAGACATCCACAAGTAAGTACACTGGATCCAATTTTATATTTGATACATACCTGCAATATACCAGAAGTAAAAAATATAAAACAAAAATAACCTTTGCAGATGACACAACGCTGATGACGCTTTGTTCTATATACAATAGAATAATGACAACATTTCCCACTGATGGTGTAAAAAATAGAAAATAAATTTAGTAAAGCTAAGTTCAATCATGTAAACTTAACTTATAAAAAAATATTCAAACCATCCAAACGTCTTGAAATCTTCATGTTCACAATGTTAATATTCATCGAGATTTTAGGATTTCATTTATACAAGACGAAATAATTAACCGAATTAAATTCATCTGATCCAACATTTTAATGCCAAAGCTTATTGCTTCTTCTTCAGCTTAATTAACATCCAAAACTTTGTTAACCGGCTAAAATCAATAAGCCCACTTGAGTTAGGCTTTAATTTTTTTATCCATCAAAATCTTATGGGCTTTTCGTAAATCAAAGGTATTGGTAAATCAGTGTCTTTGAGTCAAAAGTAAATTATTAGTTAGTCCGTAAGACTAGTTTTATTGTTTTACTAATTTTTAGTGTGTTCAAATGCCACAGTTCTTCAAACTACTCTCCGCCCTCAGAAGCATACACATAAAGCCTGTTTCAATGATTTAATATTAATTATAAAAAAAATAATGTTCGATATCAAGTAGGTACCAAAAAACATATAAATTAATACATTTTTTATTAACCCTTATATAAGTGACAATCAAAACACCTTCATCAGGGTGACGAGGTACCCGTGTACCTCCATATATTTTGTATGAAAAAAAACGTTTTTGTATCTTACAGATTCATTATTTATGAATCTTTATGTATGCGTCTTTAAGTATGTGTCTTTAAGTGTACATTTATAGATTTAAAATAATTCTATAATATAAAATAAATAAAATTAACTAATCATCTACATCTACATAGCATAATTATTATATTAATAATATGTACTATATTTATACACTGATTAAAGATTATTTTATAATTTACTGTTGTACACTCAATAATTGTACAACAGTAAATTAACTGAAGAATATTCTGATCATCCTAACCTCCATCCAAAGTTGAAAACATTTACTGTTTGAAACTATTTATGACACTTAGTTCTTGGGCTTCGGATTTGTACTGGTGTTCATAAGTCAAACAGGTAACATACCTCTGAATTATGAAAATTTTCCATTAGATTTAATATATTCCGAGAGGGATGCAGTCCTTACATCACCGCAGCCGCAATTGGGTTTATTTGTAGAATATTTACACAGTAATTTGTCCATATTGTCAACACTTCCTTTAGTTTGGTTGTAATATGTGATGATCTTGCACTTAGACTTTGCGATAGAAATTTACCATTGGTTTGTTTATTTAGTATTGGTCTGTTTATTTACCATTGGTCTGCACTAAAATATGTCTCAAATTCGATTTAAATTATTACAACGTTTGATAAGGTTTAATAATGACTTTACTCGAGATGTACGTTTGAAGACTAATAAAACTGCAGTAATTGGGTAATGATGAATGAAAATTTGGAGAGTATAAACCGCATGATTGTATAATGGTTGATGAACACTTATATGGCTATAGAGGACGAACCCGTTTTACACAATATGTGTATGCTATCAAAACCTGAGAAATATGGTATATAAAGATTTTCTGCGCTTGAGATGCTGATACTTTGTACCCGTTGAGAAGATTTATTTATACAAGAAAACAAGAAAAACAGTATTGGATCTCGTGGAAGAATATAAAGGTTCTGGAAGAAATGTATAAGAATGGACAATTTCTTTACATCATTACAATTGGCTTAGTGACTTACCATGTGCTTAGTTCATGGAATATGACATTACGGTTGCAACCATATTCGTTAAAATAACCCATTTTTGTCAATAAATATGCAACAACATAAAGACAGCAGTTTTTTCAACAAATTAAGAATTTAGAAAGGACGCAAGCTCTTATGTACCAAAAAAAAAAAGTTGCTATGATGTCTACGATGCACAACAAACCAGAGGTATAAGTTGAAATTTAAGTCTAAGCCCAAGATCATCCAAACTAAAGGAAGCGTTGACAATATGGACAAATTATATTGGGTGAATATTCTGTAAAATGAATAACCACTCGTTGAGCCACTGTCACGAATTACTGCCTATTGCTACGAATAACCAATCGTTAGCCTTAAAGAACATTTAAGCTGTGCAAATTAAAATATCCAAGCTCGTGAACTAAATCCCATAGTCCAAACAAAAGAGAGAATACATTGGTAGATTCGAAGTGGTTGGCAGTTTCTACTCATAGAAAACTGAACAAGCGAAAGAAAAACTGGAAAAGCCTGTGTTGAATGCAACAAACCAATTTGTAGTGAACATAGTACAACATTACCTAAATCTAATAGTTATTTTCAAGTCACTGGGAGTAATTGTTTTTTGTCTTTTTTATAGTTTTAAATTTTTTCTTAAATATGTAACTACCATATCTACTTTGAAATCAATTTTGTATGTAAATAAAATAAAAATAAAATAATAATATTCAAAAATAAAATTAAAAACAGCATTAGAAAAAAATATCAGCAAAAGGTACCCGGCTACCTAGTCACTCACTTTTGAAACTGCAAAAGGTACCCGGCTACCTAGTCACTCACATAAGGGTTAATTTAAAATTTTCCTGAAAATCTCACAATTTTTAACTGAAAGTTTTAACTCACAACCCGAAAACAAAAATGTTAAATAAAAATACGTCGCGTGTTACAATCAATTCAAATAAACAGCGCCTCATCAAATTGAGAACAAGAACGTTAGGGCGTAAAATAAAATTCAAAATTCACGTGTTACAAACATATTATTTAAATTAATTTTTATAAACCTAATTCCATTTGTTATGATGTGAAAACATTTTCAAAATGTATAAAAAATTTTTTAGGTATTCACCAACAGAATGAAAATACGTTTCCTATTTTTTCCTTTTTTCATTGTTGTTAATTTTCAATTACCATAATTGTCCCGAAATTAACTGGAAATAAAAGTAAAAAAATAAAAAAAAAAAACAAAAGGGAAGTTTAAAAAATCAGCTTTCACTTGCAACAATTGCAACAAAAACAAAAATACAGGACAGGACGTCGTATTTAAAGAGTTCATTTTATTCATTTAGGAGCGTAATATGGAATTTCCTTTTTAGGTGACGTTTATTTTTTTAATTACGAATGTATATATACGAGACGAACCGAATGAAAAATTAACCGTAAATTGAATACCGAGTTGAAAATTTAATTTTACCGTTATTGCATGTTTAAAAAAATAAATTTTTATTACAAAGGTAGGTAGGTAGGTAACCTACCTTTAACTAGTTAAATTAATTATCTTTGATTTAACCATCATGCTTTAGAAAGGATTATAATAGGAAATTGTTCGCAACAATGAATAATATACAGAAATACAAAATTATCGCGTTTTGTGTTTTTGTTTTATTTTAATTTTATATGTTTATGCTCATTTATTAGTTTTTGATAAGATGGATTGAAATGTTGTTAACTCAAAATAATTATTTTAGCGCAATGAATTGATCTTCTGTTAATGTAGGGTGTATTATTTTTCAATTTGTAGAAATTTAATTGGACTTTAATTATTAGTAATTATTGTAAAAATAGTAAAAATTCGTATGGGTTTTGATACACAGAAGACAATCAAACACTTTCAATGAGTAATTGCAGACAGTTTTGTGCCTTTACGGATAATATTTAATTGTATACATTTTGAAGTAGACTTTGGTGTAAACAAGCAGTTCTGTGGTAATTTGCCAAAACATGATAACCCGTATTTTTGATGTTTTAAGATAAATTTGAATTTTCATAGAAAATCATCAAATCTTTACTTTGACAAAATCCTAGAACTCTATAGAATTATTATAAAGTAAAAAAACAATGAATGGCCAAAGCCGATAAGTCTATTTTCTAATAAATGTACGCTGTGAATACATGATCATTATTAGCAGACATCATGTTATGGCAATATATCTTAAAATAACGGAATTCATCATTTATCTGATAAGTTATGTCGTATATATAGGACAATTATGTCGTAAATAGGACAATTGTTCGTTCATGTTTAAAACAAAATTATTATGTTCTATATTTTTCATCATTATTATAAAAAGTTTTATTAAATAAAATAAATACTAGGGGCCTCTGTTGAGTAATTATAATTCAAGTTAAAGCCAAATTTAAAGTTTTTAAAAGAACAGGGATTTGAATAGACTGATATAAACTTCTCATTACAAAGCAGAAAACACTCATGTTTTAATGAAAAGATTTGAAATTAGTATGTTTTCGTTAAAAAAATATAAATACATTACTTCTCATTTTCTGTTTCGTTTCTATCTATTTCCTAATGTATTTGGTGAATAATAAAACCATATGATTAATAAATTTTCAGCTGTGTGCGCATTATTGTTTTGTTTACAGCTTACTTATTATATATTATTAAGAGTTCATTATGGAGAAGAGAGATAAAATGAAAAGGTGTCTACTGCGCAGGTCCTTAAATGCTTATCAATTATAATTATAGATAGAATACCCTTGACAGACTATACTTCATTATGAAATTCAACTTAATTATGAAGTAAAATTTAATGAAGTGATGCCAGATTAGTTAATTATTACTTTTTTTTATATTGTTTTATAAACAATAAAAATGGAAAATAAAAAAGTTATTTTGAATTTTAGCTTTTTAAATTATTTAAGAAATACAATTAAACTTAAGAGAAAACAGATTTATCATTTATTAAGAATTATTTTGTTGCAAAAAAGAATAAATTTTTTGGGAAATATTCTTTGTGTGAAAAAGTCCAATGGAAGGCAAATGTTAATATAAATAAAAAAAATGTAAATACTCTATACTATAGGTTGATTAGTTGGTTTAATACATGGTCATTGAAATCAACTTTCTAAACACTTAGGCCTCTCTGATGAATAATTAGGCCCTGATAAGATTCTTTTCTATCAGAATCATAACTCAAAATAATGTAATAAAGTTTTTTTTAGGATAGAACAGTATTCTTTTGAAAATTAAATGTTACCCGGATGGTCTTTAGGCATTTTATTATGTATCTATATTATAATGAAAGTTTATTTTCAATTATATTCAATTATTTTTCATTATTTTTATTTTTTTTTTCAAAAATAACACTATCATCTTAACCACTTGACCAAAATAAAATAGGAAAATGATAATTCGAATTATAATTCAAAACAAAATATTAAAATCTCAATTCGAATTGCTATTTTCAAATATTTAGATTTTCAATAAAAATTTAGTTTTAAAATTTCCAACAGATGGCTTTTTTCTTAATTTAATGCTAAATGAAGTAGATTTTACTTCATTAATGAACTTCATTATGAAGCAGATTTTCTTCATAATGAAGTATTTTAGTCTAATGAAGTATAGTCTGTCAAGGGTATAATAAATTAATAATACAAACAAAACAATTGTGACCGAAAGGGCTGATCCTTGACAACTTGCCACAGAAGCTAGAGTAAATACAAAAAAAAAATTATTAAACTATTTTTTTTAGGAAAATACAAACTTAAATAATATATTTTGATAAATTGTATAGCTAAAGATGCAAATACGAAGGTAAATGATTTAGAAAAATTTAGAATTTAAAAACGATTTCACACCTTCGGAATCCGACGGCATACCGAGCTCTGTACCGAGTTTAACGTTCAAAACAGCTCAAAAAAATAATATTCCACCAAATAATCAATTTGAACCACTCTGACGAAAAATAGCTTCTTGTCTTTACAAAAAAATTATGTCTCTACCATAAACCATAAAGTCATTCAATTTTGAACAATAATTTGGTTCTGAATATGGTCAGCGAAGAAATTGTCAGATATAGTCGAAAAATAGTCTGACGAAAATTCTATCAGCATTCAAACTTGCAAAAAGTATAACAACTAACATAATGTGATATTATGGTTGAAACAAAAAGACACAAACATTTAATCTATCTACAATAATTTTAGTCAATAACTGGCTTTCGTAGTAGTCTCATTTAAAATGAATATTTCTAATAATAAAAAACAGCTTATATCTTTGTATATATGAATTATAAAATGGAGACAATATCTGACATACATTTTCAAGATGAGATCGAATTAGGAATGTATACAGTGATTTAAATATGTATGGATTGTTAAACTCCTATGACAAACGTCTTATAAATCCCAACCGCTTGAATAATAATTTATCATCAAAATAAAACCCCTAGGTCCTTAATTAAATTAACCTGATTTAAAGGTTCGCTGTTTAGAGTATATTTAAAGCTAATAATGGTTGGGTTAAAATATAAACTATAAAATTATAATGGTGCAGTTTGTGTTGTAGTGGGTCGTTTTATCCCTACATATTCTGGTTTAATATTGTGGCAGCCGCGAATATCTTTAAAATAATTAATTATAATTAAGTCCTTAAGTTTAATTATTGTTTTTGATATTACAGCATTGCCTTTCAAAATTGCCAGCAAAAAATTTAAATATTTAAAAAATTTTAATAACCCTCTTTGAAGGCTAAACAAGATTTTAAAATAAAATTATTAAAAGTCACGCATAGCTATTCTGTTTTTCTGCAAAAATCCGCATATTTTTAGTTAAACATTATCACCCCAAAATCATATTTTTTAACACAATATTGTTAACCTAAATAGTGATATAATTTTTTGTTTTGTTTTTATTTTTTTTTAAATTTTTGTCATATATTAATAATAAATAATAAATTTTGCTTCAACTTGTGTGTACCTACACACTGTACGTACATATCCCATGTCTATCCAGTTTTGTAATAATGTACAAATATGATTCTATAGCTATGTGTTAAAATATACACGTGTATCATTTTGTATTATAATGAAATTGAAATGATCAAAAGTTTTTAGTATGAAAATATTTTTTTTTTTTGTTTTTTTGTAAAAAAAGGACGAGAGCAAATCAAATGTGAATATTTGAGAAATATTTTTCTATAAAAAAAAAAAAATATCCAAAAAAATGTCATGATTAAATTTGCTAACTTTAAAGATTTATTTTTATGTTTTTGTTTGATTATGTTTTTGTTGTTGTTGTTTTTTTCCACATGATGTTATTATTTGAATTTGAATGTGTGTAATATTATGTACTTACATAATAATATAATACTTATATTGAATTGAAGTAATATTCAGTTGGTGGTGGTGGAGTTGATGGAGGGAAGTATAGTGATGCTTAGAATATCACAATATCATAATTTACATTGAAATGAAATTTAAAACAAATCATGCATAAACTAAAACAGAGTATTTGATTTATATTTCGATCTCATACTTCCTTTTTTTGCTCTTTGTGTTTTTTTTGTTTTTTTAACAATTTGAAATTCTGGAAAATGTACTTCTTTATTTTAAAATTGTTTTATAGGATGGTGGGTGTTCTTAAATATTTTTTTTGTTCTTGTATTTAGTAGACATAACATCGTATCGGGTTACTATCATATGCCTGTATTTCATTTGCCTGCTTTTCATTTGACTGGATATGATAAATATTCATAATAAAAATTTCCTCTAGCAAGCCTTTATCAATCAACGGCTACCAGAACTACATCTTCTAGGTGGTGACTGGTGGAAAGTGCCGAATCCAAGAAATTGGACTAGCCGCCTCCAGCAAAAATAGTTGCAGGTCTCGTTTTACAAAGTCCTGGAGTTTTTTTTTTTAAACTAGTATTTAGTACAATGGCGATAGCTAGTACGATGCAAACAAGGGATCCATCGGTCCGGAAGTCGGGATCGAATAACCTTGAAATTTTTGTTTTTGGCATCAGTACAACAGCCCTTAAATGTGATGAAGACAATAGGTCAGGGGTCAATGGAATGCAGGCAAATGAAAGAACAGGGAAATTGCAGAAGAGCAGGCAAATGATACAACTGACAAATGAAATACAGGCATATGACACGCTCCCCATCGTATTAATTATTTCGGCATAGCACATATTTTGTGGTTCTGAGACTGTGTTTCAGTCATCAATATTTTCCGAAAGTAGTCGATTAGTTTACTATGCACTGTCGTTTCGTAGCAGAAAAATTTTATTTCGCAGCGGATTCGATCCCGTAAATGTAAATGTGTTGGCTCCCACATAATCTTAAGACATAATAAATTATGTATTACAGTAAGGATTATTGGGGACATTTAGAACATTTTAAGTAATTTAAATTTTGCTCTTCGTTATAAAATTCTCTGTTTATTTTTAAAATTTAAAATTGTCAGACGAATGCAGTTTCAAAATATAATTGTTATGTATAGAATTATATTACGCTATTATTAATCTTTTAATCCATAATTTGTGGTATCTATGTAGGTAGGCAGTTAGATAGATAGGTATTGGATGTCGACATGCAGCTAAGCGCTTCGAACATTTATATTCATTGTCTTTTACTCGCATAAGCCAACTTGAACTTTTTATCAATGGGTGAGAACCATCGATTTCAGCACCGGCTAGGTGACACATTAAGTGCAGAAAAAATGGTATTATATTACTTTTGGGTTCAGAGAAGAAGTAGACTAGATTCATTCTTTCTTTTTATCTCTACAGCTTCTACTTAAGTTATTTGCAGTCGGGTGTATTTCACAATGTCAGATTTTAAACTATAATTACTTATTGGTGTAGCAATAGATTACAAGTGGTTTGGCTGTACCAAAAATACTTTCTGTAGATATTTATAAGGTTGTCCGCGATCTTGGTAATTAATTTGCTGTTATTTTATTATAACCTGGCACGTAACATAGACTTTCAATTATCTCTTTTGGAGAGCTACGCCAGTGCTTCACGATCTTTAGTATGCGACAGTAACATTTATGGCATCTAACTTTATATTTAGAAATAAATTCATGGGTTATTGACAAAAGAAAATAATAATGTTATTGCTTATAGCAATATTGTTTCGAAAACTTCTTGTGTGCCGAAAACTCGACTTTGACCTAATTAAAAAACTTAATTTAGAATACAATGAATTAGTGTTGTACTGTTATTGTTTGACTGTAAAATCAAGAAAATGTAGAAAATAGATTAAAGAAAGCAAGAGCAGCATTCGGAAAATTGCAACCGATATGGAGAAACAGCCAAAATTTCAAGAGCAGCTAAACTTAGAATATTCCGCTTTTGTGTAAAATCAATCCTGAAATACGGCAGTGAAACTTGGTTAACATCAAAAATTATCAATCAGAAGTTACAAGTCTTCATTAATTAATGTCTAAGGATAATATGCCGAATATTCTTGTCAAAGACAACAAGCAACAAGGACCTCTAGATACTAACCGTGGAAGAACCCATAGCGCAACAAATTAGAAGAAGGAAATGGAGATGGATAGAACACAGAAAGCCATCAAACAACATCACGCGGACGAGCTTAGAATGGAGCCCACAAGGCACATGAAGACCCGGTCGTCCAAAGAACATCCGGTGTAGGACCATAAAACAAGAGCTTGAAAAAACAAACATAACGTGGGAACAAGCGAAAATAGCAGCTAGAATGCGATGGAAATGTCAAAAGGAAGCTCTATGCTCCCAAGAAGAGTAAGAAAAAAAACGGGATTTTTAAAGTTATTTGATTGACCAAATAAAAAAATTAATTTAGAATAATAGAGAACTTTGTTATTCTATTTTTTTTTTTACTGCAGAATCAATCGGAAGTGATGAGATTTAACAATCGCAAAGCTTTGATCACGATTTAAGGATTTAATTTTGAATGACGTAAATTTTTTGTCATTCCTGGATTTTCAAAGTGTTTGTCTTTCCAATTGTTTTCAATTGCGTTGGGACTGTTTAAGAGGAGAAAGTAGTGTGGTAATTTCTACTGATCATGTTGGTAATGTGTGGCGATTTCCAAAATAAATTACGGACAAAACTATGTTTGGACCACCTATAAAACGAATTGCGCAATTTTAAAGGCGGTCATTGTAGCTGAGGCTGGAAAGTAAATCCATTTGCCCATGTAAATGTTTTATAGATATTGAAGAGTTTAAGGAGTGAAGAGAAACCTGTACATCAACATGTAGAAGGCCCGAATACTTGTTAGGTTCTTTCGCGGTGTAAAAATATGATCGTTAGGCTATCCGAGTTTTACAAAGTAAACACAATTTAAATGTTTTAGTAAATCTAATAATAACAAGTATCGTTTCGATATTTGATTAGGTAATCGGCTGGAATAAACCCGCAATTGAGCTAATTGTGCTAATTGTGTTAATAATCGTTTCTATATATTTTTTTTCTCTTTCACGGAGGTGACTCTGATATGTCAAGGCCGGCATGTAGGCTTTTAGCCATTTATGCCCTCCTCCACCCTCAACTAAGATGACCCTTTTGATAAAGACCAATATGTTTGAGGGTTCTCTCCAACAACATGTGTGGAGATTTCTTCCTCTTCCAGATAGTGTCTACAGGTTGCATCATCTCTTAGTGCTAGTCTACTAATGTGCTTATTCATGTGGTTATGACCTGTAGGTATGTCCACCATCTTCCTGCAGTCTACTATATTTTGAAGACTCTGTGGCCTTCAATACGCTCGCAAAGAATGTTTGTTTCCCTCTTCAGGGTGTTTTCTATCGATAGTTTAATATTACCAATAGATATACAAATTGCTAGTTCTGGGCCATAAATGCTTCCCGCCGATGATCTGGCTAGTTCGTCAGCCTTCTCATTTCCAATCAAGGCACTATGACCTGGTATCCAGATCAGTTGTACCTTGTTTCGAAGCCCTATGAGGTTAAGGGCGTCCGAACATTCTCCCACCAATCTAGATTTGATGAGGTTACTTTTAAGAGCTTTTAAGGCAGCCTGACTGTCACTAAAGATTCTAATAACTTTGTTCGACCATCTGTTTTATTATATTCACTGCTGCGTTTATGGTAAAGACTTCAGCCTGGAAGACTGTGCAGTATTTTCCAAGAGAAAACTAGGTTTCAAGTTGTTATTTTTCAAAGAACACTCCGGATCCTGCGCCTAGAGCCGTTAGGGACCCGTCAGGGAGAATGTCCGAGGTGTTCGAAGACCTAACTTGCAATTCTGAACCACTCCATGTCTCTCTTTCTATATTAGTGTGACTTACTAATTTCCATTTCATTCCCAGTTTGATTTACAGGCTTGCTGATGTATCAGACTTCGTAACCAGACCACTAAAATCACTGCAACTAAATTCGTCTAAATAACTTATTCAACTAAAAACTCCATCCTCCAAAACCAGGCAATTTGCAAAACGATATCAATTCCTATGTCTTAAAGGGCTCATGTAAAAATCAAAAATAATTTTTGTTATATTTTTTCAGTTCAAAAGAGTCACTTCATTTCAGTCACCAAAAAAAAAGAACAGAACAAAACAATAAAAATAAAAAAAAAAATAAAAACAGATGATTACAACTAGAAACTACCAACAACAGCAATATAACAGCAACACAACGGAAAACCAAAAAAAATAACAACAACAACAACAAAAATTATGTTAGTCATATTTTGGAAGGCAGCTGAGATTTCGCACGTTTAATATAAAGTTATGCGTGCGTTAAAATTAAAATATGTAAAAAAAAACAAGAAATCAACACAAAATATAAAACAAAATATGAAAATTATTATTATGTGGAGTTAAAATAAAAATTGTATAAAAAAAAACCAATATTTTTGTTTTCCCTTTTTTTTGAATTTCAAATTTGCAAATAAACAAAATGAAAATATTTTGACACGAAACTGATTTCATTTGAAATTAAAGTCAAAAATGATATAGCGTATAAAATATTTGCAAAATTTTTTAATAAAAAATAAATTGTTTTATTTTTTGATCTGAACCATAAATAGATACCTACATATAGGCATCACTATTATTTACTGGCATGTAAATTGAATGTCAAGGTAATCAAAAGGTAAAAATTAAAATGTTTTGAATATAAATTTTTTTTTATCTGATACGACGGAAGACGGATCGGTATGGATGTCTGTACCAGAGTGATAAGTAAGTAGGCACATATCTGAGTTAATACTTATGAGATTCAACTCTAATTGGCTACACGCGTAATAACAATAATCTAAGATTCCGTTGTATTTGATAAAATTTGATGGAATAGAGTCTTCGCAGGGTTTACTTTATTGCTTGAGTTACATATTAAAAAATATAACAAATATAATATACTTGTACTACAAACTAGTATAGTTAAAGCTAGCACCAACCATGGATCAATAGTGGAATCAACACGATCCAAAGAATCCACTATTTGCTTATAAGCAATGTTGCTAAACAGCTAAATAAAGAACTATTAACAATGTTGCTAAACTGTAATTAAGACGATGTTGAGTGAATAAGAAAAAGACATACCTAGATAAAAAACACGTGGAAAAACTTTTCTTTTTGGATCTGCATTCAACCTAAGAAGACGGGTTTTAACAAATATTCGAAAGCAGAGTGAATGGAACTATAACTCTTACTTGTATAACTTTATTGCTAAGTTAAATTTATTTTAGATAAAGCAAAATTTGTTAGAATTGATAATAAAGCTTCCCAAAATTCTAAGTAAAAATCACGAAACTACGGGTACATCCGAAAAGGTTTAAATCCATAAAAGACAAATTGATTCAGATGAATATCAGGAAGAGAAAGATATGCTATTCATGACTACTCTCCGGATGATGCATCTGGATTATGAATTCATTGCAAACGAAAGCTGTCCACAAAAATATGTTTTACAAAAGAAAGTATTTAGTAGAGTAGCAAACTCAGGTAAAAGAAAACTAAAACTCAAACATTACTAACCTTTCCTCTGTGTATTGGGGTCAAATTAACCAATACTCCAATTAACTAGTCTATGAAATCTTGAGTTGTTATTTTCTAAACACAAAATAAATATATAAGTTGTCTATCCAACACTAGAGCAATGAAAGAAAATGTTAAAATCGCTATGGAGTAGTGAACCGACGAACAAATAGCTTTGAATACAGCCAGTAAACGTTAACGGTGTCATATTTGTCCTCGATCTGTTGATGTTTAAACACGAACATTATCTGCATAAACTGCATCAACGAAGAAATGATAGATTCCTCCCAAGAAGAAACCGAGGCTCCAGCATCGACCATATTTGCGTATTTTTCTTGATGTTTGTTGTGATTAAATTGAATTTTGTACTTAAGTTTTGTTTAGTTTTATCTTAATTATATTTCTTTTGCTTCATTTAGTAAATAAAATCGATATTAAAAGTAATTTCAAATTTTGTATATAAAATATATGAAAATACATATGGGGTCAGGTGGAGCCCAGTGCACAAACTACGATAAAAAAACTATGCACAGAAAGGTTAATGTAAATTCAATCAATGAAAGACTCGTATTTTGAGAGTAGATTGGTAGTATTTAATGAAGCTTGTTGCTTTTTACATAAAATTGTATAATTGGACGTGGCTCCATGTATCATCAATCAAAAAAAAAACCAATTTCGAGCTGATAGTAGCAGTACGGACCAAAGTAAAAATTTAATTTTATTATCTGTATTTGTTTTCATATTGTATTGGTGCGAGGTATGGACTGTGAACGTGGCCGAGGAGAATAACCTGCGCATATTTGAAAGAAAAATTCTCCGAAAAATACTAGGCCCAAATGATTACAGAATGGAGAATATATAATCAAAATTCAAAAGCAACAGCGAGCTCAATAGTATGATTGATAGTGAGGATATTGTATGGTTTGCAAAGGCCCAACGACTGGCCACGTAAGTCGAATGCACGAAATTCGAAAACAAGCAGTGGTACTGAATAGAAAGTCCGATAGTAGCCATGGAAGACGAAGACCAAGAAGACAGACAACGTGGAAAACGATGCTCAAACCCTACAAATCCCTTTCAATTGAAGACAAGCGGCACAAGATCGACCTTTTTGGAGGAGCATAGTGATGAAGGCCAAAGCTCACTCAGAGCTGTACCGCTATAAGATGATGATGATTTGTTGTCATAGTTAATCCTACTAACTGCGGGTCTATATCCATTATACTTTGATATTTCCAGCTCGGTTAACTTTCAGAAGATTAATTAGAAATAAGATTGTGTTCACCACCACATTGCAAAATAATTAAAATTCTGAGAAAAAAATTTAATTGTCATGGTTGAATTAGAAGATTTTATTATGAACATTTTCTTGCATATAGTAAAAATGCTAAACACAAAAAAATAAACTTAATTTTCTCAAAACTATTAAAACTAAAGTACACAGTTCTTATTTTGCACCTGAACAATTTTGTTCAAAAAATTACATTGGAAAACACAATTATTGTGCTTAGTGGTGATTCGAATTCATAATTATTCGTATATGATTCACTTCAAAGATATTGTTCTCATTCCGGCAAGATAATATGTTTTGGGACTTCTTCAATCTGTTGCTGAGTGTACCGGGTGTTCCAGAGCATGCGTATCAGCTTTCTAAGAGAAGAAGAAAGTTTAAAACAAACGTTATTAAGTAAATCGACGGTGCTCTATCGATTGGTGATATATTCAACTTCCGGGAAAGGACCGGGAAAGAGGTTTTTAAGCCAAAAAATCGCTTAAATTGGCCGAAATAGAGATTTTCAAATGGTAAGGGGTACTTTGTTATTAAAATTCGGATTCTACGTCAAAAAATAAGAAACTTATGATCCCGGAAGAAATATCACCAATCGATAGAGCACCCTCGATTTACTTAATAACATTTTTTTTTTTTAATTTTAAAATAACGGCTCCTTCACTTCGTAAAAAGCTGATACGTATGCTCTAGAACACTCGGTATAGTTCGGCGATCTGGAGTAAAAACGCAAGGTACTATATTTTATAAATCTGTACATACTCTGTACAGACGACGTCAATATCATTGGAAGTTCGAGACGAGAAGTTACCCAATTTTTCATGCAAATTGAAGAAGAAGTGGGAAACCGGGTCTTCATCTTGGTGATAAAAATATACTAAAAATGTGCTGTTAACAAATATACTGTTCTCGTACTATCATATTGGAAACAATGTTACGCTCGACTCATATAAATTTGAGGTAATCAATGATTTTACCTACCTAACATCAATCGCACAAATATTATCCATGTTGAAATAAATCCAATTTATTATCGTTGGAAACCGTTGCGGCTTCAGTTTGTTTAAACCACTAGCCTAGCCAAGCTTCTATCTCAAAGTAAGAAGAAACAAAATTAGTACTGTAAAAAGCATTCATCCATACTATTTTTATATGGTTCTGAAGTGTGGATACTACCAAAAGCAAATGAAGTTTCCACTTCGTATTTTTGGAAGAAAAATTCTTTATGATCCTATGTCGATGGTCCTGCGATAATGGCGAATTCAGCTATTTTACAATATGGACCTATCCAAAAAAAAGATCGAACGAATATGTAAAACAATAAGATGCCAATAATACGAGTTGCTTAACGACATTTACCTAGCGAAAGAGAATCAAAATAAAACAACTTCACTTGCTAATCCATGTAAAGCAGATATAGAAAAAGTATTTCAGGTTAATAATTTTTTCAAAATTCAAATCCTGGGGAACGCATTGACGAGGAAGTTTACATCAGCGTCCGGCAAATGACATATCGACTGATATAATAAAAATTTATATTTTACATAAAAATGTATATCGCACGAATCTACAATTGGACGGGGCTCCATGTATCATCAATCCAAAAAACATAAAAAAACCAATTTCGAGCTGATAGTGTCAGTACGGGTCAAACTAAAAATTGAGTTTTATTATCTGTATTTGTTTTCATATTTAATCCTAACTGCGGCCTTATATCCATTATACACTTTGATATATCCAACCCCCTTAACTTTCAGAAGATCAATCAGAAATCAGATAGTGTTCGATGCCATTTTGTAACGGCAGTGTAATAAAATATCGTCTGATATAATGAAAATTAATATTTTGAACTGGAGAGAGTAGGCTCGGAATCGCAGTAAGTGCGTGCCAGACAAAATTACGCCAGATCCAAAAGTCAAGTTCAAGCTCTTTAGAATCCAGAAAGGAAGTAAGAAAGCAATTTTACAATATTTTCCAGGATTTTGATACATAGGTATGTATTTTTCATATTTGATTCTATTTTTATTTATTATTTAAATATATAAAAAAAAACAGAAATTGAAAATATTATTTTTTCAAATAAGAACAAAAAAACTGAAACAAAAACAACAAACAAAAAATATGTTTTTTTTTTTTTAAAGAAATCAAAACTTACAGTTACAATTTCAAAACAAAATAAAATAAAATTATTTATTTATTTATTAAAACTTATTTATGATGAATCCTTCTTGTCCTTTAATTTCTGATTACTTAAATGGATAAAGGGTAAATGTCATAAATGCCTATATAAATTACATTCGATCATTCTAAAATATTTTTTGTATGGTTTTGTTTTTTTTTTTTATCTTTTTTGTAGCTTTATTACAATTGAGTATAATAAAAAAAATATAAATACAAATTTGAGGATCATCTGGTCTTAATAAATTTTCATTTCAAATATCTATCCCATTTTTTTTTTTTTTTTCATTTTATTATTTTAGTTTTGTATTCATTTGATTCTGTTTTTTTTTATATTGAAATTTAATTTATTTTCTTTCAATTATTTTAAAATTATCAATATATTATTTTATCTTTAAGGATAAACAATAATAATCAATTTATAAAGTAAATCACAATAAGGATTCAATAAATTTCAATTTAGATATTTATTGTTATTTAATACCTTTTATTAATAATAATCTACATTTTATCATTCATATTCGTTTATGGTTTTTAAAGTAAACTAAAATCAATTCATTTTAAAGGATATTTTTATTATCAAGTAATCCTTTGCAATAATAAAGAAAAAAGAAAAAGTGTTGGGTTAAATATTTATTATTTTACTTTATTATTTTATTTTATTGCTCTTTTTTTTGTTTTATATTATTATGTAAATTTTATTGCTTTCAAAATCTAAATATTGGGTCCAGGAAACATTAAAAAAAGTTAAAATAAAAAAAAAAAGATTATCGTTATCCTTAGAATTTACACGATATAAAATTGATAAGCTATATAGATAATTATTTAAATGTGATTTAATATAATTTATTAATATTTATTATTATTATTTTTATAATACTACTCTAACTTTGGTTGATAGTCAGTATGTTTTTAAAATGTTAATAGGTTGGATAGTCAGTTTAGTCAGTTTTAAAAATGTTGAAATGGATTTTAGGTTTATTTAAATTTAACTTATCAAAAACATCGTTAATTACTAAATATATTTAACCCTATAAATTTTATAACATATTATTTACCGACATGATATTATATAGCTGCAGACGTGATATATACTGACCTAAGTAAGGCATTTGATCTTTTACCCCATAGTGTAATTCTGCTGAAGCTGCGTAAATTAGGTTTTCCCAATTTTTTGTTAAATTGGATAGATTCTTATCTTTCTAACAGATCTTACAATGTGCTCTTTAGATTTACCCCTTCAAGTACGTACTACGCTAATTCTGGTGTTCCTCAGGGCAGTCATTTGGGTCCACTAATCTTTATTATTTCCGTCAACGATGTAATTTCGGTCCTTAATAACAGTAAAGTCATCATTTATGCGGATGATATGAAGATATTTAAAGAAATTAGCACAACTAAAGACTCGGCCCTGCTTCAAAACGACTTGAATACCTTCTTAAATTGCAGTATAATTAACAACCTATTACCGACTGTTGGCAAATGCAATGTCATTTCTTTCACCCGCCGATGCGCATCATTCACTGCTGATTATACTTTGGACAACAAAGTTGTCAAACGAGTGACGCAAAACAAGGACCTGGGAGTGATTTTTGATGATAAATTGGCATTCGTCTAACACATAAATTCTATTGTGAATAAAGCAAACTCTATGTTGGGGTTTATTAAGAGATGGTGCAAAGAATTTAACGATCCATACATTTTTAAATCCCTTTACATGTCCCTCGTAAGACCCGACCTGGAATATGCTAGTCCTGTCTGGTGTCCTTATTACACTACTCATAAAAATAGAATTGAGGCAGTTCAAAAGAAATTTCTACGTTACGCTCTCTGCCACTTACATTGGTCGAATCCGCTTGTACTACCACCATACACTCATCGCCTTAAGCTTCTACAATTAAATACCTTAGAAACGAGAAGAATTACTGCTGATATCCTTTTTATTTTTCAAGTTTTTAATAATCTAATTGATTGCAACAATATCAAAACCAAAGTCAATTTACACTTTAATTCCAGTACCCGTTTTCGTTCAAATAATATTTTTATCCCATCCTTGCATAGAACCAGTTACGGCAAATCAGAACCACTAACCAGAATGTTCGCTACCATCAATAAATATAAAAACTTTATTGATTTTTCACTGACCGTTCATCAGGTCAGTCGAATACTTTTGTATCCCAGTTGCCATAGCTTTTGCGATTTTTCTAATTTTTAACACGAAGTAGTTTGTAGTTTTAGTTATTCTTATCTTCTTTCTTTTTATTTTTATAATATGACCTTAAAATTGTAATTTTAATTGTAAAATTATTAAAACCAAAATGTAAATTTAAGCTTAGAATAAGAACTCATTGTAATGTGTTTGAACTAAACATGAATAAATAAATAAATAATAAATAAATAATAGCTTAATATGTAAAATGTGGGTGCAAGAAAATATTCCGGAGAAGTGGAAAGTTGGGCTAATCTGTCCAATTCACAAAAAAGGAGACAAAATGACGTGCAGCAACTATAGGGTGATAACATTACTAATCTCTGCTTACAAAATATTATCCAGATTAGCCTATTTTGCTGAAGAAATACTGGAAGAGTACCAGTGCGGATTCCGAAGCCAAAGATCAACGATTGACCAGATATTCGTTATGAAACAAAGAATGGAGAAATGTTATGAACATTACATAAATCTTCACATGCTTTTCATAGATTTCAAGCAAGCATTTGACAGCATAGATAGAGACATAATTTTAACAACTCTTAGACATTTGGGAATACCTCAGAAATTATCAAACCTAGCCATAATACATGATGCATGAATCAAAAGCTAAAATTGTAATAAAAAAACATATAACCCGTGAATTTAAAATAGAATCTAGAGTACAACAAGGAGATGCTTTATCCGCATTATTATTCAACTTAATTCTACATTTCGCCATAGGAAAATTAGAAAAGAAAGGCAGTATATTCAATTTGACAACCCAAATAGTAGCATATGCGGATGACATAGTAATCATGGCAAAAAATTACAGATATATGCCAGAAGTATTTGTACAATATTAGAAATCGAGACAAAAAAGTAGGCTTAAAGATGAACGAAGACAAATCGAAATATGTAAAAATGTCAAGAAATGAACAAATATGAAGTAATCAGAATATAACAATCGGAGAGTACAACTTTGAACGAGTTACAAGCTTTACATACCTCGAAGCAACAATAAGAAGTGATAATAGTATGTAATGACATTGGATTCATAATAGAATTCGAAAAGTTGCTTCAATCAAAACTAATATCAAGAAAGGCCAAAATGACGATATATAAAACTCTCATATGACCCATTGTGACGTATGGCGGGTGCGATGTATGAACTGTGAACGTGGCCGAGGAGAATAGCCTGCGCATATTTGAAAGAAAAATTCTCCGAAAAATAATCGGTCCAAAAAGATTACAAAATGTAGAATATGTAATCAGAAACAACAGCGAACTCAATAGTATGATCGATAGTTAGGACATTGTACGGTTTGCAAAGGCCCAAAGAATAAGATGGACTGGCCAAGTCGAATGCGCGAAAGTCGAAGACAAGCAGTGGTGCTGAATAGAAAGCCCGATATTAGCCATTGTAGACGAAGACCAAGAAGCAGATGGGCAGACAACGTGAAAAAGGATGCTCAAGCCTTACAAATTCCAAATTGGAGACAAGCGGTACAAGATCGACCTTTTTGGAGGAGCATATAGTGATGAAGGCCGAGGCCGATCCCAGAGCTGTAGCGCTATAAGATGATGATGATTTACCGACATGAGCCTCGGAGACTCACGTTTTAATGTAATAGAAAAAAATTATTTTTAATAAGTTTTTAGTTTTTTTATTTCAAATAAATAATTTTTAGATGTTTAAAAATAACAAAATAAGCTAAAATTAACAAAAAAAAATAAATTTTTAATAATAAAAATAATAAATATAGTTACAAAATAAAACAAAAATGAAAAAAAATTAAATAACAAAATTCATTGTAGTCAAATTGTAGTCACAAATTATATTTTTTTACATTCGAAACATTTCCTAATCGTGGATGAATCTCTATTGCAAAAGCCACAAAATTGTTTTTGAACTTTGGGCGTTATTGGGGAATATAATTGAATTTTGGTGGGTTTTATTTACTCAGGTTCCAGAATTAGGACCAGTTACACATATCTCCACAAATGCTAACGTTTTTGGTATTGCAGTACAAGATGGTGGACGCTTTGTTTGCTTATATTAAAATATTTGCTTATAGCAGAAATAGGTTTAGAATCTGAATCACATATAATTTCTTTGGCATGATGCATTGTGGACATACAATTTACCTACATCTTGATTAATAACATTATCGTTGACAATAAAATTACCTACAACTTTTGATCCTACATCTCTATTGTTACTTCGAATAAAATTATTTGGAATATATACGTTTTATTTGGACGTAAAGTCGCCAACCCAATAGATAACAAAATTTTATGCAAATTTTAACGTTGGGAAATATTTATTCATTATAATATTCCGTCCTATTCCAAAATATGGTTTACACAAGTCTCTACGATATTTCCAGCAAGTCCCAAGAAGGTAGGTAGGTAGTAGTGACTGCCGACAGTACGCCGATACACTTAGACCGATAAGGGCCATTGTGATAAAATCTAAGTCCCAAAGTATACATAAATATTATAATGTACCCTTTTCAGAAAATATAAACCAGTGTATTGAAAACACTGGGTCTATATAGAAAACCTGTTTTTCCAAATCCCGTAAATAGAAAACCTCAAAAAAAAATCAAAATATGTATGTTCAACAAAAATTGTGGATGTGTGTAGCGTTTATAACAAACCAACGAACTTTCCAATTAACAAAATATTGATTGTTGGTATAGAGATTGGTCGGTGGTATATTATGTCCTACATAACATGTAAAATATTACATGTTTATACATATTGATAACACTCATATAACCAGACAGGAAACTAAAATCATATTTCTTTAAAAAAAAAATTATAATTACAACGAAATTAGCTATTTTTAGTTTAAGATTTTATTATTATAATGGCTTCTCAGTAATTAATCTATATATACAAAATAAAGAAAATTCCAATTATTATTCTTAAAATAAATTAAAAAATAATCTATCTAGAATCATATATACGTCATATATAAAAATAATAATGAGATTAAAATAACACTATATTATTTTAATGCTCTAGTCAAACTATGACCTACATTTAAACTTGTATCAATTAAATTAAATTCATTCACTTAATAAATTAACCTTAATTACAGATTCAATATCGTGTCGTTTATCAGTTGTTGTAGTTGATTTGAATATTAAAATAATGTTTTAGATTTTTGGATAGTAGCTATATACATTAATATTATTTAGCTTATATAAATAAAATTTAATAATTTTCCATTATTGTATACTTACGTAAATATGTGTATTAAAAATTATAATGTCTGTCACAATTTAATAATCATAAAACAAAAAAAAAATATTAATTTTGTGATTTGTCATTTTTCAAAACAGAAAAAAATAACAATAAAAAAGAAGTATAGGTAAATGAAAATACCATTTTAAAACAATCAATGTAGAATAGAAATTATAATAGACCTTAATCAGAAACTATGATACAAAAATTAATTTTGAATTATTCCAGATGGAAAAACTTTGATTTCAGTGTTGTTGAATTAACATTTTTTAAATTTGATTTTCCAAAATGTTCAGTTTAAAATTAATTGCTAGAAATAGCCTGGATGACGTTTCTGAACAGACAACTTGCTTAGATTTAGATTAGATTTTACTTTCAGGAGGGGGATCTGACCAATCTAATAAAGTTGTCTGAAGTTGTTGAATTAACATTTTTTTTAATTTGACTTTTTAAAATGTTCAGTTTAAAATTAATGGCTCGAAATCAATTCAACAACTTCAGACAACTTAATTAGATTTAAATTAGATTTTACTTGCGGGAGGGGGATCTGACCCATGTATCACTGCAGCCATCGCAATGGGCTTATTATTATTACCCATATTAATGTTATTAATCACCTGAGTCCTTTTAAGGATACCTGATTTAGTGATCACACTCAGGATATTCTTGAATGGTATGGTGAAGAGACAACTAATAGCATTGCATTGTATTATTTGATACAACAATTCAATTGCTTAATTTTGGGTTGTGGTCTACTCATTATTAATTATTAATTGAAGCTCGATTCTATATTCAAAATCAAAACAGTTGAAAATGTTAATTGGGTCTATATTTTTCATCGTCATAATCATAATATGTCTTAAATTATTTTCAATTTATTTATTTATTTATCAACTGTATCTGCAGGTCAACATTTTCCCTTCCGGAATGTAGGTCTTACTTTTTAAATTATTTAGGTCGAGCAAAGAAATCAGCAAACAAAATTTTTCGTTACGGCTGACAGAGTGAAAATTACAAGCAATCTCTAGCATAACCGCATGACCCGTACTTATTCTTAGATTATTTCAGTGTCAAAGGGTTTCTTGAAATATAATTTTCAAATAAACACAAAACTAGTTAAAATGAAAATTTATATTTTGACTTTTCTGGGTTAGATGTTGTATCGCCGTAGGACCTAAATGACCATGTCCGAAGAATAGCTGTAGCTGAAAATAAGGTACCTTTTCAACAGTATATAAATATTGGGAGGTTTTATGGTAAAATTTTTACGTATTTGGTTTTCAAAGAAAGAAAATAAAGATTGTTTTGTTTTTAAAAATTTTCTACTTTGAACGACAATATTTCCATAACGGCAGCACCAATCATCATCAAATAAATGTTAAAATATGCTCCAGACCGTTATATTTCTAGAATATATAACTTAATATATATATCTAGTTAATCAACAGATATAACGGTTTTTATACAAAAACATCAAAACAACAAGAATAGTTTCAAATGTCCTTTTCGTCCTTAAAGGACAAGATGTGCCACTAATGATATATATTTTTGGAAAGCTCATAATTCCATCTATCTTTCGGATATGGTCATTAGGTCCTACGCTGATAAAACATCTCCCTCAAAATCCCCCTTTATTTTTACATAACATAATATTAACAGTCTTGTGTATAAAGCAAAAATGTTATGTTATCACAAGTACCGTTAGAATAATTAAATTGCTTCCGAAATATCAAAAATTCCATTAGAAGAAGATTTTTTTTAAATTAATTAATTATTCTTATATTTCATAGCGCATCACCGTTGGCTACAATTTTCGGTAGTTATCTTACAACAGGAGGGTAATTTTAACGGTAGATTTTAACGAGAATCAGTTAAATGACATTAGAGTAATTTTAGGTCAAGATATTCCTATTTAAAATTTGTTAGAAATAGATCTATTAAATCCAGAATTCTCACCGATATTGTTTGTAGACTTCTCCTGCAGACTTCTGTTGCAGTCGATTTATCCTCTGGCATCGGTAATAGTTACGATATCACTGCTGATGAGGTTGTTTATGTGATACTTTCTTTTATGACAGTATAATTGGACATGGACTTTTGAAAATTATAAAGTTATTGAATAATTCGAACTCTGCTGGTATAAACGGTATATATAATACCGTTTTACTTACAAATTTTTTATTTTTTTTTTAAAGGTAAATATTTTTTAAATGATTTTTCTTGACCTTCTGTTTTTAAATAGTACAAGATACTTTGGAAAAAATCTTTTAAAACTCTTGTCATATAATATTATGGTTGTTATTATAAGCATAAAATGTCCTTACGAAATTCATAAAAATCTTAAGCCCATGTATAACTTATTAAATGAGTAGACCCGATTTGTTTGACAGTTATTGATCCCAGTTTTCAGCCAGTAAGCCTTTTCTAAAAATTTTGTTTTCAGTTTAACTCCGACTATAACACACTACATGATTGACGATTGAAAACAGTTTATTCCACATATAAATTATATTATTATGACCTGATTATAACCATTTTATCGAATGTATTCAATCACTAGCCTAGCATATTTTTAAATTATTTCAAATTTGATAAAAAAACACACAAAATATTAAGCAATAAATAATTCAAATTCAAAATTCCACATAAAACAATAATCCATAATAAATCAAAACATTTATCACCAAATAAACAAAACAAAAAAAAAGCAGAACAAAACAATAATAATAATAATGATATAATTGTAGATTTATTATAAATCCTTTGTAGTATATTTTTGACCTACAAAATTTACCAAATCTATATTTGATATTATTTTATTTATATTAAAAATTAAATTTTAAAAAACAATGCCTATTAGATGGGTCATAAGCTAAAATATAACTAGGTGGGTGGTAAAAGCAGATGTAGCCGGTAGGTCTTACCCAAATAATATTATAATATACCCCTAGGTTTCAATATCTAAAGAAAACAAAAAAAAAATGGTTAAACAGCCTAACTTGCATTAATTTACTCCTACTATTAATTTATTTTCTATTTAATTGTCATAGTTATTATTTTTTATTAACCTTTAAGTGGACAACAAAACCATAATGTCTTGTACAAGATTGTTTTTGTATAATAATTATAATTTGATAAACTTTCGTTTTAATAGGGCTTATTTTGGAAAAACATAAACGTATAAACATTTACCGTCCGGTAACAAAATGTTCCATTTTGGTGTGATTCGAAACTATAACGGTAAAGGTTTGTTAAATAAAAATTAAACAGTGGCTGTGTTAAAAAGCAAAGAAAATTTTTCTAAAAAAAAAAGAAGGAAATTCTATATTAACTGGAGTTGCATACTTTTAGGTTTAAATACTTGATTTATTCAATGTTTTCAAATTATAAGGCGGAAAAGTTAAGGTGATAACTGTTATAATCGAATTAAGTTTTCCATTTTGTTTTCTATTGTAAGCCCCAATATATTTTATTTAAATCAGATTTGGTATAGTTATTTTAATTTCAATATCGGTAGGTAAATTTAAGTGATGAATGTGTTCGAAGGTTGTTTAATACAGAAATACAGAATTTTGTTATTAACCATGCTATTTACTTTAGTAAAACATTTATTATCAAAATCAGAATGTTACAGATATAAAATTGGTATTATGTAAAAATTGATAAAATAGATTTTAATCGTAATGTTCAATTATTTAGTAAAGCTGTTAAGCAGGATCAAAAATTCTAATCTTATTAATTAGTTACAACAGTTTTTTATAGTCAATGCCTATTTGACAGTTTTATTATATTTCTAAATGATTTATCTGATTTATTTGTATTAAATTAAATTATCAATTTTTTCTGATATGGTAAAGATAAGCGCTATGAACCACAAAACGTGACTAATGTTATGACAGCAATATTAATTACTGTTACCACACCTTTTTAAACCAAACCAAGCCAATGTTATATTTTTATGTTCTTCATAAATTATAAAATTTTTGTAAGCAAATTGAATTACTGTGTTTCCCATATTTCATTCTAAGTGGGCACGCAGTACTATCATCATTGTATTATTATACTATTTTAATTTATTTATTTATTTATTGCCTTAAAAAATTATATGTTTAGAAGAGAGTCCAATTATTTTTTTATGTTACACAGTTTAGACCAAATTTTGTCTTTTCAACTGAAATGTGAAGTTTTTTTATATTTCTATAGTTTTTTGTTATTGATTTTTGAAATTATAATACATACAAAAATATAAACTATACAAGGAAAAGCATTAGGTGTACAAGAAAAACCTTATGTAAAAACTTACAGTAAAACTTAAATAAACTTTTACTTGCAACTAAACTAGACTAACTTATAACTACTAATAACTTTCTTAAAGTATAATTTTAATTTAATTAATACATTAATTTAATGGTGCTGCTGTGAAAATAAACTATAGAACTAGCGGTATGGTCCCTCACAGAGCTTTGATGATTTGATGAGTTACATTAAATAACGTGGCTAACATAATTGCTATTTTTTGTCTCAACCTTATTTCATTAGTATTATTTTAATATATTTTTGACAAATTATTTCTTTCAGCTTTACGTTTTCAACTCATTAAATTTTGTTCGTTATGACTGATAAACTCTATAAAAGTTATTTTAAAAGTTTAAAACATTTAATTAACGGTAAAATAATATTGAATAAGAATATATTTAAACTAGGGGTCCCTGTTGTTTAATTATATCTAGTTCAAGTTAAAGCCAAATTTAAAGTTTTTAAAAGAACATGGATTTGCATGGACTGATATAGACTTCTCATTACAAAGCAGAAAACACTCATGTTTTAATGAAAACTTTGAAATTAGTATGTTTTCGTTAAAAAACATAAATATCTTACTTCTCATTTTCTGTTTCGTTTCTGCCTATCTTAATGTATTTGGTGCATAATACCACATACCATACCATTTAATCAACCATATGATTAAAAAAATTTCAACTGTTTGCGCATTATTGTTTTATTTACAACTTACTTATTATATATTAAGAATAGAGAAGAGAGATAAAATGAAAAGGTGTCTACTGCGCAGGTCCTTAAATGCTTGTCAATTATAATTATAGATGATGAACACATATAGTACAATAAAAATTGGCGGTTAGTTATGAATGTTATGTATTCAAACAAAAATAATAAAACGTTGCCTGGTACCTATATACATATTATGTACGTAAAAACAAAAAAAAATTACTTGAAAGTTTAAATAATAAAATTTTCAATTCCATACATGCATTATTATTGTACATGTAATCCATGCTGTATCTTCTACTCCAAATATACATATACTATATACTATGTATTTACATATGAATGAAGTAGATTTATATATAGATACGTAATTTCATAAAAGTAAAAAAAATTAATTTTGGTGAAAGTTGTAGGTATATAAATATGTATGTACTATGTATGTATGTAATTCTGAAACAGATTAAGCTCACAATTCTGCAAGAGATTTAGTAAAATTTGGGTCTATATTTTGATTGACCAAATCGGTGTTTATTTATAAATTAAGAATATTTTTGGTAAATTGAAAAAATAATATAAAGTTAAAATGCTTGTCAATTATAATTATAGACTAGGGGCCCCTGTTGAGTAATTATATTTCGAGTTGAAATAAAATTTAAAGTTTTTAAAAAAACAGTAATTTACGTACTAACATAGACTTCGCACGATATAGCAGAAACCACTCGTGTTTAATAAAAAAATTTTGTGGTTAGTAAGTTTTATTTAGGACACATAAATACACGTCCCTCATATACTGCTTCGTTTCCGATATATTCCCCATAGTAAGTGGCATTTAGTGAAAAAATTACTAAAAATATAAAGTTTTGTCATTAAAGAGGTATGTATATATATACCTACATAATACATAATTTTAATAAAAACTATATTATTACTACAAATAACCAAAATTTAGAAACAGTTACTTAAAAAGATAAAAATGAAGAATTCAAGTGATTTGTTTTTTTGTTGTTTTTATATTTGTTATTTTAGATGAATTTGTTTTTTTGTTTTTTTTTTTTTGGCATATGTACATAGATTCATTTGCAAGTACATAATGTAAATTATAATAACTGATATGTTTGTTTTTGTTTTTTATTTTAATAAGAACTCACATAATATATATAATGTATTGGCTGAATAATAAAATCATATGAGTAAAATATTTTCAACTGTGTGCGCATTTTTGTTTTATATACAATCTTATATATTATATATATTAGAAGTTCATTAAGGAGTAGGAGAATCGAAATAAAATGAAAAGGTGTCTACTGCGCAGGTCCCTAAATGCTTGTCAATTATAATTATAGATTAGATTAGATTGAGAATAGTATAAACTAGTATAATACCACTGCTAACCAACTGTAGTAAAGTTTGTGTACAGTTTAAAAAAGAATACAAAAAAAATAAAATCAGAAAAAACTACAAATTAAGCAAAAGCAAAATATGGGATGTTTATTTTCATTATTAATTTTGTTGTTATAATTGAGTGAGTGTTAGGGAAATTGATTTTATACAGCTTTTAATAAAGTCAAATAATCATTAACTTAAAATTCCAACTCCTATTTATTTAGAGTAGGGGTCGCAAACATGTAAATTTGTGAAGTGGAAATTTAGTAGCGGATTATCCATTATTACTTTTAAGTGACAAACATGCTTTAATATGAAAAAGAACATTTAACAAATTGCATTCCGAATTTAGGTTTCGTTGCAATGAAAATTAAAAAGGTGACAATACTGATAATATTAATAACTATTCAGGTACAGGTTCTAAATTTGTTGATCAACATATTATTATTGCAAAAGCATTTTTCTTGGACTACATTCAATCATAAAACTTCAAGAAAATCCAAAAGACAAATTTTATTTAACCAGTGTTTTTTTAATTAATACTACATAATATTGGTAAATATTACAATTAAAAGTTATTTATTTTATTTTATTTTATAAGGTAAAAAAAGAAAAAAATTAAAATTCTCAGTTATCACTCTTCTAGCAGGTAGAAAAAAATTCAGCTTCATTTTGCATGTTGATAAGAAAAAAAAAACAAATCAAGTACAAAATCAATTATATATACAATATCTTGTATAGATAATATTGTCATTGCCAAAAGTAAAGAAAAATAATTAAAAAAATCTATACATATAATAAGATGCTTCTACTCTACGTATTAATTGATTTTTGTTTTTTTTTTTAATAAAATAAAAATGTTTGTATTAAAAATAAATGAAAATAAAAAATTTAGCGCAAAAAACCAGGAAGTGTGCGGACAAAATAGTTCATAACTTCTGAAGCACTGGTTCCAGTATAGCCGTTCGAAGATTTTTTTGAAATGAAATTAAATTTTCTTTAATTATGTGAAAAACAAATTATCTTAGGAATTTCACTATTGAATTATAAAAATTTAAAAAGAAATAAAAAATAGTAGTATAAAATTTCAGTAAATATCTTACAAAACGCATTGGTTTGGTTGTTTGTTCAAAATTTAAAATGTACCTACATTTCGCCCAACAAAAAAAAAACACACGTTTGATTAGCATTTTTAAAAAAATATTTATTTGTTTGGTAAATAGGTTACTTGAAATAAAGCCGGAAGAAAGAAAACCGAAATCATATAATTTTTGTTTTCGTCTTTATTTTTTTTTTTAAAAAAACCAATAAAGCCATTTCAAATATTTACATAAGCATTCAAATATTTATAAAAGCAAATTCTGTGTGTAACTCATATACGTGCATATGAATATTCTATAAAGGTGGTATACCCTGATTTTGAATACCGCACATAATTGGTTTTATTATTTAAAAAAGTTAAAGTGCACTGGCAGAATGGACATACAGCGGGAAGTCTGGTGCGTGAGTTGTTACCGCATATACATTATAAACATTATAACAATTCTGGAAAATGGAATTGCCTGATTTTAATCCAAATCTAAAATACATAATTTAAAATTCAAATTTATCATTATCATCTGTTAATAATATTTTTAATTTTAAATGGTAAAAATTTCATGATTTCGGCTTTATTTCAAACGTGGTATTGAAATAAAGCCAAAAAGTATATAAACTAATTTTTAATAATATTTCTTTTTATTTTTAACTTTATTTCAACACCCATTTAAATAAAGTTAGAAAATGTCATTTGGCTTTATTTCTTTCGGATTAATTTCAGGTAACAATTTCATAAACTATACAATCATTTATTTGATGATACGGTTGGTATGAATTTACATGCAAATTGTACGATAAGTAAAAAAAAAAAAATAGTATATCTGTCTGCTTCAAACAATAATCGCTTAAGTCGACATAAGAAAGAATCGAGTTATGACCACTATGAGATTCGTCATGTTGTTTTACACATTTCTGGCTTGGTGTGGTTCTCGTACGATACTTGTAGTTAAAGTTATCGTCAATAGCATAATGGCTTATCTCAATATTGCATTGAAGAACACTTGCAATAACAACTTAATTAAATTTAAGATTATAATTAAAGTATTTATTTTTTTGCAATATTAGCTTATTTTGTTTTAGGCTATTATTGTTTACGAGATATATGGCATATTATTTTATAACTATATAGAATATTATAACCGCTTATCTCAAGTAGGTGATTATTGCATAATTAAAATTGCAATAAATAAATTCTTAATTTGAAATAGGTTTTTATTGTACGTTGATACTGTACTAATGAAATCATTATTTTAACTTAAGAGATTATTGTACATTGTGATTTAATCTAACGGTTTCTTAACTGCTACTAAGTTGTTATAATGCATGTCTTGTACGAGTGAAATTTCAGTTAAGCTTTTATTGTAATGTGAAAAGGTTTATTGTTTTGCTGATTAAGTGAAGTACTAGCAGTGTTATAAATTATTAAAATAATAATAATTGGAGAAAGTAAATATTTTTGATATTTTTGTGGAAAACATTATTAGAATGTCAAAACGCACTTTAAAATTTTTAGAATTAGCTAAAAATTATAATAAGAAAAACCAAGTAAAAATAGTACTGATTGAAGATGAAGGTAAATATTTTGATTAAAATACATACATTCCAGGCACGAAGCGTCCATATATTGAGTTGAATGAGTGCTTCCCCAAATCAAATATTATTTATTATTTTTTACAATTTAATATAAAATATATATTTGATTTAATATAAAACTTACTTAACTACAAAAAGTCAAATCGAATGCAAAAAAAAATTTCACACAAAAATTATATATGCATAGATATGTTTAGAAAATAATGCGTATATAAACATCAATATTTTCTATTATTCTTTCAATCAAACAAGGCAACAAGAGATATTCAACAACCACAAATTCAAAATATTTGAAAATAATGAATGCCTATTAAAAATCATTATTCTCTTACCAATATAGCTATAATAATTATACATAGCATAAAAATATAATGACAAATTAAGTATAATTCTCCTCATTTACAATATACATACACTCAAACACACTGTCTCAATTTAGTTGCCTAGCAACAACAACAAAATAATAAATGAAGCGACAATAAAATAATATCTTAGTAGGAAAAAAATTGAATGAGTCGCTGATATTCATTCCAAATCTACCTTAGAAAATATCTGATAGAAAATAGATTATCAAGGGAAACAACAACAAAATATCGCATGGCACAAAATGAATTTGCAAACAAAAAATGTAGCTAGGAATGAATTAATTTTGTGCATTATTGTGGTTGTTGACTTAAATGAGAATTAATATTTATATAAATATTGTATGTAGTTTTGGGTTTTTTAGAGAGTAGTATTGATTTGTGTTAAGTAATTCTGTAGTTTTTTGTTATTGAATGTTACATTGTTTATTTTCAGCCATAATTTTGTGTTATGCAGTTTTCAAACAATTTGTTAACAGATGTAAACATTTAAAATGTTTTTTTTTTATTATTTATAGATAATTGTAATTGAGTTATTGAAAGCTGAAGACAAAATCATTTTCGGTTAGAAGTTTTAAGGAAAATTTATTAATTGTTAAAAATGGTAAACCAGGGCTTGCTCTACTAATAACAACAACAACAATAAAACGATGTAATCAGCATTTTTCAGTAAAATCTTTTAATTCGTATACGAGGTATTTTCCAACATAAATATAGAAAATTCATATTCACTTTTTTTTTACAATGCTTTCTTAAAGTCAGAGCTTAAATTAACGTTATATTTTCAGATGAAAATTTTAATAACAAAAACAGTATTTTCGAAATATTGACATTTTTAATTGAAACAGAATTAAAGAATTCTTTTAATAAATATTCCCAACTTTGTAAATTCATAATAACACTTCATAATAACTATTTCAGTTGAGCGATCGTTTTTCTGCCTAAACATAATTAAAACTACTTTCTCCAAGATATAGATGCGAACAATTTTGATTGTCGAAATTAGCAAAAATTTCAATAGAAAAAGAAAAGCCAAAGCAAACTGATGCTTCCTTTTATAGTGCTTCCCCAGCTGAAAATTCCACGCCCCGTCACTCATACATACATACCACGTTTAAATTTACTTATAATATTAATTTTATTATATTATTTTGCTTTATTAACTTGTCGCACTTCTGGTTCTATGGTTTGTTTATTTGTGTATGTTTTCTCTTTTTCTTACTGCCTCTAATAGAATAGGTTGTAATAAGGAGGGGAATGAGATGTATATGTAATATATTCATTTCAAAGTTCTTTCTCTATGAAATTTACTGATTAAAGCCAATAAAAGCCGTATTGTATTTAAAAAGAAAAAAACAACAAAAATAAATATGAAAAAAATATGTACGTACATGAATAATGATAGATATACAGAGCAATCTGAGTCAATTTAAATACTTTTTCCCTAAAAGGCCTTGCTGACTGTATAGGTGACATTAATTGAAAATACTTAGTATTGGCCTCCAAAGATTCAACTACTAATGTACACACATTCGACTTGCATCAATGTTTACCAACTCCTTATTTGCAAAATTCATTATATTTCTACAAAAGAAAACTTGCAATTTGGCTGTGCACGATTGTGTAAAAGGAACGCCCATCATGTCTTTTAAGCATGTTGATAGTCTTAAAATTGATAGCCAACTAAGGCAATTGATATTTTATAGTGATTCATGCGTTGGACAAAACAAAAATTAATTTGCTTCCACTATGTTTCGCTTTTGAATAGTTACCAATTCTTGAAATAATCGACCATAAATTTTTAAAAGTGGGACACTCTCACATGGAGTGTGATTCAGATTACGCTGCCATAGAAAGAAAAAAGAAAAGAACTGATTTAAAAATATTTCATCCGCATGATTGGTATAGTGTAGTTCGCTCTGTAGGCTTAACAGAAATGTATTGTTACTGAAATGAAAAAAAAGAAGAGTTTTTAAATTTTTCATTTTTTTCAAAAAATAAATTCGTTTGTAGAGATCGCAGCAATGACAATTTGTTTGGAAAAACGTAAAGTGATGAAGTTATTGCAAAGATGAGTTTGGAAAAATATTTTAGAAAAACTCTCTACATTACCAAGAACCATTCAAAATATTAAATATATTAAAACGTGATTATAGCTCAGTAAATGTGGAGCTTTATTCTTATAATTGAAGGAACAGTAAAATTATTTTTGAATAAAAAAGCCGATCTTCAGGATTTATTACGTTTTATTGATCCCTGTTTTCACCAATTCTACGAAAGCTTACCAAGTGAAGATACTCATGATATTCATCCAGATTTAATTGAAAATGATTCTGATTTAGAATGAAGTTATTGATTTTATAAAAGTAATAAGAACAATTGTTGATATTTTAAGCAATTTTGACAAAATTTAAGCAACTGCTTAAAAATTTTTTAAAAATTATCATTAAATATTTAAATTAATTTTTTTATTTATTTAAAATATGTTCTTTTTAAGTTTCTATACACATGGAATATTTTTAGTTTAATATAAATGAATGTATAATTAAAATAAAATATGAAAAATATAAAAAAAATGTTTACATTTTCGCCTATAACTACATGCTCCAGTTTCAATTTTACAATAATAAACTAAATTAAGGTAAGTTCCCAAAACTACTGAAATGTATTTTACAATAAAAGCTTAAGTCATTATAATATCAAAAATGTCACATTATTAAATTTGCAATAATCGCTTAACTTCATTTTTTAACTTTTTCTATTCAAATTATAACTAATTTACTCTTTTGGGAATTAAAAATAAATTATCTGTCAACATTTATTGAAAATGTACAAATATTGGTTCATTTACTTCAACAGTCGAAACCTCTGCTAACGAACAAGACAACTGACTGGGCTAGCTTTAAACAAGAAATAGAAAACGAAATAAACATAAAAACAAAACTAAGATCCAAATGTGATATAGATTCTGAAGTAGAAAATTTTATTAATATTATTCAAAATGCTGGATGGAATAATACAAAAAATTGTGAATATAAATCGGTAGGATTCAACTACCCTAGAGAAATATTAAATATGATAAAAATAAAAAGAAGAGCTAGATGCAGATGGCAACAATCGCGTGATCCGGCAGACAAAACTGTGCTAAATAGGTTAACTCAGAATCTTAAAAGAAAAATTAAAGATCTTAAAAATGAAAATTTTGAAAAATATATAAAAAATTTATCAGCTAAAAGAGAAAATAACTACTCGTTGTGGAAAGCAACAAAGAGTACAAAAACCTCGATCTCCCAAATCCCGCCAATCAGAATGAAAAGCGGTGAATGGGCGAGAGATAATAAAAATAAAGCTGAAACATTCGCAGATCATCTTGAAGAAATTTTTTGTCCAGACGAGACAGATTCGGATGATCTCACTGAAGAAAATAATAATTGGCAAGAAAATGTTATATCACCATTTTCAAAGAGTGAAATAGTTGAACAAATTAAAAAACTCAGAGATAAAAAAGCTCCAGGTTTTGATCTAATTACATCGGAAGTCCCGAAAGAACTTCCGAAAAAAGTTATAACAATACTAACACGCATTATAAACGCTGCTATAAGAATAAGGTATGTGCCGAATATGTGGAAAATAGCAGAGATAATTATGATACCAAAGCCAGGTAAGCCCATAAATGAGGTCAAATCCTACAGACCAATATCATTACTACCAATAGTATCAAAATTATTTGAAAAACTATTATTGATTCGAATGAGACCGATCATAGAAAATAGTAATATGATTCCAAATTATCAATTTGGCTTTAGATCTAAGCACTCGATAATCGATCAAATTCATAGAATAACAGACATAATAGAAAAAGCTTTAGAGGAAAAGAAAGTATGCTCTACCATATTTCTAGATGTAGCCCAAGCTTTTGATAAAGTATGGCATCGAGGCTTAATAAATAAACTAAACAATATGTTACCTAAACAATACGTAGATATTATACTCTCATCATATCTAGAAAACAGACTATTCAGAATAAAACAAGACGAAGAGTATTCTACTATTAGAGATATTAAAACGGGTGTGCCTCAAGGTAGTATTCTGGGTCCCATACTGTATTTGCTCTACACCAATGATTTACCAGAAATGGAAAATATAACTGTAGCTACATTCGCTGACGATACTGCGTTGATGACAGTAGGATCAAATATTGACGAGGCTACAATTAAATTAAATTACAAAGAGCAAGCGACAAGCTATACCTCTGGACAAATAAATGGAAAATTAAACTCAATGAGTTAAAATCAGTACATGTAAATTTTACAAATAAAAAATTAGAAAATCAACCACCATTGGTAAATCTGAATGGGGTCAATATACCCCAAGAAAACAATGCTAAATACCTAGGAATGACATTAGATGTCAAACTTAGATGGAAAGAGTAGGTCAAAAAGAAAAAAATTCAGCTTAATGATAAATATAGAGAAATGTACTGGCTCTTAGGTCGAATTTTAAAATTTTGTTATATAATCAGATACTCAAACCGATATGGTTGTACGGCATACAAATATGGGGATGTGCCAAACAGACACATGTACTTTGTATACAAAAATTCTAAAATAAAGTCTTGCGCAACATGGTAAATGCCCCCTGGTATATTCGCAACAGTGATTTGCACAGAGATCTAAAAATTCCTTGCATAGAAAATGAAATAAAAAGATATGCAACAAAGCATATAGCTCGTCTGGAGGGACATGTTAACGTTGAGGCCACTCAACTGCTGGATAATCAAAATGATGTCAGAAGGCTTAAAAGAACTAAGCCACTAGATTTAATACGATAGAATTTCGTAAACTTTTTCTTTAAGAAAATCAAAATAGCAATAAATTAATGGTTAGTCCGTTGGACTAGTATTAATGGGAGGGGTGTGGTTTAGTCAGTAAAAATCTGGCACACAATGGAAGCTACGGGGCTCATTGTGTCTATGAAGATTCCCACCAATCCACGCAAAAAAAAAAAAAAAAAAAATTTACTTCAAAAATTTTTTCATAATTTAATTTAAACCTTTAAATTGATTTTACTCGAAACTGCCATTTTAGACATAGGCGATTATTGTTTGAAGCCACAGATGATATAATCATTAAGTATGTACTCATTTACTTTATTTCAATGAATGCAAGTAAGTGCTTAGAAAATATTTACAATATTAGATGGAATCGATCATATTTACATTTATTAAATTGTAACATAGAACGCCTGAATGGGCATAGGATTGCATATATTGGTTTTATTTTCTCTTAAATTTTGGTAGGTTAATATTTTTATAATTTAATATCTTAAATAGAAAATTTAATACCAATTTTCATGCTTTTCTATACGAATAGCCCTATATAATAATATATTAGAATAATAATTTTATATAGATGTAAATATAATAAAATTGTATTATCTAAAAATGTTAAATTCCAATTTATCATATTAATCGCGATGATTTCTGACATCTGGCGGTTATGGTTTGTTATTTTAAATGTCAGAATAATAATATAAACTTAAAATGGTGTTTATTTATTTCTTTTATTTATATTTTTTTTTTTCTCTTTTTTTCTTCCGGTTATTTGTCAACCAAATACACAAATATAGAAAATAAATAATAATTTTAACGAAAAACTTTTGAACATTGAATTAGAATTGTAGCCATCTAATAAAAGCAAATTTTCTAACTCTTGATTTAATGCTTTTCCTGAAATATTCATATTTTATAATAATAAATATTTAGTCCTTAAATACAATGTAAATTTGTATTGAAATATAGAGAAAGAATAAAAATAGGTATAAAACCCTCATCCTTTTATAGTTTACACAATAAACCAAAAAATAACTGTTATTTTCAGTTTGCTTAACAAAATAAAATATTTAAGATGATAAAATCGAACTAAAGTACAATAAAAAAAAATGTTAAGGGAGAAAACTTTGTAAAATAGAATCAAAGAACAACCAAAACCAAAATTAAGGAGTATTAAAAACAGAACACGTATTACAAGGACAACCATTTAGAGGTATAAATAAAAATTTATGTCCTTGTGAAAACATTACCAGTAAAAAAAAAAAAACAACAGCAACGATAAAAATAAAGTTTTTATATATGACTGATGGCATTTGGGGTACACTGGCACTGGAAGGACATAATTCATTTACAAAAAAAAGGATATATGTATACATAAATTCTTAAACACTTACATATTTAGTTTCGAAGAAAAAAGGACTTAAGTTATTATTGTATGTGTTTTGTTTTTATTTATTTATTTTTATTTATTTTATTTTTATTTTTTTTTTCTGGTTTTATGAAAGAAAATAAACACCATTCACAGTTATTTTCTTTCATTCTTTACTTTCTTTCTATCCTTTCACTATCTTTAACTTGTCACTTAAAAAGTTTTTTTTTTTTTATGTTTTACTTTTTGGACAAAGTTTTTAGGTCCGTGAAAGTTTTTAGTAAAGTTAAAAAAGATCCACTTACTAACCCAGTTTCTTATTATAAAATATATAGAATATATACATTAATAAATGTATGTTGTTGTTATTTTATAGCTCTGTATGTATTTTTGTTGTGATTTAAAGTAAAAAAACAAAAATCAGAAATGTCCTTTATAGTAGCAAAGAGAAATAAAACAACATGCAGAGTTATTTTAGAGAAGAATATAAATTAAAGTAAATTAAAATAAAGTAAAAAAGTAAAAAGAGAAAAACAACAACAAAAAAAAAACAAAAAAAAGTAAAGAAATAAATAAAAATTTACTAGAAAGAAGTCGACCATTTTAAAATTTGAAATTTATGATGACATTTGAACAAATATGAGATGAGTGCTGGAAAATCTATTTTTAGTCTCTAAAAATGTAAAAAAAAATTTATTTTTTTTATTTTTGGAAATAATATAAAATAAAAAATTGTAAATAATTTGCGGGAATTATGAGACTGTATGTACATTAAGAAAAAGACAAAGCAAAATAAAACATTTTGTATATTATAATATTGCACCTGATGACTATGTTACTGGATTAATTATGATTTAAGTAAAGACAACATTTCGCCTGTTCAACTGTTTGCTAAAGTTAAATTTTCTTCACGTTCTAGACTAAGACCTGCTAATATTATGTTTAATGTGCAGATCTATGTATTTTTATTTGTGTTGGGTCTTTGTGCTATTAAGGCATAAAGTCAAGTCTACTACAGATTTTAAATTAGACCTAGCATGTGTTCAAATATCTTTTACCCATTCAAGATATTTTTCAGAAAGCATTTTTTTTAAATTCGGTTTTTAAAGAAAATTTGATTGAAACAAATCTAATTCATTCTGTGTTGAACCTGGACAAAGCTCAGAATCCTGATTATATTTTAAGTTCTACACATTTGATTAACACCAGATGTACCAGAATCTAAAATAGTTTAGTTGTAATGTAAAATATATATAGTCGGCTCAAATCAGTCTTCTGTGCTGTTTTGTTGTGTACAGTACTAGTTTTTGTCAAAGGAAAATTTTTTTTTTTTTCTAAATTTAATTTATTTCATCATTCCGTTAAAAAAGGAATAAAAACAAAATTAGTTTTTTTTGGTTATTTTTCTATATTCATTAATGTGAATATTTAAACAATAACATTCTAATATAAAAAAAATAAATACAAACAATCATACAAATATCAAAATCAAAAAGAAGACGAACATTATCGCTTGACGATAATGTAATTGCAATGTCTTAAAAAAAAACCAACAATGTATCGCTAACCACCGTGGGAAAAAAAACAAAATTGCCTGCAACAGCAGTAATAAATCAAAACAAATTTGTTCCACTAAGTCAAATAGTGGATGAAGAAGAAAAAGAAATTAAAAATGTTCAAATAAAAAAAGAGCACGTGCCACCTATAATGTCAATGACCGACCTTAATATTATTGAAGTCAACAAAATGATGATTGAATATAAAATTAATTACAAAATAAGAAACACCAGCATAGGTAAAAGTATTATTTGTAATAACTTAGAAAATTTTGAAAATTTAAAAAAAAAATTAACTGCAAGTGGTTGTAAATATTTTACTCATGAAATCAGAAATAATAAATCAACTAAAATAGTATTAAGTGGACTTCATGACGTCGATCTAAACGAATTAAAAAGTGAACTTCTAAACAATAATGTCATAAATGGTAGTGAAATCAAAAAAATGAACATTTTCAAGCAGAGGTATAGAGACCAGGGAACTTACCTACTATATTTCCCAAAAGGTTCTATAAAAATCGGGGATCTCAAGAGTAAGTGCAAATATTTATTCAACACAGTGGTGCAATGGCACTACTATAAAGCAACAACAAATGGTACAACACAGTGCTACAAATGTCAAACTTGGGGGCATGTAGCCAAATATTGCAATTTGGCCCCAGTTTGTAGAAACTGTGGTCAAAACCATAGTTCCCTATCCTGCCCTAACAACCAAATTGAAGCAGGGAAAACAATAAAATGCTGTAACTGTAAAGCTGAGCACAAATCAAGCTCTAAACTTTGTCCTGCCAGAGCCCAGTACTTGTCGATAAAACAGACTAGAAATCAAAGTGTCAAGATCAATAAGCCAACTTCTCGTTTAGTGGCACCTTCAACAAACTTTGTAACTAATTCAGCAAAATTCCCGAGATTGAATAGCTTCTACAAGGACAACAACACACAGTCAGGAGTTCCAGCTGTAAATTATGCACAGGTACTCAAACAACAACCCTATGGTAATATTTGTAGTATTAGTAATAACAATAATATCAACACTAGTAATAGTAATAATTTAAAAGATACTAACAATTTATTCTCTATGTCAGAAATTTTGTCTCTTACTAACGAAATTATTAGTAGACTAAGTAATTGTAAAACTAAACAAGAACAATTTGTTTTAATAACAGAAATATCCATTAAATATGTGTATGGTAACATCAATAATTAATTGGAATGCTCAAAGTATTCGTCCAAAATCTTTGGAGTTTTTTGAATTTATGAACAAAAATAACATCCAAATTGCCACTATCACAGAGACATGGCTGAAACCTCACATGTCGCTTTACGACAATAATTATATCTGCTATCGTGCAGACCGTATTGAAGCTCTGCATGGTGGAGTCGTTCTAATTATTGCACGGAATATAAAACACACTCTCCTACCCTAAAACTTGGCGACGATGTATTAATAACTAACTCAGAAAAAATTGAGGCTTTAGCTGAACATTTTCTAAAACAACACAAGATTACCCAAAATTTTAGAGACAATGCAACGGAAACTGCAGTAAATAATTGTATCACCGAAGTAGATAATATTGACGTATTTCCAAAAGGCGAATTTACATTGAAAGAAATACAAAATATTTGCAGTAAATTGAAATCCAGAAAAACCCCTGGTGCTGACGGTATCCTAAACACCGACCTAAAAATGCTCCCAAAAAAGGCTCTAAAATTGCTTCTAACTATTTTCAACCTATGTCTTAAATTGTGTTATTTTCCAAAAAGCTGGAAAGATGCTACAGTTATATGCATTCCAAAAACCAACAAACCTATAAATGAGATTGGTAGTTATCGTCCAATTAGCCTACTAAGTTCGATCGGAAAAGTCTTTGAAAAGGGACTCCAAATTACGGTGCAAAATTTTGTCGAAAACAATCAAATTTTACCCAATGAAAACCAAACGGTTTTCGACCTGAACACTCTGCTGATCACCAACTAGTACGCATAACGAAATATATCAGAGAAAAATTTGAAGAAAAGAAGTCTGTGGGTATTTTAATTTGTGATATAGAAAAAGCTTTCGACTCTGTATGGCACGGCGGTTTGATCTACAAACTACATTGTCTGCAGTTTCCCCTATACTTAGTCAAAATAATTAAAAACTTTCTATAAAATAGAACTTTTTGTGTCAAAATCAATGACACTCACTCTTTAAAATTCCAGTTGCCAGCAGGCGTGCCCCAAGGATCAATTCTAAGTCCTATTCTGTACAATATTTTTATATCTGACATTATCATCCCAGATTCATGTTACATCGATTTGTTTGCCGATGATAACAGCCTGTATAGTACTAATGCAAATCCTGTAGTCATTATGCAAAATTTGGAAAGCGGGTTCAATACTCTTCACCAATACTATTACAAATGGAAAATTAAGATCAACGCTTCCAAAACGGCCGCCTGCTTCTACTCAACGAAAAGAAAACCATGTAATTTGCCAAGCAGAAACCTTAACCTAAATGGTACTGTTATCGAATGGAGTTCCAGAATTAAATATCTAGGAATTATCCTAGATCCAAAACTTACTTTCGGACCCCTCATTGAGGATAAAATAAAAAAAAACCTAATTTTAATTAAATCTCTCTATGGTTTAATAAAAAGAAGATCTTCCCTATCTATACAAAATAAAACTTTGATTTTTAAATCAATATTCCAAAGTTTATATTTATATGGATCCCCAATATGGGGAGATTGTGCCAATTGCCACATAAAAAAATTACAAATTACGCAAAACAAGCTTCTAAAAATGATCTTAAATCTTCCATGGTATCACAGCACGACGGATATACACTTGAAATCAAAAAGTCTGCCGATAGCTGATAAAATTACAAACAGGCAAACAAAATTCAACAACAAGTGCGAATACTCAAGTAATTACTTAGTTCGGAGTCTGATTAATTATTGATGATTGACAGGCTGCGCTTGTCTAGTTTTACTGTTTGTACCGTGAGAGTTCAACTTGAACCTTCAATCAGCCAGGTTGTATTTCTTTATTATGTTGAAAGTAAAAACAAAAAAAAAAAAAAAAACAAATAAAATTAATCAAAGTTAATAGTTGATTACAAAAAAAAAAAAAGAAAATTAAAGAAAAACTAATTTTTTTTTTTTTTTAATTAATGTTAAAACAAACAATTACATAGTGATAGTGCATATAATTCAATAGGTTGCCTTAATGCAATCAGTGCATAAAAGCAACAGTGAAAATGATTTAAGAACAAACATCAATTTTAAAATATGCGATTTTTTAAATAAAAATAAGAGCAAAATGGGTGGAAATCTAAAAAAATAAAAGTCTGGGTAAAGCAGCCAAGAAAAATGAAAAAGAATTGGAAAGTTTGAGGAATGAAATTGAAAAGCTGAAAAAAGAACTAATGAAAATAAAACAACTAGTTGGAAAGATTAACAGCAACATAATTAGCGAAACACGGTCCGATAATAACCAATTCGCACCATTAATGGATTTGGATAATCACGATGATTCCAATATAGAAGATGATCTGTGCAAAAACGAGGAAGATTTCATTGAAGTCTTGTCAAAAAAGAATAAGGAAATTAAAAAAAAAAATTCTGCGACTACAATTGATAAAAATGAGGTTACAAAGCATACTTCTACCATAGCTGATAAAAACCATACTCACGCAATTAATAGTGGTATGGATTCAATTAACATACAAGAGACTACCACACAGAAAATGCCTCCCATCAGCATTTTTCAAACTGATATGACGTTTATCAAAAATAATTTAAAAACTAAATACAATATAGAAAATTTTTTAATTGAACAATTGAATGATACACATTTTATATTGTATACATATAATTTGTCGCACTATAAAATGACTTGCGATTTTCTAAAAAAATCAAACACTAGTTTCTACACATACACACCTAAATCAGAAAAAAATCATACTCTTGTATTGAAAGGGTTACTAAATTCATACACGTGTGAAGAAGTTAAAGAATTATTGAAAATAAAAGCAAATGATAACCTCAAAATTGAAAAAGTTATTAAACTACCAACAAAAACACAAAACAAAAATAATGAAATATCAACAGAAACACAAAATAAAAATGATAGAACATCACCGTTCTTTATTGTTCAAATAACACCAAATAGTTTAATTAAAGAACTTCATAAAATTAAATCACTTGACCACCAAATCATCAGATGGGAAAATCTCAGAAAACCAAATTTAACACAATGCACCAGATGCCAACGATTTGCCCATACTGCCTCGAATTGTAATATGGATTACAGATGTGTCAAATGTGGAGAAAGCCATACTCCCGGAATTTGTAAAATTAAAATAACTGATCCAAAATCAGAATTATTCTGCATTATTTGCAAACAATCAGGTCATCCATCTTCATATAGCGGATGCCCAGAGCGAGCAAAAAGACTACAACGTCGAGAAGAAGTAAAACAACTGATGAAAAATAAAATTTCTAATAGACACGTTTTGCTGAATAACTATGTACAGCCAAATATGACATATTCCAACACAGTAAGAAATAATGCTCTAAATTTAAATACTTTAAATCAGAATAATACAAATACTAATCTAAGTAGTAACAGAAATAACATAGATATAAATATTTTAAATGAAATCAAAAGTAGCTTAATAATTATACAACAAAAATTTACTCATATAGAAAACAAATTAAATGAAAACTCAAATAGATTAGAATTCGTTTACGAAATGTTAAATCTCACACCAAACTATCAATAATAAGTAATAAACATACATTAATATCAGCTAACGTCAATTCACTTGTTTCTCACTCAAAGAAGCTTTCTCTTATGCATTCTCTCGAAAATTACTCACCAGATTTGATGTGTGTGTGCGAAACAAAACTTAAACCAAGGCATGAGTTGAGTATTCCAAATTATAACATAATTAGAACTGATAGAAAACTTGACGAACAAGGAGGAGGCGTTGCCATACTTGCCAAAAACAAAATAAAATATACAACAATTGAAAATCCCGCTTTCAATAATTTTATTTGCTTAGAATCATGTATTATCTTAACTAAACTTCAAAACAATAAAAAATTATATATTATTTCAGTTTACGCACCACAAAAAAATTCGCATTGCTTCATTAACGAATTCACAAAAATATTCGAAACATTATGTTTAGACAACCCAAATAATTATTTTATAATAACTGGTGACCTTAATGCAAAGCACCTTAATTGGCTGAACACTAATAATAATAGTAGAGGAAATAAACTTTATAAATGCTTTGAACAAAATAAAATATTATACAAATGCAAATTACATGTAACTGATTCTCCCACACTACCCCGATCAAATTCCTATATAGATTTAATCATTAGTGACATAAGAATAAATATTACCAGCTCTAGTACAAGCAATAAGCCTACAACAATTCAATTGATAGCGACCATTGTGGTATTCTATTAAAGTTTGAAATTAATAACGATATGCTTCTAAATTCAAAGCAGTCAGGCCATGTTAAATTCCTGTTCAACAAAGTGAATTGGAACAAATTTAGAAAAAAGCTAGATCTTAACTTCATAGATACTTACGAAAATAATTTTAATCAAATTGTAAATAATGCAAATATCCAAATAAAAGAAATAAACTATCATCTCCTTAAATTAAATGAAATAATCTTACAAACTATGAATGATGTTATTCCGAAGTCCCATATGCACAAGAATAGTCTTAATATATATTATTCGTTCAAACTAAAAAGACTTTAAAAAAAAAAAAAGTAGTTTAATGAACGATATTCATAAAATTTATAAACAAAGCTTAAATTTCTCAACACAAGAAATAAATCTACTCAAAAGTTTACTTAGAAATATAAATACTCTCATTAAAGAACAAATTAAAATTGATATTAATACATACTGGAATAATAGGTTAAAAAATATTTCTCCTAATAACCACAATATGTTTCCCGAAATCAACAAAATTTTCAGAAGTAATAATGGAAATCTCAATATTAAATGCTTACACGTAGACCCTAGTGACCAAGAAATATTAACTCAAAATAACATAGATTTTATTAACCTAAATAAAACAGTCAATAATAAATACATTTTAACTAACTCCGCTGATATACATAATGTCCTCGGCACTTATTTAGAACACACGCACAAAAAAAATTGTAACCTTTTAATGATTATTCATCAGAATAAATTCAATTAGAAACCGAAATAAACAAAATCAAATTAACAACATTTCACTATGTAGCTTTAATGACCAAAACAAATCAGATAGTCAGCATGAAGAAAATAGTTATTTTACAAATTTGGATAAGCTTAACGAAAAACTTAGATGCTTAAAGCCAAAAACATCATCATGGTTATGATAATATTCCTAATGTGGTCTTAAAAAACTTAAGTAATAAATTAGTCACACAATATGTGATCCTTTTCAATAACTGTCTAAACTATTCCTACTACCCGAAATCTTGGAAGAAGGTCAAGGTTTTACTATTTAAAAAACCTGGTAAAGAACCAGCTATACCTGGAAATTATAGGCCAATAAGCCTACTCCCAAACATAAGCAAAATTTTCGAAACACTAATCAACGACAAAATAAGCGTACATGCTGCTGAAAATAATACATTAGTGGACAACCAGTTTGGATTTAGGCACAAGCATAGTGCAACTCATGCTACCACGAAATTAGTTTCAGATGTTTGCTGGAGTGTTAATAAGAAAAATGCTACCGGAGCATGTCTCATTGACCTTGAGAAAGCATTTAATAGTATATGGTTAGACGGACTTGTTTACAAACTTTACAAATATAAATTCCCTAACCAACTTATTAAATATAATTCACGATATGGTATCGGACAATAAATTCTACATTTCATCTAATAATACAAAAGCATGTGTTAAAATATACAACATCGAAAATGGTCTACAGCAAGGCACGGTTAATTCACCTATCTTATTTTCATTATATATTAATGAATTATTAGAACTTTTGAATGCATTCAAAGGCGAAAATTTCTCATTAGCCTTTGCTGATGATATAATAATGTACGCTAGTGATAGTAGAATAGAAAACATAAACATAACTGCTCAAAAAATGTTTAACATTATAATTGATTATTGTAAAGTCTGGCTGCTAAAAATAAATTACAACAAATGTTAAACTGTACTCTTTCGAAATACCTACAAGAACTTTAATTATAATTTGAAAAAACATTGGAGGAAGTTTAACATTAAAAGTCCTACAAATGAGATTTTACCAAACAAAAAATCAGTTAAATACCTAGGAGTTCATCTAAATTATAACTTAAATTATTCGCAACAAATCAAGGAAACATTATCTAAAGGCACTAAGGCCTTTATGGCTTGTAAAAAATTATTTTATAATAGAATACTAAACACCAGAGTGAAAACCATTAGCTACCAAGCTTTTATTAGACCCATACTCACTTATGCAGCACCTATCTGATACAACATAAGTGCTAGCCTAATGGAAAAAATTAGGAAATTTGAGAGAAAATGTATAAGAGTGTGTATTAATGAAAGTAGGAAACCGGAAACAAATTACGTACAGTTTTACTCAAACAAATACATATACAAAAAATCAAAATTAAAAAGAATCGATAATTTTATAATTAAGTTGATTCGCAAACATTTTGATAGAGCAATTAAAACTCCTGAGAATGGTTTAATATCTCATATATTCTACCATAATGAGGAGTATATTAAAAGAACATTAAAATCAGGGTTTATAGCACCCGAACATTTTATATATCTAGATAAAGAAGGTTTCATCCAAAACCAAAGCCATGTCCCAATACTATTTCACTATAGTAGACGGGCTACGTGCACTAAAATAGATTATGAACCAAGTGATATTGACATCGGTAGCTTAAAATTCGATACTCATATTCCTATTAAAGATATGTTTGATTACAGAGATTATTGGTGGTTAAAAAATTAAATAGAACCTAGTAACTTTTACAGTTTAGGGTTATTGTAGGTTAAGTTAGTTGTTAAGGCTTAATTTAAGTTTTTATATCACAAACTAAAAGAAAATGTATTGATTTTTTTATAAATTTTTTTTTTACAATAGTTGAAAATAGAAATTGAAACCTAAATGTTAAAATAATCAAGCATCATAAAACCAAAAATGATATCAAAATTAACAAAAAAAAAAAACATTATATATTTTTTTATATGTTAATAAGTATTTGAATTTAATCTAGTTTTGTAAACTTTTTACTGGATACTGTAAATAGAAGTAATAATAATAAATAAAAGTTAAAAAAAAAAAAAAAAAACTGTTTGTACCGTTCGCTTTTAAGCTAAAGTCATAGTTATAGTGGTAGTAATAGTTATAATTATAGTTGTAGTTTCCTAAGTTTTTTTTTTAGTTTTAGTTCTAAGTTTGATTTTAAATAAAAATAAAAATAATCGAAAAGGTTTTTTTTCTCCAATTTTCCTTTTGTCCAAGTAAAAGCATTTTGTAATCCATAATTAAGCAGGCAATGTAGTAATATGTAAAAAAATGTAAATTGTAGTTGATAAGATGATTTAATCTAAGCTCTAAATTAATATAAGTCGATAATTTCAGTATATGTTAACTATATTTTGGAATGAATAAACAAAAATTAAATTAATTATAGTCGGCTCAAAAATTATTTATGCACGTGTTCATTTCACAATCTAAGGAAGCAGTGCATTATTTTCTTAAGATGATTTTAAAGCAAAATAGATTAAAATTTTAATAATTTCAGTTGTTTCTAGTCTCTTTGTAAGTGAGATTAAATGACAAAATGAGTAAGAAGCGTGAATTAACGATTAAAATTAGAAGTGTAGTTGTAGCAGAGATTTATTTTTAAGTGCTGTCACCACATCATGCTCATAGAAATACAATAATTAGATATCAAGTGATGAAACGAAAATATATTGGACTTGTTCATAATATTAAATGTAGAAGTCAAAAATATAAGATAACAAAAAAGAAGACTCACAAATAATAAGAGCTGTTAAAGTAAATTCCAGCATAACTATGATACAGGTCCTGAACATGTTTAATAAAATTAAACACAGAAGAAGCAACAAATGTGATAAATAGATTGAGACAAATAAACATTAAGACATAACTCGGCACAAAAGAAGCTATATTTTTCTGGAAAAATAAACACTTTAAATTAAAATTTGCTAAAGAATATTTAGAGATCTTCCTGAATTTTGACAAAACAGTCTTTGGACAGTTGAATGTATATATACTAGACGGTATTTACGGAAGAAAATTTTATCTTTAAATAAGAGTGGTACCTATACCTAATTGTACAAGACACAAGAACAGAGACAGAGGTTTTGAACGTCATTAAAAATACTTCGGAATCAATGAAAATTTCAATTTCGGAATTTCGGAACCAATGAAAATTTATTCATTTAAATGTCTAGGAGACTCTAGAAGGTTATAGAAGAAAAAAAAAGACAAAGAAGAAAATACTTTCTATTAGGCATCACGAAATAGATCCAATATCCTTAGAAATGGTTGAATATATTGCAAAAAAACTCTTTTTTTTTTCAGATTTTGTTCGTGCATTATATTTTTGAGTGCAAATAGTTTTTGAGCAATAATTTAATTCAATTCAATTCATTTATTTACCCAAATATTTACATTTACATACAAGTACTTTTAATTTTACAGAGATCAGATTTTATACTAATATGAAAAACCTCACTAAAATTTATGGTTTTAATAAAACTTAGAGCTAATTATCTTATACTACATACGGCTACTAACGACTACTTAAACTAATTATTATTATTTAAAACTACAATGTTTTACAATTTATTAGTATAAATGTTTTATTAAATTATTTTCATCTAATTGGCACTTGTCTATAAGCTTTCTAGTTTTTAATGCAATCAGAAATTAGTTCGACTTTTGTTTGGTAATGGAGTTTCTTAGCCGAGTAATAAAAAGGTAGATTTAACATTAATTTTAATATTTTGTTTTGCGCTATTAGCAATTTTTTTATGTGGGTATGTGAGTGATGTTGTGATGCTTTGTGGACAGTCAGGTGGTTTTTAGGGTTTTGCTATGGGTATAATTTTTCCCTCTTCCCATGAATTTGGAAAATACCCTATATAGTTTTAAACAATTGTTTAGAATTTTGATGAAAAATTCTAGATCATTTTTTGGTAGCTTTTTTATGGAAATTCTAGGAATTTGATCTATTCCAGGTGCCTTGTTATTTTTTAAGTTACGAATTATGTTTAGGATCTCAGTAGGCTTTACCTTGACGTTTTGAGTAGAGAGCATCGATGAGATGTTATTTTCTATGAATTCGCTAACCAGGTCTTGGGTTGTTTTGGTTGGCGTAAGCTCTCTGGTAAGCTATTGCTTAAGAGAGAATGTTTTCCCTAAAATATTAGTATTTTCTTCGGCTATGATATATTTCGTATTATTTCCCTTAAGTGCCGGAATTACTCTGTTTTTATTTTTTACAATTTTACATAAATTCCAGACGGGTTTGCTACCTTTTTGTAATGTTTTCATAGTGTTTTCCCAGTAAATATTTCTAAATTTTTGTACTTCGTCCCAAATCATTTTATTTGTGTGATTCAGTTGAGCTTTAAAAATAATTAATCTATAGATCTTATCCATTTTCTTCGGATTGTATCAGATTCAATATAAAGGAAGGGAAACTTTTGATGATATTATTTTGTACTTCTTAAAGGAACTGAAACATATATAACTTCTTTGATTTTTAGTTGAAATTCCGATATCTTATTAACTATTTTTAATTCATAAGAATGTTTTTTTTTATTTAGTACTAGCTTTGTAACCCGTCATAAATGACGGAAGCAAAATAAATCCTGGTTTCTTTTTTTTTTCATTAGATTCTTTATTCCGAAATTACAGTACTTATGTTTATATCACTTTTTATTTATTTTTATCTATGTTTATATTGGCCTAACCCTAATCTTTTTTTTTTATACAACAGAAAAAGAAGTACCATACCAACAAATTTGTATAAAATGTTTGTATTTTTGTATGGTATACTCGTACTCACTTCCATTTAGTTATAATTCGTTAGTTGGGTTCCATTTAGCATAAACTAGCAAAGTTACCCGACGTTGTCCGGGTCGACCACAAAATGAATCGAATTTATTTCAATGAAGTTTGATTTATGAATCGAATTGAAAAAAATTGGTTTATCAAAAATATTCTAATATTTTTTTTCACTACGATAAAAAAATATCAACAATACTCCAACTTATAAGCTATACTTATATTAAAATTATTTCTTTGTAAACAATATTTTAGTGATCTTTTCTGATGAAGTATAAGCAAATACGCTCCTTGCTGTTGAGGTATTCTTGAAATAAAGAAATGTTCGTTTTTTCCACAATCAATTGGAATTTGTACTTAAATGAAATGAGGATGCCAAGTTCTTATTCTTAATCGAGTACCGTAGTTTTAGGTTCTTCAAGTTTCGTAGAAGCACTATTGAAGCTACTACTTTTAATTCCAATTGATAAGGAGCAACAACTTCATTTTCATCGATAACTGTATCTATCGATTTGTACACATGGCCTCCTGGAAAACTCTGCAGTATTTTCTGATTAATAAAAATTTTATACTGATTCCTAAATTCGAAAATACTTTTTCAGGACAAAACATGTTTTTTTATTTTTCATAGAATACCTATGAATAAATTTTCATGCCTGTAACACAATTGGTTTTTGAAATATTCCTGAAACGTACGTGCTAGGAGTTGTACGGCAGCAACCCGAACCAGTCCAAATTTTCGAAATCGGTAACAGTCGAATTTCTTTATTTGTGAAAGAGTATCTAAGTGCAAGTTTTTATGCCTATAACACAATTCGTTTTTGAAATAGTCCTGCGACGTACGTGATAGGAGTTGTACGGCAGCAACTCGAACCAGCCCAAATGTTTTAATTCGGTAAAAGTCGAATTTCTTTATTTGTGAAAGAGTATCTAAGTGTAAGTTTTCATGCCTGTAACACAATTCGTTTTTGAAATAGTCCCGGGACGTACGTGCTGGGAGTTGTACGGCAGCAACCCGAACCAGTTCAAATTTTCGAAATCGGTAACAGTCAAATTTCTTTATTTGTGAAAGAGAATCTAAATGTAAATTTTCATATCTGTCACACACATGGTTTTTAAAATATTCCTGAGTCTTGGTAAGAATTGTACGGCAGCAACCCGAACCTGTCATCTGATGGCTTTGTAAAGTACTGCGTTATTTGCATACCGGTACCATGAATAACTGTGCAAAATTTCAGAATTCTATCTTTAAAACTGTGGGCGTGTATAGCGAACAAACAAACAAACAAATAAACAAACAAACAAGCAAACAAACAAACAAACTTTCCCTTTTATAAGTATAGATAGATTATACCGTATTAGCGTTATTGTGGCCTCTGGGAGAGCAAATTTAAAAATGGGATCTTATTTTCATATAAATTTTGTCTTTTGTATAATGTATAGGGATCTTATTTTGCTATATGAATAAACTGTTATTATGGTATTGTGTTACTTTTAAAAAAATATTCAAAATTTTGTATCCAAATTGGTAAAATTTACAAAAAATACAAAAACATTTTCATATATAATTTTCAATTTAAAAAAAACAATGTTTTATTATCCGACGTAGAAGTAGAGTTTATTATCCTACTCTACTTCTATCCAGTTCTATTGATTGAACAGTGAACCTGAACAATGAAAATAAAATAATATTTTTGGAATGGAGCATACAGAACATACAGAATACAGATACAGGAAATAATAAAAAAAAAACAAAAAAAAAACAAAAATAATTTTTTTTGAGTGAAGTGTGTTACGCACACAATAATGACAAAAATAAAAGGTAGAAGCAATAAAGTAGTATAATGTATAATATTATACAATACAAATATGCTGATACACATGTATATTATTGCGTATAATTTTAAGTAATAAGAATAACCTTTGAGTGAATTATGTTTTTTCTGTGCTGTTTGCCTTTTGATTATTATACCATATTAAACTATTGATTAAATTTCTATTAGTCCTTATTATTATAAATCAAAAAAATTGTTTGTTTTATTTATATTATTATTATTATTTTTTATTTTTCCTTATTATTTGCGAAGAAGACTAACATTAAATTAAAAAAATATAGTTCATGCAACCAATTTTTCCTGCAAAGGTTCAGCATGGTAGACAGGGGTTAAAAAAAAGCACCAAAGCAATTTGTATATATATGCATTTGTATACATATGTAATTTGTAAATGTGTTGGAGCGTTCCGTCGAACCTACAAACATCCAGATAAAAGCAGAATAATATATATATAATTAATTTAATGAATTCACAAAACAATTTCAAATATCATTTTATTAGCTGCTATCTGCTTTTATGAAATAAATAGTAATTTATAATAATTAATAATATAAATAGGTATGTAATACAAATTACAAAATTTGTTCTGTAGTGTATCAATAAACTTTTTCTAGTAAATTAAATATATACAGAATCGAGGTACTATATCAAAACGTCAGATTTATCAAAAACAATAAGATAATAACCATTATAAAAAATTTATATTTTAATGAAAATGTTGGCGATTTATAAAAACAGTATATATTTTGTGAAATTAGCACATTTATTTTAAATGTACCTATACCTACATTCAACAATTCACACTTTTTTTCAATTCAACCAAAATATAAAAAGGAAACTTTTGAAGAAAAATAAAATTCTAATTAGATATATAACTATGTATGGATCTATACCAGTGTGTATACTTGTATATATACAAATATTTCTAAAAAAAAATTTTTTTTTCCTTATTTTATTTTTGACTTTTTAGTGAAAATTTTTTTTCAATGAAAAATAATATATTTTAAAATAATATATAACAACACATATAATCAAATGGCACTAAAATTCACTCTAACGCAATTTCGTTATTATTGCTCATACTTCAAATGTGTAATTATATTTTATATTACTGTAACAAATTTTATAAAAATATGTATATTTTTAAAAAATTTTTGGAGATTTTTGATTAGATACCTTTGAATTTTTTAATTTACGTATTAAAAAATTTTCACCAATAAAAAATTACGCACTTTATAAAAAGAAACCCTGTTAAATACAAAAAATATTTGACGTAAAATCGTAGATTTAAATCTGTGGAAAAGTCTAAAAGGTAAACACTCATCCGAATTTATCTACGATAAAATTCGATTTTGTCCGACGTGTAAACGCTGCCTAAGCATAAATTGGCATATAAAAGTATAATATATACATGCATAAATCGAAATTGAACTTTTTTTACATGCGAGAAGAGTAATTTGTAACTGAGTGGTAGATAACTGATAGGTTAAAATTTTGTTTTCTTCCATAAATAATGTTTGAATTTTATTTTCAATTAAACTAAGCCATATGATTATGTATGTAACAAATGCAAGCCCTATATGACACATTTACGTACATTTGCATATACTTAGTCAGAGATAGAGAAATAATAAAAGAAAGAGATTAATATGAGAAACCAAATTAAAAACACAAAAAAAAATATAATGAAAATGATGATTGAAAATAATTGAAATTGAATAATAATAGAAAATGATTGAAATATAATGATAATGATTTGTATTGCAAACATTTATTTTATATTCCTTTTTTGTTTTTTTTTTTGTGCTTCTTTACACCATAGAAATGCCAATAAATATAGTGAATTTAAAGAGAAACCAAATTTTCACTTTATCAAATATCCATGTTCTATTATTAGTACACACACATATGTAAATTTCACCTTAGTTGAATGCAAAGAATATCTATAATCTATATTAACAAGAATATACACTCCCATTTTACGACAACCTAATTTTTAAGAAATATCAAATCGAAGCAAAATATCATTAGTTAAAAGAGGTAAACTTTACATTTACTTATCGTATACCAAATTTATTATGAGAGAGAAAAGGTACAAAACAGATGCTTTTGCCTTTTGCTTTATACTGTAAAATAATTTTGCGTTCTCATTATTCTCCTTTGGATTTGTTTACGTTTCCTCCCATTATTTATATGAGGCAGGGTGGCAAAAAATGTTAGTTCTAATTTAGTTTGTGCCCTTATACGAGGATTAATTCTGATCTTTTATTATTTTAATATTTTCGTTTTAAACATTATTATTTTCGTATATACCTATTAAAAATATTAAATTATAATTACATTACAATAATATAAAATATTATTAATATTTTTGTCAGTAATAATTTGGAGCTACAAACATTATTATTTTTTATTAATTATATTAGTAAACTTAAATATTTATTATATTGGTATACGATTATAAAATAATACTGAGAACAACATCTATTTACAAATCACAGAATTTAAAGAATATGATAACGCTGTTTTAGTTAGGTCTCCTAAAAATCTTATTCATAGTTGATACAATTTAGAAAATAATATTGTTAAATATTTCAACGAAAATTTTTATCGAAAATATTTTTCAAAATTATAAACTTTATTTATTTAATTTCAGCCAATTTTTTTTGTTACTCACTTTTGTTTACTATATTTTTTCTTTTTCGTACACGTAAAATTCTTTATACCGTCTATTTCTGACAATGTTTATCAAATTTGCATATGAATTTGTGTGCAAACAAATGAATACATACATGAGTTCATACTCTTTTTATGGATATACTTTGGTTAAATGGTTATTGAAATGGGTATTTTGTTGAATTGAAGCAAATTGAAACAAACATATAAAGTCCAAGGCAAGTTAATTAAGGCAAATATAATAATAAGAAGCAGCTCAACTATTTAATTTTCATTTCGTATCTTCGTATTGTTGACAATTAATGTCAAATATCAATAATAAACAAAAATAAATACAAATTATCAAATAAGTATTAATCAAATTAATTTTTTATTAACAAATTTAGAAATTTTGTAAATATTTAAAATAAGTTAAATAAAAATAAATTTGAATGTGAAATTTTCATAAAAAAACTAAAATAAAAAATAAGTTAAAATAAACATTTAATAACTATTTAATAAACTAATTACAGTTGATTGTGTTAGTGTTGTCTACAAAATTCTTCTATGCACAAACAATTTTTAAGACAACTGTATCTTGTCCTATTTTAAATTATACACTGTTTTCCTGTTTAACTGTTGTTGTTATAACAACAACAACAATAAAAACAAAAAATACAAGTGTACCAAAACGGTTTCATTTCACATCCTATATTACTTAATCCAATCGATTGTTACCTATATTAATTTACAATGTTTTTTTTTTGTTCTTTTTTTTTCTTTTTGTAAATTCACAATGTTAAATTTTGTTTTGTGATAAACAATTATCTTAAATAATATTTCATAAAATTAAATTAAATGAAATTTATTTATTGGAAATTTATTGTGATATTCTTGCTTTATTTAAATTAAAATATAATTTTCTTTTTCAAAACATTAAATTGCTTTCGCTAAATTAAATAAAAACAATGATTTATATAAGCATTATTATTATGAAAAAACAAAATATCAACCATCCTTTTATAAAGTGTAATTCTGTAATATTATAACATTGTGTATAAATAACCAGTGTTATGTAAGCAGTTATATTAATCGAAAGCTTTCAAATTTGCAATGCCCAAACTGCCCAAAAAGTACATATTATAGAGATTTCAAAGCTAAACAGCATAACTAAGATGCCAATAAACTTCTTCTATCGTCCTTTCATTCCAGCTACCTTCTTCAGTTGTAGCATTTTTGGGTATCTGATTCGGAAGATTGGGTATTTGTTGCTTCCAATTTTGTTTTTATTGTTTTCTGGTGCTAGTTGTGTATTCTAAAGATTTCACTCCATACCATTCCAATTTCCATTCCAATCACATTTTCCAATCACAAGAATCCAATCACATTTTGCATATTTCCGTGGTTATTATATTTTGCCACTTTTTGTTTCACAACGTTCTGCTAGAAACATTTTTTTGCAAAATAACCTATTAAAATATACTGAAGGTATACTGATGCCTCAAATTTCATGTTATTATTCCCCAATCGTATTTTATTTTTTAATGGTACAACAAGGACCGCTTTTGCATTACATTTGAAGCCTTTTAAATCTGTATGCAGGCATATTTTTTTGATGTGGTATAATTTTGAGACTATCTGATGACAAAATATTGCTCTGATGAATGAAATTGATCCACCTTCTCTTTTTATGCTAGATTATGGAAAATGGGATGTTATACTGTCTGACTATGTCCCTTGATTTCTAGCTTTATTAAAACAGTTTAAAAAGATTTCATCCATCAGACCGAAAAAGTATCTAATTTTTTGGTGTGCTGAATGACCACAAAAACTAGACTAGACTAGCTTGACTAGAAAAAACAAGTAAACTAGCAGATGAGTCAATGGACTCACCGTCCGGCATACAAAAAATTTAATTAATATCATCTAATAGATTAAATAAAATAGATTGTAAAATTAAATAAATTAGAAAAAATATATGTTCAAGTTTACCACTACTAGTGTGTAATAAGAAACAAACATCGGTAGAGTTTAGATTTTTAAATCTTTTTATTATCAAATTTTCAAGCTATAGTCTAATGTAAATAGTCTTAACGTAGTCTAAATTTCTTACACATTTAAATGTATGTCTAAATGACTGCTATTAGTTTTATTATTCACTGCAGTTAGTCATGCCACTGCTGCTAAGAATAACAAGGGTTATAAAATGCAAACTCCTTACCATAGGTAGGTAGGTAGAAGTGGCCATTGAAGTAGGTAGGTAGATAGGTAGGTAGGTAGAAGTGGCCAGCTGCTTCTGGAAAACCAACTAACACTTGATTGTGCCTTTTTGATACCACGACTTGAGTGACTAATTGCTTGTTGTTGGTTGTTATAGGTGGTCGTTCTCTCATCTTCACTCTCCCCAGGGACTCAGTACTAGAGCCACCTTGTGTGACTGAGAAGGTTGATCAGATCACCTATTTTGCTTTCCGCGATAAAATCTATATTGCTGGGACTCTAGCTAATGCTGGGCAGCTGCAAAGGAAGTGTTGAAGAGTTTCTGCTTTATTCTCATCCGTGCAAGTGCGACAGCCTGGATTGAAAGAAACACCTAGTTTGACAGCGTGGCTTCCTATTGGCCAATAGCCCCTACTGATGGCTACTACTCTTGCTATATCTGGGGATATCTCTATATAGCGGGACCTGGTTAATAGTTGTTTGGTTTTATTAATGTTATACACGGGCCATGTTTCCCTCGAGGTCGCATAGGTATTTAGTCTATGCCACCTTTCATTCAATCTGACCAAAAGTATGAATAGACGTGCTCATTGACAAGTCATATTGGACACTGAATGTTTTCCTCAAGGGGCCTGTCACTTCTTACCATACTACCTAACATTTTTTTTTAATATCTATTTTTGTAATCGTCCAATGATCTGTTGTAAATTGTCATAACCTTGCTGTACCGTACTTAATTAAGAACGAAGTGGTTACTGATTCTACCTAGGTTACTGTCAACAATATAAAAAAAAAAGATGTTCTATGTATACGTAACCGCTTTTTATATTTATTGCACGTTAAATTGCTTAAAATGGCAGACCTATATCCTTGAGTGTAATTTAGTAATAACTTAAAATAAAACTGAACTATTGTACCATTATATTGATGATGGTCTACTACCTGATAAAATTTGTATTTTTCCACATTTTCACATTTTTCGTATTTTATATTTTTGCGCTTGTCGTACAACGGGCCGCAAGGACAGCTAGAGGATGATTCTTATATCCAGCCTATTACCCAACCAATTATCTGATGTACCCGAAAATTGATAGAAAAAGATTCGTTATACTTGTGGTAATAAATTGCATAAATTTAATTGATTTACGAAAATTAAATTAAACTTAAATGTTATTGCAAATAGTAAAAGAAATGCTATAATAATAATGATGAAAACCGATGAAGCAGCAATGAAAATTTAATTGTGGGAAATTTTAACCAAGCCAATCTTTATTTCCTAAACAATTCGCTCTTGTGTAAATTTAATAAAATATTCGAGTTGTGCAATAATCTTAAATTTTCATAGGACATTCTAATATTCAATGCACATGAACACGTCGAGTTATAAATAATTAATAAAAAATAAACACAGGTCAGTAAAGATAATGCGGTCTTGAAACTATGATTCAAGAAAAACAAAAGTGTTGATAATTTATTGATATGCAGAATGATAACCAATAGATCATAATTCAATTGATTGTTGCTTATCACACATTAAAAAATTATAATTACCTCAGGGGGTCAATGATATTGAATCAAAGAAGTTGCACTGACGAAATAAAAAAAAGATTGACAATAATTGCAAGCATGCAGATGGTAAAACTAATAAAATATGGAAAGGTATGGGCATTAGTAAAAATAAAAAATTAAGTTAGTGAAATGTTATTACACTTCCAATAGCCAAATATACTTCAGAATGAGGGACAAAAAATTAACCAGATATAGGGAAAAATAGAATCCTTTAATCTACGGGTATATTAGAGAATAATGATAGTCTAGTTTTTTAGTTTAAGTTCAATATCTCCAATATTCAAAAAGGGCGATTCCATGTCCTGCGTCAACTATAGAGGATTATCCCTATTAAAAGGTGCGTGTAAGATCATTTCCAATATTCTGTGTGGACGATTCTAACTATCAGTACAGCTTTCGAATGATTCGAAATTGGAGTGCTTTATCCTTATAATTCAACCACCGACCAGGTATTCGCACTAAGGCAGATCCTGGAGAAGGCCTTCGAATTTCAAATCAATAAGCAACATCTTTTTATCGATTTTAAATCTGCCTATGACAGCATACATCGATTAGTGCTTTATGAATCAAATCAGAATTTGGTTTCCCAGCCAAGCTTATCCGTTTGTCAAAAATAACCCGGTGTGCTGTGGTGATTGGGAGACACATTTCTGAATCATTTCAAACGTGCTCCTGATTCCGACAAAGCGATGCGCAGTCATGTAATTTCTTTATTCTGATGTTGGAGCATATAGTGCGACGTTCCGGTGTGAACACTCAGGGCACTATATTTTACAAATCGGTGCATCTCCTGGTTTCGCTGATGACGTCGATATTATCGGAACATCACGACGACCAGTCATCGAAGCCTTTAGACAGATTTAAGAAAAATCAATAAAGCGGGTCTTCTCTAAAGAATGGGTCTAAGTGAGAATAAAACAAAATATATGATGTGGAAAATATATGATGTGTACTACTTCGGTTTGTCCAAACAATTCTGTACAAAGATCCTATCCCAAAATACCAAGGCACAATAATTATACAAAGCGCTCATCCTTCCGGTGCTGCTATGTGGTTCTGAATTGTGGACATTACAAAAAGCATGCACTTGGTATCTTTGAGAGAAAAATTATTCGTCGCATTTATGGTCCTGTGTCTGACGAAAGGGTTTGGAGGAGAATATACAATACCGAACTATACCGACTTTTCAACGACATAGACCTGGCTAAACAAGGCAGAATAAAACGTCTTCAGTGGCTAGGATATATAGAGCGTATGGATGAAAATGCTCCAGCTAGGAAACTCTTCAAATCCAAACCCCAGGGAACGCTTCATCGAGGGAGGCCACACCTTAATGAAATAACTTCAAATCATCAACTGGAGAAATTCCGTGACCGAAGTCAGTGGAGGACAATTTTGCCTCAGGCCCAGGACCTTCAACGTCTGTAGCGTCTAATAAGTAAGTAAGTAATGATAGTTTTGAGAACCCAACATATAGTACGAACATTTCATTTTTGAACTACTACCTGAATGTGAAAATAAAAACTCATAAAACAAATTAGTCATTCCTATCATATACTACGGGCACACATTGCGGTCGGGGGATATAGAACAATTGATAATTAAAGGTAGAATCAACGGAAGCGAAACAAGTGGTCGATTTCTGACACATTAGACAGACCATCTACAGTTCGTATGATTGGAAAAAACTGCCGCATATAGTCAACACATATATGGCACAAGTCAGTCAATCTGGAAAAAGTATAGAAAAAATTATTGATATTAGGCCATAAACAGTGCAAAAGGAAGTAAAAGAAGATAATTTTGGACATTTTGTGAGAAAATAAGGCCATTGCTATAGGATTAAATTTTATTTTTAAGTTTAACTTCAGCGTTTCTTGTTATATTATTCCTAAAATAATCTACTATTCTTAGTGGAGTTCATTCCAACTGTATTATCTGTTGCAAGAGACGTATTTTATCTCCCATATGATTCAAATTCATATAAAAAATTTCAAAAAAATAAATTTAAAATATTAAAAATGATTTTTGCATCTCAAACTTTAAAAAAAAAAATGATTTTCAATAATACTGAATTATGGTTTTTCAATAAGTAGAATATAAATCCTTGTTATAAATCCTTTTAAAATTGCTTTATAGAAAATGTTTTTTTGTAAAATTTGCGTGATTTTGCCGATTCTTTAAATTTTTTTTTGTTCTTACTGATTATTAAATAACAATTTTATTAAATTGCTTAAAATATGAAAATTTTGCACAAAAAAAAAAATTGATGTTATATTTAAATAGTGTAGTTACAGTCATGGCAGCAATCTACATACTATTAGATTATTATTATCTATATTAGATGATAAAATTATTTTCAAAATTCAATAACTAAGGATTTAGTTTTTTTTTATTTGGGTTTGAGTTTTTTAAATAATTTTTGTTTTTCCGGAAAATAGTTGAGTAAAAAAAATCCTTAAGCTATTTGACTTAAATTTATTATTATTATTATTATTATTAAATAAAGTTATTATTATCCTCAAATAAGACTTTATGAGTACTTTTGTATTCTTAAGATATTATTGTATATGTATATTATCTATAGGTAGAAAAATATATCTTTTTGTTTTATAGTTTTTATTTTTGTTAGTGACTATTATGATTTGTTTCATATTTATTTATATATTTTTATATAAAAGGATTTTAATAATCCTTTTATGGTAGAAAAAGTACATATTTTTGTTTTGTTTGTTTTTTTTTTACAAAAGTAACAACAAGAAAATTTTTGTATTATTTGATTTTGATTTTTTTTGTATAAAATAATGTAATTAGAAAAAAAAGTAAAATACAATGATACAAATTATCAAATATAAAAAGGATCTTATTTTATATAATACTAGGTAGATATTATGTATTGTAGAATACAAAAACAGTTGCACAACAACTAATGACGTCTTGTATTATGTAAAAAAAATTTCAATTTACTTAAATTTTTGCTATAACTGTAGTCATAATAGAGTTAAGATTAAAAATGAAAGACATAGATAGCAATGAATTGCTATGTTGCTGTCAATGATTTCGAAAAGCTATAGGAAATACTGGGCGTTTTCTTTTTTTAGTTCAGAGCAGAGCATGAACTGTCAAAACTGTTCAACAGTTTTTTTTTTTTGCTCAGAGCGTTCAGAGCTTTAAGTCCGTTTTTTTATGAGTTCAGAGCACATTCAGAGCGCAGTCTAAATGCTCGATTTAAATTAACAGAGCACGTAAATCACTTAAATATTAAATGAAGACACGAGAAGATTAAGGGATTATCTAACAAAATAAAAATTCCGAGTAAATTGAAGTCAACGTTTTTTTGATATCATTTTTTTTTTGCTAGTTTTATTAAAGCCGTAATATACGAAAATTGTCAAAAACGGTAGTACTTTTTTACTCATTACAGGCTGATTAGTAAGAAACTTGTATTTTTTGTGTTATTTGTTAAAATGTGTAGATAGCTCCTTCATCCATTTAAATAAACCCAAAACAAAAACCAATATAAGTGTGAAAGAAAGGTTTATTAAATACAAAATAACGTAATATCTTAACAAAATACAATAATATTAATCAATAATCGTCATTAGTTTTTAGTAAATGGAAATTTAAGTAAATTTTATTCTTTAATATTTCAAAATTAAGCATTTTTCGTCTTACCAATTACATTTAAGTTAATCTGTGAATAACGCTGATCACATTTTTTAATTTGTATGAAAAAAAAAATTAAAAAATAATATTTTTATTGACCATTTTTCATTTTATAACATAATACTAATAACATTTTTTAAGTTTTAATATCATAACTTTATTTCAATTTTTATTTTCTTCCATTATTTTCAAATTAATTACTTTTTCAAATACCTTAATGATATGATAATATTAGAAGTAAATATTAATATTCAATTCAAAAATATAGCTAAATCAGTCTCTTGATACTACTGAGATTATCAACATATCTGAGATTTATAAGCAAACAAAAAAAAAAAAAAATTTTTTTTATTTTTATTAAACACTACTTTCAATAATTATTATTATACACAATTAGAAGCAAAAGAAATTTTAACTGTTTGTCTGATGACGACGACGAACGTCATCAAAAACTTCATAAAATGGATGATAGCTATGTAAACAGATTTGCTCCCTTAAGTCAGCAAATCGAAGATGAAAATTTGGAAGATGTTCCCACCAAGGTGTCATCAGCAAAGCCTCCACCAATCAACATTGTCGGGAAAACAAATCCAGAAATTCGTCAGCATATGATGTCACTAAAAATTAATAAATACTCCATTAAAAATTGCAGTATTGGTACTAAAATTATTACAGAAACTATGGATGAGTTTAATACAATATATAAAGCTTTGGTTGATTACAACAACAACACAGAAAATCAAAAATGGAAATTTTTTACCCACTCTTTACGTTCAGAGAAACCAACTAAATTTGTATTGTTCGGACTTGACAACTCCATTAAAAAAGATGAACTGCTAGTTGAATTAAAAAATCTTGGTGCTGAAGTCACTGATGTTAAACCTATGCAGGTTAAAAAAGTGCGTTACTTTGACCAGCAAAACTTTCTTGTGTACTTAAAAAAAGGCTCCATAAAAATACACGATATTCGCACAAAAATCAAAGCTGTTTTCCATCGAGTTGTGAGTTGGCAGTATTATAGTCAAAGGCATCGTGAACATGTCATATGTTTCAATTGCCAAACTTATGGTCATGGGGCTCAACATTGCCATCTCAACACAATTTGTGGGTTATGTTCAGCAACACATAAAACTTCAGAATGTCCTGAACTTAAGAAGCAGAAAGACAAACAAATACTGAAATGTGCTAATTGTAAGGGACAACACAGAACCAATTTCATTGAATGCCCAGAGCGAAATAAATACATCCAAATAATGGATAATATTAGAGAAAAAAATTATAGCAAACACCATCATCATAACAAGAATCACACTCGTACACTAACAACTAATATAAATGATGTACGACAATTTCCTTACTTAGCAAATACTTCAACCAGAAATCATGTTAGTATATCAAATCAAAACAACTCTAACATCAGTACAACTAACAGTAGCGGTAATATTAAACATACATATGCAAGTACCACGAGGCAATATTTAAATAATACTAATTATAACAATAGTATAAGTAACAATAATATTAATCAAACTAACACCAGTAGTGTAGTTTACAACTAACTATAAGTAAAACTAACATTTCGGATAATGAGAATTTATTCTCGTAAAGCGAGTTGCTCTCATTATCTCAAGAATTAATAACTGGATTACAAAACTGTCATACAAAAATAGAACAGTTTAACGTATTAGCAGAACTAACCATTAAATATTTATATAGTAATGTTAAGTAATCCTAATAATGTAAAAATATTGTATTGGAATGCAAGAAGCATTTATAACAAAAAAACTGAATTTTTAAATATTCTAAGAAAATAAGATATAGACGTAGGCATAGTTACCAAAACATGGCTTAAAGAAAAATCTTTTAACGACACACTATATAACATATATCTATGTAACAGAATTTCTAGAAAGGCAGGTGGAGTTGCAATTCTCATTAAAAAAGTATTAAACACGAATTGTCACCTAATTTAAAAACAAAAATTTTCGAAACAATAACTATCAAAATTCAAACGCAATCATCTGAAATATTTATAACTGGCGCTTATTTTGAGGGTGGGAACAGCAGTAAAGAAAAATTACAATATTTTAAGCACGACTTAAACCTGTTTAACAAACTTAATAAAAAATATATTATTGCGGGCGATTTTAATTGCAGACATGTATCTTGGAAATGCTTAAAAAATAATATATGGGGTAAAATTTTAAACCAAAAGTTATGCTATAGCAACTATACATTATTATTTCCGTCTACCCCTACCTACATACCTGCAGCAGCTAGATCCAACCCATCTGGAACATTGGATCTGACTCTCTCAAATATTCCCAACTATCTAACTGATCCGATTTCTGTAAATGAATTAAATTCTGATCATTTACCGGTATTATTTAATATCAATCAATCAACAAAAATTAGAGAAAATCAGAAAACATTTTTATATAAAAAAAACTAACTGGCAAAAATTCGGTAAGGCATTAAACACATCTTTGAAAAAATTTAACTTTACCAACATTTCGAATGTGCAACAAGCCAGAGAGGCTGTCGAATATTTCCATGAAAGCCTAGAAGATACAATAAATAAAATAGTTCCGGAAAAATCAATTGTACGTACTGACAAGCTAACAAAACTACCCGATCACATTAAACATCTGATTTCATTACGGAATGCAGAACGACGGCGATGGCAAAGAACAAGATACTTTTTTTCATAAATTATTATTTAGCCATTACAACTGTTTGATCAGAAAAGAAATTTTTGAATTCAACAACGTAAACTGGAACGGTTTTTTGTCTACCTTAGATAAAAATTCTAAACCCTTCTGGAACGTTTGCAAAGTTTTAAAAAAAAAAAATCAAAAATACCAGCACTTATACATAACAACGATTTATTATCCACAGACAAAGAAAAAGCTAATGCATTAGCAGATTATTTTGCAAATCAAAATTCTCTGACTAATAACTATAGCGACACAATAACCATTAATATGGTTAACGATTCAGTTGAAAATCTACAACATCAAACAACTAACCATCTTGAATTTACTTCTGTAAAAGAAATTACTACCATAATTAAGCAGATAAAAATTAAAAAAGCTCCCGGTCAGGACAAAATACCCAATATTGTACTTAAAAACTTGTCAAAGACAAGCTATAAAATATTATGTAAAATTTTTAATAAGTGCATGGAACTAAACTATTTTCCAGAAATATGAAAAATAGCCTTAGTTACATGTATTCCTAAGCAAGGAAAAGACCCAGCATTAATTGGAAGCTATCGTCCAATAAGCTTACTCAATTTCTGAGGAAAAATTTTTGAAAAAATTATAAAAACTCGGTTAGTAAATTTCTTGCTGGACAAGAATATTCTGCCGAACGAACAATTCGGATTTAAAAATAAACATTCCAGCACACATCAAGTTTGTAGAATCAAAAATATCGTTAGAAGTAATCTAAATAACAAAAAATCAGTGGGCTTGATTACACTTGATGTCGAAAAAGCATTCGACTCAGTATGGCATCAAGGTCTCATTCACAAAATGATTAATTACAAATTTCCAGTTTACCTTGTTAAGCTAATTCAAAGTTTTCTTCACGATCGTTTTTTTTCAGTTAAAATCGGACTGACACAGTCCAACAAAATAAATATCACAGCAGGAGTACCACAAGGTTCATCACTTTCTCCCATTTTATATAACCTTTTCATAGCAGATTTACCGAGCCCTCAAAATTGCTGTACAAGTTTATATGCGGATGATACCGCCTTATTATCATCTTCCAAATGTCCAAACGAAATAATAAATAATCTTGAAAATGGTTTCAAAATAATTCAAGAATTTTATTACAAATGGAAAATCAAAATCAATGGCGAAAAAACGAAATCGATTTTCTTCACAAAAAGAAGGAAATCTTGTTTCTTGCCTAACAGAAACTTATTATTAAATAATACCGAAATAATATGGGAAAGAGAGGATATTAAATATCTCGGTATACATTTGGACAAAAAATTGCTTTTCAAAACACATATAACTAAAACCGTTAGTAAAATCGATTTATACATAAAAATGTTATACCCAATTATTAATAAAAAATCCAGCTTGACGGTAGAAAACAAACTATTAATATTTAAAGCAATCTTTCGCAGCATTCTTTTGTACGGTTTTCCTGTATGGAAAAATGCTGCTAAAACAAACTTAAATCTGCTACAAAGAAAGCAAAATGCGATTTTAAAATTAATCTTGTGTAAACGTTTTTACTTTTCTACCAACAGATTGCATAACATAGCAAATGTTAACACTGTTTTCGAACAAATAGATAAGATATTCCCTGCCTTTCTAGAAAGTTGTCTAAATTCAGAAAATCCGCTAGTAAGAGCGATTGTAGATTAAGCTTTTAGTAATAAATTTTTATGTTTAAGTTAGTTTTTAAGTTTTAGGTTAAAAAAACAAAATTGATCAAAAAGGTTTTGCTTGCCATTTTCCCTTAAGAAAAAATATATTATAAATAGAATAGTTCAGAATTATTGTCATAGTCATAGGTGTAAATACATTAGTATAAGCTCTTAATAAGGTAATTGAATAATTCAACTGTATAATTTAATTAAGGCATAATAAAGAAATAATAAATAATGATAATAATATAGCTAAATAAGTGTTAAATTTTAATTCTAGATATACAAATTTCAATTTTTAAAATATTTTCATAGAAATAAATATTACCTATTCTTCTTTTACAAAAATTAACTGTTGATCAAGATTATTTTTTTTTGTCTGAAATAGATCCAGACTTTTTTCCAAACCAGTCTTTCGATATGAATATCCTCAGGGGGTTTAGGCATACTTTTATTTTTAATAAGATCGACTTTTTTAAATGACATATTTTTATCATATGACTCTTTATATATATAAGAACCGTTTTTCAAGCCGGATCCATTTAATACCGTTTCTAAATTGATGATCGATGCTACGAAAGTAAACACTTAAAATCAAATACATGGTACAGAGAGATCATTGCAAAATTTTTATTTTGTCCTCCACAAGAATCAAACGCAATTACTAATCGGTTACCTTCATTCATTTTTTCATCCGTTTCAATGTATTTTAGCAAGATGTATATATATAAATGTATTATTGATGTATATTTATAAATATGTATTATTTAACTACATATTTCTGAGCTTCCTGTCCAGAAGCAAAAGCAAGATTATTAAAATTTTTTTGTAATATTGTGAGTTCTAAAATTATAAAACCACATTTGCCTTAAATAAAACGCTTTTGATGTGGTATATTTTTGAAAGCGGCATAGTCTGCTGTAAATCCATGGTTATGGAAACAGTATCGTTTGATATTTTTGTTCTATTCTTATCGTTGCTTTAAATGCATGAGGAATATTTCGTAAATTTTCTTCGTTATATTTGCCAGCATCACAGATACTGCATGTGCCAATTTTGGATATCCAAACGACAAATCGAATTAAAAATGTTTGAATAATATGTTTTTTTAACTTTAAATTTTCCCCCCAATTTTTTGTTAACACATTCTTCAAGATAAAAGTTATGCATTTTGCTTTGATTTAGTAAAGGGGAGAGATGCATTTAATGCGGATTTTTATTACGCGAATAATGTAACTCCTCCACAGGAAATTGTTTAATATGGTCAATAACAAATTTTCTAATTGCTTCATCGATTTTATGAGGTCTGTTAGAATGTTTTCCTGTTTTATCGGGAGATGCTGCACTTGCATAATTATCTATTCTTCTTTTTATTATGTCAACCTTTTTCTTATTGATTTGGTATAATACAGAGAAAGCATTCTTGCACACCTCTTCAATTACACCATGTTTTTGTTACGGTGTATTTAAAAGTGGCGATATTTTACATTAGTTGTTCTCCTAGCTACGGATTTCTTCTTTATACATTGAAATATTAAAGAATTTTTGGCATTTACATAATCTTTTAATTATTATAATATATAATACTTAAAAGAAACATTTTAACACCTACACTACACTGAACACTAAAATGAATGTCAATAACCTAAATATAAAAAAAAAACATTTCAAATACATTTCAAGTCAAGTTTTTGTCAAGTTTTGATTGATATGATTTGTGGATGAAGGGTTTATGTACCGCCTTCATTTCTTCAACTAATTTGCAAAAATTTGCAATATGTCTGGATGAAGGGGTGAAATAATGTTAATACCTTCTTCCATTTGAATACTCATAAAGTTTAGTACATAACCCCTTCATACATTGATCATCTCAGAAGCTATTGGAAATTTAGCTATTCTGATGATTGCATTTGATAGAGGAGATCATATAGCCTAGAGTTATGTAAGAAAACCCAATTTCAAAAAAGTGTCAGATACCCCCCTTCATCCACTCGTGTTTTCAAATGTCAAAAAGTGATTTTTATTTTAAAACAAAATAGATGACGCTACTGTACGATAGTAACAAAGTAAACCATTTTAAATATTAACAGTGATTTTTACAATTAAGAATTAATGGATGACGATATAAGCTGTGCAGGTAAATAATTAATATTTAATCAAAAATAAATATGTTTTAGTTTGGACTTTTTTAAAATATATTTTTTGATTATTAAATTTTAGTGTTTAAGTGGAGAAAGAATTCAACGCTCCTCTGAACAGATTAAATAAAGAAAAATTTTTCTAGAATAGAGAAAGGAGTCAAAAACGTATTGCAAAGAAAATAAGTGAGACAAAGAAAGCCTTATACATATCAACAAATCGATTCAAAATCCTTTTAACCGATACTTGTTGGCATAATATTGAAATGTCTTTTGGCCAGATTCAGGCATGCGCCATTTGATATACTTATTTTGTCGATTTAATTTAATAAGTATATATAACTAACCAATATTATTATTTTCCACACTGTGGAAATCGACACCCCAAATCTATCAGCAATTGATCTAAATTGGATATGACAACTTGCTTACTTAACACGAATTCAATGTATACAAAATATACCTCATACATTCCTATGGTTTCCTAGATACCACAACGTAATCAGCAATTTCTTTGGAATTTCAATGGCATTTCGTCCGACCGCTTGATGTTGAGAAATTAAATGTATTTTGTTACAGAGAATTCCGAAAACTTCTGTATTCATTCTAAAATGCGATTTAAAAGTGTTATTACAAAACCTTGGCATAATATTTTCGGCATAATTCTGATTTTTTATTATTCGCACGTTCCTGTTACTTTCAGATATGTCATCTTCTAAATAAATTTCATCCAAAAACAAATTAAAAGCTTCTCTAATTACTGTTCTAAACTGAAACATTTTGTTTGTAAATCTTAAACTTTTGTAAATTTCAAAATTTTAAGCTTAAATTCTCGGTTATTGACAATTTGAACAACAACAACATAAAAATGACAGTGTAATCAAATTGTGTTTTTTTTTATTAAATTTGAGCGGATCTGTACTACATGCTCATTTGAGTCCGAGCGCGCTCAGATTTATGATCTGAATTATAAAACGAAATCGCCTACTGTAATTATCATAAAACGACGACAGCACTCGTACAGTCAATGACAGGTAATAAATAGTTAATGTTATCGAAGAGAAAAAAAATATAATAACGAAAAGGAAATCGGAAAAAGTTTCACGTTTAATGGTTGTTGCAATTTTAGCCGAAAATAATTTGTCATGTAATGTCCGGAATGAAAAATTAGCAACCCGCCTATTCAACAGTGGAAGAATGTAAAAAAAAGCAAAAAAAAAAAAAACTTAGAAAATATGATATGCAAAAACACATAAGCCACACACTGACGTCATGCAATAAAAGAACATTTTTCCTAGCATGATGGCCATAAACCCTAATCATTGTGAAAAATTTCAAATCTCCAGATCAACTGGAAGTGGAAAACACTTTCTGGGTACAAACAAACATTATATTAGCTATTCAATTTTACATAGTAGGTATTATATTATTATGTATGTATATATAACTATTAACAATGTATGGGATAATGTCTTATTATTCCATTTTCATGAAATAAAGTAAGAACTAAAAGGGATAATAATTAAAATATTATCACGATTTTATCTTGATATTTACCTTTATTTTAATTTCCTATTTTTTATGATACCAAACACACCACAGGTAAACATAAAGTTTAAATCTGAAAATATTAATAATATTATTATAATAATGGTCACTATAATAATAATTTTCATAATATTTATGTTATGGGTAATAAAATTAGTAAAAAAAAGGTAAATTCATCTTTACTGGAATGCTTAATCAATCCTCGATATTTCTGATAATAAAGATTGGATTGACAAACGTTCAAATTTATAATTCCAATATATACGAGCAATTGGGCTCAATTGAGAATTCTTAAATAAATAAATAGCTTACCACTAATTACCGTTATTACTGATTTTAAATATACACGGCATCGTCGACTACGTGCTACTCCTGGCACTGTCTCAATTAACATAAGTTGAAGTTATCAAGAAATCAGTCAGATGTCAATTCTGTAGTAGCTAATTATAGAGGTTATGACATGCGTTCAATTAGTTTTCGGAACATATATATATATATACATATATATACACTCTGTACGACCGACTGAGCTCATTTGAGAAAAAAATAAATAAAAATAAAATAAAAATAAATAAAAAAAATTATGCAAATGACATGAATTTAAAAAAAAAAATTGCAACAACTAATGGCTCGGCCTTTCTTCGAGGTGGCCTGAATAAATTCATGAATTATTGAAATAATTATTTACAAAACATCCCTTACTATTGGCAAATGCAATGTTATATCTTTCAACAGCCATGTCACACCACATTCATTGCTATAATTAATTCTTAAAAGACCTGGGGTTGATTTTTGATGACAAACTATAATTATTTTTAATTACATAAATGCCATTGTAATCAAATCAAATTCAATGTTAGAATTCATTAAGAGATGGTTCAAAGGCATGTAATAATATTATCAATACATTTTTTAATGCATTTACATAATTTTCGTAAAACCCGAGTTGAAATATGCTGGTTCTGTATGCTGTCCTTCAAAAAAGAAATGAGTTAGCACAGCAGAAATTTCTATACTACTTACATTGATCAAATCCACAAGATTTAAATTACTAAAGTTTATTGAAATTTAAAAAAAATATCCATGAACATGGTAAACACGGAAAAAGCTTCAAAGATGCTAAAAATATATCTTATCTAAATTCAAAGCTTATCAATGCAATACAGATAGAAAGCATTTAACGTATAAAAGCATATAACGCTTTTTCTTTCATTTAGAGTTATGTTACTGTGATCTGCATAATTTTTTCTGTATTGTCTTACACACATTACCATTGAAATGTAGAGCATACAAAAAGATTGGGTCATGTAAAAAACAGCTAGTGAAGACGAACAAACCCATACCGCTTGAACCATAAGAACCGACAAAAACCTGAGAACAAACGACTATAGCAACTACCAACCAACTAAGATGGAAATGTCAAGTGAAAATGATCACAAGAGGAGTAAGGTAAAGAAAGGAAGCTCTGGGATGGATTATTTTCAAAATATTTAGAAACAAAATAAATATTCTAGAAAATTTACTGAACATAATCCTAAATCAATAAATAGGGTTACTTTACCTGTGTATTAAATAGCTTTTATACTTATTCTTTCTAATTTTTTATTATTATTACTTTACGTTTTTTATAGTATCCAGAAAATAGCAAAAAAATATTATTAAGTTATTAAATAAAATTAGTTTTTATTAAAGTTTTAATATTAAAAAATATAGACAAGTAGGTACACCTAAATACACCTACCTATAAATAATGAAAAGTTCATTTTTAATAATTTATTTTTATTTCGGTTCAATGGTAACAAAATTATTAAGTTATTTTAAATTATTATTGTACCTATAGTTAATATTTGAACAATTGAAATGAAATTGAATCATGCAATAATTTTATGTCATGTAATAATGTAGATATAACATTATTATTTGAACAATTGAAATGAAATTGTATCATGCAATAATTTTATGTCATGTAATAATGTAGATATAATATTATTATTTGAACAATTGAAATGAAATTGTATCATGCAATAATTTTATGTCATGTAATAATGTAGATATAATGTTATAATTGCATGTAAAGTCGTTATTGGGTAAATAAAGTATTAAGTTAACCAGTACTAGTGCTGAGTTATTCCCTAACTATATATGAAATATTTCAGGAAAGTGGGTGGTACTATAGTACTGACAGTCTTTGGAGAGTTATTCCCTAAGACAAATAATAAAAAAAATAGCTCAATCGAGTCATTACATCAAAGAGGCAGACTGTTGGAGCTCATTTTCTGTCCGTAAATACTTCATAGGTGTGAACTCATACTCAGCACAACTAGCAACAATGCTTCCTCATCTTCAACAAAACTCGTGTGAACTTGTTGGAGTAAATAAGCCTGTTACATTATCATGCATATTCACAATTAATTGGGATAATTTTAGTCACTCACTTGATCTTTTAATACATCCACCATTTTAATTAACAACAGAAAATTGACATTGACACAGCTATTAAGTATTTCAGTAAATTAATTCAAGAAGCCGCTTGACCAGCCATTCCAACAAAAATCGACAAATCTGCAAATTCTAGTAGTGTCAGCGTATCTATATTAGAAATGCTAATGGAAGAGGCAAACAGTTGGAGCTCATTTTGTATCCGTAAATACTTCATAGGTGTGAATTCATACTCAGCACAACTATAGCAACAATGCTTCCTCATCTTCAACAAAACTCGTGTGAACTTGCTGGAGTAAATAAGCCTGTTACATTATCATGCATATTCACAATTAATTGGGATAATTTTAGTCACTCACTTGATCTTTTAATACATCCACCATTTTAATTAACAACAGAAAATTGACATTGACACAGCTATTAAGTATTTCAGTAAATTAATTCAAGAAGCCGTTTGACCAGCCATTCCAACAAAAATCGAAAAATCTGCAAATTCTAGTAAGTCAGTGTATCTATATTAGAAATGTTAATGCAAGCTGAGAAAAATATGGTAAAACATTCGTACTATCACTAACAAAAGAAAACTGAACAGAAGCACAAAGAAACTGAAAGCAGCACTACAAAAATGATGCGGTCCAGCAAAATACACAATACGAATTAGAGTAAACTACAAAAATATTGACACAACCATAATAATGTGAAAACTCACTATGGATACGTAACCCCTTCGGTCGGCATTAATCAAATCAAGAGATAGCTAACAAATTTGCCAATCATCCTTCCAAAGTCAACTATGGAGCATTTGTTTTACAGAAGCCGAACTATCTGAAAAAGACAATTTATTAGTTGTCTCTTTCAGATGGACTTACTAATAAAAAAAATATTCATCATCTATGAGATAAAAAGTATCATCAAATCAGATATAAAAACAAATAAATCATCGGATTTCAATCTAATCAATGGTAGGATACTACACAATTTATCTCTTCAAGAACTTAAGTTGCTATCACTTATATATATCACTTATATCTACCAATTCAATGGGAAACGTCAGAGATAATAATGATTCACAAGCCAGGTAAAAAGTCAGAAGACGTTTCTTCGTACGTGTTAATAATTGTCAATACCAGGAAAGTTATTCGAAAGATTTTCCAATAGTTGTTAATTATTAGAATAACAGAAAATAGAAGTCTCATTGCTAACCGTCGATTTGGCTATCGTTACAAACAACCAACAATTGAGCAAGTGTAGCGTATTGTTAACGAAATAAATTACTCCTATTAAAAGTTCTGTACTGCAGCATATCTTGACATAAGTCAGGACTTTGACAAAGTATTGCACCTAGATCTATCACTGGATCTAAACTGAAGAAAAATGTGATCTCAATAGTGAGTTCTACGAAATTTTTAAAACTTATAAAATAAATATTTTTACGTTAAAGTGTATATTCTGAATTGCTGCAAAGTCTTAAGCCGTTTGTCAAGGCAGTGTTTTTGGAACTACGTTGAATTTACTTTACTCAATCAACTATAGAGAGTTGCAGCCAAAAGTAATGCACAAATTATCCAACGATTACAGAATAAAGTTACAAGAAAAGTTATGGTAAATGCTGCATTGTTCGTGCCAAATCCAGAAATCGAAAATCATTTACGTATTCTCCCAGTACACAATGAATCAATAAAATACACTAACAGCTAAAACAATAGATTAGAGTCATAGCCAAATATTTGAACCCATCTAAAACTAGGAGATTCAAAAGAATTTCACCTCGAGATATTTTAAGTTGTATTTAATTACATATGTGTATGTGACCTTTGGGTGCGCTAATTCAAGACAAAGTCTATACAGAAAAAAATATTTGTTTATTGTATTTTAACATACAGATTGTAAATAAAATGAAGACATAAAAAAAATAAAATACAGTTTATCAATTTTTTAAAAATTGATTCATACTCACACTGGTAATGGTTAACAATGGATTAAAATCCAGTCATCTTGTTAAAAAAACTATTCATTATTTCAAACTTCACTAAAAACAATTACCATTTCAAATCCAATAAGAACCTGTCAATTTTACAAAATATTAATTTATTTACTTGTATTGGGTTTTAGTCTTACAAATTACAACTCTATGTTAAAAAATAAACAATGCCTATAAATACAGGCATTAAATAAAAACAAACGGATAAAAAGAGTTGTGGGAAAAAGAGATTCAGTTTTTTTTTTCAATCAATTTACTGTGCAGTAAAATATCCTTTTTTGTTTTATACAAATTTATTGAAAATTTAATAAAAAGTAACAAATAATATTGTCCTCTTTAACATATCAACTGAATACATTTTAAAAATTATTTTTTTTTATTTTTCAAAATTTATTTCATTGAGGACACAGTCACTTAAATTGTATACGTATATTACTCAATAAATGTTTCATCTGAAGTAAATAACCCTTCTATAGTGTTTTAGTGGATATTCATAAAATTTTAAAAGAATAAAAAAAAATACAAATCTCATTTTTTATTTGATTTATTTTCGTTTATGCTCTTTTATTTTTATTTTTTTTCAATTCTTCTCTTATAAATTGAAAACAACTGCTTTGAAAAATTTATAATAGTTTATTCGATGATGTTTTTATTTTTTTATTTTTTGTTTTTGTTTCTGCTACAAGAATAAGAGCTTTTTAAATTCTGCCTCTGGTAATATCAAATTTGTATGTGTTTTTTTTTTACAACATTGAATGTATTTAAGTAAAAATGCAGAATCACAATGAAAAATAAAAATAAAAAAAAAAAAAAAAATCAAGAAGGATAAAAATGATTTCATTTTTTAAATCCATGATAACCCTATCAGTTTAAGATGAACATTCTATACAAAGTAAAAAATAAGAAGAAAATTGAATATTTTAAAGCTGGAAGGCAAAGTGTGAGTTCACTTAAAATTGTTCATGTTTGGATGTTAAAATAAAAAAAATTGGACCGAAATAATAAGTCTGTTTTGGTATTTTAAGTGGTATCCCTTTATCATAAGGTCTATAATATGTATTTTAAATTTGATAAATTATACCGTTAGTAAAAATTTGCTCTTACATTAAATACGAATAATGGGAAAATTCAACGGGATCAATTGTAAAAAAATTATAATTCGTAAAATTGACACCAGATTTTATTGATATTTAATCATGTCAACGCAATCATGTCATTTTACGTGACATTCAATGTGCAATTGAAAATTTTTTCTTTTTTTAGAAAAATATAGCTTAACTACTATTCACCAGCTCCATGAAATTTGATAAAAAATTTTACTCAATATTTTGGTATGATTTGTTTTCCATCATTCAAATTTATCAGGGACACTATGGTTTTTATTGCTTTATCTTAAACAGCAACCGCAAACGTAATATGTAATTTATTTTAAGGGGATTATTGCGGAAATTTGATAAATTGTAAATTTTTGTATGTTGAAATGTCTGATACAAAGCGTGAAATTTTAAATTAAAATTAGTAATTGAAAACTAAAAAAATTTGAAAAAGTATTTCAATTCGCCACGTCCCCTTTTAAATATCTGTCATTTAAAAGAATAATAACGAAAATCTTTGATTAAGTCTTTTTTTAATTTATAGATTAAATATAATGATTTTTAGAATGGCAACAAGAACCTCAGCGGAGTGTGTATCTTGTCGCAAGTCACACTATTCTATAAACCCCATTCATATTTCATTTGTTATAATCTGCATTAGATCGACTAATGACTTTATTTATTTATTGATCAGCGAACTGCAGATTAATACCATCAATGACTGTTTTTTCGTATGTTTAGAAAATTATTTTAATAATATCAAATTTAATACTCAACTGAATATTGGTCTACCGTATAACTTAAATTTATAATTATGTTGGCAAATCAATTTTCTATTAGGAAAACAACCTGTCGCTTTAGCATTTTCTTGAAATTAATGTAGCTTCTTATAAAAACAGTGTTTCTATTTCCATTAAAAAATGTTTATCAGAGCTTATAATAATTTTTTGTATATTTAATGGTTATCAAAAATATATTGTGGGTATTCCAATAACTATTCCAATTTCCAAAGCCTAATTTATGACTATCTATGATCTATTGAAACAGTTATAACTTATTTTTGAAATCATTTATGTGCATTTTTTTTTACACACAACCCAACACAAAATTGTTATAGGTTCAGATGCAGGGAAAAGGATTAAAGAAGAAAATAGGATCATAGAATTACTGGAGACGAAATTGAAGAGGTTATTTTTGAAAAGATGGAAATTGTAAAATGAAGAGTTTCAATCGAAGCGAAACACATGAGATGGAAGCATGTTTCACATTTTAGCAGTTCTTACCATAAATGGATTTCCGAAAGCAGTTTTGAACCACCAGGGTATTTTCATGGTGTAGAATAAATGAGCATTTGAAGCCTTCCTAGTTTGACGGTGGAATTGTTTGAAGGAAGTTTCATTATTGATTTTATTTCCACAAAATAAATGTCATTTCCAACAAAATGTCTATAAAAGTGAAAGAGAACAAATTTGATCAAATGCTGTCGTTCAAATGAAAATCAAAAAATTACAATTATTAAAAATTAAAATGTAACTTCAGAATATTATAAAAAATTTTAACAAAATAGATTTGACTAAGTAAACGTTAATCTTTAATAGTTAAATCTACATCAAGCCATCTATGTGCAGTACTACCGAACTCAAAAATTGTCAAAAGGGAGAGAACAATGAATATGTTTTGATGTGGTAATTGTTCTCATCAGTCTATTCTGTGTAAAAATCTACCACTGCATAGGTATATGGGTTAAATTGAATAAAATAGATTAAATTAAATCATAGAAATAGAACTGGACAAATGCAGTGTTGTGAAAGTGGTATCGCATAACGATAAATCATTTTATAACAGCTCACATCGTAGGCGGTGGATTTTTGAAAAAGTGTTGAATATGTAAACTATGAGTTGCCAAGTATTGGTCGTTCAAGCGCCCTTCTACAAGGAATTGTTTTCAAGTGGAAAACCACAGAAACCCAAAACATATGTAATAATTGCCATGGACTTACGCACTCTAAATTCTTTTTCAAACTAAGTATTCATAGATTGAATCAGATAATCAGGGAGACTAGATTCAATGTCAAAATGGTGACATGGTTTATCACAGGTCATATCCCATTCAACAAACATCTCTTCAAGATTTTCGGATTCTGCTTAGAAGAGGAGGAATCCTCCTCCCATATTCTATTTGATTGCGACGCTATAGCTCGGAAAAGATACAAACACTTCCAGGGATACAAATCGCCTGATTCTGAATTTGACATAAAAGCAATAATAGCGTTTATCAAGGACATAGACCTGCAATTCTGAAATGGACCGGGAAGTACAATAGAGGTCGTGGTTACTTAGAACTCCCCGCTTACTAAAAAAAAAAAAGCTATGGGTTAAATTAAATAGAAATAGAACTGGAATAAACGGAGAATTATGGCTTCAGGGGATTGTGATTGTGGTACATCCCGACGATAAATTATTTTATAACAGCTCCACATCTTAAATGAATGTCCAAAATTGTATTTTAGTGGTAGTTTTCGGCAGTTATAAAACATTACCCAGATGATTTGCATTGGCTGGATAATCTAGACATACAATTATAATTTTCCAGAGATATTTTGTCAAAAAAAATATATTTTTAAATCCCAACCTTCATTGCAGAAATAAAATAACTACCAACATCAGAGGTGAAATAATTTTGAATTTTGAAAAATCACAAATTGAAAATCCTAAAAAATATTAAATAAAACCCAAAATATTTATCCAGTCTGTAGTAAGGATACAGTAAGTAAAAATTTTTTCGTTATTTGGATACTTATACTGAATAAAGGATTATAGAGGGTATTTATTTATATCAAAGCAAGTAATTGGGATTTGAATACAATAACGTAAACCATCAGCTCATCTCATAATAATTTATTTTTTTATCATTTTCCAATTTCAAAATAAATAATACCCCATTGTCTAAGGGTTATTTCAGGTTTTAGTTCTTATCGTTCTCGTTTAAGAAAAACGATAAAATAATGTCCTTATAAACCATTTTTTTTTTGTCCTGTTTTTATCCTTTTCTTTGTTGTAAAACTAAACCGACTTGTTCATGTGAATTTTTTTTTTTGTCTTGTCTACCAAATCAATTGATAAATTGGTATAAAATGAGTTCGTGTTATTCCAAAATTTATGTTTGTTTCGCTCTAGTCATGTTTGTAATATTTTTGTTTTTCTTATTTTTTAATTTATAGTCTCAATTCAATAAAACATCATCGTGTTGTATCTACATTTTATTTAGGCTTTTTGATTTAAGCAATTTTTTAGTTGAATTTTGTTATTTTGTATTCGATTTAATAATTCGAAATTTTAAAAGAAAGAAGAAATAAAAACAAAAAAATTTACTGGTTGAACAGGAAAAATGAATGAAAACTTCAAATCATTCGATACATTTTACTGTTATTCATAAATACCAATAAAAATTTTATTTTCTTTTCTTTAACTTTTTTACTATTCGATAATAATGTAAGTAGAATTTTTGGTTTTTTTTTTTTTTAAATATAGGTATAAGGAGACTCAAAGAGGACTAAAAAAAAGAAGAGAAGAAAATATTTGGTATCCAAAACAATCACTTCCAAAATAATTTTAACAAAATAATAATAAAAAAAAAATTTAATCATGTGTAAAAATTGATTTTTTATTGTGATTTTGTCAATAATTTTCATCCGTTGTTAAATTTTTTGTTTGATTTATTTTTTGTGGTATCTACTACCTTTAAATGGTGGAAAATTATATGAATTTTGTAAAGAAAATGACAACGAATAAAATATATGACTTTATTGGTAGAAGATAATGATATTATTTTTTTTAATATAATTTTTTTCGTGTTTGAAGAACCCAAGTACGGTTGATGATTACCTAACTCTGTTCCTTATATGAATAACATAGCAAAAATAATGTTGCGATAAATCTTTGCAAACATGATATGTGATGAAACAATGATATTCAAGTATAGTTTATTTTTTATTTAAATGTTTACAGGAGGCGGTCCCAGCCAGAGTGAACTAATCGCCAATTTTTAAAAATGAGTTCTATTAGAAAATAAAACTTTCTGTCATCGTGCAAAGAAATAAATGGACTAACCTTTTTTCTATTGCAATTTTATCTCTAAAGTATTTTTTTTTCATAGTCCATTCTGGTTCGAACCATCTCGTTAATATGCGGGAATATTTCTTTTGTATCATATTTTGTTCCATTTTGTTTGATAAAAGATAGCTGAAGTAAAATAGAGCAAAGACTGTGTTAATTTTCATTTATTTATTTTATTTATTTTATTTATTTTTTTCAAAAGGAGCAATATCTGCTCATGTATAGAGTATATTCATTTACATATTTACACTTTTGAAATATTATTAATTCAATTAAAAGAAAATTATTTAAGAATGTAACGAATAGATCGAAGAAAACTATCGCTACTTTTTTATTGTGCCCTATCTCATGCTGTATGGCTGATATAACATCAAATACAGCACTATTAGTGTTCGATTTTTGTTTAAAATCATATTGAAATCTATTCGATAAATTCCCAGTTTCGAGATATTGCACTAGTTGATGATTGACACAAGTTTCTATGATTTTACTAAAAATGGTTTATATTGAAATATTGGTCTAAAATTTTGTAATTTCATCTACATTATCATTGTTTTTGTAAATTGGTACAATTTTGTTTATTTTTAGATAATTAAGCATTTATCCTTGTTTAAATGAACTAATAATAAGTTGTGCTAGTTGCAACGCTAATTCATTCTTACATAATTTCACTAGATTTGCTGTAATTTCATTTATTCCACATGACTTTGAACTTTTATAAGTTGTCAATAATTTTTTCAATTGTGCTTTTTTCAATATAGTTAAATTTAAATTGGCTTTGTGTTCTAATTTTTGGTTTATAGATTGTTTCGAATTTATTTGCCATTATTTTCCCTATTGTACTATAAAAATTGTTAAATTTATTCAATTTTTCTATTATTTCTTTATTACGATATGTGCCACAAAATTCATTTTGATTTTCAGTATGTTTAATAAAATAATATATAATAACTAGCTTTGTAACCCGTCATAAATGACGGAAGCAAAATAAATCCTAGTTTCTTTTTTTCTTTCATTATTTTCTTTGTTCCGAAATTACAGTACTTATGTTTATATCACTTTTTATTTATTTTTATTTATGTTAATATTGGCCTAACCCTAATCTTTTTTTTTATATAACAGAAAAAGAAGTACCATACCAACAAATTTGTATAAAATGTTTGTATTTTTGTATGGTATACTCGTACTCCATTTAGTTATAATTCGTTAGTTGGGTTCCATTTAGTATAAATTATACCTTATTAGCGTTATTGAGTCCTCCGGGAGAGCAAATTTAAAAATGGGATCTTATTTTCATATAAATTTTGTCTTTTGTATAATGTATAGGGATCTTATTTTGCTATATGAATAAACTGTTATTATGGTATTGTGTTATTTTTAAAAAATATTCATAATTTATATATTCAAAATTTTGTATCTAAATTGGTAAAATTTACAAAAAATACAAAAACATTTTCATCAATAATTTTCAATTTAAAAAAAAACAATGTTTTATCCGGCGTAGAAGTAGAGTTAATTATCCTACTCTACTTCTATCAAGTTCTATTGATTGAACAGTTAACCTGAACAGTGAAGTGAAATGTGAACACTTAACACTGAAAATAAAATAATATTTTTGGAATAGAGCATATAGAACATACAGAATACAGATACAGCAAATAATAAAAAAAAACAAAAAAAAAACAAAAAAAAAAATAAAAATAATTTTTTTTGAGTGAAGTGAGTTACGCACACAATAATGCCAAAAATAAAAGGTAGAAGCAATAAAGTAGTATAATGTATAATATTATACAATACAAATATGCTGATACACATGTATATTATTTTTGTATAATTTTAAGTAATAAGAATAACCTTTGAGTGAATTATGTTTTTTTTTGTGTTAAATGCTGTTTGCCTTTTGGTTATTATACCATATTAAACTATTGATTAAATTTCTATTAGTCCTTATTATTATAAATCAACAAAATTGTTTGTTTTATTTATATTATTATTATTATTTATTATTTTTCCTTATTATTTGCAAAGAAGACTAACATTAAATTAAAAAAATATAGTTCATGCAATCAATTTTTCCTGCAAAGGTTCAGCATGGTAGACAGGGGTTAAAAAAAAACACCAAACCAATTTGTATATATATGCATTTGTATACATATGCAATTTGTATGTGTGTTGAAGCGTTCCGTCGAACTTACAAACATCCAGATAAATGCAGAATAATATATATATAATAAAAATAGTCTTTATTTCAACAGAATTAGAAAGCTAGTAACAAATTTTAAATACATACAAATTAAATTCATTTTTTGTACAATGTATCCTTAATCAAATTAATAATTAATTCAAATTAAAAATTAGTATTTAAAATAATTCAGATTACATTTTTAACTTATACTAAATAACATTTAATTTATATACTATTAGAAAAAAACAAACATTTGAATTATGAATTAAGAATTAATAATTGTTCACAAATGTACAGTATATATGTATTATAGTAAAAGATTAATACAATTATTATAAACTACAAATATATATACATATTAGAAAATATAAAAAAAATCAAAAAAATTGTACATAATATAACCTTAATTAGTCAATTTTAAGCTTCAAGTTCTGAATGAAATAGTTAAAGACATTCTATTGCCATAGTGCAAGAGACGAATATCTTACTTTATTAAAATAACAGGTGTAATAGTATTAATGGGGAAAAACAATATAAAATTAGTGTAGAATTATTTGATATAATGTTTTATTTAATTGTAGAAGAATGAATTTAATTTAATTGTAAAATATAAAAAGATTTGAAGTTTTTAATAAAAAATAAAATAAAATATAGGATAGTACAATGAATTACGATCTGAATAAAAGCCATTAGAAATAACAAAAAGAAAAAAAAATAAAATAAAAAAATAGGAAATAAGAAAACAGATAAAAATTAAGTTTAAATTATGGGTATTAATATTGATTCAATTTGTGCATGAGAAAATGAAAAGAGCCAGGATTTTATTTGTTTTATAAATCTAATTTGTATTCTTTCGGTTCTAAAGGATTCAGGTAACTTATTAAACAGCTGAGGTGCAGTTACAGTAAAAAAGTGACGAAAATGAGATTTTTTAACTTCGGGTACATTTACAACATTTCTATTATTTACACGCAAATTGTGATCCACCAACAATCTCGAATTATTATAGCCCGATTTTAAAAAAAATAGTTTAAGTACCTTAAAATAGTATAGATGTCTTAATGGAAGAATTTTTAGATTTTTGAAAAAATAAAAACTGGGAGTTCTACGACTGACCTTACAAATAATACGTACACAATGTTTTTGTTTAATTAACAAAGGCTCAATTTTATTATAATGGGTACCACCCCAACAACACAGACCATATTGAAGTTTAGACTTAATCAAGCCATTGTAAAAAAGTTTTAAAACAGAGAAAGAACAATATAAACTTAGATGATACAGTTGCCTAACTGCTTTATTCAGGTATCTTTTTAGATAAGACGTGTGATCTTTCCAGTTTAGTCTAGCATCTAACGAGATACCTAAATATTTGAAGCTATCCACACGTTCAACATAGAAACAATCTTCTGAGCAGTTATGGTTCTCATTAAACAAAATACCAAACACATCATTTACACATAAATTACATAAACTAAATTGTAAGCACTTAGGAGAGTGATATTTTACAGAAATACTTTCACATACTTTTCCCGACAGATTAAAAAACATAAATTTTGTTTTGTTACTTATTATTAGTTTATGCATTTTGAACCATTGCCTTAATATATCCAAATCAAAATTTATATCAGTAAAAGTATTAAAATAATTTACATTTGAATAGGATAGAGCTGTATCATCAGCAAAAGCAGTAATTTTTCCTTTAAACGTTTGAGCAAAAAGTGAATTGACATCAATTAAAAAAAGTATTGGACCTAGTACAGAGCCTTGAGGAACTCCGATATTTATCAATTTTTCGGAACTGTATACATATGAAATTTTTACTATTTGCATCCGATCTTTAAGGTATGAACCAAACCAATCCAAAATAAAACCTCTAAATCCAGCTTTAAACAATTTGTTTAATAATAAGGTATGGTCCACCATGTCAAAAGCTTTTGTGATATCTATAAATAAAGCAGCCGGAATTTCAGAATCATTTAAGGACTTGTAGAGCTCACTACATAATTTTAATAAGGTATCTTCAGTTGATTTACCACTTCTAAACCCATATTGAAATTCGCTGAAAAAGCTGATGTTATTCAAATATTTTATGATTCTAAACTTAATGCCTTTTTCAAAAATTTTTGAAAAAACTGATAATAAAGAAATAGGCCTATAATTGTTGAATAATAAAGTATCTCCTTTTTTATGCAAAGGTATAACAACAGCTTTTTTTAGAGCATGTGAAAAAATACCATTCTGTATACTGAAATTAAAAATATAACATAGAACATCAACAATTTGAAAAGAAACATTTTTTAGAATATTATTTGAAATTTTATCAAAGGAAGAAGAAGATGAAGATTTTAAAGACATTATAATTTTGTGTAGTTCTGTCGAAGAAAAAGGAAGAAAGAAAAAACTTTGTTGTTGAGATGATTCTGGAACGATATAGTTACTACAATTACATGATGACACAACATAAGGAGAATTATCTAATAGTGAATTTGTTATAGTAGAAAAGTAATTATTAAATAAATTAGCAACATCTAAAGGATCCGAAACAAGCTCACTACTATTTTTTATGACAATATGACTATTTGCAATATTTCTATTAAGAATTTCATTTACTAACTTCCACTCCTTTTTCGAGTTTCCAGAATTCTCAGTTAAATTTTTTTCATAATAACTGTCTCTACAATTAGGAATATCACGCTTCAACTCACGGCATAGTTTTTCGTAATACACTTTGAGTCTAGTGCAATTTGGATGTTTTAATAGACGAATTCTAATTTGATTTTTTTTTTTAATTTTTCGCAATAGTTTCTAACTCATCCACGGTTTTAGTCGTTTCAGTTTGCTTGAGTTTTAATTTATTACTGTACTGCAATTTGAAATATGACTTTTAAATTTAGTAAGGAATAAATCGAAAGCGGTAGAAGGATCCGGCGAAGTATATACTTCATCCCACGACTCAAAAGTTAGCTCATCCTTCAAAGAAGTAAAATTTATTTTTTGAATTACATTATAATTTGATATATGTCTTTTTGGTATGTCTTTAGAAAACAGAATGGATGTTAGAACATGATCAGTTATTTTAAGATCAAATATAGCAGTTTTATATTTAATAGGATTATTTCTATGTAGTCTTAAAAAGATGTGATCGATACAAGTTCTTGAGCACTCCGTTTCCCGAGTAGGTTGACACACTAAAGAAGTAAAGCCAAACGACGCCAGAGTAGAGAGGAAATTATTCGAATTACCATTTTCAGAAAGCAGATTAATATTGAAATCGCCTATAAGAATGGTATTTTTACATGTTAGATTTTCTAAAAACCCAGAAAATTCTTCCAAAAATTTATTAATACTGACTTTATGAAATCTATAGACACCAAAAAATAAATAACGTGTACCCGAAATACAACAATTTAAACAAATTAAATCAACGCTATTTAAGTTAAACTTAGTTATTGTGCATTCAACGTCACTTCTGTAAAATACTGCAACTCCACCAGCTGAATAAGAATCATTACAAGTTGCAGCAAATTTATAGTTTGGAATAATGTAATCTGAAATTTCATAATCAAATATCCAAATTTCAGATAAAAATATAAGATCAGGTAAATGATCACATGAAACAAGATGAGAGAGAAATACATCAAAATTTTTCCTAAGACTCCGAATGTTTATTCGATACAATATTTTTCAAAACTGTCCAAGCTTTTCTTAGGTCATTTGCGGCTTCTCTGAATTTTTTGCCTTCATATTCGGTTTTTTTCCTTCTTTTTGTTCTGTAAATTTGTTCAACCAATAATGATTTAGCCTTAAAATATATATTTTCATAGCTTTGTATGTGTTTTATATGCCAATAATTTCGTTTTCTTCAGATTTCTAAGCATTTGCTATCAAACCACTTTTTTGTAAATAAAATTTTTTTTTTTTTTTTACTTTAGTCGAAGTTTCAATGTCTTTACAGAGCTTAACAATAGACGTCAGTTTATCACATTTTTTATTACCTTTTGTGCTGAGAAATACAAAACAATTGCGTTGATGAAATAAGGCATATTTTGTGAAATTTCGTGGCTTATTAGGCTTTATTTTTTATTAGACTATTAGGCTTTACTATTTTAGGCTTTATTTCACTCCACCGTACTATTTTAATTTTATATACATAAAAATATATACATAAGTTTTTTTTTCTTTTATCTGCTGGACAGTAACTTAGATAGAAATACCTTTATTAGTACGGTATTCCAAATTAAATATATGTAGGTACACATGTGCGGTACTGTAGTTTTTAAACTACGATCTTATTTGACTATTTATTTATTAATTTTTCTGGCATATCAACTCACTAAATGTGGAAAACCAGTTCTGTTATCAAGAACCTTAATTTCTTAGATGGCGTGGTTCAATTTTATTTAAGTTGTAACATACCAAATTATACTCTAAATTATATTTTTTTGTCATTTTATTTTATCCCAATGACAAATGGTACAAGATTCGGCCGAAAAATTTTTATTTTCCAGTGAGAATTAAATCTTGGAGATTTCGGATGAAAGACAGGTATTTTACACACTTCGTCATTCAGCATATATAATCACACGCACTTCTAATATTTGAACCCAATCTTTCCTTCTAAGGTGTTACTTTGCAAAGCTCAGATAGTCGAAACAACTTAGGCATGCCCGTAAATCAAAATATTACTTGGAATGACCATATTTTTGATATTGCGAATGGATCTGCCAAGTGTTTAGACTATTTAAGTCGTTGTAAAACATTCTTCTCACCTTTAGAACTCCTTAATAACTATAAAACATTTATACTACTCAAGATTCAATACAATTCTCACATTTGGGCTGACGCTTGCATTTCAACTTTAGGCTGCCTTGACAGCGTTTTAGTCGTCTCATAGGCGATCTAAATGTAACTTCATTTCTAACTTCTGTTGGCCATCGTCGTACCAGTAGGAACACAATCTTTGTTTTATAGATACCTCGTAGGTGTGGACACTTGCTCAGTAGAAATGAAATCACTACTCCCTCCTCTAAAACAATTTCAACGCGAAACAAGAGGAGTGACAAATACTCACCCCTACGCAGTGGAAATCCCAAGATGGTAAAAAAATGGTAATGGAAATTCAATTATAGTCTGAGCGTCGTGACGTGTTTCCACAATCAAATAATAACAGAACAGCTGATTATAGTCTCCAGAAGTTCAAGTCAAATATTAACCGATTTTTGATTGCACTACCTGTTAATTTCCACACTTTCCTATTTCCTCTTTCTTCTCTATCCCAACCAAGCGGTACACAAGAATCAAAGGTCCTATCCTAGCACGCAGTTGTTTATAACAACAAAAAAATTAGTAGATTAATGCGGTATACAGTTCTTCTTCACAGCTACCCTACTTTCCCTAGAAAAATAAAAAATAGATGAAGGCCTTCTTGATAACTTTCTTCCGCCTGGAAGGCCAAATAAACAAATATGTACCTAGTTGTAGTGAATGGCTTAGACTAGGCTACAGCTATTTTATATGATTTATGAATTAATTTTTATTTTTCTTAATTTCCATCCTTATTAATTTGTAATTTTAAATGGAACTGGGATGATATGATTTTACCATATTGATGAAACCAGATTAAACTATAACTTATTATAAACTTTTAAAATATTAGATAATAATACATATTTTTCTTCTTTCTCTTCTGTTTTTGGTTTTTGAAGATAAGCGATAACTTGAGCTTTGTGATTGTGTTCGTTTTAAATTGGTGACTATTCTGAAAAATATGTTATGGCATCTGGTTCTGAATGTAATGGGTTGGTGATGCATTTGATGGTCGTTGTATCAAGCTTACGGCACTTAGCCTCTCCTATACCTATTAAATCCTCTCTCCTACCTATAAAATATCACATAACATTTCAAGAAACATGACACGGTAAATTCAAATTAAATCACAGTAAATTCTCCGGCAGCTTTGATTGTAGTAAACTGCCCACCGGGTTTGAGAGTGTGGCATATTTCATGTGGTCGTGTCGAGCAGAACACTGAGATAACAGAATTGAAAAAAAAATCCGTTTTATGCGCCATGTATTGTAGTAAACTGCCCACTGGGTTTGATAGTGTGGCATATTTCATGTGGTCATGGTCGTGTCGAGCAGAACACTGAGATAACAAAATCGAAAAAAATCCACTTTATGCGCTACGGATATGGTTACAGGACGATTATGATAATAATCTGGTTCTGTAGATCAATTTCTTCATTATTCTTATTCCAGATAATTTGTTTATGTTTCTTACCGGGGACATGTATTCTCTATCATTTTGTCACTTGTCTTTGATTCTTCGTTCGATAAAAAGATTTCAAGTAGTTCATATGATCTTGTCATTTCTCATTTTATCAAAGCTGAGAACTTTAACATATAATATATTCTACAATATCCACATTTTTATCCGGATTCCAATTCTTTCCAAGCAAACAATTCAAATATCTAAAACTAGACACTCGTTAGATTGGGATGTTAGCTATCGACTATATCGTGAGTTATAAAGTTTTTTACTGTTCTTTATCATAATTTTTGTTATTTTTTTATGTTAAAGTTTATTTCATAATGTTTGCTGTACTGTCTGACTTCGTCGATCAGAAGGTGTTGATCATTTAGACTGCAAATAACTAAAGAGTGTTGTATTGTTGACATAATATCTAAATTTAAATCTGTACCGGTCAGAGCAAATCTGATCAAAATTATTCTATTTTACGGCGGATTAGTCCAATTCTTACGACCGAACGATAGTAACCAATTTAGGCTTCAAATTAACTAAAAACGAGTTAAAATTAAGAAAATTTAAATTTTTTGTTAAATAATAACGCACTGAATGAAGTTAAATTTGTTGCTATTGGATAACTTACATTCCGAACATTTTCTTTTCCTTCTGTTTCAAAACTTCGAAATACTTTAGTACTTTAAATTTTAAATTCTCTTATCGTTATCATAATAAAAATACTAACAATCATAATAAAAAAAAAAAACAAAAATATATAAAAAATGCAAGATGTTCTACCAAAAAAAAAATATTTTCATCAAAATAAATGTCATTTTTTTATTCTTTTTACCATGAAAATCATATTTTTTTTTTTATTTATTATTATTTTTTTGTTTTTGTATTATTATATTCACACACACAATACCTATATACAAATTGACAATTACAATTATGATAAAAATTTACAACTTTATACAATTGTTACCACAAACTTAAAAGAACAAAAATAAAAATAAAAGAACAAACAAAACCCAATAATGTCAAATTCATATGGGGTTTTTCTAGGAATAAAAATAAAATTCCATTAAAGCTTATACACAAAAATAAATAATGTTGGTACCTAGCTACCTTTAATAAATGAATATTCTATAACAGTGGTGTCCAACCTTTTATAGGAATTGGGCCAGATAATATTTATATATATATAACTGGGCCAATATTGACAAAAATTTGTAAAACAACATATTCATAATTTAAATTTTTTATTATTACAAAAAAATGTACATTTAATGAGAGACTTGCGGTTGTATATCTTTAACAATTTTCTGCAACCGAGGTTGAAAAGATGACACACCAATTGGCAATACGGAATGAAGATGATCGTGATTTATTCTATTTTGGATTTATTTAATTTCATTCGAGAAAATGTTTGCTCACATGTGTAAGTTGACCCAAATAATGTGGAAAATTGCATGGCATGATCTCTGATATTTGGGAAATCATTAACAACTGACAAATCTTTATAAAATTCAAATAATTTTCCCTTACATTCTTGAAACCTGTCTTTCAAATATGAGGCTGCTTGAATTTCAATGAGTTCTAGCTGTAAGGAAGCATTGTAGTTGCCTGCAACAACAGAAAATGGATTTTCAAATAACTTTATGTCATTTTCTTTTGAACGCATATCAGTGAAACGTCGCGAAAACTCATCTGCAAGTATCTGAATTAAATCAACAAAGCGTGTTTTTTCAAATATATAAACTTTTTTAAGTTCAGTACAACATTCAAAATGAACAAGATTTTCCTCTTTTAATTCTCACCCTGGCGGAAAAAAGCACATAAGTCATTTTACGCAATTTTACAGGAGAGCGTTTTTTTTAATTTTTAAATTAATTCTTTCGATCAGAAAAAATTGTGGTACGCAGTTTAATTACTATTTGCTATAGTTTTCAACGCGCAAAGATAAAATTTAAAATTTTGCAATAATTTAGAAAATAATTGAATTGACTTAAGTGCTTCTGTTCGAAAAAGATATTTGACTTATGTTCTATTTCAGTAAGTAAAAAAAAGAATAAAAATATGGTAATAAACAAACCATTTTATTATTTCAGTCTCAAAAAAGTTAAAACACACAAATAAAACAAATTAAATACTTTCTTATGTTAAAATTAAAATTAAAAAACAAAAATATCAACAAATTAAACATTTTCCTTCTATCAAAATTAATATTAAAAAGAGAAAACTCTAAGCTTCCTATCCACTTCAAACTTGATCCTCATCAATTTCAATCAAATCAAGATCGATATCAAGTTTAGTACTGGTTGCATCAAGTAAAGAAGTATAAAATTGATGAAAAATGTGTGGAATAAAGTCAAGCAAAGATATTAGTTCTTTCTTTTTATCAGCACTTATAGATATCAAATTGTTTGAAATAACAGGAACCACACTCCTAGTTTTGTTTCTTACCCTTCTTTTAAAAAATTTTCTTTCTTTCTATGTAAATTATTTTTATACAATATTTCCCCAAATTTGTTCTTAATATCATATCATGACCAAAGGCCTTTTTAAAATTGAAGCAAAATTTAAGAAATCATTTAAGATGACATTTCAACTACTTTAAACTTAGAACTACACGATCGAACATGCTGCATCCAGTCATGAGGGTGAAATATTTCCAAATTAGTTTTCTTTTTCTTTTTTTCTATGAAACTATGATCACCGTCAACTTCCATATGGCTGTGACCTGGAACTATAAACTTGTGCTCAATAACCTCTATATTGGTTGATTTTTCTTCTAAGAGCATAGAGAGCATTGCAGTAAAATGCGAATTTTTATTCTGCCCACCACAAGTATCAGAATAAAGAATCACATGTTTTACCTCGGCTGTAAAATTTTTTAAATGCTTGTACAAACAAGAGGCTATTTGGTTCGCTCCTCTGCCTGAAATACACTCGTGCCACATATAATGAGTTGAGTTGCCATTTGTGTTATCGTGAACCATCAAATTAAAAGTTCAGAGTTGCCTTTTGTAAAATGCGAAAGCTGCCGTCAGCGATGGTGTTTGCAAACATTGCTGAAGGTCAAAGGTGAAACATTAGATTTGTTTGTTTGATTCTTTCGATAGTTCTTTTTCAACGCGCTTTTCGCTATAGGCTAATTCAGCTTCAATATCGTGTAGATCTCTTTTATTTTCGATTTCGATTTTCTCCTGTGAGTTATAATGTTATAATAAATTTTAAGGGTTAAAGGGTTACTTACTGATTTACAGTACAAATTATACATTTTAGATACTGTTAAATCAGAACTTATATATCTAGTGTTTTTATCTTTACGTGCATAATGACTTTCGTACGAAGGGAAAGATAGTATATGTAAACGTACTTCTTCTATTGATTTTGCTGATTTTTTATGTATTGGAGAATGTTTGCCTCTCATATCTGGTTGAATAAGTCCGCTAAAAGTTTCTCTTTTTTTTAATGCTACAGTTAAAGTTTTCGCTTTCATTCAAAGTTTTTAAAAAACAAGTTCTACATATCGGAATCCTTTTGCCATTATATTCGAGGGAATAGTTATAGGTTTTCATTCTGCACTTATCTCCTGTACGTGGGGGATTTGATTTCTTATCTGAAACTGTCATCATAGCAGAAATGAAAGCCGCACGGTTATTGTAGTTACCCATGTTCCAGTATTCATCGAAAATTGCTTTTTGCATTTCAAACGAAAATCTGCTATTACATTTTAAACGACAGTTTTCTAATGAAGACACCTTCTTCGATGCTTTTATTTTACCAGTAATTGTAGTGTATTCCTTGCCGCAATTTCGATTTTCCTTCCTTATCCTTTTATCGTTTTTGCTCTTTAGGGAAGTTGTCGCTACATTTGATGTACTGGGACCAACAAGCATGCTTAAATCTGGTTCCGCATCAGTTGTATTATCAGCTAGAATGTTTGATTCTGCTTCTTTTTCAATATTATCGAGAACATAAGATGGATCTGCAACATAATCGTCGTCTGAAAATGGTTCTTCAATAATATTCTTATCCTCTTGCTCTGCAGTGGAGATGATATGAACAGTGAAGATTTTATTGACTTGTTTAATAAATAAAATTTACCCTTAGAAGTATCAGTTAAAATTTTGTAGTTTTCTTTTTGTTTTTCTGTTACTAATGTAACAAATAGTCTACCCCGGCTAAGTGACATTTCGAAAATTAATTCTTTTTTTTTTTCAAATATATTTTTGAGTAATTAAATTAACATATTTTTATTTTATTTAATATTCACAATGAAATAATAAAAATACACATAGAATCAAAAACATGTCCAACCTGTTTATTGTGCAACAGTTAAAAAAAATATAATAATATTAATCTTAAGTCTATGCTACGCAACACATTTTTTTCTGTTAAAATCACATAAGTCGACTTATGTGTTTTTATACGATAGAAAAATTTTAAAAATTTTTACGTTGATTATTATTTTTGTAATTTTCAAGACGAAATATGTATATTTTGACTTAGGTGTTTTTGTGAGAAAATGGATATTGAGAATATCATGCGATTGAGTCAATAAAAAAAAATCGGATTTTTTTGACTTATGTGCTTTTGTCTGCCAAGGTGAGAATTGATTTTTAAACAAAATCAGCATATTTTCAAAGGCCATAATATGACCATATACTACGGGTAGTAAATTATCTTTTCCTTGTAGTTTAGTATTGAGAGAATTAAGATGATGAGTAATGTCAACCAAAAAACCAAGATCGAAAAGCCATTCTTTGCTTGATAATTCTTTTATTTCTTTTCCTTTTTCTATCATGAAGATATCGATTTCATTAAGTAACTGAAAGAACCTGTATAAGACCTTTCCGGGACTAAGCCAACGTACATTACTGTGCAAAAAAAATATCGTCATATTCCGACTCCAGTTCAGCTAGAAAATTATGAAATTGTCGATGATTAAGGCCTCTTGATCGGATAAAATTGACTGTTGGTATAACAATGTCCATTATGTGACGAAGATCTAAAACTTTGCCACAAAGAGATTCCTGGTGAATAATACAGTGTAATGTGATTGGTGGTTTTGCACCAATATCTTCTTGATTTTTAGTAAGTCTTCCCAAAATACCTATATTTTTTCCTGTCATACTTCTTGCTCCATCAGTTGTAATACCAGTTAACTTTCGCATATCTAAACCTAATTTTTCAACAGTACTACAAAGATTTTTAAATAAATCTTCACCTGTAGTTGTACCGTACATACTATGAAGCTCTGTTAATTCTTCACATACTTCAAAATTAAAATTTATACTTCGTATAAAAATAAGTAGTTGGGCAGTGTCCTTTATGTCAGTACTTTCATCTAACGCTAGAGAAAAATATGTTGTTTCATTTGATTTCTCACACAGTTGCTGCATTAAATCTTGACCGATGTTTTCAATTCGTCTTGTAATAGTTTGTCGGGATAAACTAACCTGATTTATAGCTGGTAGTATTTCTGGACACATTTCGGAAACCACTTTTAGCATACAACGCTTTGTGAACTCGCCATCACTAAAAGGTTTACTTTCAGATGCAATCAAATATGCAACTTGAACACTATAGCACTTATAGCGGACACATTTTCGTTTAGATTTTTTTTAAACACATTTTGTTGTTTTTCTAAGTTTTTTTTTAAAGCGTTAAATTTTTCTTTTCTTAATTGTCCATTATAATTGTCAAATGTCGATTTATGTTTACTATCATAATGTCGCTTTAAATTGAATTCCTTAAAAACCGACATTGTATCTTTACATATCAAACACAAGGTTTTTGTACCTTTTTCAATAAAAAAATAATCTTCATTCCATCGATTATTAAATACTCTACCTTCCGAATCAATTTTTCTTTTTTTCAACATTTTGCTTTACCGTACTTTTTAAAAATTATAATAATTATTTTATTTTGCAAAATTATTCGATATTCAAAATATTTATTACGTATAACCAAACTACAATGCAAGTAACGTACTGATTTTAAAGTACTTAAGAATATAATTGTAAACTTTGTATCAACAACCAAACCACAGAATTTTTTTTAACAAAGCCAACTTAAATGATTTTTTCAATTTCTTTGAATTTTTTTGAAGAAAAAAAATTAGCAAGAAAAACCAGCACAAAATATTGCATTACCGAACTCAAAAAATATAATTTAAAATTCTTAGAAAAAATAATAATAAAAAAAAACTCTCATCACGGGTTTTTTAAATTAATATATAATTTAATGGGAAATTTATTGGTGGGCCGTATTAAAAAAAACTGCTGGGCCGGATCTGGCCCGCGGGCCGTACGTTGGCCTTCACTGTTCTATAATATTGTTTTTAGTTAAAAATATGAATAGAGTGTTACAACCTCACGGTAGATAGTATAGTAAAACCGGTTTCAATGTTCGATCGAAATATTCATACAAAAAATATGTTTAGAGTGTAACTCCGGGTGGTTCAATTACCTCATAATTTTTTTTATTAACAAATCAGTAACAGTTAGTAATTAGTATTTAATGATATAAATCCTGTTTAAGAGCTACAAAATTATTTCAGGAAAATATTTAGTAGTTCTAATTAATTTACTGAAAGATCATATGTTATCATAATTCAGGTCTAAAACTATCGTAACAAATAATATGAAAGACTTTGCGGATTGAGAAAGACATAGGTATTCAGCAAGATGAAAATTTCTTTTCAAATAACTGGGACATCCATATGCAGCCACTTCTGAGCTTATTTGTACATAATTTATATAGATTGTCAGATTATATTGTATTGCTTTCAGCTGATACCACTTCGAATTTTGAAACCGTATTTGCAACCCTACTCCCACAACTGACATTCAGTTGTGCAATGATATTCAGAACAACCCGGATGCTTGTAATAATTACGATTGACTTAAAAGCTTAATTTGAATCAATAGTGTAAAGAATATACGTATTAGGATACAATTACGCTTTTTTAATGAATTACTCAAATTAAATTGAGAGCTTTTATAATATAAGCCAGGCACAGCCATATATATTTAAGTCATGTGTAGAGTCTCAGTTAGTAAAAGACTTCTACATCAGAATACTGACATGAGCCGAAAATAAAAATATTAAAATTCTATGTTTGTTAAGTAAAGTCTAGTCAAAATTTTGTTTCTGTTTAAATACCATAAAAGTAGACCACAAATGATTAAACAATGGAAGAAGACGATGAAAACAATATAGGTACAATAAATTGTCGAAGAAGTGTATTATTAAAATTATGTTCAGTTAAAAATTTAATTTATCTTCAAAAAAATGGAATACACAGAAACTTATTATAGTATTAGTAAGCACTGAACACTCTGTAGAACATAAAATTATTTTAATATTAATATGAATATAACAAGGATGTAATAATTATTATAATTGCATATTAAGAATTCAATATGCAAACATTTTCATTAATAACAATAATAATAAAAATTCCAAATTATTATTAGTATATTAAAAACATTATCCTTGAATTTTTATTAAGAGTGTTAGTTTTATAAATACGAATAATATTATGCATATATAAAGTACGAGTCCAATTTATAATTATATTGGATAATAATGAATCACATATATGTTGTTAATTTTGATCGCTTAACCTGTGGGTGGGGTATAGAGCAGAACTTTTGTTTATAGTATAAACAGAATTGAGGCGACTAGCGACAGATACAGCTACACCTTCTTAAAAAAAAAAAGCCCCATACATTTTATATGCACATAAACACAATTGCGGACACTGTAGCTGGGCGGCTACAAATTAGAAAAATTTCTATTTTTCTATCCGTCGCCAAGCTACTTTTGGTAGCATATGATTTAACATATTATGATTAATCGTAAACAATTTCCAAAAACATTAAAATATTAAAAGTGAATCTGTTTTCTTTTACAATCTTGGAAATGTCTTGTGAGGAAAAATTAATAGACTTGGTAAATTTAGTAGTTTTTGTAGCTCTACTTTGTATCCGCAATTGTGTTTATGCCATTAACAATAATTAAATTGAATTAAATAAAATCAGGCTAAGGCTGTATTCTGGCAGACACAATTATCTTTCATATCTAGATGCATTTCTTCTCTCGTTTCTACTTTATCAACTTTAGGGTTAATCCCTTAAAATAGATCAATAATATTGTATCAACTCTTATCGTAAAGCATTAATATTTCTCATTACATTCTATCTACCCCTATTTTCATTTATGATTGTTCTTTTTATAATTCTGTTAAATAATATTTTTTGTTGTACATTTTTGTAAATTGTATATAAATACGAGTGTATGAATATGTATATTGTATAAAGGATTTGGAACACGAATATGCATGCATAATATTTGGTAACTAAGGCTTCAGAAAAATTAGTATGTAGATATAGATATAGATATAGATATAGATATAGATATAGATATAGATATAGATATAGATATAGATATAGATATAGATATAGATATAGATATAGATATAGATATAGATATAGATATAGATATAGATATAGATATAGATATAGATATAGATATAGATATAGATATAGATATAGATATAGATATAGACATAGATATAGATATAGATTACATTATTATAATCAATTGGTATGGTATATTTTGTATAAAATCAAATAGAGATATTTCAGGCTAATTAATATTAGATACCGAACAAAAAATGATATGTAAGAACTCGTAAAATACACATAAATATAAAATACGAAAATATAAATCAAAGTATATATATGCCCTATTCTTTAAAATAAATCTGGTATGTATTTAATAATATCTGGTGTACAAAATTTAAATTTTATCAGTTTATATACTTTAATAAATTATATTAAAAGTACAAACTTAAGTTTAAAAATTTTCAAAGTTCCACTAACACTATAATTTATTCATATGACTAAAATAATTATTATTTAAATATTTGAATTATTAATAAAATAAACATCGTTTATCAAATTCATCGTCTAGATATTGACCCTATATTGACAACATCTATGATATCTAATTTACATATTTCCCAAGATTTCATTTTAATCAATTTTAAATAATATTATATTATGTATTATGGCTTGTATCTAGCTGCACTGATGTATATTCACAATATATTCCAGATGCATAATATTATTATATTTTGATTTTAATTTAATTTTATAAAATTCTCTTGTCTCAACATTAATTGTCCTAACAATAAACATTAATCCATGCTTCATAATTTTTGAATACAAATGAATGATAATGTTATCAAATTATGATATTTATACATGCATACATTTTAATCTATATATACATTATAATATTCTGAACTATGTATGTTGAATGCAATAATTTTAAACCTATTTTGTCACAGTTGCATAAACGTATCAAAATAAAGAAAATGAAGAGAGAAAAAAATTAAATAAAAGCAAATAAGAAATTTTCCGGAAAATTATATTGCCTTAAAAGGTAATAATTATCTTGTGGGTTATGGTAAATTTAACTTTGATCAAGAATACTATATAATATTATTTAATATTATAATTGCTATTAAATAATTGTTGTTATAAAAAGAAAAGAACCGCAAAAGTCATTTTCTTAATATTAAGAATTTATTTTTAAATTAAAATTATTTAAATGTAAATGAAAAATATTATATAATAATACCATGTATTTAATAATATATTATTAGAATTAAATAATATTATAAAATATTTTAATTATTTTGATTATCATTGAATGGAGAAAATTTTCAAATTTTTGAAATTGTTTTACTTTAAAATAAAATATATTTTACGATATAAAGTAATTGAATTAAATTTAATCAGTTGAAATTTATATTAAAATAACATTTTCAATTAAATTATTTTATTTCGCACTTAATCAAAACAATATTGTTAAAATTCAATATTACAAAATTATGAAAACATTGTTATTTAATTTGATTTTTAATATTATCAGCAATGATGATTAATGGTTAAATTAATCAACATTGTTGAATATATAAAATATCTTATACATAAAAATTAGCTGGATAAATTTTATTGTTTTTGTTTTAGTTATAAAAAAAAAATTATTTTATTTATAACTTTTATTTAATATGGATATAGCTATCAAGATGGTGGACAAGATATTTTTTTCTTCAAATTTATATTTCCTATTTTATATAAATTTTTTTAAAATTTTTAAAAAACTCCGTATAAACGGTTGTATAGAACACGAAATATAAATTTGACAGCCGCAGCAGCAAGATTAGTAATTAAAATAATTTTGCTGCTGCTGCTTTGACACTTTATGGCCTGCTGCCGTATCGTGTTTTGGTCGGTAAACACATTGTAAGTATGATCGGATGCTTTAACCGTTCCGAACATGGTAGGATAGAGAAAAAAGTATAGTCGACGGTTTTGTTTGTTGGTCCAGTTTCATATTACATTGTTGAAACGTCCTTTAAAGTCAATATTCCTTTTGATTTTCATATCCTTTATTAAGTTTAGTAACAAACATGAAGCACCATAAAATATTCAACTAACGAGTGAAAGACAGAAAGTTAAAATTAATTGGATTGGAATATAATAGACAGCCACTGTATTGGAACCTACATGACAAAAGAAAATGTGATTGACCAGAAAACTTTGTAGCATGGAAAAAAAGGAGTAGGTATACAGCTCTTCTACAGCCAAACAGAAAACAAGCTGGTGAGAATATAATACCTTGTTAAATTGAATGACGAAGTTTACCAAAAGCTCTATATTCCACTACAAAGTATACAGAGGTCATAAAATGTAAAATTAAGTACAATTAAAATTGGCTTAAGTCATACACGAATCATCGTAATCATCTTGGATTTTGAATATTTCAACTCATTTTTCTTAACAGTAGAAAATTAAATTTAAAAAACTTTCTTGTATACAATTTATATGCCACCATTTTGTATTATTTTTCATAATAAGTCACAATTATTGATCTACATATCAAAAATTGTCAGATATAATATAGTATTAACAAGTACAAGCATCTAGACGTACACAGGTGAATAAAAATAATTTTAAAGATGTACCAAAAATGGTAAGAAAATGTTAAAAAACTTGCCAGAAACGATGACAAAGCAAAAAAATTACAAAAAATTATTATATTATGAATCATTAAGCGTTACCACAAAAAATTTTAATTGGATACCATACATATTGCAAAAGAAAAAAAAGTTTGAAAACTACAAAATACCACTTTTTTGTTTCTATTTGAAGATTAAAATTTTCAAAAACAATCTGTACAGGATTATAAGAGATTTATATTTAATAAACTCATTTACAACACTAATTTTTATTAGAAGACCACTATAGTTGTTATTAGATTAACCATTCACTTTTCTCTAACTGTTCAAATTAAACTGAAAAATGCAGGGCATCCCATTAGATATTAGAACCCCAAAGAAGATTAGTAAACAAAAATGTCAAACAATATCATTAATATCAGTCTCCAATTTCTTAAAAAATCCTTAAATCTGAAGTTATGAAAACAGATTTAACCCATTAAAGTCGGCTCATAGATCCCGTCGTACAATCATTATGAAATTTTCTAAGGATGGTCATAGAGGTCATAGAAGTTGCCTGGCAAAAATTTAGACCTCTAGCTTTTGCCACGCCTGAGATTTGGAATGGGTATTTAAATACCCAATCGGCGTTAGCGCTACTACAATTTATATAAATTTTTTAGTTTTTTTTTTAAACAAATTAAATATTCATGGATCTATAATCTACATTAAATAACAGATCCATCTGATATCTATTGATGGATAGTGGATTATATGACAAAATATATAATTGTTCTGTATTGTAAGATTTAAAATATTTTTTAACTTTTTCACATTATCTCATGGTTTGAAGTTTGACCGTTGTGTTTTCAGGTTTTAGAAATTCAAAAGTGAAGTTATACAGTTTCAAATGTAGTGTTATGTAAAACTAAATATTAGGCTAAGATTTATATAATTCTGTTTCAAATTACTATAATGTCCAACTTTTTGAGACATGGCCCAATTTTCCATACAAAGCGGTATGACCGAAAAAATCGTAAGATAAAAATTGACCAGCCACTGGTCATTCATGAGTATAATAAACGGATGGATGCTGTTGATCTATTTGATATTGTTATGAACAATTATGAAATCAAAGTTCGTGGTAAAAAATGGTATTGGTCATTGCTCACAAATGCATTTGATGCCGCAATGGTAAATGCATGGAAGTTTTATGTTTTCTGCTCAAGGTATGAAAGTGTGACTTCTATCGGTATATTTGATTAGATTAAATGTGGTGAAAGTACTAGTAACACTTCCAGAAATAGTCAGCCGTCAATGTGAGCGTATACTTGTTAATGCCCAACAAATGGCAAAACGCACAGATCGTGTCGACCATATAGTGGAAAAATTGTTTAAACGCAGTCGTTGTAGGAAATGCGGTGTTAAAACATCATTTGGTTGCAGAAAGTGTTCGATTACTTTGCAACCCAAATGCTTTTTTGACTATAACAATGATGTACCACGAAACAAAATAAAAATTAGAAAGCGAAATAATTTTTAAAATTTAATTTTACCGTATTATTATTTAAATACTGTACTTTTTTAGATTTCTTCAAAAAAAACACTGTGAATTGTGCCTTACTTTCATAAAAATATAAGTTTTTTTTTTTACTAATTTTTATAAGAATTTTTTCTTAAATACCCATATAGGTAAATCATCACTAGAGACGAGGTGTAAGTTCTCCAATTAAAAAAAAAAAGCCAAGTGATCTTTAGAAATTTTTCCGACTTTTCCATTTTCCAATTTCATAAAAACCACTTTTTATTGATATTTTCGGGGCTTAAAAAATCCTTAGTTTTTAAGTCCCACTAACAATGACAGTTCTTCAGAATTTTGATTAGCTCAATGAGAACGAATTTCCTCCGAACGAACGCCTCCTTTCTCTCTAATTAAATCAAAACCTTATATCTATTATCCAACGGCAGATATAGCTATTTTAATGCACTAAGGGTTTTGGGTATTTAAATACCCAATAAGCAGTAATGGGTTAAACAAAAATGGATATTTTAACAACCTTTCAATCGATTTTCCGATTATTTTTTTCTCTCAAAAACAAAATAATGAAATTTTTAATGCTTGCCACAATATTATACATAGATTATAATTATAGTAATGCCCAGGATATATTTTTTGATGGTAACAAAAAGAAAATTCGACAAGTAATTTGTACAAAAATTAAACCTATTAGACTTGTAAAAATAAAATAAAATATGAACAGATTATCACAGATTGCCGGGATATGTCATTCAAAGCGAAAAAAAAACCAAACCTTTCAGTTAAGTTAATCTACAAGCTACAAATTTCTGATAACAGGACACATGTCTAAATAATAATAAAAAAAATTTAATTATGTTTTTTTTTTAGTTTTAGAAATAAATATTCTTCTAAATATTGATATTTCTATTCAAATAATTAATCCAAATAAAAGATTTTAGTAGCTTGAAGGTTTCAAATACCTACTTACAATTTCAAAACAATTTCACTAAATTTTGTTGTTATTTACATTTTGAAAATAAAATTAATTTTCTAATAAATTTGTATGAATTCCTTAAAGTATTATATTTTTAATTCTTAATCATCAAAATTCATTAGATTACACATACATGCACATACATATTTATATAATATGTAATAATTATAATTACATACTATTTATGTATGTATAACCAACTTATTTTAAAATTCATTTATGTTAATTTAACATTTTGCTAAAATGTATTAAAATTAATTTTAATATTACGATTATTATTAAGACATTATTAATGTATTTTCTAAATTTAACCTTTGCATGGACAGGATATAAATAAACGCTTTATAAATAAATGCCAAAATTTTTTATCTCAGTCGAATTTGATAAAAATACTTGAAAATATTTTTTTTTTTACATTTTTCAGCAATTCAATTTTTTTTTACTTATTGGGTAAGGGACATATCTTGTGAAGATTTATTGTTTTTATATAATCTTTATTTTTTAACTTGTTGTTACTCTTTTAAAATGTTGCTTCTATATATTTGTCATGAATAATGAAATTTTGAGTATAGGTTCATTTCCATCTCGTACTTCTTAACTCTAATATTAGGGATATAAACGTTTAAAGGGTCTTCTTGTATAATTTTTGTATATCTAATACACTAATACTATATATAAATTGCTTTAAAAAAGCCTGCATGTATTGGTTTACACAACACATAATAATAATATTAGAGTAGAACATTCTCAGAGTATTCATCTAAGATATATAAATATATATAAAATTTCCTTTTTACAAGTACTCTGATTGTATGCGTTTGTATCGTACATATCCCATTTGGGTATAGATACTAATTTTATTTTATTGCATTTTGTGTGGATCAAAATAAATTTTTATTTTATGTTTGCATTTAGATATCGTAAGTTGGATAGAATATAGGACGAGTAAATAGCAAATAAGGTATTTTTGTCCAGATAATTTCAAAGTCTTTTTATTAAAAATATATACGGCGTAATTTTTTTTATAATAAATTCTATATGGAGATTCCATTTAAGTTTACTGTCGATGATTAAGCCTAAATAATTAAATTGTTTCACTACATCGATTGAAACTCTATTTATAACAAAACTAGTGTCTGACAACACTTTATTAATAAAGAACCTTTTATTTTGTTTAGAGTGAATAATTTTGAGGTGAAATTTTGACAACTAACTCTATTATGATATATTTGTAGGGCCAAAAATAACATTAACATTTGGCACGCTAAGTAGATTGCTCCTTGCACAATAAATAGGGTATTATTATTATTGTCTCTGGAATATGTACTCACTTTCACAATCAGAATATTACATTCAAAATACTATATAATTGCTAGAATCACAATAATTATTAGATAATAGGAATATAAAATATATTAACACTCTCTTCTTATTCAAACTTTGTAATAAACAGGTCGTTGTGGTGACCATGTTCCCATACTACATTAAATATTTGTTTAAATTCATATCAAATTGAGAATAAATAAAACGTTAAATTACATTATTATACTATGCAGTATCATTTTTAGTGACCCCCACGTGATTTGAACACGCAACCTTCTAATTAACGACATTTTAAATTTTTTTATTTTGATTTTCTGTCTTAACTGTATTTATTGAATCTTTTTAAAAGCAAATGACAATAATTTCTAACAAATGTGACCTTTTTGGCCTATTCAAATCTTAAAATCTAAAAATGTGGGAGGGTCTAGTCCATTGATTTGACCCTTCATGTTTGCTCGTTCATTCTAATGTTGTGCCTTACATTACTGCTAGCGACTTTTTTTAACCTGCTGGTTACTGGAATGTTTTGTAGATCTTTCGCCAAAGGGTTAGGTTGCTGGATTATTTTGGTTGCATATCTGTTTTTGCATTTTTCAAGTTCTTTATTAACTTATTCAAGTTCTTTATTAACTAAGGGTAGGTATATTCAAATTATTATGTGGATTGATATTTCTAATGTACCAAAGGGCCTGAGTTATGGTACGTAAAAGTTTTTGATTGCATCCTTTGAATTGTTTCTATGTTACTATTAGAAGCAGTTCTCCATAACTGGCACCCAAAGGACCAGATTGGTATCAGAATGGCTTTGTATAGCAACACTTTATATTCCAGATCTAGTGTTGAATTTTCCCAATAAGCCAATAAATGCTGGTTGTTTTGAGTTTGAGCTGCTCTTTTTTTACAGTGATGTGCTTCTTCAAAATCAGCCTTTTGTCTAGGTGAATTCCCAGGTATTTAACCTCGTTGGGTTGCGGAATAGTTATCCCATTTATACTAACTGGAAAACATAATCCTTCTTTAACGAGAAAGTACACTTTTACTCTCCTTGACATTCAGTTTCCACTTATAAAGCCATTCCTGTATATGCGGCAACTTTTCTTGTAAATGCAACTTTTCTTGCTGTATGGAAATTTGAGTGACGGGTTAAGATAGCAGCATCGTCTGCGAAGGTGGATGTTAATGTGTTCCTGTTTTCCTGTAGATCAGACTATACACTAGGTATACCATACACTAGGACATCTAAAAACACGGCTGAGCAGAAATTTTTTTCTTCAAATCCTTGTTTTATTTGGGCAGCAATTCGATGTACCTGTTCGATCATATAAAGGGGTTTTTTTATAAAATTTACTTTACAAATAACAGAATAGTTAAAAGTTTACAATTTGAAATTAACAACATTTCATTGTACCCATAGACAAAACGCAATCTTGCCCTCTAATTCAAAACAAATTATTGTTGTCCATATAAAGGTTAAATTAAAATTAAAATTCTCTAACTTTCATATAACAAATGTACATAGGTAGCTATGTGTTAATTTAGATGTCTGTTTTGAATAGAAATAAATTTTCAATTTAAATTTATTTGGAATTTAAATGAAAATATTATGCTGTATTATTTTGGACACATGAAATTCTAAAAATAAAAATAAAAATAATATTACACTCATCCCTCGCTTTACGGAATTTCGGTATAACGGAATTGAAAAATTAAAAATAAAGATCTCTGTTTACGGAAGAAACCTCTATTTGCTGAAAATAGAAAAATCCTACAATTTTTTTTTAAAGAAATCCTAGAAAAAATAGGCTTTTTTTTATTTATGTACGCAATCATTTATAAGCATAATCGTAGTAGGTGATGCGATCTGTTTTCTCATACGTTTTTGTAAGCAAAAATTAATATTTGTAGTCACGTACGTAGTCACAAAATTGTTTTGTATTATGAAGGTCGATGTACTAATATTACAGCAGCTCGTGAATATTACAACATTTTGAAAAATGTTGAAAAAGGAAAATACGTTCCGGAACAGTTTTTCAACGTTGATAAAACTGCCCTCTATTGGAAACGTATGCCTGATAGAACTAATATTTTTTTGGATGAAAAGTCTATACCAGGATCCAAAGTGACAAAAGAGCGTTTAACATTTCTTCTTGGAGGTAATGGTGCTGGGGGTTTGAAGTTAAAGCCACACTTGATTTATCTCTCTGAAAATTCACGAGTTTTCAAAGGATGTAATAAACTCTCTTTGTCTGTTTTTTGGAGTTCCAATAAAAAAGCTTTGATGACTTCAAGCTTATTCGAGAATTGGTTAAAAAATTACTTTTGTCCCGAAATGAAATTATATTTGCGTGAGAAAAACCTTGTCAATAAGGTGTTGTTGTTAATGGACAATGCTCCAGGGATTTCTGTGAACGTGTCTGAATTGTCTGATAATGTGAGTATTGAGTATCTCACTAAAATACTACAGCTTTGATTCACACAATGGATCAAGGCGCGATATCTACATTCAAAGCTTACTATTTGCGTAGAACTTTTAAACAACTGATTGCTGCTACAGAGAACGAAGTGCAAGATCGTGTTTGCATTAAATAATTCTGGAACTGTGAATGTTTTCTTTCTTATTGAAAATGACAATTTATAAAATATTTACATAGTACATACATAATTGGTAGGTATATAGTACATATAACAGTATTTCGATACCATAGTTCACACTTATGCTAAGTGATTTTTTTTTTTCAAATTGACTTAAGTACAGTTTTGAGTTTTCCTAGTGGTTTTTTTTTTTAGTGTAGAAATATTAAAAAAGTAGAATAAACATTTTGGCTGTTATAATTTATTTATTTATTTATTTACTATTTAGTTCAAACAGTTTACAAAATATAATACAATTTAATTATTAAAATTTTGAATTAACACAATGTATCAAATAAGATTCATGATTTAAAGCTTAAATTACTTTGAAATTTAATACAACATAGTTTTTATAAAAAACAAAAAACAAAATTAGATAAAATAAATTTCATCAGAAAAAAAAAGAGAAGATGAAAAGTTATTAAAAGTATTAAAAGTTAATTATAACACTACAAATTAGTTAATATTAGTAGCGGAAAAACAAGATTAATTAGGAGGACTAAGGAAGCAAGTGAAACAAGGTTTTCTTTAAACTGGTTTTGTTCAAAGAAAAGTCAACACTGTTTTTGTATTGATTAACTGCCATTAACATTCTATTAATTGGCTCAAATTTACCATAATTAGTTCTATGGAAAGGAAGATTAAAAAGATGTTCTATACGAAAACGCGTACTGGTGTTAATGTACGAGTTAATCTGATCTTTTATAATTTTGGAATCAATTTCACCATTGTATACTTTGGATATGAATAAGATATCTGCAACAACCCTTCTTGATTGCAATGTGTTCATCTGAAGAAGCTTCAGACGATTTATGTATGGAGGTAGGATTATTGGGTTAGACGAGGGAAGATTACGTAGAGCATATCGCAAAAATTTTTTTTGAATAGATTCAATTCTATTAATATGAGTGAAATAGTGAGGTGACCAGACAGGGCTTGCGTACTCAAGGTGGAGGCGAACAAGAGTAGTGAATAAAGATTTAGTAATGTATGGATCATCAAATTCCTTAGACCATCTTTTAATAAAACCTAACATAGAATTTGCCTTGTTAATTATGCTATTAAAGTGAAGTTTAAATGTGAGTTTATCGTCAAAAAGTACACTAAGGTCTTTCAAATGAGAAACTCGGTTGATTAGTTTAGAATTAAAAGTAGAATCAGTTATTATTGGAATCAATCTACGAGTAAATGAAATAACAGCGCATTTATCAATATTAAGGAGAAGATTATTATAGCCGCACCACTTAAAAAACGAATCAAGATCGGTCTGTAGTACAATACAATCATTATATGAAGGTATTTTTTTATAAATTTTCATATCATCAGCATATATGATCACGTTACTATTGTTAATGAGACTGTTGACATCATTAATTGAGATAATGAATAGTAAGGGACCTAGATGGCTGCCTTGTGGTACACCAGAGGTGGCAGAAACTGATTCAGAAAAAGCTGATCTAAACATTACACTATAAGATCTATTGGATAAAAATGATTTAATCTACATTATAAAAAATTTAGGAAATCCAAGTTTTTTAAGTTTTAATAAAATAACACTATGAGGCAGTAAATCGAATGCCTTGCTCAAATCTGTGTAAATGACATCAGTCTGAAAGCCAGCCTCCATAGTGTTCAGGAAATGTGAGCAAGACTCAACTAAATTTGTAACCGTAGATTTTTTCTTTACAAAACCATGGTGATTAATTGATAAATGTTTAGAACAAATATCATAAATTGAATCAAAAACTATTAATTCGAAAAGTTTAGGTATGCATGAAAGTTTTGCTATTGGACGGTAATTTGTGACCATATTTTTAGCACCTTTTTTATAAACAGGGCGAATAAATGAATTTTTCCAATATTGTAGAAATATTCCAGAAGTAAACGATCGATTGAATAAAAGGGATAATGGTAATGCAAAAGATTCAGAACAGTTTTTTAAGATTAAAGATGGTACTTTGTCAGGTCCAGGAAATACATCACTGTTGAGATTATTCAAATAACTCTTTATTTTCTGAGTAGAGAAATCTATTGAGATAACTTGGTTTTCAGGTTGGTTTATCATGTGATTAAAATTATTTTCATCAACTTCAAAGAGATTTTTGGAATAAGAACTACAGAAAAATAGCTTGAAGAGATGTGCAATAGATTTCGGAGAGTTAGCACTAACATCATTATAGGACATGGTGATGGGAAATTGATCAGATTTACGTTTGGAGTTAACAAATTTCCAAAAGGACTTAGGATTAATCCTTAGCTGAGAGCTAACATTTATTAAATAGTTGTTATAACTGAAATCTAATGTTAGTTTGTAGGAGTTGAACAAAATTACAAACTCATGATAGTTTTTATTGGTTTTCTCTTTTAAGTACTTATTCCAAGCTTTATTCTTTTTATTCAAGATTTTTTGTTTTTTGTTTTTTGTTTTCCTTTTTATTTTATTTTTTTACCGCGTAAAGTTAATATTTAGGTTTTCTAATGAAATATTGTAATGATAATTACGAATTAAATTTATAAACACTTGTTATAATTTACAATAAATGCTTTTAATTTTCTAATTAAAATAAAGTTCTTATTTTTTAATTTTAATAATTTATTTTAATTTATTATTACTGAAAATTTTGCTGTTGATGTGCTTTGTTGTGTTTATTAAATGTATATTGAGAAATGTATAATGAGTTCACAAACAGGATAAGTACATGTTTTGTGAAACCTAAAATGCACAGATATGCTAAGTGCGCTTATCCTATCTAGTTTTTATAATAACAGGTACCGTTAAGTACAATTTTTTTAGACCTTAAATACACAGATATGCTAAGTGCACTTAACCTATCTGTGTCTTAACAAAACAGTTACCTTTAAATACAATGATATAACTAGTGTTTACTTCAAAACATCGCAGAAAAAGAAAACAACCTCCTAATAAAATACATGCAAACGATGTTGTCCATTATTGCCTAAAATCAAATAAAATGTATTTGAATCCTGATTTAAACATTGCTTTGTTGCACCAACTTTACTCTTCTTTTGCAAAGAAAAAAATATAAAACCGGATTCTCTTTCTGTATATCAAAATGTTTTTCATAGTTATGATCCGAAACTGAGCTTTTTCATTCCAAAAAAGGACCAATGTCCACAATATGTAATGCCTTCATGAGAGTCTCAGATAAGGAATCGTTATATTCCATTATAGGAAGATTATAATTTACATAAAAAGAGAAAAATAGAGTTAATGAAAATGAAAGAAAATGACAAACAAAAATGAATAGAAGATAAAGAAATTCAATTTTAGAAGTATTAGTTTTGATATTTTCCTTTATTTTATGTTGTGCACAATTATGGTAAGTACATTTAGTTAAGTGTAAAATATGCGTATAGTACGTACTTACTTTCGAAACTACCTAAATTTTCAACCATCAAAATAATATAACATTAAAATTTTAACTAAATACAATAGAATACATAATACAAGACGTTGTGTCCATCTACAGCAATGCATTGAGTTTTTGGATTGCTGTAAACTTTCAAAACGCTCTCCTGTAAAATTTCATTTTTGCTACTTAGCATATGTGTGAACTATGGTATCGATTTGTACACCTTATGTACATAATTCCATATACATACTCAAAAAAAAAAACTCGATATACGGAATTTCGATTTACGGACAACTTTTCGGGAACGAAACACTTCCGTAAATCGAGGGATGAGTGTATATCTACTTTCATTATGATGAATTTTAATTTTAATTAAATAAAAATACACAGCCTACTAGCTACCATTATTTTGTGGTAACTAATATTCATGTGAGATTATCCTGATTAAAAAATATTATTTTATAACTATATGAAAATTAAATTATTCAAAAATTTTACAATTTGAAATAATAAAAATAACAATTTAAATAAAAATTTGTTTAATATTAGTTTATGAATTAATGATATTGAATTTTTGATATTTGAAAAAAATATTTAAATAATCAAAAATAAGTAGGTACTAGTTACGATGAAATGCATTTTAATTAATATTTAGCATTAAAACCTTTCAATAATGTAAGTTTAATTAAACTACTGATTAAATTTAATTTTGGAATTGAAAGGTATCAGTTATTATTATTAGGAATAAAATTGAAGAGATTATTAAAATTTATTATGAATTCTATGAGAATATTAAGATTAAGAAAAACAAAAGGAAAAACTAATTCGTATCTAATGGTTATTCAAATTTTGGGGCAGATAATCAAAGAGAATAAATTTTAAATAATAACTGATTAGCAAAAATACCTATAAATAATATTTTTCGAAAGTAAAGAAATAATATTTTACATTTATTGTAATTTACTTGTAGACAGGTAGGTATTGTCAGTAAATCTTATACTTTTTTTTTTTATTTTCCTATTAAACAAATACAATACCTGTCTCTGAAGGAAACATTCAGTAGTTTGTTTAACATTTTTGATTTTTATTTGTTTTTTTTTTTATTTTTTTGTAAACTCCATTTTTTATTTCTGAACCCTTACTTCGTTGCACCTACTGTATATTGGGTTATGAAAACATAAATTTTCTTAATTTATGATTCGATTCTTAATTTAAGATTTATTTTGATTCATATTTTATGAAATTTTGTACTTTTTTTTTTTTTTTTTTTTTTTTTTTATATTATAGCCAAAACTTAGGTTTTGAACCTTTAAGTACTTGCATACCGTTGACTATTTGAAAAAGGAAGGGATAGTTAGAGGAAAGGAAAGAAAAAGGAAGAAGAAAAGTTTTGTGGGAAAGAGCGAACAATGTTGTTAATATTCGTCTTAAATCTCTGTAAATCATAAATAAAAAATCCTTCTCTCATTGGGAATGCTTCGATTGGGACGCGGTTCCACAATCGGGATGTTCTTACTATAAAAGAATTTCCATAGCCGGACTTAAACCATCTCGGAATTTCCACTGTGAAAGGGTGGGCACTTGATGCCTCTCGTGTTGTGCGATTGAATTGCTTAAGAGGAGGAAGAAGTGATTTTAATTCCTCGGAACAAGTGCCAACACCAAGCAGATATCTATAAAATAGAGTAAGTGCTCCAACAATACGACGATGACCAAGTGGTATAAGGGATGAGGTCACATTTACGTCGCCTATAAGACGAATGGCGCGGTTTTGAACTTTGTCCAAAAAATTTAAAGCGGTTTTTGGGGCACCTGCCCATAAATGTGAGTTATACTCGAGCTTGGGTCGTATATATGCTTTATAGATTTTTAAAAGGTCTCGAGATGAAAAATAAGTTTTGCAGCGGCTCAAAAATCCTAAACATTTTGCGGCGCTTTTCGCAATATCGAAAATATGCTCATTCCAGTGCATATTTTGATTCACTCGCATTCCGAGAATGTTCAGATCTTTGAGTCGCTGGATACCTTCATTTTGAAGCCGGAGAATTGGTTCGAATGTTGTTAGCTGGTTACTAACAAAACAGCTTTGAGTTTTTGAAGTGTTAAACTCGACTCTGTTAGCTTTACCCCAGTCGACAATTTTGGCAAGGTCGTGATTGAGCGCGCCGGCCATCATTGTTCTTTTGGAGGTGACTGCGGAAGCTGTAGCATTAATTTGTTTTAGAAAATCTAATGATGCTACTAGAGTGCTGTCATCAGCAAAACTATGGATTGGATTGAAAGTTAATTTGAGAAGGTCATTAATGAAAATGAGAAATAGGGTGGGGGAAAGGACAGAGCCTTGTGGAACCCCAGCATTGATTTGAAGTTGGTCGGAAAAAGAACCGTCAACTGAAACTATGATAGATCGATTTAAAAGAAAACTTTCAATCCATTTAGAAAAGGTTGAACCAAGGCCTATAGCGTTGCATTTTGCTATAAGAGCAGAATGCCAAACTCGATCAAAAGCCTTAGATATATCCAGAGCTACAACAGTAGCTTCACCAGATTGATGCAGGCTGGTGTTGAGCTTCTCGCAGAGGCATGTCATGAGATCACCGGTGGAACGTTGGGCTCGAAAGCCGTATTGGCTATCATGAATTATACTTCTACTGTCAAGATATTTCTTCAGCTTATGATTAATTAAGATTTCCATCGTTTTTGAAATAATGGAAGTAATAGCTATGAGCCTATAGTTTGAAGGATTGCTTTTGTCACCTTTTTTAGGAATAGGATAAACTTGGGCAACTTTCCAATAGGACGGGTAAGTTCCTGAAGAAAAGGACAAATGGAATAAGTTGCGCAGAGGTTTAGAAATAGCGAAGGCAATGTGTCGCAGCACAATTGCAGGTATACCATCAGGACCGGTAGATTTTTTTATATCGAGATTCTTCAAGACTTTTGCTACAGCTCTTGTTCTAAAGTAGATCCTTCCGAAGGAATAATTTAGAACAGGGATTGATGAAGGATTTTGGGCTGTAGGAGTGAGTGTGGAATTAGCTGCAAATAATTTTGCGAAGAGATTAGCCTTTCCAACAGAATCTGATATAATAGTACTATTATTATCAATCATAGGTGGAAACGAAGACTTGCAAAAATTTTGCCCAACATTTTTAGCAAATGTCCAGAAAGACCTGCTGTTGTTGGGGAGATCAAAGATTTCTCGTCTCAATCTTTGGTTATGCAGGAATTTTTGCTGATTGATAATTTTTTTACATTTATTCCTAACCACTTTATAACTCTCATACGTATTGACTGTTTTATTGTTCTTGTATTTTTTGTAAGCTTCTTCTTTGGATTTCAGAGCTTTGCTGCAGAGGTCGTTGAACCAACCTGAGGGATTTCGTTTTATACTTCTAAGGCTATTTGGAATGAAAGTTTTCATTCCTAATAGAATCCTCTTGGTAATCACCTCTGCAGCAAAGTCGACATTTTTATATTGGAAACACAACGACCAGTTCGATGCATTTAAAAAGTTGTTGAAGCCTTCCCAGTCATTAGAAGAACACAGAGAATTAGAAGAACTGGTTGTTGTGCCTACTTCGAAGCTTGTGCTTACAAGACAGTGGTCGGAACCACCTAGCGGAGAGTTAACAGAGATTGAATATTTCTCTGGATGGGTAGTTAGGAATAAATCCAGGAGGTGTCCGTTCTGGTCGCGTCAGTCTGGTATCCTCGTAGGGCTTTTGACAAGTTGAGAAAGGTTGAAAAAATTGGAAAAAAGTTCAACTTGTTTGCCTTCGGGACTGTTGTGACTAGAAAAATTAAGCCAGTCTCTGTTATGAATATTGAAGTCTCCCGGCAGAATAATCTCAGACTTGGGATTGGTTTCCAGAATTGAGTTTATCTGGTTGGATAGTCTTTCTATAAGCATATCAGTTTCTAGCTGATTCGCTTGAGGCGATCTGTAAATAAAACAGAAGTGAATGATGTGCTTATCGGCGTGTATTTTCATCCAATTATATTGATAAATTGAATTGGAGCACTCAAAATTTTGAAGAGTCTTATAAGCTACATCATTTCGTATATACAAAGCAATCCCTCTATGGGGTATAAAAAGTGGCACAAGCGAATAATTATTGATATTAAAGTTAGTATCATTATTCACAACTTGTGTTTCACTTAGTGCTAAAATTGCTGGATTTTGGAGCCGTAGATGGCTTTCGAAATTTGTTGATAGACCGCGAATATTACAAAAATCTATCTAAAACATAATAACGAACAATTTACAAAGAGAAAAGGAGAAAAAATTAAACTTAGCAAAAATTACCGAAAAAAAAAAATATATATATATATAAAAAAAAAAATATATAAATTAAATTTTTTGGCCCACGTACCACTTACTTATACCACCCTTGATTTAAAACCATAATTACAGAATTTATAAAAATATATTCATGATTATAATTTAAGTAAAACATTGTCTTGACTTTTGAAAGTTTTGCTTGAATCGAGAAATTGAATAATACACAAATTATGACTTATTTTCTAAAAAATAGGATTTTCTAAAAATGTTTGACTTTAAAAATAAGTTTAAGAAATATATGCAGAATTGGTGAAATTCATAAACATAATATCAATTTAAACAAAATAAAATCTTGATTTCTGAAAATTTAATTATTAATAGTTGACTCAAATTAAGTTTTTTTTTTCACAAATTTTATATTTAATAAAATAATAATCAAGCTAAAAATGAACGCCTGTGACTCCGTTAAGCTTAATATAAACTGGAAATTTATTCAGTCTGAATAAAGCATTGGATTCAACAAGTTTGTTTTTATTTATGTGAAGTACTAATAATTTTCAGTGATAAAATAAAATATAATTTTCAAAATTGTAAGTCAATTTAGTGATAAAATAAAATGCATAATATATTTTTAATATTTAAATTAAGTGTCATTTACTAGTATTTTTTTACTATTTAGTAATAGCTGTCAATTTAGATCAAGAACAAATTAATACTACAGAATAATAATATGAATACAAGCTCAGAAGAAATAATTACTTCTTTTAAAATATCAGATTTAGGAGTAGATTTCTATACTTTAAATAATTAATGAAATAAAGTAAAGCTATAAAGAAAAGACTGTGTTAGTGCTGGCGAAAAATGTAAATCAAAGTAAATCCTTAAAAATTTTGCAGAATATACCAGCTGAAAAAGGTAAGGTCGTTCTTATTATTTTTGAATTGAAAATTAAAAAAAAAATTAAATTGTGTGTATACATTCAATAACTATAAATTCAAAATAGGAAATAAGTTAATGTTTAAATATTTATTTTACTTTTTCGTTTAGAAGTTCGGTACTATTTTCTGCTTAGATTGCTTCGTTCAGCTTTGCTACCCAATGGACGAATCAGCAGAGACAACAAGGAGACGCGTGGATTTTGCAAACCATAGATTGAAGATTTTTTAAATTTTTTTTCATAGAGGTAAACACAGAAGATGATTTACAGCCCCAATTATATTTTTTAAAAATCATAACAACGAATTTGCTGTAACAATGATGACTATATAGATTGTTGTTTCACAATATTTTGCACCTTAAATTTAAAGTTTCCAAAAATATTTTTATCAAAATGATTCTAATTTAAGTTATACTGTAATTTCCGATTTAAATAATTAGTTTTATATCTTTTTAATAATATTTTTCAACACTTTCATATCAAACTTATTCTAAAAAATAGGTTTCTTTGTAATGTATGAATACACTCTAAAAACTTTTCATTGTAAATTTACCTCGATAATCGATGGTATTCTATTGCCATCGATTATGGTGGTAAAATTACTCTCTAAATGTAATTTAAAACAATTAAAAATTTAGATGTAAAATAAATTGCATTAAAAAAGAGTAAATTTACAGTATAAATATTTAATTTTTTAGGCAGAATTTCATACTACGCGGTGTAAATTTACAGTAAAATGTTTAATTTTCGTAGAATTTTGAGCAGAACGATATAAATTTACACAATTTTTCATAAAGCTATAAATTTTTATTACATTTGAAATTTTTATTTAAACTAAAAATAATGCTAAAATATAATTTATTGTTTTTCGTCCTTATTTAACTTGTTTATTAAAGTATTAATTCTTGATAAATTATTGATGTTTTTTTTTTCTCTCTAAGTTTATTGTAATATTGTTGCAACGTAAACATAACTCAAAGGTTTGTGAAATTTCTTTCGCATAGAAACTATTAAAATTATAAAAATATGCTGTTGACAATGGTAATAAATTTAAAAAATCTTCATTTTAAAATTTTCCTACTATAATTTACTGATAGTAATCTCATTCTTCATTGATGTTCCTGAAAAAGGTATTTTAGATAGTAAAATTTTGATTTTGTTTTTTATAAGTTTTCTTACTTAACATTGCAATCCAAGAAGAAGTCATTGGGCATAATCCAAAACATCAATATCATTCAGAGTTGCTTCAAACTGGAAAGAAAAATATTAATAAATACTAATTTTCTTCATAAATTTCTCTTTTTAAATTTAGAGCTCAATTACATATACTTATTTAATATATATTACAAATTTAAATTTACCTTTCTCCAGCAGCTCATCAATGTCAGGCAATGCAAAAAAGGTTTTCTTAATCGTTCTATCGTCGTTCCAAACTTTCACTAGGTTCTTTTGATCCATGTTATCATCATTAAAATTTATCTTTTAACACATTTAAGCATTAGGTATGATATTAATTATTAATAATTTTTGAACTTATAATTAATTTAATTTTTACTTAACACAATCAAACACAACTTAATAAGATGACTTTCTATTGACAAATGATGATTGCACATGAGCACGCTTTAACAAGCCTGCTAGTATTTGTAATATTTTAGTTGATAAAGAAATAATTAATGTTATTTTTATTACATAAATAACCAGATGGAAAGAATAATTTGTAAGCCACGCTTTATGTAAATAATTATTTTTTTGTATATTTAAATATGTATGTTAAAATTTATTTAAAAAAAGAAAATAAAATTATTTAATACTAAAAAAATGTAAAAAAATTTTATTTAAAAAAAAACCTTATTTCAGAGAATATTTAAGTACTAGCTTTGTAACCCGTCATAAATGACGGAAGCAAAATAAATCCTAGTTTCTTTTTTTTTTCATTAGATTCTTTATTCCGAAATTACAGTACTTATGTTTATATCACTTTTTATTTATTTTTATTTATGTTTATATTGGCCTAACACTAATCTTTTTTTTTTTTATATAACAGAAAAAGAAGTACCATACCAACAAATTTGTATAAAATGTTTGTATTTTTGTATAGTATACTCGTACTCAGTTCCATTTAGTTATAATTCGTTAGTTGGGTTCCATTTAGTATAAATTATGCCGTATTAGTGTTGTTGTGGCCTCTGGGAGAGCAAATTTAAAAATGGGATCTTATTTTCATATAAATTTTGTCTCTCGTATACTGTATAGGGATCTTATTTTGCTATATGAATATACTGTTATTATGGTATTGTGTTATATTTTTTAAAAAAATATTCAAAATTTTGTATCTAAATTGGTAAAATTTACAAAAAATACAAAAACATTTTCATATATAATTTTCAATTTAAAAAAAACAATGTTTTATTATCCGACGTAGAAGTAGAGTTTATTATCCTACTCTACTTCTATCCAGTTCTATTGATTGAACAGTGAACCTGAACAATGAAAATAAAATAATATTTTTGGAATGGAGCATACAGAACATACAGAATACAGATACAGGAAATAATAAAAAAAAAAACAAAAAAAAACAAAAATAATTTTTTTTGAGTGAAGTGAGTTACGCACACAATAATGACAAAAATAAAAGGTAGAAGCAATAAAGTAGTATAATGTATAATATTATACAATACAAATATGCTGATACACATGTGTATTATTATGTATAATTTTAAATAATAAGAATAACCTTTGAGTGAATTATGTTTTTTTTTTTGTGTTAAATGCTGTTTGCCTTTTGGTTATTATACCATATTAAACTATTGATTAAATTTCTATTAGTCCTTATTATTATAAATCAAAAAAATTGTTTGTTTTATTTATATTATTATTTTTATTTTTTATTTTTCCTTATTATTTGCGAAGAAGACTAACATTAAATTAAAAAAATATAGTTCATGCAATCAATTTTTCCTGCAAAGGTTCAGCATGGTAGACAGGGGTTAAAAAAAAGCACCAAACCAATTTGTATATATATGCATTTATATACATATGCAATTTGTATATGTGTTGGAGCGTTCTGTCGAACTTACAAACATCCAGATAAATGCAGAATAATATATATATAATATACATGCTTAATTTATACTATCAAAATATATTGAATTGAGAAAAAAGTAACTTATTTCGTGCTAAATGTTTCATGATTTTGTTTTTTACTAAAATAAGTAATATTAGACATAATTCAATCAAATTTTTTCTTAAATTATGAATTTTTTTGTGTATTTGTTTTTTAATTTTTAGTATTTTTTTTCTTAATTGAAGAAAATATTTTTATAAAGTACTAAATTTTTGAAATTTTTTTTCTTGATATAAGCAATATATTTTCACATTTTATGATTTAAAATACATAATTACAGATAAAGCTACTTAATAAATTAAGAATTAATCAATTCTTAACTGAAGAAATAAATTCATGTTTTAAGAAAAATTTATTCATAAAACGTGAATATAATTTCTTGGCCCAAAATCAATAGGAAAATTTTCATGATTCATTCAAAAAATACTCAATTTTAGCAATCTTTTCTCGCTGTGTATACTCTTATTTAGTATTTGGTACTAAAACTATTAATTTCTTCCTTCATAATTCTTACTTGTAGATCACAATGTATAATGCCGGTATTGACGAAGCACGGTATGCCAGTTATTAATCGTAGCATCTTTGATTCATTTGAATATCAAATAAATATTAAAACTCTAGTTATGTTTACAATTTTATTAAATATTTTAATCGATTTCGGTTATTACACCATCATCAGAAAACTATGATGGTGTAATAACCGAAATCGATTAAGATATTTAATAAAATTGTGAAACATACCTAGAGTTTTAATATTTATTTAATTTTAATAATGTTTCACCATTTAGAGCCAACAGCATATTCTATTAATTATATCATTTGAATGTACTGACTACTTCCCACTGTTAAATTTCGTTTGCCCGTATATGAGCTTTAAAAAATGTTTTATAAATCTCTTAATTGATTTTCCAGTGACATTGGTGAGTTGGGGATAATCATTCCACACATTTTATTTAATTTTAGCCCCAGTTATTTTGACCTACTTTAGATATTAATTTTTCATGTAAGTCTTCTATCCAAATTCGAGCCCAGGTACTTTATTGTTTCTTTTTGTGGGACTACCCAACAACGGAAGATTGTTTTTGTTGTTCAGGATAAGTGTGACATGTGTTGATTATGCTCCATTCACTTTGATTCTTCACTTCTTTCTCCATTGCTACATTTCACTGAATGTGATGTGCTGCAGAATCTCTATAGCATGCACTGGGTTATTATGCGATGCCAACATGATTGTATCATCAGTAAAAGGGGCTGTGGCGGTTGTTACACTTGTTGTTGGTAAGTCCGCGGTATAAAATACGAGCTAAGACGATACTCTGTGGTACGCTGACATAATTTCATTGGTCTGGCTATAGACATCTTCGCTAAAAAATGCCTTCGATAAGGTAAGTGACCGCAACAATAAATAATTGATCTGTGGAAGAAATTCTTTAAGTTTGTGCAGCACTCCTTCATTCGATACCTTATCAAATGCTTGGCTAATATCCCGAAATACCGCTGAACAATATTTATTTTGCTCCAGGCTTAACTTGATTACATTTGCTCGATAATTGCATGTTCATTTCTGAAGCCGAATTACAAAATTGGTTTTAGTTTTTCCAAAAATTATCATCATTGTCCTGCAACCCCATCCGTGGGGCATAGGGCGGACTACTACCGTGCCGTAGGCTAATCGATCTATAGTATGTAGTTTCTTCTCTCGGCTAACGTGGTTTTAGTATTGAATAATTAAATTTATTTTGAAAAATGGTTCTAACATTTCAATTTTGAATTGCTTTTGAATATTTCCACAGCTTTTGAAGCAAGTTTTATATAAAAATATTTTTTTATATGATTATGTTTGAATTTCTCTCTAAAGTCTAAATGTCTAAAGTCTGTTTATAGTCCAATCCGTAGAATTATAGAGATAAGTTCGTCACTTCTACAAGACAATAGACAGGGAACATTACGTAGAATGATGCTAATGAGGCTAAATGAGGCTAATGAACTACTCTGTGGAAGAAAATTTATGATTCAAAACTGAAGGCACAGCCGCAGAACTACAATAATATGTGCGAAATTATGAACAAGTTAGAATTGTATGGAAATAAAAAAATTAATTTCATATTATATATTTCACTTAGCTATCAGCTATGGACTGGCAAGGTTATCTTGAAGAACACTTTTTTGAAACATTATTTGCTTTGATAGTCCTTTGACTTCATAGAAACACTTTAAATCTGATTTTTTAAAAAACAAATTTTAATAGTTTAATAGTATAGAGATGTGTATTTAGAGAGAGTTCAATAGCATAGTTTAGAGGTGCGTTTGTGATAAATTTAATTTAATTGTAATTAATTGATCCGAAATTTGAATCATAGCCGATTATAATCACTAGATTCACAAGGCTTTCGGTTGATTAATTTTTACAAATCAAAGTTCTGATACGAATAGGACTTCACTATAAAGTTATGACTAATATAATAATTAAAAATTTTTAAAATGCTTCAAAAGTGTTTGTATTTGGAATAATTCAGTCAAAGTAATTAAAAATATTTCCTTGTAGTGTTTTGAAAGCATCTCAGCAAAGAAAAGATGCAATAAAACATTTTTTAAAATATAAGAGGTAATCACCGAAGAATATCAAAAGGTCCAGCCGCGCGTGCTTTTTGATAGTGTGGGAATCGAACCTACTAAAGCCGACCTATCTCTTTTCCCTTATAACGAATTTACGTTAGATCAACAAATGACTTTTTTCGTTGATTTTTAGATCGGGAACAACATGAAACACATATGCCAAGCTCGAATTCAAGCCCCATGTGATCTGTAAAATTTTTTTTTTTAAGTATACAGCGTCGCTAACCGAACTAGGCTAAAAAACCAGTAGAATAATCATTTGCTTTGCAAAATTTATGAATTCAACAGAAACAGTTTTAAAGTAATCCTCACAAGACGAATACGAAGAACAACAAAAAAATTAAAAATTCTTAATATCGACCTACACTTGCACCATCTACGTATAGCTCGTTAATTATTTTTGTATTAAATAAATCTAATAATTTATATATCAATCATCTTAAATATTATTTGACCTATTCAATTCCAGGAACCAAAATAACTAAAAGAAAAACAAATAAATTTTTATCCCTACCGTCAACAGTAGCTATTTACCATTTTGTAAATTTAAATCATGACCATCTAATTATTATTGTTTTAATTATTATAAATTCAGAGAATATAATAACAAAAAAATAAATTCATTGCATGAATTCCATTTTTGGATAATAACGGCAAATTTAATAAGAAGGTATAAGGTATAATAAATCAACAGTGTAATTACATGGCTTCAACTAGGATATTCTGAAAAATACCACATAAAAGAAAATATTTTTATTATTTTATTTTGTTTTTTGTTGTTCAAAATAAAAATCCCACCCACCTTGAACCAAAAACAAAATGTTTATGTTGTTAGAACACAAAACCGTCTATGCTAACGCTAACAAGTAGGTTTCCTTTTTTGATAATATTCTCTTCTTAGTATTGTTTTTCATTTAACGCAATCTAAAAAAAAAAAACAATAAAAAAAAAAAAACAAAATACGTATTCATTCTAAGGAAGGAAATAAAGGTAGAGTCGTAAAGGATTATACAATTTAACTGTTATTTTATTTTTATTTATTTTTTTTTCGCGCGATTTTAAACTAAAAAATTAAGAAATTATGTTGTCAGATAATATAGGTCTTTCAATTACCGCCCACTTTTTAAGCAGGATTATCTTGTCCTTTATAAAGTGGTGCTGGTTTATTTATTTTCTATTTTTTTTTTTTTTTGGTTTTTTTTTGAAAATTTCAACAATATGCAATAAAAAAGTAGACTAATTTATAATTTGCGTGGTGGTTTCATTGTTTTAATACCGCAATAATAATAATACTAGTTCTATGCCAAAAATGTTGGACCCACCTTTAAATTTATTACAATGAAAAATATATAATTTTTTTTTCGGTATTGTTTGCGTCAATTGTAAAACATAATAATTATATACACCTTGTACGAGCCATTATAGGCTCTTTCAGGTTATTTGAATAAATAAATAAAAAAAATAAATAAATAAACTGCTTGAATTAAAATTGTAAAGAGATAAATAAAAATATGTATATGAAAGATGTACCGTTATCTATATAATATAAAATCAAATGTTTGTATATGTGTTTGTCTCCGAACTCCTCCGAAGCCCATCGGGCAATTACAAATAAAGTTTACTTGAATATATTTTGTTATATGTAATCACACCCGTGATATGTCGGCTTAAAAACTTCCGACTGCTTCCGGTACCTGGCATACAACACACTGGTTCCTATTAATCATATTTTAAAATACCTAAAAGTGTGAGATGCCTAAAAATTCATTCTGATGCATATTTTCGATTAGTTAGAATGTTTTTTTTGTTTTCATAATCAACAAAAGTGTTAGGATATAACCTTTAGTACTTATTTACGGCTTGGTTGGGATAGGAAAACGTAAAAATAGGTATGAGATAGATTGAATAAAACCAAATATATGCTATCGACAAATAAAATGTCCCCACAACATCGTTTAGGGCTCAACATCACTGTCCGGCTCATATAATTTTGAGGTAGTTCGTTGCTACTTCGGTTTGTCCAATAAACTGGGTTGAAAGCTCCTATCTCAAAATACCAAGGGACAATTATACAAAATGCTCATCCTTCCGGTGCTGCTATATGGTTCTTAAGCTTGGATATTACCAAAAGCAAGCGAGCATGCACTTGGTATCTTTGAGAGAAAAATTTTTCGTCGCATTTATGCTCCTGTGTCTGATGAAAGGGTTTGGAGAAGAAGATACAATGCCGAACTATATCAGCTGTTCAACGACATGGACCCAGCTAAAAATGTCAAAATAAAACGTCTTCATTTGTGCCAGTTCCCGGAGCTTCAAGGTCTGTAGCGCCCAGCAAGTAAGCAAGTAAGTATGAGATAGATTAATATAGATAGTTGAAGACTCACGCAAGTTAAATAATTAATTGATCTCTTTTTGCCACCTTGTGCCTAAACGGAAAATTCTGATTCCAGTTTATTTATATGTACATTGACGGACATAGAAATTCTAAAATTTTTCTTCCCAACCAAAAATTAAATGAATTGAAGTAGTTTAAGAAATTTATTTACATTATAATTTTGATATAGTTTTTATTTTAAAATGGCATTTTACCCTTTTCAGTATTTTAACCTCTCTTTGAAGATCTAAATTGTGTAGTGATTATGACATTATTGTCAAATCAAAAGGTTTTAGTTTTGAGTACCGCTCAGTGCTCATGAAATTTTATAATAAAACAAAACTTGTAATTTATAAAAAACAAACATTTCTTCTACCGTTTTCCAAAATTGGGAACTGGGTTGTATAACCTTCATTCGATTCCTATCATCCACCAAGAATATTTTTAAATCCAAAAACTTTACAGACCAATAAATGAAAATTTGTAATCCGGAACTGTATTAAAACTAAAAATATTTCCAATTTATCTTCATCTTCTTCCAAAATTGGAATTTGGGCTCGGTTGTAGCTGTTATAGAAGTCTTAGGACTCACCAACAAATTTACAAAAGCAAAAACATTTGCAGACCTCAGAATTTGTTTTCTGGTATTCTATCAAAAATCAATAAATATGTCTTTTATCGTTTCCTAAAATTAGAACTGCTTCCGGTAGCTGTCATACAACTCCTAACACCCGTCAAGAAAATAAAATTGTATAACAAACGAGCAAATTTGTGTACTCGCGAATACTATGTCGTAATAAAATACATACGAATTAAAATCTTATTTTTTTTTTATACTAGGCCAAAACATGGGATAAGCACCATAACTGCCTTCGCAGAATGTAAGCCATATTAAGATGAAAAAAGAAAGATAGCAAAGAGTAATAAAATTAGAATAGAATAGAATAGAATAGAATAGAATAGAATAGAATAGATAGAATAGAATAGAATAGAATAGAATAGAAGAATAGAATAGAATAGAATAGAATAGATAGAATAGAATAGAATAGAATAGAATAGAATAGAATAGAATAGAATAGAATAGAATAGAATAGAATAGAATAGAATAGAATAGAATAGAATAGAATAGAATAGAATAGAATAGAATAGAATAGAATAGAATAGAATAGAATAGAATAGAATAGAATAGAATAGAATAGAATAGAATAGAATAGAATAGAATAGAATAGAATAGAATAGAATAGAATATAATAGAATAGAATAGAATAGAATAGAATAGAATAGAATAGAATAGAATAGAATAGAATAGAATAGAATAGAATAGAATAGTTAGTACAGACTTTATGGACATGAACTTACTTCTACCGTAGCGAATCCAAGCCGATAGCCACCGTAAATTATTGGTGAAGGTGTATGTTTAATGTTGTGTATAATTTGTAGTTATTTTCAAATTTGCCACAAACAAAAAAATTTCAAGCCAGTATTTTCTTATTCCATCATTTCCATTCGGACAGCTGTGCACAACCACAGCCAGCCAATTTTGCTTATTAAAATATAATTTTCCTCTCCCGCATCAAAACAAAGAATTTCCAAAACAAACCGTAAAGATTTCCAACTTTCTCATGAAACGCCGGGTACTTCTGAAACATACCCAGAAATTTTAAGTTTTATTAGCAAATCATTATGCCAGCACTGAAACGGATTTTCAATAACAGCAAAATGTGGAAAAATTTTTCTGCACTAGGACTCGTATTATTCAACTACATAAAACAAACAATGTATTTAAATATAACATTTTGAAATCAAATTAAAGGTTGGAGAGGGATGGAATGTTAAAATGTTAATAAATATATTTTTTATATTAAATTATTATTTTTCAGAATTTTTGTTGCCTTGATGAAAGTTTCAATTATCAGGATATTAACTAGGATATGTTTAAAAAAAAAAATAAGAACAAAATATTGTATTTACATTTTTAAGGATATTTTGAAAAATGTTGAAATTATGATGAATTGTTTTTAAAAAAAAAAGAAAGGATTTTTTTATCCTTAATTTTGATTTTATAAGTTATGATAAAAAAAATATTTTAAGTGGCTATCGAATCTATTTAGTTTTTCTGTATTCGGTTATTAATTATAAATTTTCTAAATCAGAGTCTTCACATTGAGACCTGTTCTGGAATTTACTGTTACTATTGCTTTTGTTTATACATAGCCAATTTTATGCCGATTAGTAAAGGTTGGAAAGGAGGAGGGTAAAATGGAAGGAGAAAATTTACGAACTGTAGAACTCATAAGATGGAATTTGGTTTAATATTCGGGATGTTGAGGTTAAAAACGAATTTTCATAATTTACTGTTACTATTTTATTCATAGCCAAAATATTAGGTAGCGGACCTTTCATTTCGATCGGTACGTTTGGCTGGGAAAGAAATGGTACGTTAGGAAAGGTTGGAAAGAAGGAGGGCAAAAACGAAGAAGGAAATTTACGAATTTAAGAACTAATAAGAAGGAATTTGGTTCAATAATCGGGATGTTGAGGTTAAAAACGAATTTCCATAAATTGTATTTTGCCACTGAGAGATTTTTAAGGTTTGCGGATGATTATATGCTGCTCTTTATGTTTCACTGGAGGTAATACGTACTTAATTTCAACTGAAAATGTTCCCATGTCTACGAGGTAAAATCTATAAAAAAGGGAAAAAGCTTCGACTATACGACGATGATCAAGAGGAGTAAGATGAGCTGCGGCATTACGAGTAGTTCTTTTTTTGGACTTTATCCAAATGGTTCAGCGCATTACTAGAACCATCACCTTGTATTTTTGGGAATTATACTCCATTTTGGGTCGTATGAACGCTTTATATTATATTTTCAAGGAAATACAGGTGAAAAAGTAGGCCTTACAGCGACTATGATAACCTAAGCATGTGGCTGTGGTTTTTGTAAAATCATTCAAGTTAATTTCTCGATTTAACTGCATATCTACTATGCTTAATTTAATTTTTACAACCGCTGAAATTAATCTTCCGATTACTATATGTATGTCCTATGGAAATTCTGAGAGTTTCTTGGATGATATCTTCTGCTACTTTGGATCTGAATTTGGTGAAATATTTCTTCTTAGCTACTTATACTACTTTCAGATGTTCCATGACCCGTGTTTGGCCCATATAAACTTTTTTTACGATGATAGCAAGTGAATTTATTAATTCCTATTTTTCCATTTGTTCTATTTGATCTTTAATTAGTCTTAGAACAGCCTTCTGCTGATTGGCTTTGTTGCATATTCTATGTCAAACCCAATTATTTTTTCACTCTAAGTGGGAACGAAATCTCACTAAATATCAATGGTACCTATTCAACTTTTTTTTTTCTTCATAAAAAAGCAGTTTGCTGAAGGACTTCCGTTGCAAAGGTTTTCTGTATTTTTTGAGTAAATTAATCAAAATAAAAATGATATAAAATTAGTAACAAAAATAACAGTAAATATCTATAATTATAATTGACAAGCATTTAAGGTCCTGCGCATTAGACACCTTTTTATTTTATTTCGATTCTCCTACTTCTTAATGAACTTCAAATATATATAATATATAAGACTGTATATAAAACAAAAATGCGCATAAAGTTGAAAATTTTGTACTCATATGATTTTATTATTCAACAAATACATTATGCATAAGTGAGATCTTATGAAAATAATAAAAAAAAAGCAAACAAATCAGTTATGATAATTTACATTATGTACTTGCAAATGAATCTATGTAGATATGCCAAAAAAAAAAACAAAGAAACAAATTCATCTAAAATAAAAATATAAAAACAACAAAAAACAAATCACTTGAATTCTTCTTCCTAAATAAAACTTACTAACCACGAGTGTAGTAAGTTCTTTTTATTAAACACGAGTGGTTTCTGCTATATCGTGCGAAGTCTCTGTCAGTACGTAAATTACTGTTTTTTTAAAAACTTTAAATTTGACTTCAACTTGAAATATAATTACTCAACAGGGGCCCCTAGTTGTGTTTATAATTCACAACAACAAAAAATACTATCACCATTACAGAACTACTACCATCAAATTTTCTTTTATAACAAATTTCAATCAAACAAAAACAAATATTATTTAAAAACAGTCTTGCAGGAATATTTAACATTTTTTCTTCAAAAAATCAAAATCATAAAATCAAAATTTTTCATAAATTAAATTAAATTAATTAAAACACCATTTTGGAAAATGGAATTTTTTTGCCAAATTTTAATGTAAATCTATAAAATTAGATCAATGATTTTTTATTACGAATTATTTTTTTAATATACCTACAAAATTGCAATTTCTCTTAAGAATTATTAATTTCATTTGATTAAATCATTAAATAACATTTTCCGGCTCGTGTAACATAAACGGTTGTTATTTATAGTCTTTTTTATAATCTTCCTCATAATATTCAAAATTAAATTTCCTTCCTAAAAAAAAAAAAAACAAAATTCTTATTTGCAATACATTTTATTATTCTAGACTATTAGACATTACCCAATTGAATAGCAAAAAAAAAATAATAATCAAAACATAACAAAAACAAGGACGAATTCATAAAAGAGAATCAAAAAGCATTTAATTTGGTTGCAAAATTTCTTCTGAAACAATAAAAAAAGGAAAAATGGCATAAATAGAAAAGGACAACTTAAGATTTTTCAAATTAATTTAACCTTTGTGGATATTTTCAATTTAACTAATTTTAAAAAATGCTTCAAATGCAGAAGTAGAAAAAAGGTATACTTTTTATTAATAAAAAATATAGGTTAGTGTTTACACTGTAAAATAATTGACATGAATGTGTTTCAAAAGAATCACCCTCGATAGATTGGAAATGAAAAATCTCAAACTAACAAAAATCTCGAAAAAAAACAAATCTCAATAAAAAATTCTCGAATTGAAAAAATCTGGAAAAAAAATCTCGAATAAAAAAATCTCGATTTAACAAAAATCTCAAAAAAATCTGAAATTAAAAATGTTGAAAAAAAATATCGAATGCAAAAATGCTGAAGAAAAAAATTTCGAATAAGGAAAAATATAGGTACTCGTATGTTAATTTAAAATAATTTTCATTTTAATTTTATTTATCTACTTTCATACGACCCTATCCATAATTAATTCGGACACTGCAAGTTTTAAAAATATTTCATAAAAGTTTCATCATTAACTACACGAAGCTACTTTCCGTTATTACTGATAGAAATTATGAAATTTCTAAATCTGTGTGAAAAGCCAAATATTAAAATTCAAACTCTAAATTTCCAAACTTCCAAAATTCAAACTTTTCTAACCCACACGGATCAAAATCCAAATTCTCAACATTTTTTTTCAAACTAGCCAGAATTAATTACCAAAATTTTGAGAATTTGAGATTAAAGATCCTAGAAAAACTTTTTTCTCAAACTTGCTAGACGTAATTATGATGGTGTAAAGACATTATTGGATAGGTCCAGTATTCCAGAAATTAAGTATATATTCTAAAAAAGGACTATATCGCCGTTTTTTCTCCCAACAGCGAATACCCTTATTTTGAATCCAAGTCTAAATTCTCTCCTAGTTCAGGATCTTGAATACACACTTGCATAAATATTCTGGAAAAAGGGAATACCATGTAATATTTTGATTGGCTTATTCAGAATCCTATTCCCTCTAATTATTTGTATATTTAACGTTTAAATAACTAATTTTTCAGAAATATTTATTTTGACTTTCTTTTCAAATTTCTTATATTATAATTGGAAAAAATTTTATTCTGTAAATAAATGTTATTAAAAAATCTCGTATTCGAGATTTGAAATTCGAGATTTTTTTTCGAGATTTTTTTCGAGATTTATGATTGCTCCAAATTTTTTTTTTCCAGATTGATAGGGTGATCCCGTCTCTTAAAAGAGTCACCCCCGATATCCCGAAAAAAAAATCTCGAAAAAAAGTCTCGGATAAAAAAAACTCGAATTAACAAAAATCTCGAAATATAAATCTGCAATAAAAATTATTGAGTATATTTCCGAAGGATTGGGTTTGAAATCCCAAAGTAAAAATTCAAAATCAAAATCCCAAAATCAAAATCCCAAATTTCAAAATCCCAGTGTTATAAAATCCTAATATTACAAAATCCCAATGTTACAAAAACGCAAGTTAAAAAATAAGAAGTTTTATGCATTTAAAAATTACCTTCAAATTTAAAATAATGTTTGTTATCAATAAAATTAAATCTAGCTACAATATTTTCATTTCTATTGCTTTCTGTGTTATTGTGATAAAGAAAAAGATTTCAGTTTTAAGTATATTTCTCTTATCCAGCTCCTGGACATATCCAGCTCCAGAAATATAGCCAGACGATTAAAAAAAAAATCTTTTGAGTTAGTGCAGCAATAATCAGCCACATTCTGGAGGACTCGTCGCGTCGCATCTGGGTTTGATCCGCTCCCATGTTTAGATAGATTAGTTTTTCCCAGATATGGATACAATTTTGACTAACAACGAATCGAGATCTTTCACAAGTCAACAATTACAAATTTGTTCAAAGAGCTGGTCAGTTTTTCGTCGCTGATGCGATGGGTCTTCGAGGGTATGGTTGAATATGTCAAAAAAAAGGTAGATAATTAAAATAAAGCCAAGAAAAAATTGTTCATTAGTCCTGTAGGACTAGATCGCAGTATAGGAAGGGTGTAGTTTAGTGAGTGAAGCTACCGGGCTCATTGTGTCTTTTGAAGATTTCCACCAGCCTACGTATACACAAAAAAATAAACAAAAATAGGTATATTAGAAATATAAAGCAACATTAATTATTAAATGTTTGTACTCATTTTATTTTGCGCTTGAATAAAATTATTGTGGCTCTGGGCGTGAACAGCTATACTAAATTATTCCCAAAAACGAAAAAAGTCCAACAAAAACTTCAAAAAAATTTCGCGTATATTAAAATCTGGCGTTTTGAAATCAATTTTTTTTAAAAAATATTATAAAAATTAAATCTGATTCAGAATTTAATATAAAATAAATATTCTAGGGAAAGGGTAAGCTCTGATTCTGAATCCAACTCTAAAATCTCTCCTAATTAAGAATCTCAGCTATACTCATATAAATAAATATTAATAGTTCCTTGGGAATTTGTATCACTGGGATTTTTTACTTTGGGATTTTGTAATTTGGAATTTTGTCTCATTTTGGATTTTGTATCATTTGGGTTTTTTTTTTCTGTAAATAAATGTTATTAACAAATCTCGATTCGAAATTCGAGATTTGTTACATTCATGAATTTTTTTTTCAAGATTTGTGCTTTTCAGATTTTTTTCTTCTAGATTTTTTTTTTTCGAGAATTTTGGTTGTTCGAGATTTTTTGTTTTAGTGACAAAATGCCATGAAAAAAGAATTAATTGCACTTGAAGAAAGCAGAACATGGATTGTTGTAAAAAGAGCTTTACAAAAAAAGGTAATTTTGTATGTCGTTGGGTTTTTCAAACAAAGTTGGACCAGTATGGAAAAGTAAATCGAAGAAAGGAACGACTAGTTGCAAAAGGATGCTCCCCGTATATATTTTAAGAAAAATTTCGCAGCTGTGGCATGTCCATGTGCTGTACGCTTAATATTTGCTATAACGGGCTAACGTGTACGCTTAATATTTGCTATGTAAGTTCTTAAATGGTGATATAGATAATGACCGGCGTCTCCACGAACTTACTAGTTAAAAAATAATTATGCAACAAAAGGCTATACCCGGACTAAAGCAATCAGAAGGGCTGTGGTATTTCAAACTAAGCACTGAACTAATAACTATGGATTTTGAACAACGAAATTATTATTATATACAATTATATGAGATCTGATATACAATTAAATTGAATCTCCAAAATCTCCAAATTGAATATTTTAACATACTGAAAGACTGGTGTTAAAATAATGGCTAATATAATATTAGTTAACTAAGTAAATATATGATAAGGTATAAAACTTAACACAAAAGAAATCAAATTAAATAAAATAATAAACTTTAAATAAACAAATAAATATAAAATAAACTTAATTTAGAATTAATAATTTTTTTTATTTATATCAATACCTATACCATACCTATCTGCAATCTTCTCAGTCAAATGAATCATAAATGTTATTTTATTTTTATTTTAATGTCCTGCACAGTTAATAAAAACATAATTAGCTTCACTCTGCAAATTCCTTCCAACTCAATCAATAACACTTTCTTCGACCAAGCGGTACGTAAGTACTGCTCATGTTACATTCTACTAACTGTATATCACAAAGACAGTAAATTGATATTTTGCTATTATATAAACATTGTCAAGATGACAGTGACTATCTCGGGTATCTCCGCTGCTCTGTGGTGGTTAATTTTTCTTTTCATTTTCATGTTTTTGCAAGTCTTTATATTTCTGCTTTGCTTTTTCTTCGTTAATTATTTTTCTTTATTAAATTTTTGAATTACTTTTTATTTTCAAAATTATTTAATAATATAATGTTTTCCTAGTTACTTAATTACATACACATTAAATGCCTCCTATATTATTATATTATAATTCAGGATATTAAAAATAAGATTAATACATTTTTTTTATATAGCTAAATAGCTATTTCCCCCTCTCTTTCATTTTCCTACATAATCAAGTGTTATACATATTTATAATATTATTTTATTAATTTTCTTTATAAGCATATTGTGGACTGCTACTCTTTACAGGATAATAAAAATTGAAAATAGTCCAATAAGAATATTTTGTGTGTGTAATGAACGCAATAATACCATAAAAGTAAATTGTGGTAGATTGATAGACATAAATGGTTGATTACAGTGGAAAATGGTAAAAAAAAAAGTACAATATAATTTTCCTTTTAAAAGTGTTAATTAAAAGCATATTACGCATTCATCTAGTGGATTAATAAAAGACAGAGATGAAAATTTTCGATTTACCAATATTTTTTTTTGTTTTATTTGCAAAATTATGGAATGAACAGTCAAATTGCTTTTGCTGCATTAACGATAACATACTATACAGCTTTTGTTTTGTTTTGATATTGTAGAGGAGCTTCATTAATAACAGTAGTGATTTTAGCATTTATGGTAGGTAAATAGTGTTGGAAGTGACTATTTGTTGTGCTTGGAAGTGCTTTTTGAAAATCAATAGCAACTAAATTATGTTATTTTTGGTGCCACGCCTATAACAGTGACCTATTTGCTGTTGTTGATTGTCTTAGGTGATCATTTCTCCATCGAACTCAGTACTATATAGATCTACCATGTGCGATTGAGATGCCAATTTTACTTCCCGCAATAACAACTATATTCTCAGTCCGAAATCAGTCTCTAGCTAGTACAATAGTTTAAATGCAATCGATTTACAAAAAACATTTGTCATCTATACTGGTCGAAAGAAATTAATGCCGGCGGGGTTTCTCAACGAAGTTTACTTGGTGCGATACTGTACCTGCTGTACATTTGTGACGTTCCTGCACTACAAAATAATATAATTGCGGCGTTTGCAGATGGTACAGCGGTTCTGGCTGTTGGAGAAAACAATAAAGAATCTAACAAAAATCCAACATTATACAAACAGATGAATGCTAAAATTAAATGAAGCTAAGTCAGTACATGTGAATTAGAATCACAAATAAAAAAGTTGACAATAAACCAGAATATATAAATGGTCAAGAAATACCCCATTCAAATACTGCGAAATATCTTGGTATGACGTTAGATGCGAAACTCCGCTGGAAAGCTCACATCAAAAACAAAAAAGAAGAATTACAAATCTGCTATAGAAAAATGTACTGGATCATAGGTGAGAATGAGCCAGTTTTGTATTCTACCTTTGCAGAACAAAATTTGGTGTGTATTCTACCAAGTTTGCTGTAAGTGAAAATATCTTGAAATTATAAATCCGCTATAGAAAAATGTACTGGCTCATATGTAAGAATTCTTCCTTAACAATACAAAACAAACTTCTGCTCTATAAACAAATACTGAAACTAGTATGGTCATATGGCATGCAGATATGGGGATGCAGCATAAAAAGTAATAGAGATATTATTCAGAGCTTCCAGAATAAGGTCCCAAGAGACATTGTGAATGCGCTCTGGTTCATCAGAAACTATGATAAAAAAATACAGAAATTTGCAAGAAGTCACGAAAAAAGGCTCCAGCACTATGTATATGTCGAGGTAGTCCAGCTCCTGGACAATAAAAATATAGCCAGACGACTCAAAAGAATAAAACCTTTTGAGTTAGTGCAGAAATAAGCATCCACATAATTGTTACGGAGGTTATCGGAGGTTATCGGAGGTTGACCCGCGCTTAGATAGTTTTTTTTCTGGGATTTGTGAAGAATTTCATTGTGTTGACTACCAACGAGGTTTTTCACAAGTCTTCCATAATTACAAATTTGTTTGGAGAGCTGGTACGTTTTTCGTCGCTGATGCGATGGGTCCTTAAGGGTACGAGAGAATACGTCAAAGGAAAAGTTAGATAGGCATCGGTGGATGTAGTCAAACACATTGAAAATTCAAATTAGGTCAAGAAAAAATTGCTTATTATTCCTGTAGGACTAGGTCGCAATATAACGAAGGTGTTGTTTAGTGGGTAAAAATTTCACACACGATGTCAAGCTATTGGACTCATTGTATCATTTGACCTGCCTGCGTATAAACAAAAAAAATCGATACTTGTCGTCCTTGTAGGTTCACTAGTCTTATTGATATTAATTAAATGTACTGGATAATAGAATATGTCAAATATACCAGTATTTTGAACGTTTTGATGGACATCTTAGATACCAATAAGTTGTACTGTTAGTACTGATATTGAAGAAAATTTAAATTAAATTTTAGCATAATCATCAGTTTGTATTACGGTTAACGACGGAATATTAATTTACGTTTCTTTGAAGAAAAAGGAAATCCCCCATTAGTGGCCTTTAGGTATGTTTTGGGATGGGATGGGATTTGGTATTTGGTATGTGGGTGGTATTGGGATGGTATGGTATTGGGATTTGGGATTTGGGATTGGATTTGGTATTTAGGATTTTGTCTTTGGTTTTTGGTTAAGGTTATTGTTTAGAATTTCGTGTTTGTGATCTTACCCTGGGGATTTTAAAATGGGGATTTCTACTCAACCTAAAATTGACAAATTTAGATTTGTTTCTTTTTTAACAAATATTTTAAGAATTAATATACTAAATTTGTAATAGTAGTATAATAGTAGCCATTTTGTTTTTTTACTAAAACCTATGTCTTACTTCGAAAATTTGCCAGTAAATTTATTTTACTAGTACTGATACTTAAACATTTTTTGTTGAAGTAAATTGATACAGATTATTAGAGATTGATATAGTAAGTTATAAACTGAAAAAGACCCCAAATCTTGAATAATTCAGAAATCAAAAAATATTATTAATCCACCATTTTTAACTATTATTAGTAGAATAATAAATTAAAATTCAGAGATTCAAATTTAAAAATTTTGTATTCAGATACTTTGAAACATACTTACTTTAGATTTATGGAATAAAAGTCGAGTTTCCTTTCACTAATCATTTGTATTTATTTTGCAAATATCGATATTTCGGAAGCAACTTACTTCCTTCATCAGTGCTTTGCGACTAATTAATGTTTACACTAATCCTTACATATAATTATATAATTTGAACCCTCAATAATATGCTCATTTTGTTAACAATAGTAATTCCTCAATAGTGCTACCTAATCTATAGTGTTTTATTTATTAAATTTTTTTTTTTTTTTTTTGTATATTTATTGCATTTAAACTAGTCTTACGCAATAAGCCTTATTCTAGTATTTATGATCTTAATTCTACCTGAACCTGATTTTTAATTTTAAAGTAATCTAAATAATGGCGAGAATCCACTACCTACATCATTATTAAGTCTGTTGTTAACAGGTTCTCTAGATATTGCCAGGCTTTCATACATATCTAGTTTATTATTTTTGTTTACCTCTTTTATTAATTTTAAACTATTCTTATTTATATGTTGTTCTTCTTCAACTATATGTTGCGCTACAGCTGGCCTAAAATTCGTGTAGTTTCTTTTCCTCGCCAATTGTGCTTCCCTCATATGTTCCTGAAATCTAACTGTAATTAACCTCTTGGATTGTCCTATGTAAGTTTTTGTGCAATCTTGGCATGATATTTTGTATATACCACTTACTTCTTCTATGCTTTTCTTATCTTTAGCAGATCCTAACAGATTACATAATTTGAGATTTCTGCTAGTAGTGACTACATTTAAGTTGTATTTCTTAAATATATTGGTAAATTTTTTTGTGTATGCGGAATGTGCTACACAGATTCGTTTTGGCTTCTCCATATTTTTGTTTTGTTCGAATAAAGTTGAGAGATTTTCCATTTCAGTTCTATGGATCTTCTTGTTTATTATTTTCTCAACATTTTCTTTCATAAATCCATTTACTTCTGCTGTGTCCTCAATGTCAGTGTCCTCAATATATAATTTGAAGTTTTCTTCTGATAAAGGTGTGGTCAGTAGTCTGTTAATCATTGTATGATATGCTGCCATCTTTTGTCCATGGGGGTGGTTTGAATCGGAAGTGATAGTTCTTTTAGTTGTCGTAATTTTCCTATAGATATCAAAATTTATTTTTCCTTCCCTTCTAATTAATTTGATATCTAGGAACGGAATTTCGCCATTTTTTTCATTTTCCATTGTGAAAGTTATGTTGTTATGGATGTTATTGAGTTTAACAAGTAAACTTTCCATTTTGGTTTTTTCCCCTACTGCGATAATATCATCTACATATCGCATCCAGATCCTGGGCATAATTCCTTCTTCTACTATCCTTTCTTCTATAAAATTCATGAAGATTTCGCTCAATATAGGGGATAGTGGATTTCCCATAGCTGTGCCTTTTGTGGTTTTGTAATACTTCCCTCTAAACATGAAATAGTTTTCATTCATACAAAGGGCTGCCAATTTGATGTAGCATTTGGTTTTTCGTTTCCATTCCCTCGAATCATCCATTTTGTTGAGCCATTCCTCTAGTTTTATAATGGCTTCTTTAACTGGTATGCTAGGGAAAAGTGATTTGACATCAAATGATACTAGCTCTTCACTTTCCCCTATTTCGGTATCCTTTATTGCTTCGATCAGTTCAGCTGTATTTTTTATAGCTCTTGTGCTCATTTCTCTTCCTAGGTTTTTGAACTCTGCTACTAACCATTTTGCTATGTTGTATGTTGGTGAGTTGGAATCTGCAATTATTTCCCTCATTTCATTTCCATCTTTGTGAATTTTTGGTTGGCATCTAATTCTAGGCAATGAAGGGTTCGGCATTCTTAAGTTTGTTATCTTTTCTATGCTACCCTTACATTCTTTTAGATTTTTTTCTACTCTTCTTACTGAATCTGGCAAGGGATTCTTTCTAAGTTCGAAAAAGTTCCCGGATTTAAGTTTTTCTTCTACCAGATTTTCATACTCCTCTTTATCCTTAATGACTATTTTGTTTCCTTTGTCTGCTTTTAAGTAATGAACTGGTTTTTCTTTTAGAGATTTCAATATTTGTTGTTCTTTACAAGTTTTCCTATCTGTTGTTTGACATTCACTTTTGATGATCTTTTTAATTTCTCCCCTAATGTCATTTTTGCATTCTTCATTCAATTTCAAACGAATTTTAGGTCAGCTGTAGCGCAACATATAGTTGAAGAAGAACATCATATAAACAAGAATAGTTTAAAATTAATAAAAGAGGTAAACAAAAATAATAAACTAGATATGTATGAAAGCCTGGCAATATCTAGAGAACCTGTTAACAACAGACTTAATAATGATGTAGGTAGTGGATTCTCGCCATTATTTAGATTACTTTAAAATTAAAAATCAGGTTCAGGTAGAACTAAGATCATAAATACAAGAATAAGGGTTATTGCGTAAGACTAGTTTAAATGCAATAAATAATAGTTATACAAAAAAAAAAAAAAAAATTTAATAAATAAAACACTATAGATTAGGTAGCACTATTAAGGAATTACTATTGTTAACAAAATGAGCATATTATTGAGGTTTCAAATTATATAATTATATGTAAGGATTAGTGTAAATATTAATTAGTCGCAAAGCACTGATGAAGGAAGTAAGTTGCTTCCGAAATATCGATATTTGCAAAATAAATACAAATGATTAGTGAAAGGAAACTCGACTTTTATTCCATAAATCTAAACATATCACTAAAAACAAATCTGATTATCAAAAACAATACTTACTTTATTCAGTTACAGTTACATTATAGTTACATTTAACTGTTTTTGATTTAAATTTTTTCGAGCTGATACATTTTTGAGCCTAAAATAAAATAAGATAAATAAATATAGAATTATTAACAAAATATTTGGAATTTGAATCTCTGAATATTGATAACACAACACAATATTATCTGATTATATTGTTAAATTTGTGTTCGGCCTTGTGCAAAAAATTAAAGTGAAAAAAATAAAGTATAAAAAATAAAGTGTAAAAAATAATAAAAGACTTAATATCAAAATTTGTTAATGGTGTGAAATTTCCGTTTCTCCTATACGATGTATATTAGTTACTTTTTATACCATTGCTTCTCTTTTTTATACTTACAACTGTTATTTTCCATCTCTTTCAACTATACCTTCCTACCTATTTTATTTTTTTTTTTTTACTTAACAATGACTATTATTTATTGTGATGGTCAATAAACTGGTCAGTGTAATGGTTAAATGCGGTTGTTTTGTACCATCATGTATATTAATTTGAGTTCCAATATAACACAACCATTTTTCCATTTAGGATACAAAAATAAAATTGTTTTTTTTTTCTCTTTTCTGATAGAGAAAATCATCTCAGCCTTTAGTGCATAAATAAAAATGAGAGAAGAAAAAAAAAATAACTGTTAACCATCATCAGTACGGAATTTAACCATTTTATTTTTATTATTATTTTTTTTTTTGTGGTCTTAATAACAAAGGAGAAAAAAAAGATTACCTTGCAGGTATAAAAATAAAATAACTGTAAATATATTACATAATATACTTACTACTACATAATAATATAAAAGTCACAATATTTTGTTGATTACAAGTCCATGCTTACTGTAAATACATGCTGTAAAACAGTTAATTGTACAGACACACATACACACAGTGTTGTTTAAGTACCGTTAAAATTACTTTATACTTATAAAATGTTTGTGTTGTTGTTGTTAACGTCCTTGATATTCTATTGCTGTAACATAATAACCTAGATTGGTTGTTTTTAGTTGAAATAATTGCCTTAAGTGAAATTTTATGACAAATTAAAATATTTTAGTTCATCTCAAAATATTTTACTATGATGGTCTTTGTCAATAATTTTACTCTTTTAGTTTATACTCGTATATCGATAGATACTTGATCCTTCTGGTTAATGTGCCATTTTATTGGTTTGTGTCATGGATAAATAAGATAATTAGAAATTATTGGTAGTGAAACCGATTTTAAAGCATTTTATAAATCGCTATAGCATATTTTTTATAGCTTGTCGATTGTTACTCGGATTTATAATATTATTATATTATGTTTGTCGCATATTAAAATTGGTGTTAAAAATTGGATTAACTGTTTTTTTTACCGTTTCCATCAATATTTTTAGATATGAAAAATATTATAATATAGCTCTAGGTTTTTAATTAATAAAATTTTGATTTTATTTTTTAATGATTTAATTATCATGATGACGATGTTGTTAAATGGTGTTCACATATTGACGTAATTTGGAAATTTGATTGGAAATTTATGTGAAAATTATTATTATAAATTATTGAATTATTACATTATTAAAAATATCCAGTTATAATAATTATATTAAAATGATATTTTTTTTTTGAATATAAAGAACATAATGATCTGCCGAAAAATGTGTCACATTTTGAGAATATATGATATTTAATGGAAATTTAGTTTTTTGATAAAACTAATGAAACCATAGTGTGAACACAGCAGTGAATATAATAAAAGATCAAAGATGGTCTAACAAAGTCATTAGAATCTTTAGTGACAGTGACAGGTTGCCCTAAAAGCTCTTGAAAGTAACCTCATTGACTGGAAATGAGAAGGCTGACGAACTAGAGTGGTTCATCGGCGGGAAACATTTATGGCCCGGAACCGGCAGTTGGTATATCTAATATTCAACTATCGATAGAAAACACCCTGTAGAGGGAAACAAACATTCTTTGGGAGCGTATTGAAGGCCACAGAGTCTCCAAGAACAAACACCAAAATAACCAACTTCCTGCTAACTCTCAATGGAGTAGACTGTAGGAAGATGGTGGGCATACTTAATGGTCATCAACACATGAATAAACACATGTGTAGACTAGCACTAAGTGACGACCCAACCTGCAGACACTGTTTGGAAGAGGAAGAAACTTCTACACATGTTGTAGGAGAGTACCTAGCTCTTTCAAAGCTGAGACTCAGGTTGTTGGAAACCCACTACTTAACTTCAGAAAACTGCTGCAGGATAGAACACACAAGCCTCTTAACCTTTATCAAAAGGGTGGACTAAATTGAGGGTGGAGGAGAGCATAAAGAGCTAAATGCCTACATGACGACCCTGACATATTATTAGGGCCACCTCCGTTATAAAAAAAAATGAAATCACAGAACAATATTTTGAATAGAATACGGAAGGTAAAATCGTGTCAGAAAATCAACAAATATTTGCAATCAAATGATTTTTGGCTGAGCTTAACAATGAACTGAGCTTAACAGAGAACATTATAGAATCAAACAAAAATAGGTACCAATTGCAGATAAAAGATAATGAAGCGAGTTTAATTCGATGCTGTTCTCTGCTAAAAGCATTGATGATGTTGCAAAGTAAAATGAATTCGCTAAGTAAAATAAAATGATTTTTCGTGTAAAATGGGTTTAAAAGTTTAAGCTAAACTAGTCGGTAGGACTTTGTAATTTTTTTATATATCTATCATTTATATTTGAAAGATAATTTTTGTAGATTTATATCTGAAAGATGAACAGCTTTAGTTGCCTATTATGTGTTTCGATAACGATTACGATTTGATCGAATGAAATGTCAAAATGCAAAATTTCGATATTGTTCAGATATTGTCGAAAATTTTTCGATGTAAAATTTTATCACGAAAGAGAGATTTTGTACAAATTATTTTAATTTTGGATTGAATGGATAAAATAAAAGAGTGACACTTTTACACTTGGTGTTTTGTTTTATATTTATGATATTTTTTTGCAATAAAAATAAATTTAATTGTTGAAATGGGAGTAGGGTATTTTACATATTTTACCTATTTTTAGTAGGAATGAAAGACCAGGTACAAATAAACTGCAATATGAAAGTTATTGTAACTAAATTATTTCATTTATTCTACTTTAATCATAAAAATGCTGTTTGTCTGACTTTTTTCTTCTAGTGCGTAATGGAATTTGATACATTTTGAACGAGTATAAACTTCAAATAAATTTATAGAACTTTCTTAAGCACAATAGAAAACGTTAGCTGTGCTAGTCCGACCTGAAAATCATTTCCTACACTGTAAGTCATTTCCTTGGTACAAATCGGACGGAATCTTTATACACTGGCCAATTTATTTGTAGTTGGAATCGAAGTCTTGCTTATTATTGGCTATAATTCCATAAAGGTTTTTTTTTTTTACACGCTATTTACAAACACTAGGAAAGGATTCCTTTATACAAAATTATTTTAAATTTGTGTAAGGAAAAAAAGGATGATAGAGGATAATTGAACGGTAAGTTGGACACGCACGTGAAGAGGTAATGTTGTTTAACATGAAATTTTGATCAGAACGGTTAACAAAATAAAGTTTAAATAATGTAAATAATTCCAAATCAAGTGGATTAGAATAATCCCGAATGTTCGCCTGTTTTTTATTCTGCAATTTGATAGCGCTTTTCAGCACAAATTCTGCTGAAATCATTTTATTTATAAAACCTTATAATTTTATAATTTCAATTTCATTTAAACTTTTCGTCGGCTGAGTCTGACAGGCTCCATAAACCATTTTCACTTTTTTTGACTTAGGAACAGATTCTTACTTTTTGCGACACGTTCTTTCTTTTGGCCCGAACCGTTTTTTGCTATATTTTACCGTTTTGGAGGTATTTAGTTCCGGATTGACCCATATCCAGCTTTGTATTTAATACTTTGTTAATTATAAAATTACCAATACGCCAATTTTTTGAATATGTGTCATTTTTGTATGAAGTTTGACGTCAAGATTGGCGTATTTCTGAAATTTTTAGAGTTTCTTTTTTAAGTAACTTTAAACTTGAAATCGCGTTTACTAGGAACCGAGTTGATGACATATGGAGCCTTTCAGTACTCAGCCGACGATATCTAACTTATTTTCAACTTAAAAATTTCAAATATAACATTTTTGTTTGGTTTGTTTTCGTTTAAGAATTTAACAGTCAAAGAATCAAAGATATCTCATTTTCATCGTGGATTTGAATTTAACAATGGGAGCATTTATAAAAACTTTCGATCAAATTTTCATTGAAATACATAACAATTACAATTGAGTAATTCTAACAATAACGATTAAAGATTCGATTAAAATCGATCGAAATACATAATAGGCACCTTAACATTATATTATGCATTATAATTTATAACTCAGAACTGTCTAATTGGCGTATACTTCAAGTAATTATCCGGACGATGAATTGTGATGACTCGATATTAAAAAACAAATTCAGAATTTTGATATGATTCCTTTCTATTTCTGAAATAGTTCTAAAACCAGCCAACTTTTTCTTCAGTGGAACTGAATTATATTTTAATAGTATCTGAATAATTATTCTATATAATATGTAAGCCAGTACTTACTTTAAGCCAGTACTTACTATATAAAGCCAGTACTTACTATAATATGATCCAAGTTTTTCATTGTAAGAGTTATTGTAACAGTCACACCTTTGTAATGAAATATTTTACTATTGTAATTGTACGTAGTTTTACTAAAATAAATTCTATTATTCAATTATATTAGATTTTCACCAGAATTTCTACAGAATTTCATAAACCTAGATAATAATAGAAAAAAAAAATCTATTCTATTCAAACAAAAATATAAAAAATATAGCCTAACTTCCTGAACAGATAATCATCCACTTCTGTTAAATATTTTATGTCTTACCATTCGTAATTCAGAGAAAATAAATTAATAAAAATTTGGATATTTTGTATAGGTGCTATTTAACAATAAAAACAAAATAAAGTTAAGTCCCATTAACTCGGGGTAATTAATTTAACCTCTTGATGTTAATAGAATTTAAATTTTAATTCATTATTAATAGAATTCTGTGGATAATTTAATAAATTTGCTTCTAAATTGTACAGGGTAATGAATGTCTTATATTTTTTCACCCAAAAATTATAACTTGAATCCAGTTGAGTGAAAAATTATGTTGATTCAAGATTCTGATAAACGTTTGACATTGTTGGCAAATTCATCACTTTGTAATCGTTTTATTTCAATAAATGATATACCGGAAATGTCACCCAAAAGGTAGTAATAATAATATGTTTGGCTTATTGTTGTGGTTTGTAGGAGGGTTATATTTGAAAAAGATAATGTTGTACATTTCCGGTATAGGACTTATATTTCTTCAAAATTTAATTATTTTTTCTTTACTTCTAAGTCTAGGACTATAGGATGAACACTATTTATTTAGTTATTTAGTTATTTATATGCTTCGATTGGGATGCGATTCCGCAATCAGGTTGTTTTTAGTATAAAATAACTTATATCAAGACTCTGTAAACATCATCTGTGAGTTATAAAATTCAATTAAAATAAACTTAATTTTATTGTAAATTAAGTTAATAACACAAATTGAAAAAAAAATTAGCTTACAACATCCATACCCTTAACGGGTTTCGAATCCGGAATCTTCTGTTTATTTGTTAGATAACGTAAGGACTATAGCCATTGAGTTTATCTTTGCCATTGAGCAATATTCTTCATGATTCCTCTCTCTTTTCATCACTACCTTTTCTGTTACACTAAGGTTGAAATTCGATTGTTAGTAACGGTTACTAGAATGAGCCAGAATTTATGTGTGAAGTAGAGAGTAGTGATGCGGATGCAGCAAATCGTATTGAACTACCACTAGATGCATTACATTCCCATTAGAGCTTCACATAGGATTTGTTTGTCAAATCTGGAAGAACAAATTTCTAAATATTTATTTTGAATAATAAAATTAATTTAATATAAAAACAAATTAAAGAAATAATAATGTACCACTTAGGATAACCTTTAGGTTATTATAGAACAATCTTATTACATATTACAATAAATTATTACTACATTTAAACAGTACTCAATGTAACAGTACCCTATGTTTTTATTTTATCAAACGTGGGGTTTCAGCCTTTTCAGCCTTCTTATATCTTCTGTTCTATTTAATATCTCGTAATGTAGTGGAATACCCTCAAATAAACAAAAAATTAAAATAAAGCAATATTAAATATAAAGTTAATATGCTTAACAATAAACAACTAAAAATTAATGTTGAAGAAGAAAAAGAATATAGAGAGTTGACTAAGGCAATAAATGAAGCCAATATTGAATGGCACACTTATGAAAATAAGAGCACCAGTCCTATTAAAGTAATGGTTAGGTATTTACATCCGTCATGCCAACCTGAAGATATAAAAAATGAATTGAAAGATAGAGGCTTCAAAATTCTAGAAGTCACAAATAAAATAATAAAGAAAAAGGAAAATAACAAAGAATCTACGGTACATCTTTCTCTCTTTATGCTAACATTCGAAAACTCCGAAGATATAAACAAAATATTCAAAATTGAATTTATCCAGCACATGAGGGTTAAAATGGAGGCTATTCGTAAAACGACTACCATTCCTCAATGTAAGAGATGCCAAAGATTTGGCCATACACAAAAGTTTTGCCAGCGTCTAGCTCAGTGTGTTAAATGTGCTGTTCCCCACTTAACAATTTCTTGTAAAGAAAAAAAAAATATTAAGCCTAAATGTGCTAATTGCCTTGAGGCACACCCAGCGAGTTATCGTGGTTGCCAGGTGGCTAGAGAGTTGCAAAAAAGAAAGAAGCTACAAAAAAATGCCCCAAAACAAATGCAACATAGACAAGAAAAACAAAAGACAAAACCTAGGCAACCTATTGCACAGAAACAGAATTGCGTTGAAAATTCAGAGATACCTAAAACTTTTACGTCGAAAAAAGTCGTAGAAGGCTTATCATATTCACAGGTAACACAAAATAACCTAAGTCAAAAAAGAAACCCGAAAGAACAAAATAAAGTTTCTACACAAAAGTTGACTGAAAATACCATTATGCAGATGATGCAAAATATGATAAAAACAATGAATAAAATCTCAACAAGACTATGCACATTAGAAAACAAACATAATGAAATATATATGTATACACCAAAAAATAAATCCGCAAGGCATGGTTAAGAACGCACTTCGTATAGTCACGTGGAATGCCAATGGTATTCTGAACAAGAAAAATAATTTGGAAATTCTATTGAGAACACAAAATATTGATGTATGTCTCTTGACAGAAACACATATGACAGATAAGTCATCGCTTAAAATAAATGACTATACATGCTACAGCGCAAACCATCCGAGTAATACACCCAGAGGTGGTAGCTCAATTTTAATAAAGAAAGATATTAAGCACCACGAGGAACTTAGTCTAGAAATAGATGAATTCCAACTAATCGTGCTACGAATTATGTCTGTTAAACAAAGCCTTTGTGTCGGTGCATTATACTGTCCACCCAAATACAACATAAAGAATAACATATTTGAAGAAATTCTTAAACTACTTGGCGAAAGATTTATCCTGGGAGGTGACTACAACGCCAAGCACATAGATTGGGGGTCTAGAGTAACCTCTACGAGAGGAAGAGAGCTAAGAAAAGCTATAAAAGAAAAAGGCTGCATTTACCAATCTACCGGTAAGCCAACCTATTGGCCAACTGATAGAAATAAAACTCCTGATCTGCTTGATTTTTATATAACAAAAAAAATTTCACCCAATTATATTAAGCTAGAAGATAACCATGATTTGGACTCAGATCACTCTGCAGTCATACTAAGTCTATATGAGAAGGTTATTAAGAAACAGTCGAAACCTCTGCTAACGAACAAGACAACTGACTGGGCTAGCTTTAAACAAGAAATAGAAAACAAAATAAACATAAAAACAAAACTAAGATCCAAATGTGATATAGATTCTGAAGTAGAAAATTTTATTAAAATTATTCAAAATGCTGGATGGAATAATACAAAAAATTGTGAATATAAATCGGTAGGATTCAACTACCCAGAGAAATATTAAATATGATAAAAATAAAAAGAAGAGCTAGACGCAACAATCGCGTGATCTCGGCAGACAAAACTGTGCTAAATAGGTTAACTCAGAATCTTAAAAGAAAAATTAAAGATCTTAAAAATGAAAATTTTGAAAAATATATAAAAAATTTATCAGCTAAAAGAGAAAATAACTACTCGTTGTGGAAAGCAACAAAGAGTACAAAAACCTCGATCTCTCAAATCCCGCCAATCAGAATGAAAAGCGGTGAATGGGCGAGAGATAATAAAAATAAAGCTGAAACATTCGCAGATCATCTTGAAGAAATTTTTTGTCCAGACGAGACAGATTCGGATGATCTCACTGAAGAAAATAATAATTGGCAAGAAAATGTTATATCACCATTTTCAGAGAGTGAAATAGTTGAACAAATTAAAAAACTCAGAGATAAAAAAGCTCCAGGTTTTGATCTAATTACATCGGAAGTCCTGAAAGAACTTCCGAAAAAAGCTATAACAATGATAACACGCATTATAAACGCTGCTATAAGAATAAGGTATGTGCCGAATATGTGAAAAATAGCAGAGATAATTATGATACCAAAGCCAGGTAAGCCCATAAATCAGGTCAAATCCTATAGACCAATATCATTACTACCAATAGTATCAAAATTATTTGAAAAACTATTATTGATTCGAATGAGACCGATCATAGAAAATAGTAATCTAATTCCAAATTATCAATTTGGCTTTAGATCTAAGCACTCGACAATCGATCAAATTCATAGAATAACAGACATAATAGAAAAAGCTTTAGAGGAAAAGAAAGTATGCTCTACCATATTTCTAGATGTAGCCCAAGCTTTTGATAAAGTATGGCATCGAGGCTTAATAAATAAACTAAACAATATGTTACCTAAGCAATACTTAGATATACTCTCATCATATCTAGAAAACAGACTATTCAGAATAAAACAAGACGAAGAGTATTCTACTATTAGAGATATTAAAACGGGTGTGCCTCAAGGTAGTATTCTGGGTCCCATACTGTATTTGCTCTACACCAATGATTTACCAGAAATGGAAAATATAACTGTAGCGACATTCCCTGACGATACTGCGTTGATGGCAGTAGGATCAAATATTGACGAGGCTACAATTAAATTGCAAAGAGCAAGCGATAAGCTATACCTCTGGACAAAGAAATGGAAAATTAAACTCAATGAGTTAAAATCAGTACATGTAAATTTTACAAATAAAAATTAGAAAATCAACCACCATTGGTAAATCTGAATGGGGTCAATATACCCCAAGAAAACAATGCTAAATACCTAGGAATGACATTAGATGTCAAACTTAGATGGAAAGAGCACGTTAAAAAGAAAAAAATTGAGCTTGAAAATAAGTATAGAGAAATGTACTGGCTCTTAGGTCGTAATTCTAAATTACCTATACATAACAAGATTTTGTTATATAATCAGATACACCGATATGGTTGTACGGCATACAAATATGGGGATGTGCCAAACAGACACATGTACTTTGTATACAAAAATTCTAAAATAAAGTCTTGCGCAACATGGTAAATGCCCCCTGGTATATTCGCAACAGTGATTTGCACAGAGATCTAAAAATTCCTTGCATAGAAAATGAAATAAAAAGATATGCAACAAAGCATTTAGCTCGTCTGGAGGGACATGTTAACGTTGAGGCCACTCAACTGCTGGATAATCAAAATGATGTCAGAAGGCTTAAAAGAACTAAGCCACTAGATTTAATACGATAGAATTTCGTAAACTTTTTCTTTAAGAAAATCAAAATAGCAATAAATTAATGGTTAGTCCGTTGGACTAGTATTAATGGGAGGGGTGTGGTTTAGTCAGTAAATATCTGACACACAATGGAAGCTACGAGGCTCATTGTGTCTATAAAGATTCCCACCAATCCACGCAAAAAAAAAAAAAAAAAAAAATTTAATATCTCGATCGTCTTTGATTTGATGTGTTGAACCAATCAGCATGGTTCCAAATGATTTCATTGATTGTCCTTACCTTGAGATCTCTGGGGATATCATAATTTGAACGATACCGGTATGCATTTGTTATAGTTCTAAGGAATTTATTTTGACAGCGCTGTATATTTAATAAGTTAGATTTATTAGGGCAACCCCCAAAGCTGGCTGCCATAAGTTCAAATGAGCTTAATTATACTATTATATATTTGAAGCTTGGAGTACAGGCTTAGGTTGGAGTGTCTTCCGATTAACCAATACATATCCCTTGTCTTTTGCTGTATTTGTATTCCTTTTTATCTGACATGATGTTACCAGTTGAGGCGCGAATTAAGGTGTAATCTAAGGTATTTTAATGTTTCCGCCATTTTTATTTCTTTTTTTAATTTTTTTTTTATATTTTGAAAAGGCATTTCATTTGATTTGATTTATTTAGCTCCCCTACTCATGCGAGCCAACTTAATTGAAATGGACATGTAGTAACACTGTACCTGATGTTGATATTGCTGTGTTGGTAATTCATAATTGCTGATAGGTTAGTAGTAACGAATATTACCGATTAAAACCGAATATTTTCATGTAACCGAACTCCATTGGATTAAATTAGATTTTGTAATTTCTGGTCGAGATATTTATTTCGAGCTTAATTCAAGCAAGTTACAATAAATTAAACTTAATTAAATTTATAAACTAAAAATTAAACATTCAAAAAAGAATTAATAAAAAAAAAAAAAAAATAACAAAATTTTCATATTATAACAAAATTAAAAAAGAAAACAAAATCTTATATTTAAAAATAATTAAAAAATATAAATGAAAAAAGCTCCAATTAAGCAGACAGGTCAAAGATTCATCAAAAAAATCAGTTACACAAATACAGATTATTTTTTAATGATTGTTTAGTTAGGGAAAATTTAATATGGGGTTTGTATGCATTACAAAGAGACATCATCCTATTAATTGGTTCATATTAACCATAATTAGTTCGATTGTACTGCAAGTTAAACATATGAGCAGTTCTTAGTCTAGAATGAGAACAATAATTAAGTTTAGCAAACAATTGGGGAGACGACATGTTGCCTTTACTTTACTCAATTAGAAATACAATATCAGCAACTTTACGCCGTTTTTCAAGGGTAATAAGATGAATTAAATTTAGTCGATGTTCATAAGGAGGTAATCTTAAAGGATCTTCCCAAGAAAGTTCAATTCTATCTATGTGAACACCATAAAATGGACATCAAACCTGACTAGCATATTCTAAATTAGGTCTAACCAAGCAGGTATAGAGGGATTTTAATACATACGGATCATCAAATTCTCTAGCCCAACGTTTAATGAAACCGAGCATAGAATTGGCTTTGTTTAAAATATCTGAATAATGGAGATGGAATGAAAGTTTAGTATCGAAGAGTATTCCTAGGTCTTTAATTGATGTAACCTTTGGAATACTTTGGCTATTAAAAGAATATACATAAGAAATTGGGCATAATCGACGTGTAAAAGTAATATAAGCACATTTATTGACATTAAGCTGTAGATTATTATAGGAACACCAACTATAGAAACGATTCAGATCAGCTTGTAACGCTAATGCATCCTCTAAATTAATAATTTTTTTATAAATTTTCGTAAATTTTAATATGACTATTAATTAATAAAGATGAAACATCATTAATAGAAATAATGAAGAGTAAAGGACCGAAATAACTACCTTGAGGCACACCTGTGGGAGCTTCGAACTCAGTGGAAATTGACGATCTAAACGAAACACTATTACTACGACCAGAAAGGTAAGAAGCCCATATTTGTTAGTGCTAAGTAGTGTACCCATGTTTGTTTTGCTGCACATGTTTGTTAGTGCTAAGTAGTCCTTTGAGTTCTTAAGGATACTTGATTTTGTTATCGCACACTTAGAATATTCTTAAATGGTATGCTGGATTGCTCATACTGTTCTGATAGGAACGCTGCTCCGAAGCAGCGAAGTCAACTAACCCCTCCGCATTAAAAAAACAAATGTTCAATCGATTCTTCTTCTATTTCACATTTTCTACATAAGTTATTTTCGGTTAGCAATATAAAATTTAAACGAATATCAAAGTATGTCACATGGTTACAATATAGCTGATTATTAAATTTGATGTTAACGAAGGAGTTAGTGTTAATAAATGAAAATTAATTAAATTAAATTTATAATTTTATTGATTTTTATATTACAACATTTAGTTTCAATTGTTAAATATTAAATTGTTCAAACTTACTGTCCCCTAACCAGCATGGTTTTAGGAAAAACAGATTCACAGTAACCAATTTAATAGAATGTTGTTCTAAATTCATAGACTGAATAGAAGCTGGGTTTCAGACATACATATGTCATATGCACCGATTTAAGTAAGACCTCTGGTCTTCTTCCTCATTCCATTTATATTCTAAAATTAAAAAACATTTCCTCCTTCTTTTATCAATTGGATTACTTTCTACTTAATTAATAGGAACTACAACGTATTATTTAGATCCGCTACTTCTGAACCATTTGAGGCTAACTCTGGCGTTCCACAAGGCAATAATTTAGGTCCGCTTTTCTTTATTATTTCCATTAATGATGTAACTTCCGCCATTAAGCAATTACTATTTATGCAGATAATATACATGAAAATTTATAAAAAAATTACATCAGCAAGCGACACATCCCTTCTTCAACAAGACTTAAACTCTTTTTAAATTGATGTAAAATTAACAATTGGACCTTAAACAATAATAAATGTGCTTTAATTTTTTTTTTTTTTTTTATTATAGCCAAAACTTAGGTTTTGAACCTTTTAGTACTTGCGTACCGTTGACCATTTGAAAAAGGAAAGGATAGTTAAAGGAAAGGAAAGAAAAAGGAAGAAGAAAAGTTTTGTGGGAAAGAGCGAACAATGTTGTTAATATTCGTCTTAAATCTCTGTAAATCATAAATAAAAAATCCATGACTTAATGACTTTTTCTCGATCTTCTGAATCATTAGTGGTTGATTATAATTTTGAAAATAAATCTATTGAATCTATCTCACACTTTAAAGACCTTGGTGTTCTCTTTGACAATAAATTGTGTTTCAAACAACATTTAAATGTAATAATAAATAAATCTAACTCTATGCTAGGCTTCGTCAAAAGATTTTCTAAATAATTCAACGATCCATCCGTCCTGGAATCATTTTCAACGTCTCTTTTTCGACCAAATCTTGAATATGTCAGTGAAGTTTGGTCACCTCATTACCTTAATCATATCCAAAGAATTGAAGCTGCACAAAAAAAAATGTTTGAGACTCGCGCTGCGTAATTTACACTGGTAAAATCCAGTTATTCTGCCACCTTATAGCAACCGGTTAAATTTATTGGATCTTATTCTTAAATCATTAGAATCCAGAAGGGAGATTGCTGATATCATATTTATTATTAAAGTTTTAAATAATGAATTTGATTCTCCTTATGTAAGAGGTTACTTACATAGTATTAAAAACAGAAACCGCTTTTGATCGGAAAATATTTTTCGTCCAATATTTCATCGTACCAATTATTGTAAATATGAGCCTGTTAACCTATTAAATGCCACTGTACCAATTTTGGCACAGGTTTTTATATTGCTCCCCTGCCATCTGTGATATATATTTTGACCTGAAACTAGTTCCACAAAGTATATTGGCGAAATTTTCGAATTTTCGAAGGAAAAACGGGTATTTGAAGGAAGCAAGAATTTTAGAGGATTGGAGGAGTTTATAGATAACTTTTCTGAAGAAGATTTGGAGAATGTAGAATGTGTTATTGTACCTCCAGATCCAGATATTTTAACGGATGAAGAGGATTTTGACGACAATGAATTAAATTGCTGTAATTTACTTAGGAACTATAGAAGTTTTTTTTTCATGAAAGATTTTCTAATGATGATAGTGATGAAGAAATGTTAGTTAGAAAAAAGAAGAAATTGGAAAAAAAATCTGATAAGAGTCAAGACAAAACTAAGCCCAAGTGGATTAAAGATTCTCCAAGCTACTCGACATTTTTAAACGATCCAGAATTATATATATATATGTTCCGAAAACTAATTGAACGCATGTCATAACCTCTATAATTAGCTACTACAGAATAATTGACATTTGACTGATTTCTTGATAATTTCAATTTATGTTAATTGAGACAGTGCCAGGAGTAGCACGTAGTCGACGATGCCGTGTATATTTAAAATCAGTAATAACGGTAATTAGTGGTAAGCTATTTATTTATTTAAGAATTCTCAAATGAGCCCAATTGCTCGTAATATTGGAATTATAAATTTGAACGTTTGTCAATCCAATCTTTATTATCAGAAATATCGAGGATTGATTAAGCATTCCAGTAAAGATGAATTTACCTTTTTTTTACCAATTTTATTACCGATAACATAAATATTATGAAAATTATTTTTATAGTGACCATTATTATAATAATATTATTAATATTTTCAGATTTAAACATTATGTTTACCAGTGGTGTGTTTGGTATCATAAAAAATAGGAAATTAAAATAAAGGTAAATATCAAGATAAAATCGTGATAATATTTTAATTATTATCCCTTTTAGTTCTTACCTTATTTCATGAAAATAGAATAATAAGACATTAACACATACATACATTGTTAATCGTTATATATACATACATAATAATAATATAATACCTAATTTGTAAAATTGAATAATATAATGTTTGTTTGTACCCAGAAAGTATTTGCCACTTCCAATTGATCTGGAGATTTGAAATTTTTCACAATGATTATGATGGAAAAATATTCTTTTTATGCATGACGTCAGTGTGTGCTTATGTGTTTTTGCATATCATATTTTCTAAGTTTTTTTTTTTTTTTTGCTTTTTTTTACATTCTTCCCCTGTTGAGTAGACTGCTGGTTACTAATTTTTCTTTCCGCACATTACATGTCAAATTATTTTTGGCTAAAGTTACAGTAACCATTAAACGTGAAATTTTTTCTGATTTCCTTTTCGTTATTATATTTTTTTTTCTCTTCGATAACATTAACTATTTATTACGTGTCATTGACTTTATGAGTGCTGTCGTCGTTTTATGATAATTACAGTAGGCGGTTTCGTTTTATAGTTCAGAGCATAAATCTGAGCGCGCTCTGGCTCAAATGAGCATGCACAGATGCGCTCAAATTTAATAAAAAAAAACACAATTTGAGTAAACTGTCATTTTTATTTTGTTGTTGTTCAAATTGTCAATAATCGAGTTTAAACTTCAAATTTTGAAATTTACAAAACATTAAGATTTACAAACAAAATGATTCAGTTTAGAACAGTAATTAGAGAAGCTTTTAATTTGTTTTTGGATGAAATTTATTTAGAAGATGACATATCTGAAAACAATGGGGATGTGCAAATAATAAAAAATCAGGATTATGCCGAAAATATTGTGCCAACGTTTTCCAATAACACTTTTAAATCGCATTTTAGAATGAATACAGAAGTTTTCGGAATTCTTTGTAACGAAATACATTTAATTTCTCAACATCAAGCGGTCGGACGAAATGCCATTGAAATTCCAAAGAAATTGATGATTACGTTGTGGTATCTAGGAAACCATAGGAATGTATGAGGTATATTTTGTATACATTGAATTCGTGTTAAGTAAGCAAGTTGTCATATCCAATTTAGATCAATTGCTGATAGATTTGGGGTGTCGATTTCCACAGTGTGGAAAATAATAATATTGGTTAGTTATATATACTTATTAAATTAAATCGACAAAATAAGTATATCAAATGGCGCATGCCTGAATCACTCTCAGATATACAAGAAAAAGTTAAAAACGACATATGTGACTTAGCACCGTACCAAATATTTGAAAAATTATTCAATGACAAGATTGTAAATCTAATCGTAGAGCAAACGGCATTATATGCCACACAAAATAATAAGCATGACTTGAATATTACGAAAGAGGAAATTCAAATTTTTGTTGCAATACTGCTTTTCTCAGGCTATCATAAACTGCCAAGACAACAAAACTACTGGTCACATGATGAGGATTTAAAATGTGAGATAGTATCGAAATGTATGACTAGGAATCGTTTTATAGAAATAAAGCGTTTTATACATTTTGCGAATAACCATGAAATTATGAGTTCAACAGACGTTCAAAATAAGACTCCTTATGTCAATACTGTCTACAAACTTTCGCCAATGGGGTTTTTTTCATAAGGATTTATCGGTTGATGAATCGATGATTAAATATTTTGGGAATCACGGAGCTAAACAATTTATTAGAGGAAAAACAATAAGATTTAGATTCAAAAATTGGATGTTGAGTAGTTCTACTGGGTATTGTTATGATTTTGATATCTATTGTGGACGAGAGTCAAAAGAAGCCAAAATCCCAAACCATCTTTCACTTGGTTCCAGAGTGGTATTAAGGTTGATTGAAAAAATTGATAATCCATCTAGTCATATACTGTACACTTTGATAACTTTTTTTCCAGCCACAATTTATTACAAATTTTAAAAGACAAAACTTTTAGAGCTACAGGTACAGTACGGAAAAATCGAACACACAAGTGTCCTATGATACCATGCAAAAAGTTTCAAAAAATGAACCGAGGATCCGTCGATTATCGTTTTGAAAAGACTGATGAGATATTATATCTGAGATGGAATGACAACAAGCCAGTTGTTACTATAGTAACAAACCACGATACAATTGAACCTATGGATAAGGTAAAAAGATGGTCATGAGAAAAAAAAAAGAAACTTGATATTTCCCAGCTTTCTTTATTTAAAAATTATACCAATGGGATGGGCGGAGTTGATCGACATGATTAATCGCTTTCCAATTACCGCATTTCAATCCGTGGAAAAAAATGGTGGTGGAGTATTTTTACATACATGATTTATATGACACTAACCAATGCATGGAAGCTACATATGTCTGCTTGCAATGAAAAATTAGATTTCTGAACTTTCGAAGAAATAATAACCAGATATTATCTTCAAAAGTATAACAAAAACGTTTACAAAATAACGGCAAAATCAGGAACTATTCCATTAGGCTTATGTTCTGATAATATAGGACGCTATCCAAAAAAATTAAAAAATAGTCTTAGATGTATTACTTGTCATAGAAGAGGTATTTGGCAATGCGAAAAATGTAATAAAAGATTCCACTGTACCAGTTTGGGAACACTATTATAAAAGTCAAATAAAATATTTTTCCGTCCAAATTGTTGTAATTTTTATTTTTTTTACTTCTAAACTTTATTATTTCCATAAAAATAACATTTTTTTTCCAAAGGGTTTGGCTTGGCATCTAATGGGTTAATAGAATGTTTATGTTAATAATTTAACAAAAACATAACATTGATGGGTTTACATTAAAAACAACCCAACTAAAAAAAAAGTTTATATAATATCTTAGAGTTAGTATCTATAAATTTATAATTTTCTTATTAACATTCTTTGGTAATAAATTGTAATAATAATTATTGTCAATTTTAATATTAAGATTTAGAATAAGATCAAGCTTAAAATTATATTTTATTTATTTTGTTTGTTTTGTACACTTATGTATATTGTATTATGTTTGTATTAAGCATAAATAAATAAATATTTGACTCTAATTATATTTAAGTAAGTATAATAATGCCAGTCACTCTGTACTTTTACATTTAGATATTATGTAATACTTTCTAAGACTTACATTTATCACTTTCACAGTAAACATCAGTCATCGGGACGGAATATTTATAATACTGCAATAATAATTACTAAAATACTATTTGCCGAGTTTAAAATTCTTCCTACATAAAATTAAGCATGGTTAATTTATTACTTTTTTTCAAACAAACACAGAGTTAATTATTATACTAAAGTCAAAATTTAATACCGGGCACTCTGAATTGTAAATCTTATAATGTATATTTTTATAATATAAAATGTTGTAAAAGGTAGGTTCCTAGACTATCTAAAAAGGATATCCTTTTTTGAATTCTTTTAATTTTACATTTAATTTTAGGCAATTAAAATAAAATTTATTTCTGATGACAATATTATTATTATTCTTTACAATTAAATTATTATCTAAGTAAAAAATTGCACAATTTTAATATTATAAATTTTCTTCTTAAATGGAAGCTATAAAAATTTCATTTAGGATGGTAGGTAGGTACCTATATATTTCATTCAATGATTAGAAATTGTTCAGCAAAATGAACAGGAAAAACGTTAAAATTCTTTTAATTTCAGTTTATTTTTTATTACATATTTTTATTACTTCTCATTTCAATTAAAATAAAATATAAATAAAACAAAAAGAAATAAATAAATTTTACCCACATAATGAAAATAAAATAAAATAAAAAGTAAAAAGTTGTTCTTCTTTATTTTATATCCTTCGTACTTATTTGAAAAATTTCATTTTTTATTATATTTTTACTTATTTATTTCATTTCTTCTATTTATCTCTTTATACTCTTTATTATTTAAATCATTGAAACAAAAAAAAAAAAAAAAAAAGCAGTCAGTAATAAAGGTAGGTATAAAAAACTTTTCACGTCAACCAATAATTTTTGTTTGGGATATTTAAACTCTAAATCCTTACTTAAATGAGTATTTAATTGATTATCTAAGATTATTGTGAAAACGGTATTTTTCAAACGGTAATTTTCGATATTAAAAAAAAAAAAAAAAAAAAACGAAAAACAAATCAAAAATGGGAATTAAAAAGTTTTCAATTTAATTATATTAATATTTTTATTATCCCCCACATTGCTTAATATTTTCAGGATATTTGAAATGAAATTTCATCATAGTAATCGAAATGATCATCATTATCAATAAATTATCATTAAGAAAATGTGGTAGTAAAGTTTTCTGTCAGTTTAAAGTCATCTGTCTATCGGTAATCTAATCGGTACGAGTGCAGAAAATAAATGCAAACCAATATTTCTATAGCTAGTAGAATTAATGAGGTATATTATCTATTACAATAACAACAACCTATTTAGCAAAACAAATAAAGCATCATAAACGAATTCGTTGAATATCACTGTCGTGGAGTTGATTTTTGAAGAGAGTCGTATTCATATTCAATACATTGTTTTTTTTTCTATGAGGATTTCTATGTGGACTATGCGATCTTTTCAGATCTGTTGTACTTCCTCGTTTGTTAACTTAATATTGCAGGTATTTGTTATATCTTTTGTTAACACTATTTTGTCAATTCCAGAATAATTAGGTGATGTATGTAATGATAAAAATTATAAAAGCATAAAAATATATATGTCTTTTGCGAGCTATGGTGTCAAAATCAAATAGAATATGATAAGAGAATTCCACTTCTTCTAAACAAATTTTGCCTCTTCTTCTAAACAAATTTTGCCATCTTGAGCAGATATTTTTTAATTGGACCATGACTTGCGATAAACTATGTTACTGTTCTGACATTAAATCTAGTATCCGTGATTACCTGATTTAATGGGTAATGAAAACAATGATGTAAAGTTATACATTTGAACGGACAATTTGTGACTCTGGTCGTAGGGATTGACTCTTCAAGTTTGTTTTTGAAATACATCTGCTTCGGCATTATTACCTTGATTTGACAAGTTAACTTTTTTACTTTAGTCGGTAACGATTACTGGCTGGAGGCGATGTTTTGATTAACTGCATGCACCAAATCATTGGCAACATCTGGAAGGAAGAAGGCATACCTAATGACTGGAGTACCAGCTCCATATGCCCCATTTAGGAAAAGAGCGACGCCATGTTCTGTAAAAACTATAAAGGAATATCCCTCTTAAATATCGCTTATAAGATCTTGTCCAACATTTTGTGCGAATGTCTGAAACCCTATTGTGACGCTGTTATTGGCAGTTACCAATGCGGCTTTCGCCCTGGAAAATCAACAAGCGACCACGCCCTTAAAAAAATCCTGGACAAAACCCATGAGTTTCAAATCGAAACACACCACCTATTTATCTACCTCTATTTCAAACCTGAAAACTATAGCATATACCGCAGCGAGCTGTATGCTGCTATGTCGGAATCCGGTGTACCAGCCAAGCTAAACCGAGTGTCAACAATGACACTTGAAAACACAAGATGTGCTGTGGTGATTGACAATAACACTTCTGACTTCTTCCAGACGTGTACGGCTTTCGACAAAGAGATGCGACTTCTTCAATCTAGTACTGGAACGTATAGTGCGACGAGCAGAAATAAACATGACCGGCACTATATTTTTCAAATCTGTTCAACTACTTGGGTATGCATTGACATCATCGCCAGATCATAACAGGCGGTCGTCGAGGCCTTTACCCAGACTGAAGAAAAAGCAAAACAGGTCTCAAAGTAAATGACGATAAGACAAAATATATGTTGTCGACAAATAAAAAGACCTCTCAACATCATATTGGTCAAAACATCACTGTCGGCTCATCTAATTTTGAGGTAGTTCAGGAGTTTACCTACCTTGGAACCAGCGTTAATCCCACAAACGACATCAATGTGGAGGTACGGCGAAGTATAACCCTTGCAAACCGTTGCTGCTTCGGTTTGTCAAAACATCTCGGGTCAAAGTTCCTTTCTCGAAACACCAAAGTACAAATCTACAAAACGCTCATACTCGCGGTTTTGCTCTACGGATCAGAATCATGGACACTGCCGAAGCAAGTGAGCATGCACTTGGTGTCTTCGGGAAGAAAATTCTTCGTCGGATATATGGTCCTGAAAACGACGATGGGGTTTGGAGGAGAAGATATAATACCGAACTCTATGACCTGTACAATGAGGTGGACGTAGTCACGAAAATTAAAGTCAGGAGACTACAGTAGCTCGAAAATGTTCCAGCCAAGAGAATCTTCGAATCCATCAGACCCGAATGTACAAGACTTCGGGGCAGGCCAAACCTCCGTTAGAGTGACGAAATATCGGCGGATTTAAAGCAATTTCGAATCTTCAACTGGAGAGAATCCGCCGGTGACCGACAAAAATGAAGGATGTTAATGAGTAAGGCTCAGGACCTACATGGTCTGTTGGCCACCTAAGTAAGTCAGTAAGCATTCGAAAGTACAATTCATTTTTATAATATATAAGCAAATTGGATCTGCTAATCGGTGAACGAAGATGAACATATTATAATATCAGACATAAAATCTGTTTAGTAGATTGAGAATAGAGTCGTACAGAATACTGGACAATTACAATTAAAATGTCAAACACTATTTTGCAAAAAATCTGCTAAACATTTTTTTATTTAACTCTGTTTTTTTAATATTTAGTTTTAATTTTAGTTTACCTTCGAATTTCTTTATTTAATCTAATACACAACAACTACTGTCAAAATTTGAAAAAAAAAAAAAATGAAACAAAAAAAGTGTTGTTCGAAACCGAAAACTGTACGAATATTTTTGAAGGGCATGGAAAATCAAGCTCTAAAGATTGTTTACTAAACTATTCTAACACAATACGATACATTTGTACTATACTTATAAAGTAAACTTATATAGGTAAATCCGCTCCTGCCAATAAAGGGATAATAATAAATTATATAGATTATGAATATTAAATATTACAACTAAATTATACTTCAAAAATTCATTAAATAAGAATTATTAATTTTTGATAAATCATATTTATATTTTCATCATGAAATATTATACCTAGGTAAGTAGAATAAGTAGGTAATTTTTTTAGAAATATATCCTTGAAAATTTATTCAAATCATCAATATATGATTTGCAGTTGTCTAAAGTATTTATTTCTAATTGATGATTCATGATAAATATTATATTTTCGTTTTTTATTTTTAATATAATTTTTAAACTTATATTATTCACTAATAAAATCTAACAATATGAAATGTAAAAATGATAATGAATGTAAAAAAAATAATATGAATAGTATTATTGCCAAATAGCAAATATTTGCGAATTTAAGTTGCGATGCGAAAATCAATTTCGAACTGTGTATCAAATTCGCATTCAAAAATAGTGTTGCCATTGTAAATTTTTAAATTTTTAAGTTTTTGACCTTTCATTGCGTTGTCAAATTTCGTTTTACTTTCAAACAAATTTCTTTAAGTAAAAAGTAAAGTTTAATATTATTAAAAATAAAAATATATAAAAAAGCTTGGGCATGCTTTTTATTTCAGCGATAGCGAAGAAGGGGAAAATAAGATGCATGTTCCTCAGAAGAACACTGAGAGATAGATTCGATGTGCTAGAAATGCTAAATAAAAGGTACGTTACTTATTTCTATTTTTGAAGGTTATTTTGCTTTCATGATTTTTTTTTTTAGATTCATAAAAAGTCTCAGGCTATCAAAAAAAGCCTTTGTGTATGTGGAGGAAATTAAACAAGACCTTCAAGATGTACTTCTATACCCCTATGATTAAATTGCCCCTTAAATTTACAATTGTTTTGGACCATCGTATTTTGTTTTGACCTAAAATATTTAACTTTATTTTTATTCATATACCAAAACCAAATACAGTTAAATTTAATTACTTTTTATATTTTTAACATAAAATATTTATATTTTTACTTAAACCATTACGCTTTTCTATTTTTTTTTCTATTTAACAACTCTATCGTAACACATCCGAAAATAAAATGGCTATCAAATGAAAAATATTATCAAAATATAACCGAAAGTTGCATTACACATTATCAAAATTTTATTTTCACATTCGCAACCTTACCACAGTATCAAATTTTCGAATGCGATTTTCGTTTAGCGAAAGTAGCAATACACAGTAAGGGCTCAGTGTCCAGAATATAATATGTATACATAAAAATACGTTATTGTCACGGCCCATATCGGTATACAGAATAGAATAACAACACATTGTTGTCACGGTACAGTACGATTGTCATGGTGTCGTCAAATGCTGGCAAAGTGGTATGAACCGACATTAAAGAAAGAACAAAATTAGTAAAAATAAATTATGCAAAACAAGGAGGCAGAAAATAAACAAGTTGCTAGTTAAGTTCTTTCAAAGTAAAAAAAAATTTAAATATACTGCAAAATAGGACTTATAAAAATAATTTGAAATATTTTCAATACATTTTTCACTTTCATAATATTCCAATTAATTTGAAGAATGATAATATAATGAATAAATGATAATATGCATCGAACTAACAGCGGAAGTCATGCTCATCAGTTTTATTGGTATTTAGACAATTAAATTAAAAAATATTTATTAAATCCTTATAAATACGACAAGGATCTTATTTATTTACATTATTATCTATTAGTAATGCTTTTAAAGCCTATTTTAGAACTTAAATTGTTTTTCCACAAAAATTTTCTTTACTATTATCTTACGCATAATCTAAAAACACAAACAAAAATGTTAATTTGCCACTACATATGCGAATTGTCCTTATACCGGGTATTTCATATCATGTGTATCAGCTTTTTAAGAAGGGAACAAGCCGTTTTTTTTTTCATAGAATCCAAATTTGCATAAAAACGCACCCCTTCCCATTTGAAAATCTCGATTTCGGCCTATTTCGGCGATTTTTGGTCTTAAAAAAGCCTTTTTCGGTCCTTCCCGGAAGTTTAAAATATCAACAATCGATAGAGCACCCTCGATTTAGTTAACAAACCTTTTCTTAAATTCTAAAATAACGGCTCCTTCCTCTCTTAAAAAGCTAATACGCATGTTCTAGAACACCCGGTATATAGTTGGGTACGACACAAAACTTTGCGCAAAAATAATGCTTGCAACACTTCTTGCGTCAATTTATTTATCAAATATTTTAAAATTAATTTTTCAAATGTTTTTAATTAATATTTTTATAACTTTGTGCACTCATGATCCACTTTTTGCAATTTGTGAAAATTAAACATAATGACAATATTATTAATACTAGTGGGTCCCTGTGCAATAGCACAGTGGTGATTTTAAGTAATATAGAATTCATTGTTAACAACATAATTTGTTATGTTCTTTTCATATGGTTCAAGGTTTTATTAAATTCAAAAAATGTAGGTAAATGATGTGATTAATTTTTTTAAGTTGGTAAGTCTGTTAATTGAATTATTATACTATTACAAAACTATTCAAGCCCCACTCGTGACAAATAGCATTACTAAATATTTGACACCTATATAAAAACAAGATAAATATGTCGGTTTTGAGTTGTTATAGTATTTTCATATTAAACTTTTGACCTGGACCTTGAACCGGATGAAAAGAAAACACCTATCATTGATTCATATTTTTGTTGTATAATTAGAACTACTCAATTATTGTTGCTTTTCTTCAATGTTTTATTTCATTGTGTTCAATAATGACTACTTTATTCGATATATAGCTATAAGAAAACTGAAATTTTAGTCAAAATTGAGGATAAAGTTGTAAAATTTTTTAGTATGATAATAAGAGTTAAAAAAAATCTCTAAGACTACAGGCTTATTCTAAAAATCAAATTACGTTTTTACAAAAATATTTCAAGTAAATTTCCAATTAATTTTCGTAAAATTTTATTTTCCATTACCTACTCATTAAAATGATATTATTTTTTTTTTCTTTTTTGGTTTACATCCTGGTATTGAAATTTTCTTTAGTTCATTTTTAATTATCTAACTTGATTATATACCTTAAATTAAATTTCATTTAAAAATTTATAGGCACCTACATACAAACATGAAGTCAATACATCATTATCCTTAATTTGAGAATTTTCAGATTCATTAACTTTACAATATACATATACAAAAAAATATACCCCTACATGATAATTTTTTTTTTTTTTTTTTGTTTTGAATTACTTAATGGTGATTAAATCCTTTGTCAAGTGACAGTAACAAAAAAAAAAAATGAATAAAAAAAGTATGAAAGAATCCTTAATAAATAATTAATACATCAAAGATGTTAACAAACTAATACATTTTTGTATAAGGATGCACATACATACCAAAACTCTATGTATAGTAAAAAAAAAAAAAAAAAAAATCATTACGAATAGAAGAGAGTAGAGAAATTTTTTTAATGAATTCGGAAAACCTGAAATGATTTATTTCCAACTCATTTGTGTCAATTAGTTTTGTTATTATTAAAAAAACTAGTCAATTCATATGTGTGTGTGTGTTTTGGTATCATGGTAAATTTAAAACTTTTCCTGCACAACTTTCAATATAATTTTATAAGGAATAAGACAACGCATTCATTTTAAATATTTTTCAATTTGAAACAAAAATTTTTTTGTTTTTTTGTGCTTTCATATCGTAATGTTGGTATTGGTGAATTGAAATTTAAATCAGAAAATAACAAATATTTACATATTATATACATTTGTACAATATTATTACCAATGTGTGTAGATAAAGTTTGATATCTAAAATTTTGTTTTAATCCTAATGTGTTTTTTTAATTTAATTTTTTGCGTTGGGTGAAATTTTGTGGGTTCGTTTACACCAAAAAACAGCTATTACAAAATTTGACAGGGTATATCTAAATAATTGGAAACCTTTATAGTTTTTTAACCCCTCCCTCAAATATCTAATAGTAACAATTTTAATTCCCATATTGAATAAATCTGAATTTTTAATATTTCTATAGCTTTCAGATACTTGTCAGTCAAAGAATTATATACAACAGAAACGATTAACCTAAATAATTTGTCATTTTGTCACATTAATTACGCAAAGTTAAGTCAAAAACAAAAACAGAAATAAAAATGTAGCATCAAAAAGTTGCATCAACATCAAATAAAATTTAATGAAAAAAAGAAAATTATTATAATTAAGTTAAAAAGACCGTGATAAAAGTAACAACCATCAATTAAGTCAATGTTGTCGTAATTATTTAATATATTATTTATACATCCTTGGAAAATAGATTCAGAAATCTAATAAGTTGAATATTTTTCGTTTGAAAAAAAAAACGTTAAGTTAATGAAATTGTTTGTAGTGAAAAGAAAAACAAAATAATTAAAATTTGAATTTAATTTTGGAAAAAAAAAAAAACAAATAAATAAAATTAATTTGAATATTAATTCAGTGGTTCTCAAAAATAGCAAAATACATGAATATAGGTAGTTTTATTTGAATGTTCATCCAAATATCTATCTAGCTAAATAATAATTATAATTATTACACTCTCTAATAAATTGTATGTTTGACTTAGTGAAATACCTACTTAGTATTATACCTACTTATACTTTCTTTTAGATTGGATTTGATTTCAGTAAGAAATTTTAAGGGGATTCTGAGGGGTATGTTGTATCGACGTAAGACCTGATAACCTTATCCCAAGGTTAGCTGGAATTCCTAGGTTTTCAAAAATACATACATTTAGTAGTGTATCTTATCCTTTAAGGACAAAAAGGACATTTGAAAGTATATCCTTGTTGTTTTACTGTTTTTGTATAAAAACCGTTATATCTGTTGACCTGTTAGTTATACCACCGATCCCTGTAGCTACAGACCTATCAGTCTATTACCGAATATCAGTAAGATTTATGAAATATTAATTAATAAATCTTTAATAACAGAAACAATAAAAAAAAAATATCATACCAGACAACCAATTCGGATTTCGCCACAAACACAGTACTATAAATGCTATGACCAAATTATCGTCAGATATATGTTGGCATATAAACAATGGTCAATGTGTAGCAACTTGTTTTATAGATTTTGAAAAGGCATTCGATACTATTTGGCTTGATGGTATTATATACAAACTACTCAAATATAAATATCCTCCACATCTAGTATACTTAATCAACAATATGTTACGCAACAAATCTTTTAGAGTATCCTTCCTCAATAAGAATATATCTAAAGAATTCCCTAATGGCCTGCAGGTAGGTACAGTTAACTCGCCAATACTATTCAATATATATGTAAGTGACTTGCTTGATTTTCTAATCAAAAACTCAGAGCATAATCACAGCATTGCATTTGCGGACGATTTAACAATTTATACAGCAAATTTCAATTTGAAAGTTGCCCAGTATAACCTACAGCAGTCATTCAATAAAATAGTGGCATATAGTACACGCTGGAATCTAAAAATTAACTATAAAAAATGCGAAACTGTCTTATTTAGAAACACAATAAATAAGTCAAATAGCACAATAAAAAGAAACTGGAGAAAGTTCTACTTGAAAGCCCCAGATGGAACTAAAATACCGAATTCCAACAGATTTAAGTACTTAGGAGTTTCATACACCAATTTATTCAAATTTAACGAGCATGTTAAAGACCAAATATCAAAAGCAAAAAAGTCTTAATGGCTCTGAAAAGGTTATTTTTCTCTAAAATCCTGTGTAGCAAAGTCAAGTTACTTTGCTACAAGTCCTTAATTAGGCCAATATTAACATATGCTTGTCCTATATGGTTTAACATAAGTGCTTCTACTATGGAAAACCTAAGGCTATTTGAACGGAAGTGCATACGCGCATGCACAAACCTGAATAGAAAACCAACATCTAACTACACGCATTATTTCTCCAACAAAACAATTTACGAAAATGCAAAAATAATAAGAATCGATAATTTTATCATTCGTCTCATACGTAATCACATTCAAAGAAGTAGTACATCCATTACAGAAAATTCACTAATAAGTCACCAATGGTATGAATCAGATGAATACATATTAAGTACACTCGATTCGGGATTCATTCCACCAGAGGCATTTGTGTTTCTAGACAAACATAATTATATAGAAAATAGTACCTATGTACCTATTATTTATCACTAAAAAAGGCACGCATCAAATAAAAAGCTTCCACTAGACTTAAACACTGCTAATTTAAACAATTGTGAAATATTCGTATTTGATAAATTTATTCCTAATTCTGCACAATTAATAAACAAAAATCCTTATTTTTGGAAATGAGTAGGTTAAGCTAGAATAAAATAGAGTAGTTAGTTTAAGTCTAGTTTGTAATATTTAGGTTAAGATTAGTGTAAGTTAATTATAAAATGTAAAAATAAAAAAATTGGTTTTTAGCCGTAATTTTTTTCCAATACTGTAAAGGAATTATTAAAGTAAAATTACATAGAATAATTTAAGTTTAAACTAAAAACAATAATTAAAATAGATAATGTAATATTAACAAATCATTATTAAATTTAAATGGGAGAACTGGTATTTAAACTAGTCATGTACATTGTAATAATTATAAGATGAATTTCGTTTTGTTTTGTTTAGAATTAATAAATTATAATAAAAGCAAAAATAAAGAGAACATTTAAAAAAAAAAAAACCTGTTAGTTATATTCAGTGATATATTCTAGAAAGACAACGGTGTGGAGCTTATTTTAACATTTATTTGATGAATTATATATATATATCTAATAGATCAACCGATGTAACGGTTTTTATACAAATACATCAAAACAATAAGGATACTTTCAAATGTCCTTTTCGTCCTTAAACGATAAGATGCACCACTAAAGATATATATTTTTGGAAAGCTAGCAATTCCAACTATCTTTGGGATATGTTCGTTAGGTCCTAAGCCGATACAACATCTCGCTCAGACGAATCAATTTTAATTAATAATTTTCTACAGAAAATAGTTTGAAATTTTGAATAAATAAATTAAATTCGTATAAAAAATTAATCCAATGACAAAGAATTAACCCTTTGCCCCCGGCTACTCCTTGTCTAAAATAAATAATATTTTGATGTAAGAGCAACATTGGGCTGAATAAGTCATGAATCAAGTTTACTCCTTCAACCCTTGTACATTTCGATTTATGGACTATGATATGGGTACATTAATTTAAAATAAAAAAATTTAAGCAAATAAAAATATTATTCTGGTTTATTTTTTGGAGATCGCTAAAGACAAAAACTAATTACATTACAAGTATCAATCTAAGTAAATATAATAATTTCAATACATACAAATAAATAAATTTACTTATCATTTGTATTGAAACTTCATAAACATTTTTAATTATCAAATATTAAATTTCCAAAATGGAATAAAAACCATTAAAAAATAGATAAGAAATTCAATTATTTGATAAAAATAAATATTTAATTATAAAGTACTCTGAAAACATGTACGACAAATGCATAATGTCCTTATGCAAATGTGGCTATTGTACATAATGTTTTACAGCGAAGTAATTTTTGCAGAAATGTCGATGCGATCTGTTGAGATGATTCGTCTGATGATAGCCAGCATGTAAAACTGCTAGATCAATACCACACTGTACCTTTTAGTATGTACTTATTAATATTTTGATCAATGTTATCACTACCCATTATTAGCGCCTAAATTCTAACAAAGTTTGGGATTTTTGTTTGCCAATGTTTTACTGAATGTATATGAGATTTATAAAGTCAAATTTGGTAAGCATTGCAAAAATACTATATTATCCACCAATTTAACAAAACTGTTTACCAAATATTGATCAGAAATATTTTTACCTTGAGTTAACAAGAAAATTAATAGCATAAAATAATTAATTAAAGATTTTTACTTGCCATTTTGTCCTTTGCAAATTAAATTTATTTTAAATATTTTAAGTTAGGTTAGTCTAAATAGGTGCAAATATTCTAGTAATATAAGCTCTTGAAATATAGAATTAAAATATATGAAAATAACATAAACTGTACAAATACATTAAGGCAATAAATAAAATAATAATAATAATAAAATTAATTATCATTAGTCATTTCAATTTTATTATTCTCGGCCCTAATTTCTACTTCTATTGCACCTTGAGCATCTCTTGGCAATTAGTTTTTAAACAGATTTGGATAATCCAATTCTTCAGAATCTGTCAAATCATCTTGATACGGAGAAAATGTTTACGCTTACGTCATTATGATCTTCAAAATTATTTTGAATGTAAAATAATAAAGCTTGAAGATCCTATATTTTATTCTATTGCTATGTTAGTTATATAGATCTATTAGTTAGTTATATTAGCTCTTTTTTTATTCTAGAATGAATGAGAAACGAAACAAAGTATTTTGTATTGAAAATTTTTAAAAAGTAAAATTAAAATCCAAAATTATTATGCATATGTATGTACATATACATAACTTCAACTTATTCATAATGAAATAAATAACATATAAAAATACATTATATTTATTAATATACATGTGCTCACACAATTTACAATTCATATTAAACATCATTAACTATATTTTGACTGAAAACTTAAAAAGAATAAAATATATCACATACATTATTACAATAAAAATTTCTTAAAAATAAAATAAATTTGTTTGTACAGTTTGTATGCAATATACATACACAATAAATAATTCATAAACTTATTTTAATAATGTAATCCTACATAATTTCAAAATCAATTCTAGAATATATGTACATATATCAACATTATGTTACAATTAGAAGTCTTTTCATTATGCATACACACTAAGTACAGTGTACTGATACGATTTTGAAGCAGTTGAGAAGAAAAAATTTTGATTGTTTTTGATAATCAGATTTGTTTTTAGTGATATGTTTAGATTTATGGAATAAAAGTCGAGTTTCCTTTCACTAATCATTTGTATTTATTTTGCAAATATCGATATTTGCAAAATAAATACAAATGATTAGTGAAAGGAAACTCGACTTTTATTCCATAAATCTAAAAAATTTTGGTTTAACTTTTTTTTTCTATTTTTTAATTTATTTTTTGTTTTTGTTTTTTGATATTTTGGTAGGTACATAAACCATCGCAGCAGAGAAGAAAAAATTTTTGTTCACAGATTTTGTTTTATGTTTATTTTATTTTGTTGTAGCAACCTAGCAACGATTGCTACAGCATTTGGCAGCAGGATTGTAACGTTTTATTATATAAGATAAGATTTATTTATTATATTAGATAAGAACAAAAAAATATAAATAATATTTTCAACTAAAATCCAATCTTTAATACTTATCATATAACTTTTTTAATACTCAAACAAATAATTTTTTGGTAGTTTGAGCATTAAATATTGGCGATTAAACATTTTTAAGTATTTATTTTATAATACTTTATTATTTTTAACTTTTTGATAAAATGACATTTTCAATTTAGTTTAATAATATCATTTCTAAATTGACAAGTTGGTACTGCTATATTGGGAAACATTCCTTTATCTTTTAACTTCAAAATTAGGTACTTTTGACTGAATAAAGTTAATTTTAATGAAAATTATACACATTTTTACGACCTCTTGTTTGCTGTTCTATATATAGGCCAACAGGCGCGAATGGGTTAAATGAAAAATTTCAGTATTATAATATTGAAGATTGTTCATAATAAATAATATTAATTTTACTACAGCAAATTTCATTCAATTTAACTGTTAAATCAACATTTTTTATAAAATTAAATAAGATCTCATAAAATCTCAATGGTATACTTTAAACAAAATACGATAATTTAATATTAAAAATGATTTTTTTCTCTTAAATTATAATTCATTGCAATCAATAACTCTTTAATTTCTTTTTAAATTATTATAATAATAACAACAATATAACATAATACTATATTACTATATACATAGTTTTAAACACCCTGTTCAATTGTTCAAATTCCCAAAAGTTTGAAAGCAATCATAAATAACTGTCATTGTTATTATTGCCTTTTTATTTTATATTATGTAATTTTTGTTTTGTTTTTTTTTTTTTTTTTTTACTTTATTTTAACATCAGTGTTCGAATGATCCTTCTTCAATACACTCTTGAACAAAACATTTTACTTTGTTTGCAGAAAAAATTCTTATTACTTATTACATTATTATTAGTTATTATTCCTAAGGGTTTATATCCTTATTTTCACCACTTATTAACCAACAAAAACAAAATAAATAAATAAAAAAAAAAGTAAAATATAAACAAAATAAATAAAGTTTTTTTTTTTGCATTTTGTTTTTGTTATTTCGGGATGTATGACAGTTATTTTGATTTTGAAAAACGCTGATAAATGATTGCACATTTTTTATACATGATGTCTGTGTAATGCAATGGCAATATGTAGTTAAATTTAAAAAAAAAATATAATATGTACGTCGGTTGGGTCAAAAGTTGTTGTAATAAAATTTGAAATTAAGATTGTAATATAAAAATGTTTAAGATGTATAAGGTAGACTTTGGCTTTGTGTAGGTACTAATTTGTATTTTATTGTTAGTGTTATTTAATCAACGCTCAGTTCAGGGATAGCTACAGTTTTTAACTTCTGGATTTTTAAATTGCAATTATTTTTTTCCGTGGAGCCGTAGAGGACTGAGATTTTCGCTAGTTGCCAACATTAATTTTATTAATTATATTTTGGAAGCAACATACTTCCTTCATCAAGCACGAAAGTTCCATGTTAGCCATAAAATAAAACAAAATATAATTTAGGTTATATAAAATAATATTAAGATATCGCTAAAAACATGAAATCAACATTGTAAACAGTGTAGCAGTATTCAGTATGGCAATGAAGTTTGAAACGAGAGAGTAAGTATACAAAATCTCATCAATTTGAAAAATTTATAAAATCATTATCTCAAATTAGACAGTAGGTACCATACAAAATCATAATATATAAAATCGCAATACACAAAACTACACGATTCCGTATTACAAAATTCCAATTATTTACAATAATTATAATAAGGATAAATTAAAAAATCCCAAAGTTTCTTGTAAGGTAAATTTCAATGTAAATGTAAATCAATGTAAATCAAAATTTAGATCTTTAAAAATAACTAAATTAAATTAAATTTTCTGTAAAAAGCAGATATCCAGTTTTAGAAGGGAGTTTTTGAAAAATGTGATGATGACAAACGAGATTTTGTAAAACGAGCATTCGTACATGAGCCTTATATATGCCACCTTAATAAAAACAAATAGCTAATTTATGTTCATAAATGTATCAAAAATATTATATAAATAAAATCATTTCATTATATTAACATTTTTGTTTCAATATAAGACCTTGTAATAAACTGTTAATGCTTGGGATTTTGTAATTTGTTAATTAATAATACTACTGTTACTGTAAAAAAGTTTGTAACAATATTCTAAAAGTTAGGGATTTTATATTTATAATTTTATATTATTGGATTTTGAGATTTCGTACTTAATCTGCTCGACACAATTCGACCAAAAAAGCTGTAAAATGACAACTCATTACAGATTTAGTCTACAAAATAAAATAGCTATAGAATATAATAGCTATAGAATATAATAGATATCTATAGAATATAATATACAGCTATAGAATATAATAGATATGAACAAAAACAGTTTAGTCAGGTGGGTTGTCATATTTGCTTCAATTTAAACCAATATTGTATAGATAAATGCCTGGTTAGGTAAAATTATAAACTAAAAATAAAAGTAAAACACGGACTATGACTTCGTTCACCAACGAACATAATATTTCCATTAACATTTTCTGATACTACTGCAATATCAAAATTAAAATACCGATCCTAATAATATCTATAAAACTGTCTTAGGTAGGTATGTAGTAGTGGTTTCCAACAGTACCCACATAAAATTTTATAGTTATAAAAACAAAATTAGTGCTATAAGACTCCTATATGACTCCCGACAAGCACTAAAGGTGTTATAATAAAGTTTTAATGTGATTAATATTGCTATAAGGAAATAAAATAAAATTGATTATTTTTGAAGGGCAATATATTTTTTTAAAGTATTATTAGAATAAATTTCAATGATATTTCTTTCCCAACCAAATTTTTCATTTTGGTAACAATAATTATAAATATTTTTACAATTATTCTTAACTGCAAAATATTTCTTATTAGTAAGACAATTAAAATATGTAATCAATATCTATCTCCATTTCTGATGAAAAATAAATATAAACTTCATAAAATTATTATTCTAAAATAAAAAATAATATTTTTCTCACTCTCGCATAACATAAATAAATTATTTCAAATGAATTTCATTTACAAATAAAAGCATATACATTAATACATATTATGTATACTAATCATATAACAATATTACCGAAATGGCTCCGGTGTCTTACAGGATTCTCCATTTTAGTGCTATAAGGTTTATTACATTTCGTAATAATTCAGGAGCCCTCAAATTAACACTAATACTGCTATAACAGTATTTATAATAGAGTTATAAGAGTGCGCAAGAGTTTTATAGCAATAACATTGTTAAGTGGGTACGCCGATACACTTAGACCCACCTAAAGTGCATTGTGATACCACAGGAACAACTTTCCTCACTTAAGACTCTACTCATTGAAATATTTCAAATATTTTACAAATCGGTGGAGGTATTTGATTTTGGTGTATTCAAGTTCACCCAGCGAGTCCAGAAAAAATGCTGGGTTTTAATTTTTTGATAAAAAGTAAAGCAGGTGTTGGACATTTTCATATTCTCATCATTTTCAAATATAGTAAGATAAAGGAGCGCTTCAGCTTCAGCAAACATAAGTCAGATTTGGTTGGACAGATTTGTTTACATCTGGATTAGCCGGATGTCGCATTCTGGTCTTAAAACTTTCTTAAAAATACAATTTTTATAAAACTACAATGTTTTTTTTATTTTTGTTAAAAAAAAACTATTGTACGTTTGCATAAAGGGGATAGGACTGTAATGAAAGCATAATACCGTAGGGAGTACTAGTGATTTAAATTATTGGTAAATCAAGTAACATGTTCGATGATGAAGATCGATAACTATATTGTCTCGAAGAGTTATGACATCAACTATCTAGGAATAATTTATCTAGATAGAATATAGATTAACATAGGGTAATAGAAGTTAATGTAAATACCGTAATATAAGAACCAAAAAATAGCAAAAATAAAACAAAAAAAAATTATTAATAAAATTTTCAGTATGAGTAGAACGATTGAACATAATACGTTTATGCACTAGTTTCTGGACTGCTGGATACATGCATGATCCATCTATGGTGTCAAAATATGATGAATATTGATTTATAGTGAATATAATCTACTATTGACTAACATTGATGATAATCTAAATAACTGTAGTAATACTTCAAAAAATAAAATCTGTTCAATACTTTTATTTCATCCCTCATAATCTATACGTCATTACAAATCCGACAAAAACAATCCATTGAAAAAAAGTTCTTCACAAAGTTTCCACATCTATGAGCATAATTTTCCTTTATTAATATTATTATTATTATTTTCTTTTTATTCCTTCCCATGTTTTCATTTTCTTTCTTGCACTCTGTATTTTCTACTTGTTTTCCTTTGAGAGAAAAATAACATTTGAAAGAAATACGATAGATGGATAGAAGATAATAATAATAATATGTGTACGTGTATATTATATTATATATATAATATTATATATATATATATATATATACTATAATATATATATACATATATATGTATGTATTGTTACATTGTTCTGCATTCGTATATAACTGCACAATTTTATGCTCTTATTGTTTTTATTTTCCATTTTTTTTATATTATAGTTGTCTCATTATTATTGCTATATGTGTTCAGGATACACACAGGAGTCGACAGAAAAAGAAACACAGAAAAATTGATAGAAAATGTAGAAGAAAGAATAAGAGAAATTTTATAATAAAAATAAAATAGAAATTCTAGTTTTAAACGATTATAGTACTTGGGTATTTCTTCGAATTGAAAGAAAATAACATTTTAAAAATGTTTACATCCTTTTTTACTTTATATTATAATAATATAATATGTGTATCCTTTATATTATTTTTTCTGCAAAATGTTTTTCCTCATGCAAAATGCATTTCCTCATTTGCTACTTAGCTATAGTTTATCTGTGTATAAAATGCAATGGAATTTAATTTTGATAATTTTCTATTTTCTTTTTGTCCTTTTTTATACTTTTGCGGTGTCCTGATTATTGAAATTGGAATGAATTTGATGGTAATATGGTGGTGGTGGTGGTAAATAGACTGATGTCCTCAGTTGATTGAAAAAAAAAAAAAACAAATAATAAAAGAACAGAAATAAATGACTGAAAATTAATCTGACATCAGATATTACGAAACTTTTTGAATTGAAATTGAAAATGTGTTCAAATGATGAAAGAGAACTTATTGAACGAATTGATGAGAGTAATATAATCAGGTTACATTATAAAAATATTATTGTTGTTTTCAATTGAAATTTTCTTTCAAGGATATACATTTTTTTTTTATATAGTTAACCTGGTTTTTATTATCCTTATACTTTTTCTTATCCTGGAAAATTATTTTGTAATTTTAGATCATTTGAAAACGATTTATTACGTAGTTTTTTTTTTTCATTTTATATTAATCAATTTTTTGTGATATATTTTTTTTTTTGAGATAACAAATTTATCTGATAAGATTTCAATTGTATCAGCTAAAATATCGAAAATTCAAATAGATTATAAAAAAAAAATGTTGCAATCGAAATATAACATGAATTTATTTTTAGATTTAATTTTTAATATTGTTATAAAATAATAATGTTAAATATTTTTAAGACGATTTTTAATGATAATTTGTGTCTCATTTTGGTAATAGTGTATTGTTACCGTTATAAATAGGTAAAATCTTGATTGAAAATATTAAGCACAAAGTTATGTAGTTCAACTAGAATTATTTTGTAATTTATTTATTTTTTTCTTATCATTACGATATCTCTATCTTAGAAGACATTTTTGGGAAACAAAATTTTCAAAATTACTTTAAGAAATAGTTGGAATGGCAACTCCCATTCCCATTTCTGTTTTCCCATTCAACTTAGAAGAAGTCAAGTTACCTTTCCTCGTTTTAATTCTAATTCTATGGATCATTCTTTTACCGTAAGAGTTATAAAGCTATGGAATTTGCTACCCATGGCAGCTAGGACATGCAATTTATCAACTCAGTTTATTCGTCACTGTTTTTAAACTTCAATACTTGATATTGGTCTTACTATTGTTTGTTTGCTTTCAGTACTCATTTTAATTTTAAATTAATTATTTTTCAATTTTTCTTGTTTTCTTTGGGTGAACACGTTTAAAATTTTGGTATTGTTGTACGTTAGCTCGTTACTGTTCTAACTTATTATGTTTTTTTTCTTCTCAATATTTATGTTTATATAAATTTTAGATTTTTGTAGTTTAGAATTAAGCGGTAAACACAATTGCGACCACAGACCACCGACCACCGGCTACCAACGAAATTCGCTTCGCTCAACTATTTTTCGTCAAATGAAACGAAAAATAAAAATAAACAAACAGAAAAGCAAATGGCGGAATTTAAAAAAGAAAAAATCATTTTGAATAATTTATTTATTTATTTGTAGCATTATCAGATCCAAATACATCGCTAATAAATCCAAATTTAGTATGTATTTAAATAAAAAATATAAAACTATAAATTGTAGAACATATAAAACTTTAAAGAAAAACAGAACAATAATATTCTAATATTAGATTTCAGAACAATTTTTTTGTTTTTATTTTTTGATGTTTAAAAAGGTTGTCAGGAATGTCAAATCCAAATAACAAAGACAAAAATATAAAATAGCCTTATTTCTACGACAACGATATTGTGGTTGAGCGATTGTAGTTGGGATTGTGATCATATACATAAGAGCGTATGTATTTTAATTTTTTCGTCGCGAATTTTTCGTTGGTTGTCGCAATTGTGTTTACCGCTTTAATTGTTCATATTAATAGATTTTAGTAATTTTTTAATAATTTGTACAAGTTTTCCAGGTTAGGCCTTTCTGGACATTTAATTAAATAAATAAATAAATAAAAAAAAAATATCTTATATACTTATTTCGATAAATTTATATTCTAGCTTTGATAAATTATAAAAGTATACTCCGAGAAGAGGCAAACTGCCTAATTAAGCTCCAACCATACAAAAATATCAACATAACAAATCCTGTCACTAAAAATCATAATCGGTAGGGTCAACAAATATAAAAAATTATCATCAAACAAAACAAACAGGATTTTTAACGGTTCAAAGTCGAAAACGGTCGAATTAGATATTGGTCGTTGATTGTTAAAATGCATACAAACAGGTGTAATTTTTGTTTTTTTTAGGAAGTTCTATGTAAACCCAATCTCTTTACTACTATTATAATTCCCCATTCATCAGAATTTTAGGTTCATGTCTATGATGAACGCTATTATTTCTTTGATGTCAATTTCAAAATTAAGCAATGTGCGTTCCTGAAAATATTTATGTTTTTTGCTAGCTCTTCTTCTAAGCGGAATCAGCACCTGTCACCTGTCTTAGCCAATCAAATCTGACCAATCATGAACAAATGTTTATATGTAAAATGACCTGTGATAAGCCATCTCAGTATTTTATATTGTATCAATTCTCGTTTATTACCTGACTCAATCGGTGAATAATGAATTTAAAACAAAATTTAAACCACGCTAGTTCTTGGCAACTATCCCAATATTATGTTTTGTGGTTCTGTAATTTCCAACTTGCAAGCAATTCTTTGTTGGTAAGCATTTAAACGAGCAATACCTGACTCTGATCGTAAGAATTGACTCTTCGCACTTGTTTTTGCCAGAATATTTGCTTTTGTTTTGCCATTTGTTTTCATTCATTCCCAGGAGTCTACAAAAAAAATAACTATGTTTCATTCCGCTAGCTTTATTAAGCTTTAGTAACACCTGATATAAATTTTGATTTAAAAATTGGGGAAGCCAGAGCTTTTAAAACAGCTTGGTTATATGAAATGATGTACATGTTGGCAGTTTCATGTCTTCTTTTACTGCATTGTAATGCCGATGTCGTGATGGCATAGTTTTCAGCTTGAAACACAGTGGGATATATCCATAGTGCTACGCTAAACCTGAATCTTGGTCAAGATGTACGCCGCTCCGGCTTCTCCTAAGTTTTTGAGCCATCAGTATTCAATACCGAAGCTTCTGGAAATAGATCTTATTAAACCATCGATTTCTTCTCTACTAGGTATTAATACAGTGAAATTCCTGAAGTAATTAATTTTGCCATAACATTGCAATTTCTTCAGTTCCAAATGTAATTTAATTTTCTGCAGAATCATGCTGTGTCCTCTGTGTCTTTTGTGTTATTTTTGACGCTTTCATCATGTAAAGATAAATTGGTAATTAATACCAAAATTATTTCTAGAGCTAGAGTAGGATTGTTTTAAATGTTCCAATAGCCCTAAGGCATGCTATTTTTTGTATTTTTGTAAGCCTCACGCATGGCTTGGCCTGTTCTATTTTTGCCCACTATACAAATGTCGCGTAAGATTTATTTATTTACAGACTTAATTCAAGCGAGGTACATGTATTACATATATATATATATGAATTAAAACAAATTTTAAAATTAACAATATAAATATCAAAAAAATTAAAATTACAAAAATAATTGCAAAAATTGTGAAATAATTCAAATGTAAATCAATGGTTACCAAAAATTATTAATAAAAAAAAAATTGAACAATCTGCAAAATATAATCAATAAAAATATTCTTATATTTGAGAATTAGTAAGTAGTTATGGATTAAAGTTATAAAGTTAATGAAAAAATTAGCAACTATAAATAGATAGATAGAGAGATAAAATAGATAGATCTTATTATAAACTTGTATAGCCATACAGTCATCTGTGGAGATAATCATCATTTTTTGACATGCAAAAACTGTCTTGTTAACTTTTTTGTTTATGTAGTCTATAATGAAGATTAAATGACAGATCCTTTACCATTTCGATAGCACCTCAACCCAATGAAGGTGGTTAAATAATTTACTTTTCTTCTTTGGTAAATAAAATTTTGTTGATTTTTGGGTTCAATTGCTGGTGTCCGAAATAGTTAAAATCTATTTTTGGACTCATATATGAAAACTTAGATACTTTTTTGGATTGTGTCACTTTAGAAATGCATATAACATATTATATTTACTGAAATTTCAAAAATTTAAATCTTTTGCCACAATATGTATCTGTTTTTATAACTTTTGCAGGGTTGATTTAAAATGGCAGAATTTCGAATTTTGATTAACGGATTTTTATTTGACTGGAATTATTTTTTATTGGGTATTGGAATATACTAACGCACTCGGTCTATTTATATATTATTTGATTTAATATCCAATATGAAAAATGGATTGAAAATTACATTCGTGCTTAGCTTTTGCATTAAATCTAAAATTATTCAATTTTAAAATTTCTTAAAGTATAGACTTTTTCAAGATTGAATACTTTATGAGATTGCAATTATTGAACCAAAAAAATATACCAAGTAACAACATTAGAAAAAGAGACCTATAACAGTACAACTCTTATATACATATTATATTATATATAAATAATATATCAGACAAATATACATATCACTCTATTCAAAGGTATTCAACTATAACAGAAGTCAATTTGTGTACTTAAATGGTGTTAAACCTGATAACGTATACCGGAAGTTATAATATGTGGTGTACTTCAAGATTCCATACTGGGTACAAATTTCAAAATTAATTTTTAAAAACAATCAAACCGATTAATATTATTTAAAAAATTTGAAAATATGAGAACTAAACTTGTCAATTAAAATCATAACCACTCAGAATACAACATAATTGGATTAGTAGCCAAAATAACGAAATTGAAAAACATGTCAAAAGTAAAGCCAAATTAAAAGTTTATATTTTGAAATATTATACATATTTATATATATATATATATATATATGTATATAATATATATATATAATATATATCTACGACATAATATACATACAAATAAGTTTTATAATAATATTTAATCTTCCAATCGTTATAATTTAAAACATGAGTGTTTCGAGCCAAAAAATATGAAAAAAAAAGAAAATTGAAAATTTTCAAATTTTCCATTACCAACTTCCATGTAAAAGTGGTTACTGAAGTTAAATTTATTTTAAGAGTATTTACATTTTTTTTTGTTTTTAAAAAATAAATTTTGGGTATTACTTTTTTTTTTGTAATAAATTAAAGTCTATCTATTCGATTGTCTTTTTCGTTCGATTTGTGTAGTTCGTTAATATAAAATTTCACCTTTTTCATATGAGTTGGAAAATACACTGTACTTAACGCAAAAAAGTATTGTATTTGTCTTCTCTAATTCTCTTTACGTTCAGATTGCATCTATTTCTATTTTGTAATTAATAGGCCCAACCATATCCCTTCAACGCTTCTTTCTCCTGTCTGGTTGACAGTTTTCTAACTTCATGTTGTCTTTGATAATACAACAATACGACATTATCATTCAAAGGTCTTCTTTCATTTCTAATACCTACATCAAAAGTGTTGCCCCTTTATCGTATTTGCTTGTTTTTTTATTCTATCTTTAATGGTGTATCCTGCAATATTTCTTAACGTTTTCATTTGTGTAGTAGAAATAAATAATGCAGTTTTTTTTAAAAAATATCAAATATGACTCTGCCGCGTGTGATATAACTCGAAAAATTGATATTTTACATAATCTTGAATTTAGTCATTCGGCTCGTGAAAAATATTTTATGTATATTGACTTTAATTACCCAGTTTGTGAACTTTTTAGTCCAAAATAAACTGTTTTAATAGTGAAACATACTTTAATAACTTAATACTGGCGTTTGTATTATAGATTTTGATTTTGCAAAGTTGGATGCCTTTGGTTTCACTGGTATCAGCTCTGGCTTCTGTTGCATATGTCATAACTCGACAAATGTTTTTTTTTATGATCTTGAGAGTAACTTAGGTAGAATCATCTTTTCTTGCTTAATTAAGTACGGTACTGTAAGTTTATACTGCAACACCAACAATATTTCGAGCATTTATTTATCAAATTACTGGCCTATCAACTCATTAAATGTGGAAAACTACTGCTATTGTCAGGAACTAAGCCTTCTTAAATAGAATAATTTCATTTTATTTAATTTGTTACTAACCAAGATTATACTCTCAATTATTTTTTGTCATTTATTTGATCCCAATGACAAAAAGTGCAGGACCAGGTCGAAAAACCCATAAAGTATTTTTTTGCTTCATCGGGAATCGACCTGGAAACTTTCGGTTGAAAGGCAGCCGCTCTACTTACTCCACCATCCAGCGTGTATGTTTTATTATATTTTCGAAGAAAGCTCTCTATTCATGATTTTATTAAAATAAATTTTTTGGCCATATTATATTCTCCCTGCTTTACAGGCCTGATTCTGGTTATTTTATTTGCGGCCTTGGTTTGCTGATATTTTCATGCAGAGGTATTTGAATAACAATCTTGTCTCTCAAGAAGTTCAATCCAATTCGGTGAGTGTTTCCAATTTCATTGTAATATCAAAGCCAATGAAGACTGGATGGGTGGAATGATCCTGGTAAAAATATAAACAGATAAATAAATCGATCTGTTGAAAGATGTTAGAATGAGATTAACGAATGAAAATATATTGAGAATAATAAACCAGATAACAACCAAGAATATTATTATTTTTATTCTAACAAGTAGATATATATATATATATATTTTTATTTTTGTTTAATTTTACTACAATTTAAATTTTACCACTACAAAGTTTCCAACGTTAATAGTTGTAGTATAATATCCCAACCATTGATAGAGTTAAAACCCGCTTCTGTTCAACAAATTATTTTCAAAGGTTAGGTTAATATTTGCGACTTATTTCTTTTCTTTCATTATCAGATGTTAAGCTGTAACAGATACTACTACCATAAGACCGGGAAGCGATTTGATACCTCCTCTATCTAAATTTAATAATATAATCACAATCCTACTGGATACATAATAATGCATTAAATATTAAAATTGACAGTGTTCTTCACTGAAATGTCTGGTAAAGAATTACAGGCTTCTAAAAATTCAACTTTCACTATAGTATTTCGCTCTCTCTTTGAAATTCGACTAAATTTGATAAAAAATCGTGATAAATTTAAAAATATTTTTTTTCCATCATTTCAATTTATTCTTCTTAATAATATATAATTAGCTTTTATTTATTTATTTATCCTAGACAACAACCAAAAATTAGTAATAATAATTTATTTAAAAAACAAAATTAAACTTAAATTTAATTCTGGAGATGGGTGAGTTTTGGCAATTTGATAAATTAAAATTTTTGTATGTTAAGATAATAATGTGTATACTTATACATGGTATGAAATGTTATATTGACTATATATTTGTTTGAATAAATTGAAATTGTATTGAAAAATATTTAGCTTGGCTTTTTTGTTTTTTTGTAAAACTTTATTTTACCCATTGTACAATCTTATAATTACTTAGCCTAGATAAAGTTTACAAAAAATAGCTTTTGTGATATTATTATTAACATGTAAACTAATAGTGTGCTTTTTATGTTAATTTATGTATATTAAGCTTCGCTACGTCTCATTTTATATATTATCTATCATTTAAAATAATAATAATGAAAATTGGTTATGCAATGGTTCAGATATTTTGGTACTGTACTTTTTTCAATTTATAGATTAAATACTATGATTTAACCCATTATCATTGTTTTGCAACCCCATCCGTGGGATATAGTGCGGAAATATTTAAATAATTTAACTATATACCTAAGATGTACCTAAAAAAAAATTCAAAATATTTTTCAATTCCACTATGATTTCATTAATTTACAGATCAATAAAATTAAAAATATTATCTAAAAAAAAAATATAATATATATATATATTTTTTTTACTTTAAATGTGTGCATATTCTGCAACTAAGACAGTAATTTATTTATCTTAGACAACAACCACAAACTAATAATAATAATTTATTTGAAAAACAAAATTAAACTTAAATTTAATTCTGGAGATGGGTGAGTTTTGGTAATTTGATAAATTAAAATCTTTGTATGTTAAGATAATAATGTGTATACTTATACATGTTGTGAAATGTTTTATTGACTATTTATTTATTTGAATAAATTCAAATTCGAAAATTATTTAGCTTCGCTACGTCTCATTTTATATATTATCTATCATTTAATTCAAATAATAATAATGAAAATTGGTTATGAAATGGTTCAGATATTTTTGTACTATACTTTTTTCAATTTATAGATCAAAAATACTATGATATTAATCATCATCATTGTTTTGTAACCCCATCAAGTGGGATATAGTGCGCAAATATTTAAATAATTTAACTAAATAATAATATTATGTACCTAAAAAAAATTCAAATTTTTTTTCAATTCCACTAGTATTTCAACATTTTACAGATACAATAATATTAAAAATATGATCTAAAAACAAAATATATTTTTTACTTTAAATGTGTGCATATCCTGCAACTAAGACAGTAATTTTCATTTTATAACTTGTGTATTTTCCGCAACTTTTCTCTCAACATTTTTTTCAAAACAATTTTCTAGATTTACGTTTTTAAAAAAAATTATAATTCACTCGAATATCAAAAATTATGTCAAAAGGAAACGATTTTGGCAAAAAATGATTTTATTTTTTCAAAATTTTTGGCTTTAGTTGAAAAATAATGAAATTGTTGCAATTGTTATGAAAAAATATTATATTCTATTTTGAAATGTGGTAGTGAAAAATTAAAATAAAAAATTGATACTTTTATGTACACATTAACCCACATTCACATATTATTATAAAAAATTAATGCAAAATTTTTCTTAGTAGGTAGTTTAAATTAAAATATTTAAAACAAAAAAATAATTATTGCAAAAATAACTGTAAAATAGAATCGGGTAAGATAAACAAATTTAAATACGATAGTTTTTGGGCTTTGAGCTGGCTTTGAGCTGACCAGATGATTGTGATGAAGAAGAATTTGAAGACGAATAGAACATGACACAGCTATATTTTGTCTCTACCACACATTTTGAAAGTATTTAGTATTATAGATACATATAGTATTACCGTACGACATTGTTAAGTGGTTATAATGATCTGACTAGCAAACAGAGCATTCCAGGTTGAAATCCAGAGCATGAATGTTTTAAAAATATTTTGAAATTGTTTTTTGAAATTAAATGTAAATACAGCTTGGTTATTAATTTATAAAATATAATTAAAAAATAAAACTATAATATTATGCAAAAGAGGTAGGTAACTCTATAATACACATACATCGTTTTCTACATTCAAAATTATTGTGAATATTTTTAATAAATAAAAAGTTTGCTTAGATGGTATTTCATTACAATATCTACAAATGAGTTCAAGTAGTATTAGATAGACAAAATAAATAAAAATTTGCCTAGGTAGTCTAAAACTAAAATACCAATGGATAATTTATTTACAGTAGTGTTATATGGACTTTAGAAATTGTCTTAAGTTAATGGTCAGTATTCTTATATATCCAACAATCTCACAATAGCTTGTAATAAACCAGTTTTAGTTTACCTGAATTCGCATCTCATTCGATATTGTCATTAGGCTCTTCAATACATGTAGAGATAACTAATTTGAAATATAGATAACTACATGTAGAGTTGTACTAATTTTTGGTTGTTTTCTAAGATAAATAAATAAATAAAAGCAAATTATAGATATATTATTTTGGCAATATTTTTTACCATTTCATTTGTTTCTATTATTGAAAAACTGAATTTTAATGGTTTCCAACACCTCAATTTGAATAAAATATACTTTTTTTTAACAATATCAGGCTCCTTAAATTAATCATCATCATCATTGTTGTGTAATCCCATCCATGGAGTATAGGGCGGATTTCGATTCTGTTATTCGCTATTCTGCTCGACGCCATCACATAAAATATACTGGACCACCAAATCTGATGTACGGTTTACTACAACTGAGGGTGTAGGAGGATTTACCGTTATTTAATCAATTTAATCACGAATACCAGTTGAGGACCTATCGTTTGTTGTCATGTTTTATGAAATGCTATCAAGTGGTTGACCCTTTGGCATTTTCTGAGATATAGCTGATAAAACCATAAGCTCAAATCTGATAGGCCACCCCCCACCCGTTGGATGGTCAGATTCATCTTATTACAGACCCGTTCATTGTTAGTGAAAAATGTCTTTTGAAGAGATGCAGAAGCTGCATACATGATTACGAAAAAAAATAAATTTAAATTCAAAATGTGAAGGTGGTTCAATTTCGAGCATTTGGTTACTATCTCCGCTAGTATCCGATATACTCCATGCTGCTCGTAGCTTCTGTTACTTATCCATCCTACGCAACGAAATTGGACCCAATCGTTCGTAAGTTTTTCTAGGGTTAACAGGAGTCACCACCCGAAGGTGGGAGTAGGAAATAATGTGGGACACGCTAAGTGGATAAGCTGGATACAACGACCATAAAATACATTACAATACAATCCCATTAGATGCCCCTAAATAAAAGTTTAAATGTACATAATATAATATATTATAATAATATTAAATATAATAACTTTTCTCTTCCATTATTATCATAAAGAAGATATAAATAATATTTTCCCAATTATTCGACTTAATCAAATACAAAAAAAAATATTTTAAATAATTTACTTCAAACAATCAAGTATACTCTAATATACTTTTAAAAAATGTTTACACCTACATAAGTTTTATCTTAAAGACATACAAAATAATTATTATTATTATAGTTTACTTATTTTTCACATCAATAATATTTACTGTAAAGTTCCGTTATATTCAAAGAGTCGAATGATTTAAACTATTTATAAAATTAATTCCAAAAATTTTACTTTTCAATAATCAATAGAAACATTACACACACACACACATTGACAAATATATTTTTTATTTATATCCTTGTAATATTAGAATATAGAATATTGAATTTATTATGCATAAAAGGACAGATAATAATAAAAAAAACAAAAAAAAAATTACGATAAGATCAGTAAATAATAAAATAAAAGAGAATTTGATTGAAGTCTTTGATAAAGAAGATGATGAAGGAGAAGAGGTCGAAATAAATAATTGAATGTTAATCTGTTCTATATTCTATAATAATAATATTATTATATGGATGGATACATATTTGCTTACTTTAGAGATATTATAACAGAAAAATCAGTAAACTGAAATTTCTAATATAGAGACTATTTTCAAGGATTATGTGACGTAATTGTAAATATAAATAATATAATATCCTTTTTTTTTTAAATAAAATTACTATGACAAATTCTACTTAAGCATTATTTAAGTATATATTATATAAATATATTTACTTCTATAGATGTTTTAACATTAAATACATGGACATGGATATTATTATAAAAGGATTTTGTAATTTTTTACATAACTTAAATTCATGCAAATAAGAAAATGTAATTTAAAAATATTTTTAATATATTATTATCTCAAAAGTATAATACAAAATAATTGATTTGAGTAAAAGCAAATCTTGAATGTTAGAAATTCTAATTTCATTCTGAAGTACATAATATTCAAATTTTCTTAACATTGTCATTATAAAGTATTAAATTTAATTGTATTTTATAATAACAATATAATATAATTAATTCAAATGTATTATAATTAATTCAAATATTCTACCAATTTAATTTTTTTTTTTAACTATATTTACATCGATTTATAACAAATATAGTGGACCTAATTTTGCTTCACAGGTATGATTTAATTCTAATATAATTTTAATTTTAAAAATTGACTTAATCATAATAATTTAGTTTGTAAATGGGAAATATTCGGTATAATTTCCACTTTCCAGAGTCATTTCACAAACGATTTTCATTAATATTCTTTTAAATGATGGATATTTAAAAGGAGATGTAGCGAATTTAAATATTTTTGCAAACTTTATTAATTTTGAATTAAAAATTTCATTTTAAAATTTCACCTCATGTAGAAGTAGGTATACATCTTAACACAAAAAAATTTTAATTTATCAAATTGTGGCAAATCCACCCATGAAATCGACAGCCAGCCAGAATTAGATTTGAATTTGATTTAAAAAAATTAATAAAATATAACAAATATGGTTGTTGTCTAAGATAAATCAATGAAAAAAAAATCATCGTGTGAATATGCTAGAAGTTTAGAGGGATTGTATGAAATATTTTTTCAATAAATAAAAAATTTTGAGTAAAAAATAATTGAGTTTTGAGAATTATATTTGAGTGTTTTGGGGTATTGAGTGAAAATAGGACGGCATTATCGTGTTTAGAGTAAAAATGGGACAGGATGTTTAGAAGAAAATGATTAACAAATATTATTCTACGTGAATACTCTATTTATATGATTACTTTATGGTACCAACTACTTTTTGTCAAACTTCTTCGAATTTTGAGGAGCGGGCGAGTACTAGTATTGTATTAACGGCGGAAAAATATAACTAAAAAAAATAGCAAAATATTATTTATAAAATTTATAATCAATTAAAAATAATCAATAATAATAATTAATACTTTATAGCTAAAAATATTAGGGTTGGGCTCTAAATCCCTAAAATTGAAGTCCCCAAACACAAAATCCCCAAACCCAACATCCCCAAACACAAAATCCCCAAATAAAATTTTTAAAAATCCCCAATTTCATTTTTAAAGTCAGAGGCTACCGCCCCCAAACTCCCGCTACTTATTGGAACCCTGTTTTTGCCGATGGCAGGAAAACGCATACGGCACAGTTTTGGTAAAAATTATAAAAAAAAATTATTTGATTTGTAGTTTTGCCGATATAAATTAAAACATTTTTTTTGGGGATTTTGTTTTTGGAGATTTCGTGTTTGGGGATTTGATTTTGAGACTTTTTAAAAGTCTGGGGACTTTGTATCTTGGTGATTTTGATTTTGGGGATTTCGTGTGACTCCTAAAATATTACCTATATCAATATCTATATCAATACTCATTTATCTCATACAACACAATAAAAAGAACACAATAAATAAATATTGGCCAGAACACTTGCAATAATTACACAATTGTCAACAACTGACAAAAGTATGTGCCATGACGTACCCAGTAAACATAGTAATACCAAGCATCTTAACGTCAAAGATGGATAAAATCGCAAAGACAATTTGCAGAAAATATGACGTCGTCATACCACGTAGGTGCAAAAGTGGTCTTGTACAGTAGGCAAATTCCCTACTTAGGTAGTATCATTAGATTAAAAATGAAACTAGACATTGGCCCGGAAATTTAGCAGCTAGAAATCAAGTACGATGGAAATGTCAAAAGGAAGCCCTATTTTCCCAAGAAGAATAAGAAACAAAAAAATTAAGGGCGGAATACACTAACTTTGAGTCAGGTCGGTTACATTAATATCAAGGCTATTAAATAGCCACTAGTGACACAGATTAAGTTTAAATCAAGAAATGAAAATTGTACTGGATTGGATGTCAACTTAGAGAATAAGTAAGAACAACAATTATTATAAAACGACTTATTTTTGAATGGACTTAACATGAAATTCCAGAAGTATACATACAAAAAATCAGATTAAGAGTGTCCATTTAGTTTAAAGAAATGTTTGGAAGTTATATTATAGTCTCTTATAAAATACAATCTTGATTTATTGAAAAACTAAAATTATTATAGTTTTAAAAGTATTTCCAGTTTAAATACCGTAAAATAAATTTTGATCATTAAATATTATTTTTTTTATTAATTTATTTTGTTATAGCTACCTGTTATATTTAAATAAATTATTGTATTAATTGGATCCTTCTAAACGAAACTTATAATAACTTAAAACTTAGGCAAGAAAAAATAAAACTCAATTTGCAAAGACTTTTGTTTTTAGAAAAATATTAATACCTTTATTTTTTTCAACTTCCTAATATGTACTAATTTATCTCACTTTTTACTCCTAATTTATCCTATCCTATCTTATCCCAACCAAGCGGTACGTATAAGTGCTAAGGGTATTTTCCTAATGCTGTTTTTACAAAAAACAAATTCAAATTGTAGCCAATGTAGATATTGTAGCCAATTGTATGGCGTATTTGAATCTTACAGTCTATAAGTTTGAGTATCTAATTCAGTGATTTGGCACTTCATATGTGCTCGATTTTAAAAAAAAAATTTTTAATAAAATTTCTCTGAAATGGAGCTTGAAAACTTGCAAAATATAAATAATTTAGATTTTTGTCCTGTGACGCCCGTAATTAATAATCACGAACAATCTAAGCATTTAGACGTGTATGTTGTTCTAATGAATGAATGAATTCAGACAATTGAAGAGAAGAACGATGAGATGTTCAGACGAATTGTTCTAAATCTAAAAAGAGTGCTAATCCTTGCGATAGTATTGAAAAACAGGTTGGTCCAGCTACTAGCACTTCAAATGCAACTATATACACAAAATGTGTGCGGTGTGGACAAATTCTCACTCTTAACGATCATTCAAAACTTCTGAAATGTCTTCACTTTGGCATGTGGACAATGCATAAATACAAAATTAGCAAAGAAGTAGATCGTACCATGTCACCAATAATATACATTGTTCTTTGTGTAGCATGGTAATTCCAAATGACTACTTTATCATAGATAATCAATAATTCTTAATGGAATGAATTATATCGAATAATGATAAACATTTAGCTATAGGAGAAAATTATTATAGCTCAAGTGAAAAGTAGTAATTGCAATGATGAAGCTACAACAATTTCTTGGTATGTGAACTGTTCAGAATTGTCTCCAAGCATATCTTCTACTAAAAATTACAATCGCACTATCAAACCAAAAAGATGAAGCAATTTTATTGCGATTTACTACAATGATGAACGAAACCTCTTTTTTAATAATTAGCCTTTACTAATTTATTTTTTTTTTTAAATTTGCATTAGCGCGTAATTATTGAAAATAATTCTGTAGAAAAATTTGATATGAATTTAACATCATTTCCTTTCATTTTAATTATTTAGGTCTGTTAAAAACATTTTTGAATGGACAAGCAGGAACGTTTTAAATTCTTGAAAATCTCACTTTTTTGTCAATGATGGTTTTATTAGTATTCAGTACAGCTTTTCAGTCTCCACAAATACACAATTGTCATTATGTAGCTAGGTTTGAAAGCTTTAAAGCGAAAAGCTTTTGAAAAGGTTGATACGTGCTTAGTCTGTTTTACCAAATCCTTCTGTGGAGATGGGAAGAATAAGATGGGTTTTTGTACTTCTTAATGAATTTTACATATTAAGTAAATTGGAAATTTTCATGCATAATAAGAAAATTAAAAATTTCAATTATTATAATATTTATATTTTTAAACTAGCTTTGTAACCCGTCATAAATGACGGAAACAAAATAAGTCCTAGTTTCTTTTTTTCTTTCATTAGATTCTTTATTCCGAAATTACAGTACTTATGTTTATATCACTTTTTAATTTTCTAAAACACATAAAAGAAATATTTTTTTTGTAGTCAAAACTTTGCCAATTTTTTTTTTTTGTATTTTTCGTAGGCTGGTGGGGATCTTCAGAAAGATACAATGAGCCCCGTAGCTTGACACTGTATGTAGAATTCTTACTTACTAAACCACACCCTTCCTTAAAAAAATATTTTGTATGTATGATATAATACAATTCAAATATGCTGATATACATGTATATTATTAATAGATGAATATATTCGTTCAATATATTTTCTCTCTTTTTAATGGAAATTATTTTGATGGCTAGTGTTAGTACTTTTTGAAAATTTCATATATTCATATATTACAAACTACTGCTACATTTTCAATATTTCAGAAACATGAATAATTATTGTTTTTTTTTCAAATAATTTAACAACAATAGTTTTCTGTGTAATAATAGAATACGGTAATAAAGTAAAAGTAAGTTTAAATTGAAAAAACATTGTTATTTTTATTAAGATTGATTTTGATTCCTTTTATATTATTCATACACAAAGATTTTACTAATTTTCTATTTAAAAAAACTATATTGGCCTAACACTAATCTTTTTTTTTATATAACAGAAAAAGAAGTACCATACCAACAAATTTGTATAAAATGTTTGTATTTTTGTATGGTATACTCGTACTCACTTCCATTTAGTTATAATTCGGTAGTTGGGTTCCATTTAGTATAAATTATACCGTATTAGCGTTATTGAGTCCTCCGGGAGAGCAAATTTAAGAATGGGATCTTATTTTCATATAAATTTTGTCTTTTGTATAATGTATAGGGTATAGGGATCTTATTTTGCTATATGAATAAACTGTTATTATGGTATTCTGTTATTTTAAAAAAATATTCATAATTTATATATTCAAAATTTTGTATCTAAATTGGTAAAATTTACAAAAAATACAAAAACATTTTCATCAATAATTTTCAATTTAAAAAAAAAACAATGTTTTATTATCCGACGTAGAATATAGAGTTAATTATCCTACTCTATCCAGTTCTATTGATTGAACAGTGAACCTGAACAGTGAAGTGAACAGTGAACACTTAACACTGAAAATAAAATAATATTTTTGGAATGGAGCATGCAGAACATACAGAATACAGATACAGCAAATAATAAAAAAAAACAAAAATAATTTTTTTTGAGTGAAGTGAGTTACGCACACAATAATGACAAAAATAAAAGGTATAAGCAATAAAGTAGTATAATGTATAATATTATACAATACAAATATGCTGATACACATGTATATTATTGTGTATAATTTAAAGTAATAAGAATAACCTTTGAGTGAATTATGTTTTTTTTGTGTTAAATGCTGTTTGCCTTTTGGTTATTATACCATATTAAGCTATTGATTAAATTTCTATTAGTCCTTATTATTATAAATCAAAAAAATTGTTTGTTTTATTTATATTATTATTATTATTTTTTTATTTTTGCTTTTTATTTGCGAAGAAGACAAACATTAAATTAAAAAAATATAGTTCATTCAATCAATTTTTCCTGCAAAGGCTCAGCATGGTAGACAGGGGTTAAAAAAAAGCACCAAAGCAATTTGTATATATTTGCATTTGTACACATATGCAATTTGTGTATGTGTTGGAGCGTTCCGTCGAACTTACAAACATCCAGATAAATGCAGAATATTATATTTTTAAATAGCAAAAATTACAAAAATACATTTCAAATATCAAAATAAAAATAATTAACATTAAAAATAACAAAAATTCATTTAAATATTAAAGTAAAGCAAAAAAAATAGTGAATTTATTCGTTGAAATCTTCTTCCAAATCAGTTTCAATAGCTGCTGGTTCTGGTAAAATTTATTCCTCTTCAAAAGAGACAGATGGCAGATTTCTATACCAAGCGTGGAACTCTTCAGGAATAAGACCAGTATCACATAGTTTGATGAGATCTTTCGTTTTTTTTGGATTGATATATAGGCAATTGATTATGATAAGCATTTTTTAATGTTATCGGTTGCTTCCGGGGTTTTCTTCTAGTTTTCACTAATATTTTTTTTAAAGTTTGCTTTGTGATTATACTTTGGGAAACCAAGACTTTAGGTTAGTTTTGTCATATATCAGGCATTTTATTTTTAGTCATTCATTTACTAAATTCTCTTTATTTTCTTCTTCATCCTCGTTTTTATTTTTTAACAGTTTATTTGCCAGTGTTTGAAAAACAAAAAAAATCGCAGTACTTTAGTTTAATCATTTCATATGGATCTTTATTTGTCTTATTTTTTGATCTTGCTTTTTTAAATTTATTTCCAGTCATTCATGAGGGAAACCGATTTATTTGCCTTCGTATGTTTAATTGCTGGATGCATAGAATCGCATTTCATGTAAGAATGACCAGATTCCAAAAATTTATGCTCTATTACATTAATGGTTGGATGATTTTTAACACAGTGCAAAAGAGTGGCTGCTACATATTATTGGTTTCGGTTTTGGCTTTCACATGTGTCTGAGAACATCGATACATGGCTTATATTGATGGGAATACTATGAATGTACTTCAAAAGTGCTGTTGCTGTTTCATTTGAGCCTCTTTTTCCATTTACTTCATTCTAACAATAACAAAAGCCTCTGTTTTGTTTTCTTCCTTCATATATGGTTAAGTTATACACACATAATTTTTTACTGTAATAGAACTGCTCTATATCTGTTGAAGTTAATTGACAATATTTTGCAATTCAAACGTAATTGTTTGAAAGTGATCTTCTTCACTACTTAACCTTATATTTTTCTTTTTCTTTCGCCCTATAGCAATCTTCTTTTCTGGAAAATGTGGAGATGTGATTTTTTTTAGATGTGAATCTTCTTTTGCTGAACTATATTTTTTACATAATACTGCACTGATCTTTTTTGGCGCAAAAAAATATATTCTATACAAAAACTGTTTCTATAAATATGGGATGGCACAGGTGCAACATGTTTCTCCTTACAAAAATCCAAGTAAAGGGAATACATCTTAAGTGTACTTAATTTTGTATCTAAATATTGCCTGCTGCTGTACTTTCTTATGTAATGTGGAAGCATTCGAGGAAAATGCTCAAAGTGATTTTATACAAAGTGTGATCGTACCTTCACTAGTAGCATTTACTGTAGTTTTTTTTTTACAAGTGTACATCATGTTAAACGGTTCTTTTTCATATTTTTTTTTTCTTATTTAATACATAAGTGGTGCAATAATAACTACCCAAGGAAAATTTGTTGCCTTTATGTATGCCATTTAGCTTTTAAATAGATTTTGAATTTTTAAGGTTCCAGGCATTATTTTTTTGTCCAGACTTGTGAGTTATAGTTTTTAAAAAAATTCATTAAGTACAAAAAAAATATATTTTATAGTGGACAAATTCATTAAGTGACTTTAATTAGTTTTACCATTGTAGTTACTGAATGTTGTTTCTCCGCAGAATGATGTAGAAACGGAAATCACTTATAATTGTTTAAAACAATCTCTATCAATTCAATCTCAACCTTTTTCAATCTCTATCAATTTGTTTTTCTAATTGATAGAACATGAAAAATATATATTGTGGTATGTTTAGCTCAGTTTTCGAAAAATGTGTTTTACCTTTAAACCGACGAAATATTCGATGGATCATGTCTTATGTTGATAAGAGTGCTTCGAGCATTCGGGATGACTCTATTAGTCTCTGTAGATTTCTAGAATTAAACAAACAAAAAATTTTGGGGTATATACCGTTCTAATACCATAATAGTCGAAAAATCTTGGTTTAACTACATTTTTCACAAAACTCTAAACATAATATTTAATTTTAAATAAATGTCATTCAAGCCATTTTTAAAATCAATCTGAATGTCCTTCTACCACCACTTGCATTGTCTTAACAAAAATATTTGTATAATTATTAACCGGATACGAGTGGACTATACCCGGGGGTATTTTCCATACAATTATTCTTTTCTTTCGATTTCTTAAAACACTTCTGACTGTTTTTCAGTTCTAACTGTCAGTTAATTACTTACCTATATATCAAAATCTTTAAACGTTAAACTATTTCACCTTTATAAAATCTCTTTTATTTATTTTTTATCATTTACATCTTAAAATACAATTAACTATATACAAACATAAATAAATAACTACTACATTATTTATTTATACATTCCATACCAAATTAGATAAAATACTACGCACAAAAATGCTATACACTTGATAATACAATGGTGAATGATTATGTATCTAAAAAATATTTTGTATTTGTTATAATAATAATCCTTAAGATCGTTTTTAAAGAATCCTTTCAGTAAAATTTATATTATTATGTATAGAAAATAAGAACAACAATAAAAATAATAAACAGATAACAGAGTTTATAAAGGCTATTTATTATTTTGACTACAAATAAATTTATTATCTAAAATCTTGTAACATCACATAAAATACAATCGTAACTAGTAGAAAAAAAATTATCAAAACAAAAACAAAAAAAAAAGCATTTTTGTGGAAAAAATAAAAAAAAAAATATTATTCAGTAATCAATTCAAAATAAATTTTTTTTTTTTTAATTCAATTGAATTTACACACATTTTTACATCAAAAAAACAAAATTACTGTTAAAATATTAGATATATTATGTATATTTATATACTTACCTATATTATTTAATTATATACTTACATACATATTTGATAGATTATCTATATCAACTTTAAAAATCTAATATCCTTGAATAAAAAAGTATAATGAAAAAGGATGTCTATATTTCCATGACTTTGAAATAAATTTGAAAATGAACAACGCAATTTGATGGGAAATGGACATTGAGGATAAAATAAAAAAAAAATAAAAACAATAAAAAATTTAAAAAGAAATTTATACCTACCTTTAAATTGTAGGTAAATTTAATATTTTGTCTCAGTTAGGTTTTAAATCATTTTAACATCGTTTTCATAGTATTTTAATCCCAAAATAGAATAAAAACTTAAAAAATACATAATTAAAGTGGTTAGGAGGCGATTCGAGCTAGACTGGACCATGTAAAAAAAATACTCTTTGAGATAAAATTGCAATAGAATAAAAGTTAATCACTTCAAATAGTTTAGTCCTTTTAGAAAAATAATGTAATAAACTTCAAATTCATTTAATGTTACTTGTTTTCTTTGTACGATTGCAGAAATTTTCTAATTTACTCTATATTTGCAATTTGATTGATTTTTCAATTTATTATCAATAAACCAATAATTCTAAATATTGCCTTCATTAGTCGTATTTATTTTAACTAAAATATATTAAAATAATTTTCTATAAATTTGACTTGGAGCTATTAACAGCTAGTCAAAGTAATTAATTAAGAAGGTTATAATATAGATCAATATAGTCACATATATAAATACCAAGCCAGGATTGTTCTATTATAAAAACAATTATAAAAATAATAATTCTAAAAACACTAATATGTAAAAATATCAGCCCAGGCTTGCCGAACGTCATTATCATTTAAATTCTAGTAACGAAGTCGAACCAATTTAAGTTAAATAATTTTTACTATTAAAAAATATCACCGTGGTTACTATATACAGGGTGGTCCGGTTTAGAGCAAAAAATTTTTAAGGGGTGATTCCTTGGAGTATTTTAGGAAAAAAATTGTTCTAGAAGAGGGGTCTATCTTTAAATTTACCTGGGCTACAGAGGGTTAAAGGAAATCGAATTAGAAAACTTAGGTCTAAAGAATATCAACTACAGCTCAGCAGAAATTGAAACTAGAGCAACATGTTCTTCATAGCTTTTTTTTAGAATAAAAAAAAAAAAAACAATTAGCGAATTTTTTCGAGATAATCAACGTTTTTTACAAAATTTTCAGTTTTTAAAAGCAAAATTTTAAGTTCATGCAGTTATTATTCAAGAACGGTAAATCTGATACTCATTCAACATATACCGTTAATTAGGTGTATTAATTCTAAAAAAAAGCTATGAAGAAGATGTTGCTCTAGTTTCAATTTCTTCTGAGCTGTAGTTGATATTCTTTAGACATAATTTTTCTAATCAGATTTTCTTTAACCCCCTGTATCCCAGGTAAATTCAAAGATAGACCCCTCTTCTAGAACAATTTTTTTCCTAAAATACTCCAAGGAATCACCCCTTAAAAACTTTTTGCTCTAAACCGGACCACCCTGTATATAATATTATTCTGCATTTATCTGGATGTTTGTAAGTTCGACGGAATACTCCAACACATATACAAATTGCAATATGTATGCAAATTGCTTTGGTGCTCTTTTTTTAACCTCTGTCTACCATGCTGAACCTTTACAGGAAAAAAAAATACCATTGCATAAAATATATTTTTTTAATTTAATGTTAGTCTTCTTCGCAAATAATAAAGAAAAATAAAAAATAATAATAATAATATAAATAAAACAAACAATTTTTTTGATTTATAATAAGAAGGAATAATAGAAATTTTATCAATAGTTTAATATGGTATAATAACCTAAAGGCAAACAGCATTTAACACAAAAAAAAAACATTGCACTTAAAGGTTATTCTTATTACTTAAAATTATACACAATATGCATATGTGTCTACATATGTTTTTTTTTTTTTTTGATTTTTTTTTGTTATGATAATGATTGTAGCATCATAGTTTTGATACCGAATGCATTGCCTGTATTATAGTACTATAGGTATATATACTCTAACCAGAAATGTGATGCGATGAAGAGTTAAAATTGTTATTTATTTTTATTTTTTTTTGTTTTTTGTTGTTGTTATGATAATGGTTATAGCATCATAGTCTTGCCATACCGTATGCATAGCCTGTATAGTACTATAGGTATATATATATACTCTAGCCAGAAATGTGATGCGATGATGAGTTAAAATTGTTATTTATTTTTATTTTTTTTGTTCATTGTTTTTTTTTTTAATATATATATATGTATCTGTATGATATATAAATTTATGATCGTATATAATATTATTTAGTATGTATTATGAGGTTGGGTTTTGATTGTGCTGATTTACACATAAAAATAATAACAACCTATACATTTTTAAAGATATTAAATTTTTTATTTCTTATCTTTGTAAATTTATAATTTTTAGGTATATTTGTTTTCTTCAAGTGTGTTGGAATGTATGTTGTAGAGACTTAGAGAGTGATGAATTTTTTTTAATATAGTAGGTAGGTATATATAGGTATCGGTTTATTGTTCTTATGTATATAGGTATATTGATTGTTGTTGCTCTTTTTAATGTATGTTATAAATAATAATTATGTATGAATTTTTACATGAACAGTTCGATAATGAATTTTTTGAAATGAAATGAAATTTTAAATAACCGATCAATGGTTCACGTTCTGAACAGTTTTGTCAAGTTAGGAACAGTTTTGTAAATACCTCTTTATTTGCAGTAAATTTTTTTATTTTAATTTTTTCTCCAACACGAGGTTTTATTTTATTCATCAAAATAAATATTATGTGTACCTACAATATTATTGTTTTTTTATATTTACAATTTTATTCATTTTTGTTTTTAAAATTGTTTTCGTTCAAAGTTGTGGCTCATTATAAAATATTTGTTCGCTATAAACTTTGTCGCTAAACTTACGCAGCGAATGTTATTGAATGTTAACAGGATTAACTTAATTCTGAATTATACAATAATTTTTCAATATTGGCAAAAAGGATGTCGCTAAAATGATCGAGTAAATGACCCTTAGGGAATACAAAATTTTGCACTTTACTACAAATATTCTGTTTATATGGTAATTAAAAGGTATAATAAATTAGTAAGCAAATACGTATTTTTCTTAAACTTGAAATGAAAACTCTAATGAAGTAAAGAAATGCTAAAATTTATTTTGCTTCCGTCATTTATGGTGGGTTACCAAGCTAGTATATATATAATATGTATATATTTTTTTTCATTCCATTCATTCTATTTATTCTATTTTATTTATTCCATTTATTCTAAATATATAAAATTTCATTCAACTAAATAAACACAGAATTAAAGCTTAAAAATAATAAGCAAAGCATGGCCAGCTACTACCACAATCAATTCCAAAATGTATTTTCGATTATCTCTCTAATCATACAAAATCGCATATAAATCAATAACGATTCCGAACCATTCGTATTAATTCATTTTATTCTATTGTCTCGGATTGTTTATTGATTTATCCTTTGAACAAAAAAAAACTATAATAATAAAATAAAAGAATTATTTTTACTTGAAATACCTATACACATTATTTGGTACCAATAAATTCAATCTGATTTCATTTAAATTTTCCTAAATCAAAAGATCAAAAACAAAAAAAAAACAAAAAATCAAAACTGGTTTCACTAATATTTGAATTGAATTTTCATAAAATGAATGTCCTTAGAACGTGTTGTAATGTGTTGTAATATGATAAGATAAAGGATCATATTTCTTTTATTTTGCTTTTTTTTTATTGTGTTGTTGTGGTTGAAGTTTTTATGTTTTTTTTTATTTATTGTTTTATTCTGTACTGAAAATATATTTTGGATGAAAATAAGAAATCTAAAGAGAAATTTATTTGTTACACGAATTAAGATATTTCTTTGAGTTGATTTTGTAAGTTCTAAGCCGGAAATAAAAATTATCATTGCAGAGAAATTCAGATTATCTATAGGTAGCTATTCAAATTATATTATGTCATTTATTTTAAGATATTTTACAGTTAACATTCATTTCCACATCTCTTAATAAAATTTATTGAAAATAGGATTAAGAAAATTAATGTAATAAATAAGAATTGTTTGTAATTGAGTGAAGATTAAGTGAGTGAATGTGGTGGATGTATTAAAGATAAAAATTAGGATTTGTTTTTTGTTGCAGGTATTTGGTAGAGATACAGACGAATTGATCAATATTACAGTTTTTTATTAACCTTTATTCAGGTGGCATTTAAAAAACCCTTATTTCAACTGGAAAGGTACACCTGTACCTACCTTCAAACATTTTTGTATGGATTTTACTATAATTTTTACTATTTGTGTTATAATATTGCGATTATTTTTGTATTTGTTCTAATTTTACTCTTAAATTTAGTTATATTACTTTGTGGGAATCTATACTCTAAAATATTTTTTTGAAAGTAACGCTGTTTTAGGAAAAAGAAGGTCCATTAAGCTATTCTGTTTGTGGCGAAGTATTAAGTATAAAGTTCGGACTTGAAACAGCAAAAGTGCAACTAATTCAAAAAATATTATACACAAAAAGAAATAAACATTGTTCTAGAAAGGTATTTGGTTATACTAGCTATAAAGTGCTGTAACTAGATGGATAGCTTTGAAATTTTATTAACCGCTCAGGTAGCAAAAAGAAAAGTCAATTATTTGGTTTGTCGTAAAAACACAAAACACACAAAAATTGTGTTTTTTTCGTTAGAAAACCTTTTTTTTTAAATTTTTCATATTCTATTGTTAATATTATTTAATTTCTTCAAATTTAAGCAAGTGTTCGAAATACATTAAATTACAAAAAAAGTGCCGGTTTTTTGTTTTCTTGAAAATTTACTAAGAAAAATACAAAACATAAAAAAAAAAAATACTAAAAGAAAATATGGTGCTCGCTTCGGCAGAACATACACTAGCATGGCCTCGGCGCAAGGATGATACGCAAAATCATGAAGCGTTCCACATTTTTAGAGAACAATTTTCCTACATACATCAGAACACCATCCATAAACAAAATGATTCCGCTGGTTGAGCCACTAGATGTGTACGACTAGCCCGAGCCATATAGGAAAGAACACTTATGGACCAAATGGAAAACAATTATACATATATCATATATCCCAAGTAACAAACATCTTCTGAAAAGTATTGACAACTGTACACCCAATTAAAGCAATCACTCTCCACGCATTCCGAAATCTTCACAGATGGATCAAAGAGTCCCCAAGGCGTAGCCCGGTCGATAATTAAGGATAACTTACTTTGGAAAGCGGAAACGCTCCCAAGAGGGAATGCTCAATATTCATAGCTGAGCTGACCGCCATATACAGAGCAATCCAAGCCACCGTAACGCATAATCTAAATTATCTAATAATAACACTGATAGCTTCAGTTGAATCAAGTCTATCAAAAATCCCAACAACAGTGAATACATGTCAATATACATCAGAAATGCAATATCCCAAAACAATGGCAAATTGGCGATTGGTTTGGATACCAGGCCACGTAGGCATAGATGGCAACACTAAAGCTGACCTTGAAGCAAACATAACGGCTAAAAGTCATCTTACAAGAGGTTCAATATTATCTTACGTCCATGCTAAAAAGACTATTGCTATGCACGCGGCGCAGATCCGTCAAACAGCCTGTGATTCTTTCAATCGATTTTCCAGATTCCATAATCCCAATGCAAACATTCCCAGACCAATAAAACAATCAAATCCAGAGCCCTAGGGGTCAAGCTCACCAGAGTACGCCTGGGGTACACCTTCCCGACCCATGAACCAATTTACACAAGTTCCCCTCCCCCGACATATATTCATTGCCCTGATACCCTATCAATTTAACATATCCTTACAATATTCCAATCACGTCCCAATACACCTTTACCCCATTAAAAGCTTTACAACTTTTCAATACATCCCATAAAACCCTAATTAAGGCACTCATAACCCACCACAACATCTGGGATAAAATATAGTACAGATTTACCTTCAAATCAACTTCATTCAACCATCATATAAATTTCTATATACACCTAGTTTATAACACAATGAAATCTTTTTATTTTTTTTCTTCCTTTTCTTTTTACATAATATGTAAGATAACATTTTTTGAATTAATTTTTAGGACCTAAGTTAGCCAATAAGAATTTAGATTATTAAGTAATTGAAATACGACCTTAATTTTATTTTGTAGTACACAATATAGCTCTCAAGTCTAACAATGAATTGTAACTAATTTTCCTATTTTTCTTTTTATTTGGACCTATATTTTAAAAGGACTAGAAGTAGACCTGCGGAATTATCTGCAGGTAAACTGATAAATAAATAAATAAATAAAAAAAGTAGTTTAGAAAAAAAAACGGTACAAAATATACATTTTTATAGTATTTTAATATTTGCAGCATTATGTATCGAACTATTTTATGTTTGGATAATAAGACATCTTCTGGGTACCCAAGTACCGTTAGAATTTTTAATTGTACCTACAACTGACCTGTGTACCTACAACTGACGATGCTATAGGTTTCAGGTCCAGAAAAATTTTATTTCATTTTTATAACAAAATTATCATTAGGTACCGAACTATTCTCGTTTCATATTTTGATGATGAACTGGCATTTGGGTACTCAAGTACCGTTATTTATTATAATATAAACTTTATGTAAATAAAAAATGTATTATGATATTATCATAATAATTCTTAATTAACAACTTTCATTAACAACTTAAGCTAACTTACATATTGAATTTACAAATTTATATAACAAATTAATTCAGATTTCTTAGCCTAGTATTTTAATAAAACAGCTAGGTTCAATCTGTTATCCAAACGATAAGTGGCGATTGAACCCTTAGATAAAGAAAAAATCAATTTATTAATGGGGAAATTGAGTATAAAAAAGAATAAAGTATTAATATAATAAAATAATTATTATGCTTATGCTATTAAAAACTAAAAATCAGAACAAAATTCTAAGAGAAATTATATTATAAACAAATGAAAAATAAAAGTTCAAAAAAGTAATAAAATATTTAGAAAAATATAAAATTTTGGAATAATAGAAATTTAAAAGTATAAAAACATTAAAAACAAAAAGGAAAAACTGTTAGAAAAAAAAAATGTTAGACTAATGGGTTCAAAAGATTTTCAATAGAGTGATTATCAAAAGATGAGAGCCATAATTTAATATTCTTAAGAGGTCTGACTTCAACTCTTTCGCATCGATAATTTTGTGGCAACTTGTTGAATAGACGAGGCGCAGTGGCAATATAAAAATGACAAAAGTGTGATTTATTGATCGTTGGAATAGATGCAAAATTTCTGGTATTTATTCTTATGTAGTAAGTGCCTGCCTTTCAACCGACCTGCCTTTCAGTCCCGGGTTCGATTGCCGATGAAGCAAAAAAAAAAAAAATGCTTCATTGGTTTTTCGAGCTGGTCTAGTACCCTTTGTCATTGGGATACAATAAATGACAAAAGATAATTGAGAGTTAATCTGGTAACAAATTAAATAAAAATGAAACTATTCTATTTAAGAAGGCTCAGTTCCTGACAATAGTAGTAGTTTTCCACATTTAATGAGTAGAGCCAGTAATTTGTTAAATAAATACTCGAAATATTGTAGATATTGTAGTGTAAAATTGCAGTACCGTACTTAATTAAGCACGAAAAGGTGATTCTACATAAGTTATTGTCAAGATAAAAAAAAATTAATTTAAGTTCCATATAGTCTAGCTGCAGTATAATCAGAATTGTGGTAGAATATTTTGAGTACTTTATAGAAATACATATGTCTTAAAGGAAGTAATCCTAAATTCTTAAACAAAATAAAATTTGGAGTTTTATGATTGACTTTGCACATAATATGAATAGCATGTTTTTGCTTGAAAAGCAATGGTTCAACTTTATTGAAATAGGTACCACCCAAACCTCCACCCAAGACTTAAACAAACCATCATAAACTAATTTTATAGAATTGAACGATTACAGTACATGCTGAGGTGATAATGCTGACTGACCACATTATTTAAATAATAAGTTAAGTATCTGGTGTGCTCTAACAACCAAATATTTTCAAAATTTTGCACAATTTCAACAGAGCGTCTTCAGTTGATTTACCACTTTTGAATCCAAATTGAAAATCATTAAAAAAATTAATTTCATTAAGAAATGACACGATTCTAGATTTAACAGATTTCTCAAAAACCATAGAGAAAACTGATAACGGAGAGGTAGGTCTGTAATTAGTTAAAGAAAGAGTGTCACCTTTCTTATGAAGTGGAATAATCAATGCTGTTTTTAAAGATTCTGGAAAAATGCCTTTTTTAATACCTAAATTAAAATTAAAACACAGAACATCTGATATCTGTAGTGAAATATTTTTCAATACTAAACTTGAAATTTTGTCACAAGATACTGATTCAGAAGGTTTCAATGACATTAAAATTTTGTAAATTTCGAGGGAAGTAAAGTTAACAAAGAAAAAACTATTAGTTTGATATCGCTCACTCCTAATGGTGTTATCACACTGACATTCTACGTTATGGACAAAATTAAGATCTTGGAATGAATTAGTTATATTAGTAAAATAATCGTTAAATAAATTAGCTCAAATCAAGGGGTTTGAAATAGTAGTGTTATTTTCTTTATATTCGTTATGTTTTTTTAGGAATCTGATTTTTTAATTCACAACAAAGCTTTTCATAATATTTTTTGAATCTTAAATTATGGGGATGTTTCCTTACACTTAACATAAGTTTTTGTTTCATTTTAATTTTCCTTAACAATGATGAAGACATCCACGGCTTTAGTCGTTTTGTGTTATTCGTATTTTGATTAACAATTGAGCTACAATTTGAAATGTGACCTTGCAATTTATTAAGAAATATATCAAATGCAACAGACGGATCATCAGTAGCGTAGACTTCATCCCACATTTCAAAAACTAAAATAGAATTTAAAGTACAAAAATCAATTTTTTTAAATTCGTAAAAATGATGTTGGCTATATCTTGAAATAATGTGATCAAACTGAATACTAATTAAATAGTGATCTGTTATTTTCAGATCATAAGTATTTACTTTATAATTAACATGATTGCTTCTGCATAACCGAATAAATGTAAGATCTAAACAGGAGCTTGACTGTTGAATTTCCCGTGTGGGACTAAAGACTTACAACAAAAAAACAACAAAAAGAAGACATGACAAAAATAAAATTATCAACATCGGAAGAGTTACACAAAAGATTAATATTAAAATCACCTAGAATTATTGTATTCTTACAAGCCTGATTTTGCAAAAACTTTGAAAATTCTTCCAAAAAGACATTAACATTATACTTGTGCAGTCTATAAATACCTACAATACAATATTGAATACCAGAAAACACACAATTCGCACAGATAATATAAGCACTATTAAGATTTATATGTAATAAAACAAAAAATTTTTATAATAAATTATTTCTGTGATATAAAAAATAATACTTTTTTTATTTTAACACAAAAATTCATATAAAATGCATTATAGGTACAGGTGTACCTTTCCAAATGACCACAGAGCCAAAAAAAAATGGCTGGCTTACCCACTCCCCAATTATTTTTTTTACTTCAAAAAAGTTTTAAAATATAAATTTTTATGAAAAATTAATTCTCACAAAGATTCAAGTCTGTAAGTCAATTTGCATCGAAAATATTCAAAAAGTAAAATGCAAAATGTACAGTGTTGTACCTTTCCAGCATTCAAAAAAAAAAAAAAATTTATGTTTGTTATTTATAAGATTAAAATCAATTCAATTTCAACAAAATAATGATTGTGTTTCATTTATTTACATAAGAGACGCGGCAGTGCTAAAACCGTGTTTGTATGACTAATTTTACAACAGTGGTTAAGGGTTAACTAATGCAAACATTTCATATCAAACCTATACCTATTACACATCAGCTTACACATCAGCTTTAATAAAAGTTTCGGTGAGTTTAAAACAACTTTTGTAGTTTATTATAAATATTCTAGTGATGTGTTTTAAAGTTATCGAAAAAATGTTGTAAAACCCGAAAGTTTACAACAACAATAGACACAAGCTATTTGTATCCTTTTACAATATTAACTTTAATATAATCACTATTTATGTTTTGTAATCATCATTTTGTTAGCTTTTCATTTTCTAAAAGAAACAAAACAAAAAAAAAATGTGTAAAGTTTTTCAACCATTTAGAAAAACAAAAGTGAAGTTTATAAAATGTCAGCCATCATTATTTTGTGTAAAATGAAGAAGAAAATAACAAAGAAACATTTAGGTACCTATTATTATGTGAATGCGGAACAAAATATATCTATTCTCTATATATATATATACCAATACCATAATATAACACAAAGCTGATGATATGTTTTTATAAACTTAACAATTTTAGTCGTTAGCTGCTAATAATAAACAAACATAGACATAAACATGAACATAGAACAAAATTACTTACATGTTAACTATTATCATACCCTATACCTAGTACATATAGTAGTAGTAGAAGTGCCTAGAGAGTTTATTATAAGAGATATTTGTAAAGAATAAACTTGTTAGGAAGAAAATATTCTTAGAAAGAAAATGACTTAAAGGATATAATATTATATAGGTACAACATGAAAGTTTATTTAAAGAATATCAAAAGGATATGGAATTGAAGCGATGGGTATAAGAACTTCATTATTATTTTGTTATATTATGATGTACACTAGTGTAGTTACATCACAATATGTAATATTAGAAATATTTTTGTTTATTTACACAATACAAAATTAATTTGAAGATGAAGAAAATCTTTGTAACATTACGATATTGTATATCATTGCGCATTATTTATTATTAAATTTTTAATTGTAATTTAATAGTTTTTAAGAGAATATTATAAATTATAGATAGTTGTGTAATAAATTCATTCAAAGAAAAACTGTATCCATTACATTTGTAAAACAAAAATCTTCAAAAACTACTGGGCATCTATCAAACGTGCATAGCTCAATTTATTCAACTTTTACGATTTTTTTTTTAGAGGCGATTCTTCTTCATAAACTACTGCGCCTCTATCAAACGCCCATGCATAGCTCAATTTATCCAACTTTTACGATTTTTTTTTTGAGTCGGTTCTTCTTTATAAACTACTGCGGATCTATCAAACGTACGTGCATGATTGATTTTGTTCAACTTCTACTATTTATTTCGAGTTCATTTTTCTTGTACGGAAAATGTTGAAGGCTGGCTATCAGTAATACTAATTTACTGTTCTCATGTTTGCTCTAAACATAATTAGATTTTCCACACTTAGCTTCTCTTGCTGGCGAATTCTATCTCTTGGATGCAGTGATATATTTAATGACAAGCGTATATTGTAAGGCCTAAATTACTTAATAAAATTAAATGTTATTTTCGCTACTTTATGATTACCGCTAATAAAATATTGTTTCTAATTTTGTACAAGAATTTTTATTTCGTGTACGATTAGTTTACTTTCATTGATTTTCTTTTGTTTTCTAATATTGCGGTACTTGATGGGAGCCGAATAAAACCCAACAAAAAAAAACATCTCACTAACACATAATCCCCAAAGACAATGTCCTCAAAGACTAAAAACTCCAAACAAGAAATAGCCACATCCCAAGATCCCCAGAAGAAAATTGCGGCAGTGTTTTGCTTTGCGTAGCCTCTGTTGGATACAAAAGAGTTGAGAAAATATATTTGTTTTACATACCCGCTTTTAGAAGCAGCAAAAGAAATATATTTCCATTGGGGTATTGTTTGCGTTTGGCGATTTTGTCGATATCGCATGTTTGGTAACAATATTTTTTGGCTCTCTTTCTTCACTTTTATACTGTTTACATTCAGACATGGATACAATGCGCAATGCATTGGCTTGATTTGCCATTTAAAAAATTCAATACTAGTGAAAAAAAGATTGTCTTGATTTTAAACTTTCAATAACAAAATAGTAGCCTGGATGTGGATCAACATGGTAGACACTGAGCGGTTGCTAGCCAAGTTCTTGATTTACCTTCACGTGGTACCTGATGAATAAGTAGCAACCGCCAATCTTATTTAAACTAAAATTGCATGTAATATTCTTCCCTTGGATTACACGATCAAGGTTGTATACTGGGCTACTAACTCGCTCAATAAAAACGCACTTAGTATCAAAAGGGCACAACAAATGCTCTAAACTAAAACGATAAATAACAAAAATAAAAATAAAGAAAAAACAAAAGATATTAAGGACCTGTCGAAAGATTGGAATCAACGGATGGTGGTTAAGGTCACCGAGAGAAATCTCTAAAGGCATTTTATTGCTGAAATTAATAAATAAATAAATAAATAAAGCTCACCCCGAGCTGTAGAATCAAAGGGTGATGAATAATAATGATAAATTTTTTCATTAGCATTTAATTTTTCAATAATAATGCTTCAACGTGTCAATAAGCATGGAATTGAAAATCAATAAGCAAAAATTTTAAAAAAATTTGTATTATATTATCTATCTAATAGCTTTTATATAATATATAACGCAAAATAAGAGGCACAAAACAGATTAAAGAAAGAAAGAACAGCATTTGGAAGATTGCAACCGATATAGAGCGACAGCCAAATATCCAGAGCAACAAAACTTCCGGACTTGTTCAAAATAAATCCTGACATACGGCAGTGAAACTTGATTAACATCAAAAAATTCACTACCAGAAACTACAAGTATTTATTAATAAATATCTAAGGATAATATGCCGAATATTCTAACTCAATAAACAACAAATACCTCTTGATAGAAACCGGCAAAGAATCCATATTGAAATAAGTCAGAAGAAGGAAATGGAGATTAATATCCATATCTCCATACACTCCATAAGCTGGGGCCGTACACTCAGAAATATAATACACTCCATAAGCTGGGACCATACACTCCATATAAGACCATACACTCAGAAAGCTGTTAAACAACATCGCGCGAATAAGTTTAGAATGGAACCCACAAGATACAACAATATTCCATTGTCCAAAGAACACCCGGCGGGGGACCATAAAACAAGAACTAGAAAAAACAAACCTTACTTGTGGGAACAAGTGAAACAGCAGCTAGTAATCGAGTACGATGGAAATGTCAAGTGAAAGCCTTATGGTGCCAAGAGAAATAAGGAAAAACAAAACAAAAATTTATAGTTTTTAGCAGAGTTGTAATAAAGAATTATATTATAAAGTTATCTGTATTAAAAGATTAAGACTGTCTTTTAAAGATTATACAATAAAAATTTTATTCACCAAAAATAAGAGAATTTTTTTTTTTATTTATTTTCCAATGAAATATTACAATCTGTCTCTCAAGAAAACATTCAGTAGTTTGTATGACATTTTTTTTATACAGGTAAATTGCACTGACTAGCAGATGAGATAACTCAGTGGTCAACCATCAATGATGCCAACATTATACTCCATTGTATTTCTTGGCCCCCATTTGATTGTTCCTATTGTCTACTGGGTAGCTGCAGGATGCTAGGACGCTTAAGGCGGCTTACATCACTTGCAGCCAACAAGTCTACTTGCCAGTCTATTTGGATGTGCAGCTAACGTTATCTGGTACTTTCCGATTATGCTTCTAATCTCCTCCTTAATGGTTCTTACCTGCAAATCACGATGTATGACATTATTATTGGCAAACCAAGGTGCGCCAATTATCAATATTAATAGCTTTGAATGGACGCGCTGTAATATTGCAATATTTGAGTTGGATTCCGTAGGTCCATATCGGTTTCAAGACAATTTTATAAATGAGCAGCTTGTTATGGCAAGTAGCGGTCAATCATTCGATACAATTTGCTTAGCTTCAACCCCAGTTGCGTTCTTTTGTTATAGAGATGGATTTTCCATGTGAGACATTTACAAAGAATATCAGAGAGTGAATATGAGCTGTATTTTCTTCATTGCATGCCTTGCACATAATTATAATACGTTCTTATAAAATAAAAAAAAATTTAAAAACAACAGTGAAATCATTGAAATTCATATATTGTCGCTAATTTTCGTCATCTTTATATAATATAGGAAAAACGAGTTTAATATTTAGGATTTCAACAGCTGCTTTTTTGTTGCTTCCTCCTTTGATGAAATATAACGTAGATGAGTATAGCAAAGATAGATTTTTAACTAAAACCTAATTAATAAATGTAATCGGTAGATTTCACAGTTGAAACAGTTTTTAAAAATTTAAATTATTTTTACTTAATATAGGGAAAACGTTTTAAGGACATGGTAATTGAGAATTATTTATGTTTTTTTCAAATCATATTAATTTCAATGTTTAATGGTTGATAGAAAAAAGTCACTAGGGTCCTGTCCGTCCATGCAAATTCCTGAGTTACAGTCCAAGCAAATTCCAGATCTGTTAAAATTATAAAATTTGGTTTTAACTTGATTTATGATTAATCAACAGGGGCCCCTAGTAATAATAAATTAAGGAAATATTCAACTAATATATCCCAACAATCAATACGTCCTGTCAGACGTCTATTATCATATTTCAAAATATGATTTATCTTATTATTACATTTTTGTTGTTGTTTAAAAACTGTAAAAAATATAATCAATTAGATTAGAAAGAAATAAAAATGAACCACTACAGTACTACCTACACTATCAAAATTTAAATACAATTAAAATTATTAAAATTTGGTTAAAATTTTCCAATTTATGTAATTTTAAAACAAAAAACAATTTATTTTTTTTTGTTTTTTAAATTTATTTATTTTCATCTCAGGTATTCATCAGGACATTACTTTTTCAAATCTCCTTAAAAATACTTATTTATTTCAATTGAAGGTCACGAAGATCTACAAAAAAAAAAAAATAATAATAAAAAAAACATAACCACATAACTACAATGTATTTACAAAAACAACAAAAAACAAGCAAAAAAAAAAGTATTTTAATTTTATATCAACCTTTGTTTTCCATTATTTTCATTTCATTGTTGTTATTGTTGTACTTTATGTAATGAAATATAGGTATATATCCTCTTCCTGTTCCAATAATAAAAAAAAAAAACAAAAAAATATATAATAAAAAGGGAAATTCAAATATGAATGATAAATTTCTATTTGAAAAAAAAAAATACAAAAAAAAGGTAGGTCCTAGGTCCTTTTTAATAAGTTGTATATAATATAAAAAATATATTATAGTATAATATCCTTTATGTTAGTTTTTAACAGAGGAAAATCATTCAACTTTTAGATTCTTATTTTTCATTTTCTTTTTTTTTGCTTTTTGTTATTATTTTGATTTTTTTTTTCTTCCCTTTTTCACATTTTTACTTATCATCATCAATAAGTGAAAATTTTCAATGCAAATCACTGTAAAGAGCTCAATTTAATTTCCTTTCAATGTTCTTTATTTTTCAATAAATATATTATATACCAAAATAATAATATGTATTTACATAATATAGGTATATAATGTTATGTATGTATATAAAAAAAAAAAATTTCCGTTACTTAAATTACAGTTAAGAAAAAAAATTTAATAAAAAATACTACAAATATATATTTAAGTGATACAATAATATATATATAGAATACCCTCACTGGAATTTGATTTCTAAAGGGCCAAAATAAATACCCAAATAAATTTTTTTTTGTTTTTTAATAGGGAAAATGTGATGGAAAACTACACAAAAATTGTAATGTCAAGTGAAAGACAATCCCCAATTTTTAAGGTTATACTAGTTGGTAAGATGTTGATCCCAACACAAAAACCGGTTTATTGCTGCATAGCAATATGTTTTGTGAATCTCCCGTAACCTATGCTACGTACTAATGCTGGTGTTCCACAAGATTTTTTCCGTTATCCAATTCTTCTTTGAAATTTTCCTGATCTTCTCCAAACAAGTTTTAATCCAATTCTTACAGTTTTGCAGATAACAGAATTCTTTGTTTACTTATAAAATCTAATACTACACAGCTACCTCAATTTTGTTCAAAAGCACAATAACGAATAGCATGGTAAATCTTTACTTAGCCAAAATTTCTGGTTTAGTAATTTCTGCAAATCAAACACGTAAAAACTGTACCGCTATTACCAAGAAGGTAGGAGTTGAATTGCGTTAACAAACAAAATTGACTTTAATATCTCCAAAATTCAAAGCTGTTTAATTACGCAAAAAACTTAAGGGGATTTGAAACTATTCTCAGATTTGAAGATGAGGACTTACAACAACGGGAAGACTTAAATACTTTCGAAACACGAGTAAAATATATTTTCTTTATCATATTTTTCACATTGCGTTGTCTTGGCAATGTTTGGGTTTTTTAAGTAGGTTTAAGACATTTTTTGTTCATCTAAAAATTTGCTTAATATTTGTAAAAGCTTACGTATACGGTCCTAAAATTGAGTACAATTTGCATCTATGGGTTGGCCTTTTAAATACTTCTTTAAGCTCTCTTGACAGGATTTCAGATAGGCTCCATTCGCTTAATAGATAATGTAAATATGTCATGAGTACTGGGTTCACTTTCTATATTTATTATTTTTTATTATTATTACTACTTTCGCATCTTATGCAATACCGTCTAGGAAGCGAGATGTTGAAATTGCCTATCTCTATAGAATTGGAATGCCAATATGTTTCAAAACTGATTATGAAAATTTGTTCAATGTAACAACTTTTAAAATGTGGAATTGCATTCAAACTACTAGCATTCCAGGAAGGGACAGTTTTTATATTGCATTTGATTTGTAAAAATACAAAATTAAAACGAATAACATAGTTCACAACTACCCGCTCTCTATTTCTATCTCTTTTTTGCTCTAACTTTCTCTATTTATTTTTTTTAAAGCCAATAATACAAAAATTAGCGGTTTTTTTTGCCTAAATTTTGATAACAGATTACTTAATGATCTTCCAATCCAATTAGCCAGTTAACCAATCTAAATATCCAATTAGTTAGGCTAATCTTCTATCGAAATGAATTCCTAAGCATTTCATTAGGTACCTACATTGAAATTTAATTTAAAAAAATGTTTGGATGCAAGAAATGCGGTTTTAGGTTAAAGTTGGAAAACTACTGATCTGGATCATGTAGGGTAAATATAAATAAAATAAGGCTTGCAAGATTAAATACAAATAATTGATAACAAATATGTTCGACAATAATGTCAAATGCAAAAATCTGAAAATAATTGCAACTATATTATTTAAAATGCAATTGTTGCAAAAATATTTTTCTCAACATTGTCAAACTACATCTTAAAAATGTTTTTTTTTTTTTTTGTAAATTGGGGAGTTCTAAGTAACCGCGATCTTTTAAGATCTATTGTACTTAGCCGTTCATTTCAGAATTGCAGGTCTATGTCCTTGATAAACTCTATTATTGGTTTGATGTCAATTTCAGAATTTGGTGATTTGTATCACTGGAAGTGTTTGTATCTTTTGCGAGCTATAGCTTCGCAGTAAAATATAATTCCTCTTCTTCCAAGCACAATCTGCAACTGTCTGTGTTGGATATACCAATTTTGAACGGATGCTTGTTAAATGAATATTGATCTATGATAATTCATGTCAACATTCTGACGATGGATCTAATCTCCCGTTAACCTGATTCAATCGTTGGATACTTAGTTTGGAAAACGCTTTAGACTGCGTAAGTCTTTGGCAACTATGCCATATGTTAAGGGTTTCTGCGGTTGCCAACTTGGAAACAATTCCTTTTAGGTAGGCGTGTGAACGAGCAATACTTGGCTCTGGCGAATGAGCTCTTCGCACCTGCTTTTGTAAGGACATCTGCCTCTTCATTGCCTTGTATTCCTTCATGTCTAGGTATCCACATAAAAGTAACTCTGCTTCGTTCGGCTATCTTTATTAAGCTCCTGTAACAGCTATAGATAATCTTTGATTTAAAAATCGGGGAAGCCAGAGCTTTTAAGGCAGCTTTGTACCCCCTCTTTAACTGCACTGTAGTAAAAAATGTTGGCATTTGATCTTAATTTGGCATTTCCGATTACAATTTAGTACTAGGTTTATGCCATCACAAAAATTTGTGTTCAAACATTATCAAAAAATTACATTCAAATTAACGAAATATTGAATTCCGTGCTAATATTTTTATACAACCGCATCAAGCGACATATGCGGAAATTGAGATATTGTTACCACAGAATTCTACGTGCAAAAGTTTATCTTCCATAAAACCTCGAGACTTTCATGAATTTTTATGGTTGAGCAAACTCAAAATTTATTCGCATAAGCTAGACAATGTATTGCATCTTACACCAACTTATAAACTATTTTTATCAACATGCCAAATGTTCTATAGAAGTATTACTGCTTATAGTTTACCGCTTACATTAACTTTTTTCTGCTATACAACTTTCTTCTAATTAACTTAAGCGATTTTATCCAAATAGTTTTTATTATATTATTTTGGCTAAGAATGAGTAAGCGGCCGTAATTTCATTTTGGAAAATAAATTTAAAATGTTCATACTGAAAGTCTTATAAATTACGACTCAAGCGGTTATTAATTATGTTATTGCCATATAATTATTCAAATATTTAACAATTAAAGTATAAAAACAAATAGATATCGAAATCAAAATTTCATAATTCAATAGTTTAGATACTCTTTTTATGGTAACCTCATTTTTACTTTATTTTTTATGTATTGGAACAAATGAGTTGCATAAGATTAGTATTAAAGGGAAAAAAATAAAGCCAACTTTTGCAATTTTAAGTGGATATTAGTGGTGGTCGGTGGATATCAACTTATTGAAACACCAACTTTTTCATTTTTAGTGGATAAAATTCTCCACAACAACATCCTAAGAACTGCTTTTACCCGGTTGAAGTTTATCTTCCGTTTTTATCTTGAATATTTTTCTAAACTAAAAAAAAAAGTTTTCCAGGGGTACTATAGATTATTTTGACAAATGAAGCTATCAATCCTAGCAGCTAGAGCTTAGTAAAAAAATCAATAGCAATTTGAATTGTAAATAAAACCAAATAAAAAAATATATTCTCAAATTAACAAAAATTTGTATTAAAATTCGATTATGTATATACAAAAAAAAAAAAAAATTAAAAAAGCAACTTTGTACCTACAAGATTGACCCAAAAAAATTTGAAATTTAAATTTTTTTTTATTTGTTGCCTTGAAAGTTTTAAAATAATTCCCCTAGAGAAAAATAAAACTCTTATCGGATTATGTACAATTACTTTGACTTCGAAAAAACAATAATATTAGAAAAAAATGTATATATATATATATATTTAATAACAAATAGTTGAAAATAACTCAAATTCAATTTGATTTGGGAATCAAAAAAACATAAAAAGAAAATCACTTGATTTTAGTCCCCGATACAACAATGAAAATGATTTGAATGTCATTCTCCATTTTTCTTTCACATATTATTACATATTATTATTTATCTACATTCAAAACAAAGTAATTTTATGTCGTATAAATTGTGTATATAGCTAGCTATATGTGTATGCGTAAGAGAATAAAATCCACCTGACCAAATTTTCGTATTCTCTCAGGTGTATCAAATTTAAAACTTTAACTTTCTTTTAAATTTCATTTGGAAAAAAAATTTATTTTGTTTTTTTTTTTCTATTTTGTACAATTTTAGGACCTACTTGAGATACTATAAAAAAGATAGCAAAAAAAAAAAAAAACATAGAATCATGGTAAAATTTATAAAAAGGTAAATTCAAGATGGATATACTAGTACTATAAAGTCTGTGGTAACAAGTCATAAGCGCTTATGTCTGAAATTGATGTTTCGAGTAAAATCAATTTTAAAGTTTGAGAAGAACTTAAAAATATAGTAACGGTACTATACCAGTTTTTGGTATGTAAGCATTTAAAATCCAAAAACGCTTACGTTGTTGTCAGATTATTAATAAATAAATATAAGTCGGTAAATATAATAAATAAAAATCGGTTAAGTAAAATAAGCCTCAATACATTTTGCAAATTTAAAAATGAAAATTCAAAATTTGTAAAAAATGCTTTCATCTATCAAGTTATTAATTTTTATAGCTAATTAGAGTAACCATAACCGTGTTTTTGCTGGACAATACAATAATATACGTTTACATTTTTGTATTAAAAATGGAATCTTCTAGAAATATAATGGATTTGATATTGCATAATGATTAGATATCCGATTTTCAATTGAAAATTATGCATTCCAGGCAAATCAAGATAATTCAAAAATTCACTTGGATAATTTACTACGTCTTCTTTATTCTTCACATCAATCAACAGATTTAAATGTGATATTAAGTAGGTATTAGTAGCTACCGAGCCTACCAGAAATCGTCAGAAAAACGGTCTGAAAAGAAACTGGCGGAAAGAATTATAACTAATCATAGTCTTGCAATTAATTCTGACAGACCAAAATAATACAAATATTGTTTGGAATCCCAATGACCAACATGAATTATAGGTTAAATATTAATTATGATTATAAAGTAGGTATTACTAGCTACCGGTAATTCAACATCGGCATACTTAGAATCAAAAGCTTCAATGTGATAAACAATTTGTGTTCTTATAACCAAAAAACATACTACCAAAATTTGACAGAACTGAATCTACCCAGTAGAGAAGTAATCACCCAAATGTATTTAATCCGCATCATTTCATGGAATGTTTCAGTTAATCGTGGGAACTGTAAACTATAGTATTAGATATTCCAATCTGATTGTAATCGATGTGCGTTTACTGGCCAATGAAAGAAACATAAATCTCCTACCTGATTAACTCATAACATTCGGGCTGATGTATTGAACCTATTTTTAATTCTATGAATTGGTTGAAAACTCAAAATCAACTAATTTCAGTTAAATTAAATTTTTTATTAAGAGCCGCGCGCCAGGATTGGATTTTTAATTTAATTAGTTAACACTTGACTGGAATAGGTTAAGGAAATGAATCAGGAATTTAAAATTGGTATAATAGGTTACATTGTATGTTATAGTTACAATTGTGATCTAATTTGGTTTTCAGTTGGTTCTTCCGATCACATACAACCTTAATAATTTTTTAGTTGTTATTTTCGAATTTTTCGTCATAGCAATATGATTACTGATTGATAATTATTTTATGGTTATCATTAATTATTGAAAATTATCCCATTAAAATTCAGTTTATTTATGATGAAAATTACCGTTAATCATGTTGTTGTGTCACCAGTGAATGTCCTGATTTTTATGATCACATAGTGTGAGTACCGCCAGTAATATCTTAATTTTATCAGATAAAACCTATAACGTAATAATAATGATAATGCAAGTTGTAAAACAAATTATAATGTAAATATTACTGTTTTTGTTATCAGTATGTGGGAAGGAACATAGGAATGATCACTGGTGATATCCCTTTAAAACCCAAGTGATTGTGCAATGTAAATAAATGCTTCTATGATCTGTAACAATTGATATTTTGATTTAAAACTCAATAGCATTGATCCATAAAAAATGTAAAAAAAAAATATATTAAATTCACAGGTTATGTTGATTATAATATAGAGTATTGTGTAGAATCAATCGAAGAAAATATTTTTGCTTGGGTCTGAAAGTATTATCATTTAGTTTTTTATTTATTTACTTCATTCGTTGTACCTACGTTCGTTTCAAGGCTCAAATAAAGCTAACGGTATTAAAATATTATCCGTTTTAATCAAATTTCACCTAAGTCGTCAGCTTCAAATTAACAGCTTAAGCAATGAACGTTATTAATATCAATTTTTTTACTACCAACAATAATATAAATCGAAGCCATAAAATAAATTAACATTGAAATTTTGGGATGTTATTAGTAACGTAGGAAATGAAAGGGTTAAAAAACCAGGTATTCATCCTTAATTTTTTTTGTATTAATTTTTAAAATTCCAACTGTAAGAGTAGTTACTAAATCGGAATGAGGTAAAGTACAAAAAACAAGTCCCAAGGGTCCTTTAATTCAAAATTTACATCACAAATAACAAGAAGGGTTTGAATTAAAAATTTATTTAAATCACAATAGAGCAGTAAAAGGGTTAATCATTTTAAATCAAAAAATTTACTTAAAAATTTTCTAATAATCATTTCTTACAGAATACTTTAATTAAAAAAAATTCCTTTTTTTTTAATTTTATTAAATTAAATTTAATAAACCTAGACACCTTAATGCGATACCAATGACAGAATTAAAATTCAATAAGTCGAAATAAATTTAGATTTCCGGCACTGACCAGTATACACGTCGTAGAATTTCATTAACCAACAAATGAAAATCAAAATATCCTTTTTTTAAAGGTTTTAAAAATAATATCTATCGTTTTCTATCTATCTATCTTTCTCTCTATGTCTTTCTCTCCACTCTTTATCTTTCCCTCATACCAAAAGCTTTACCTCTTTAAATTTATTGGACGTATATCCTTTAATAGTGTACCCTTTTCAATTTGTGCCATTTTTATTAAAACGAACAAAAAAAAAAAAAATTGGTATAACGCAAAAAATAAACTATTTTGTATCCTTTGAGGTATTCATCCATACATAGACAACAAAAAAAGAAAAATAAAACACGAAAAATTAAAAAAAAAAGTTGACAAGAATATCCAATTTTTTTTTTTTTTTTCATATTATTATAAAATTTACCTGAAAGGACATCAGGCATAATAAAGGAAGTCAGATTAGTTGGTCAAATGATTTTCATTCATTCTGTTTTTGCTTTCATTATTGTAACATTTGAATATATGTATATTATATACACGTATATACTATTGGTGACAGGATATTTTTATAATTCAAAAAAAAAAAAACAAAACAATAATAATAATAAAACAGAGAGTTTCGGAATCAACTTAACAGAATAGATACATATTGTGTATATACAAATTTCTATACTATATTAAAGGATACTAGAAATTGTGACGTAATTTGAATGGGATACCTTAGAATATACCGAATGTATATATATGAATCTATATAGATTAATCTACCTGTGAGTATTGGTATGTTTCAGAGCTGTTGAGGTTGAAATTATTTTTATGAGAATTAATAGGGTTTCTATTTTTTTTTTGTTCATTCTTCAATTTGATGAGTATTATATATAAATAAAATAATATCCTTTGGATATATACATAACATATACTCAAATTCTTATATCCTTTTTTTTTTGATTTTGATTTTGTTTTGTTTTAAATTTATGCCATCTGTATTATAAAGTGTGATTTAAAAAAGTATTTTGTTTTTAAAAGGTTTTATATCTAGGGTCGAGATTAAGATTAATTTGAACCTACAATAAAATAGAAATTTTGATTTTGTTTTGTTGTTGTTTTATTTTTTTTTGCTATTTTGTGTTCAATGACCAGTAAAATGTGTAATATCGATTATATATATTTTTTTTTCTATTTTAAATCCATAGATGTATGTATGTATTGTACAGGCATTGATACATAATATCATATAGTAAGTTATTATTTTGTTTTTTTTTGTTGTTTTTATTTTTTACTTTGTAGTAATATCCACAACATTTATGTCACCAACAAGGATAAAAGGTTAGAATTATTTTTCGATTGCAAATCTAAATATAATCCTTAAAATATCTTTATTTTATTGTTAACATTTTTTTAAAAAAAAATATGGGTTAAATGTTTCACTTTCAACTATTTATCTTGTTATTTTTTGTTTTTAGTTTTAAAATTTTTTGTTGAAAAATGTTCAAATAGAAAACAAAAAACATTCATTAAAATAATTCGATTTAATAATATTGTTGTTGTTGAAAGTCCTTGAAAACTAAATTTTTTTGCTTATTCGGAGAATTTAATTTTGATATTTTAATATAAAAACTTAAAAAATTACTTGTTATCAATTAGATACTACTATTAGATATTAGAATGCGATAGGTAGTTGGACAAATCAGGTAGTTAGTATTTTCCAAGGAAAATATACAAAATTGTTTTAACCCTTAATTGCATGAAGTCCTCAATTTTAACTAGATTTTAGAATATGATATATTTTTATCTAATAATTAAAGTTTGTTATGGGTCCAGATATGTTAAACCTGTAAAAAAGCTATAAAATTGAATTTAAGTTATGTGTCGAATATGGTATACACTATGCAGTAAAAGAACAAAAAAATAACGATTTATTATTACTTATTTTTAATTAATTTAATTTATCACATAACATTAAAAAAAATAATATTTCAATTTATCACAATAAATCACGAAAAAATACACATATAAAAATAAAAATTAATTTTTTTTTTATAACTTTATTTAAATGGCCTTTGAACACAATATAGGTTTTTTCAGGCCAGATCTTTACATTATTTTTTTTATTTTTTTAATTTTTTTTTTTTTTGATTTCTATATAAAATAATTCAATAGTTAAATTTTTCTTATACATACATATATTAATTATATGAATTTATTATAACTAAATATTTTCTATTTTATTCCGTTGTTTTTTTTTAACATTTAATATTTTTCATTTAACATATTTTATTGACTTTGTTTAATTTTTTGTTTTAAATTGTTTTGTATAGTTCAATAGCTTTTAGGAAATTTATTATTTTTCTATAATTGGTTTCATCATCACTCTTTAAAATATCTAGACTATTACTTTTTAAATACCTATCTCTATCTCTTGAATATCTAACACAAGTTTCGAACAGATGCCTAATAGTAAGGTTTGCTCCGCAAGCACAATTTGGTGGTGTTGTATTATCAAATATAAATTTATGTGTTAAATTAGTGTGCCCTATTCTTATTCTAGTAATCACGGTCGACTCTCTTCTGTTAAGTAAATTGAGATTTTTCCAAGGTCTCGTATTTGTTTTGATATTTTTTAGTTTGTTACTATCGTCCGTTTCTATCCATTCTTGTTCTACACTTTGATATATTTTCTTATTTATTATATTTTTAAGATCTTTATAATATAAAAGGTGATGGTTATCGTATGGTTGGTTTACAGAGTTTTTTGCTAGGCTGTCAACTATCTCGTTATCATGGATGCCGATATGACTTGGAATTCACATAAATTGTATATTTTTTTTATTTTTATTTATCATTGCTTGTATTTTTTGTATTAAAGGATGTACTGGATATAGTTTGAGAATAGCTTTTAAAAAACTCAAGGAGTCAGTACAAATTAAAAAGGTTTTTTTCGTCCCTTTTCATAATATACTCGAGTGCTTTAAACATTGCGTATAGTTCAGCCGTAAATATAGTGGTATGCCTTTGAAGATGAAATTTGTGTTCTTCTTGTTTGTGTTTGAATGCGCATCCTGCCTCTTGATCTTTGAAAGACCCATCAGTAAATATATGTTCATATTCACAGTATCTTGTCTTTGTTTTTTCTATGAATAATTCTCGAAACTGAATTTGGTTTGCACTATCTTTTCTATAATTTGCCAACTCGAAATCTATATTTGGGTCCGGAACAAGCCACGGAGGGCTACTTGAGAAATTTTGGGTCTCCATATTATTTTGAAAAGGTATATCATATTTTTCAAAAATTGTTCTTGCTCTTGTCAGAAGTGGTTGGGAGTGCGTATTCAACCATTTCATTTTATTTTATGCATTTCATCATTTTTAAAAAAATTTGTTAAAGGATGATTTTCAAATGAAGGAATCTTCATTGCGTAATTCAAAATCTGCTTTTCTCGTCTTTTAATTAAATTTAATTGACCAGCATCTATCATTATACTTAGAATGGGACTAGTTCGATAAGCTCCTACTGAGATTCGCGTGCCTAAGTTATTAATAGTATCAAGCATTTTCAAATTCGTTTTACAAGTTGAACTATATATTGGGCTAGCATAATCTAATATTGGTAATACAAGAGTATTCAAAATTCTAATAAGCGTCTTACGATCTGAGCCATATCGTGTATTACTTAAAATTTTTAGTATATTTAAACTTTTGTTGGCTTTGTTTTTAATTGTGTTTATGTGGTCTTTCCAATTTAATTTAGAGTCTAGTGTGAGACCTAAGAATTTATGTGTGTTAACATATTTTATACTGAGGTTATTCAAGGTAAGTCTTGGTTGATACACATTTTTCCTTCTTCTAGTAAAAAGCATTGCTACTGTTTTCTTCTCCGAGATTTTGAATCCGGTTTTTTCACACCATTTATCTATTTTACGTAGTGTATTCTGTAGATTATTTTGTAATATCTCAAGATCCGAGTGCGTCATAAATATTGAGAGATCATCAGCGAAAATCATAAATTTCACAGGTTGTTCTATAATTTTGGAAATGTTATTTATGGCTATAATGAACAGTACTACACTCAACACAGATCCTTGTGGTATTCCGTTTTCTTGTAATTTTTCTGAGGAAATTGCGTTTGCAGTGTACATTTGGAAGGATCTGTTCGCTAAAAAGTTTGAAATAAATTTAACAAGATCCCCTTTAAACCCCATTTTTATCAGTTGCTGTATTACTCTTTGTTTCCATACTCTATCAAAAGCCTTTTCCAGATCAAGAAAAACTAAAATAGAATTTTTTATTGGCAAAAGCTTGTATGACTTCTGTTTCCAGATAAGTGAGATTATCTAGAGTGTTATGATTTTGTCGAAATCCAGATTGTAATATACTAACTTTATTAGTATGTTCAAGGACCCATGTTAATCTTTTGCACACCATTCGTTCCAATATTTTACAAAGGCAATTAGTTAGAGATATCGGTCTATAATTTTTAACATTTTTTGGATCTTTGTTATCTTTTAGGATTGGGATAAGTAATGCCCTTCTCCAATTTTTAGGGAAGGCGCCACTTATCCACATATCATTGTAAAATTCAAGTAGATATTTTTTCTGCTTAGAACTTAATTGTTTGATCATTTCATAATGGATAAGGTCAGGTCCGGGGGACGAACCTTTCACTTTTTTTAGTACGGATTCTAGTTCAATTAATCTAAATGGAAGATTATACGTTTCATTTTGACGGGCAGAATACTTGGAGGATTGTGTTCATGTAAAATTTTGAATTGTGCGAAAGGTTCTTCGTAGTTACTTGAATTGTAAATTTCTTCAAAAGACTCAGCAATTCTTTCACATATTTGTTTTTGAGAGGTAATAATGCAATGTTCATTTACGATCGAGGTTATTAAATTTTGGTTTTCTTTTCCTTTAATTTTTTTGATTTTTTCAAAAATCTCTTTACTAGTAAAAATTAATTAAATCATATTTTATAAAACAAAAATTAGTAATACCTACCTATATGGTAATAAATAAAATGCTAATAAACAAAGAAATCTCTTTCTGCTGGTAATTTGGAATTCTATTTCGTCTAATTGTTCTAATTGAATTAATACCTTCTTTTTTAAATGTAACGGATATTTTTTTTAGAGTGATAGAACTTTAAATTGAAATAAAACTTGTTAAAACCAAAACACTTTCGGGTCGATACCATTCAAATTTCGAAACAGAAAATCATTGATCTGTAACGAGCTCCATTCACTGTAACATTTGCTCCAGCATCGTTTTTAAAGAAATATGGATCGATGATACCTCCAGCGTGTAAACCACACCATACGGTGCATTTTTTTGGATGCAATGAAACCTGCAAAATTTTTTGAGGATTGTTTTTGCTCCATAATAAAATCAGTCTTCCAATCTCCAAATCCAAACAGTGCGTATGAATACACTATAGATACTTTAAAATATTTAAGTATAACTTTAGACAAAAAGCATAATATTTAAGGACCAGCTTAGCGCCACTATGTATAAAACCAATAAAACCATCAGAGTGCTCTTCCCATTTATTAATGGGAACAAAAAATTGTCTAATGAAAACGGTTTTTCAACCAATGTTAACACTTGAATTATGTGTGTAGTCTATAAAAATATAAAAATACTAGTGAATCCCCTGTGCAATTGCACAGAAGTTGCTCTTTCAAACACAATTTTATATAAGAAAATATTTGTATATTTGTTGATGTTTTCTGAATCACTTGATTCTTGAATATTTATACTTTATAATGAAATTAAACTAAATTATAATACCTAATATTTTATGACCAAATTAATACTAATTTTAATATAACTTAACACACTAAAATTCCATTACTCTCAACGTAGTAGATCGACAAATTAGTGTTTTTGCATAAGATATGAAAGTAGGTAGTTTTGTTGTAGAATATATTCTGAAGCATATTTAAACAATTAATTCATCAGATTTGGTTCTTTACATAATCAAAAAAATATTTGTCAGTATTAAAGACAGCCATTAATTTAAACGGACTAAGATAGTGTAGTGGTCATATTATCCATTATGTTATGCAATAATAAAAGGATATTTTCGAGTTCGTTTTCCGCTTATATCATGAATCTATGTAGTTATTCAATGTTCCCTCTAAGCTGCGTAGCTGCTAAAAACCATTCGCGCACTGGTTTTCAAAATCCGCGCACTTGTTTTTTTTTTAATTTTTAGAAATATTGTTATAAAATTATTTATATCCCTATACAAAGTATACAACATATTTCAAAAAAAAAAAAATTAAAAAAACATATTCAAAATTTTGAAAATAAAACCCCATGAGAAAAAAACTTAGTTACTTTCATCAAACTACCGGCTTTCTTTCACATTTACCATAGCAACGGCCGTTTTTTATTTTTGCATTCTTAAATTTCATGGCAATTTATTTTATGCTTTATTATTTTCACTAGTTAAATACCCGTTACTATGTAACTTTTTGCTACCGTTATATATAGTGAAAAATCAAAATTAGAGCATTCTAGGTTGTACCACATTATAAATTATCGAAATCAAAAATTCCCCTATCAACAATATTGTAATATGTAATACTTAATAGTTAAATTAGTAGATTAGCAGACAGACTATGTAATTGGATTGATATAGATTGAAATATTTAATCAACTAATATTTCATTAAAAACTATATTTCTAACAGTTCTATTCTCTTCAGTTACAATTTTCAAATAATTTATATTCCCAGTGCGCGAAATCCCGACGTTTAGTTGCCCATGTGAAAAACCTGGTGTATCAAGTAAACCTTATTGAGAGTTTGACCTTGCGCTTTGTTGATGGTCATTGCAAAGGCAACTTGGACGGTAAACTGGCGTCTTACTGTTTATTTTTTTTTAGAAATTAGGAAAATCAAAAAAATAAAAACTACTGTTTTTTTTTATTTTAAAATACAAAAGACTACAATATCAAATATCAATAGATAGATATAGGATATATTCATATATTACATATAGTTACAGTAATTATTTATCTACTAGCTTTGTAACCCGTCATAAATGACGGAAGCAAAATAAATCCTAGTTTCTTTTTTTTTCATTAGATTCTTTATTCCGAAATTACAGTACTTATGTTTATATCACTTTTTATTTATTTTTATTTATGTTTATATTGGCCTAACACTAATCTTTTTTTTTTTTATATAACAGAAAAAGAAGTACCATACCAACAAATTTGTATAAAATGTTTGTATTTTTGTATGGTATACTCGTACTCACTTCCATTTAGTTATAATTCGTTAGTTGGGTTCCATTTAGTATAAATTATACCGTATTAGCGTTATTGAGTCCTCCGGGAGAGCAAATTTAAAAATGGGATCTTATTTTCATATAAATTTTGTCTTTTGTATAATGTATAGTGATCTTATTTTGCTATATGAATATACTGTTATTATGGTATTGTGTTATTTTTAAAAAAATATTCAAAATTTTGTATCTAAATTGGTAAAATTTACAAAAAATACAAAAACATTTTCATATATAATTTTCAATTTAAAAAAAACAATGTTTTATTATCCGACGTAGAAGTAGAGTTTATTATCCTACTCTACTTCTATCCAGTTCTATTGATTGAACAGTGAACCTGAACAATGAAAATAAAATAATATTTTTGGAATGGAGCATACAGAACATACAGAATACAGATACAGGAAATAATAAAAAAAAAACAAAAAAAAACAAAAATAATTTTTTTTTAGTGAAGTGAATTACGCACACAATAATGAGAAAAATAAAAGGTAGAAGCAATAAAGTAGTATAATGTATAATATTATACAATACAAATATGCTGATACACATATGTATATTATTGTGTATAATTTTAAGTAATAAGAATAACCTTTGAGTGAATTATGTTTTTTTGTGTTAAATGCTGTTTGCCTTTTGGTTATTATACCATATTAAACTATTGATTAAATTTCTATTAGTCCTTATTATTATAAATCAAAAAAATTGTTTGTTTTATTTATATTATTACTAGCAAAGTTACCCGATGTTGTCCGGGTCGACCACAAATTATATCGAATTTATTTCAATGCAGTTTGATTTATGAATCGAATTGAAAAAAATTGGTTTATCAAAAATATTCTAATATTTTTTTTCACTACGATAAAAAAATATCCACAATACTCCAACTTAAACTATACTTATATTAAAATTATTTTTTTGTAAACAATATTTTAGTGATATTTTCTGATGAAGTATAAGCAAATACGCTCCTTGCTGTTGAGGTATTCTTGAAATAAAGACATGTTTGTTTTTTCCACAATCAATTGGAATTTGTACTTAAATGAAATTAGGATGCCAAGTTCTTATTCTTAATCTAGTACCGTAGTTTTGGGTTCTTCAAGTTTCGTAGAAGCACTATTGAAGCTACTACTTTTAATTCCAATTGATTAGGAGGAACAACTTCATTTTCATCGATAACTGTGTCTATCGATTTCTCCACATGGACCCCCCTGAAACACTCTGCAGTATTTTCTGATTAATAAAACGAATCGTCACATTTTTGTGGCTAATTTACATAGCCACTTCACATAGTCATGTAAAAATTTTATACTGATTCCTAAATTCGAAAATACTTTTTCAGGACAATACATGTTTTTTTATTTTTCATAGAATACCTATGAATAAATTTTCAAGTCTGTAACACAATTTTTTTTTTGAAACATTTCTGATAGAGTATGTAAGTGTAAATTTTCATGCCTGTAACACAATTGGTTTTTGAAATATTCCTGAGACGTACGTGCTGGGAGTTGTACGGTAACAACTCGAACCAGTCCAAATTTTTGAAATCGTTAACAGTCGAATTTCTTTATTTGTGAAAGAGTATCTAAGTGTAAGTTTTTATACCTGTAACACAATTGGTTTTTGAAATATTTCTGAAACGTACGTGCTAGGAGTTGTACGACAGCAACCCGAACCAGTCCAAATTTTTGAAATCGGTAACAGTCGAATTTCTTTATTTGTGAAAGAGTATCTAAGTGTAAGTTTTCATGCCAGTAACACAATTGGTTTTTGAAATATTCCTGAAACGTACGTGCTAGGAGTTGTACGGCAGCAACCCGAACCAGTCCAAATTTTCGAAATCGGTAACAGTCGAATTTCTTTATTTGTGAAAGAGTATCTAAGTGTAAATTTTTATGCCTGTAACACAATTGGTTTTTGAAATATTCCTGAAACGTACGTGCTAGGAGTTGTACGACAGCAACCCGAACCAGTTCAAATTTTTGAAATCGGTAACAGTCGAATTTCTTTATTTGTGAAAGAGAATCTAAATATGAATTTTCATATCTGTCACACACATGGTTTTTAAAATATTCCTGAGTCTTGGTAAGAGTTGTACGGCAGCAACCCGAACCTGTCATCTGATGGCTTTGTAAAGTACTGCGTTATTTGCATACCGGTACCATGTATAACTGTGCAAAATTTCAGAACTCTATCTTTAAAACTGTGGGCGTGTATAGCGAACAAACAAACAAACAAATAAACAAACAAACAAACAAACAAACAAACTTTCCTTTTTATAAGTATAGATTATTATTTTTTATTTTTCCTGATTATTTGCGAAGAAGACTAACATTAAATTAAAAAAATATAGTTCATGCAATCAATTTTTCCTGCAAAGGTTCAGCATGGTAGACAGGGGTTAAAAAAAAGCACCAAAGCAATTTGTATATATATGCATTTGTATACATATGTAATTTGTATATGTGTTGGAGCGTTCCGTCGAACTTACAAACATCCAGATAAATGCAGAATAATATATATATAATACCTACTGTTTATTTTTTTTTTAAATAAAAAACACTAAAATATTAAAAATAAAGTAAACTAATATATCTATTGTTTTTTATTTACAAAAACTCACGATTAGATACCGTTGGACATCAAGATCTATGAAATTATGATACCCTAATTGACTACTGCACCGAAAAGGTCCAAAATTTTAATGATCCTATTAACAAATATTGTTTAAAAATGCTTAAAAATCCACAATACCATGTTACTAGTAATTTTAAATGAAGTTTTATGCGACCTTGCTGCACTAACCAAATTATTTCAAAGAAGTGGTTTAACATGATTCGAAGCATTTCAGTTTGCAAAAGGAACTATAAATAAACTGAAAAGTCAGTATTTGAGTGATGTAGTATATTGGAGTGATGATGTCAAGAAACTTTTACCTCTATCAAACAATAACGTTGATACATCTGCAATTATTCGATTTATTGAACTTTTATGTAAACACTTGCAGAGTAGGTTCCCTGAAGAAGATTTTATAGAGTGGTATGCATTCGATCCTGGTGCAATAGCAAACACTACTAACTTTGAATTTGGGAAAGAAAGTGTTTTAAAGTTAGTACGAAAATATTCTATGTTTATTCCCAATTTTAATAACACTGCAGCAGAGACGATATGTCAGCAATATACCACATTAAAATTTATTGTGGTCGAAAAATACAAAGCTGGTTCAATTCAAACATTCACGGACTTGGTGAATTTCGTTTTAAAAGATGACCAATTCAATGAACTGAAATTTTTACTAGACATTAGCTCAACATTTCTAGCATCAAGTTGCGATTGTGAACGTGGATTCAGTTTAATGAATTCTATAAAAACTAAATCTAGAAATAGAATTGAAATTAATAATTTGGAATGCTTGATGCGAATAAAATCACATTTATTGTCTCAAAAAAATATAGATTTAGATGAAGTTTATCAATATTGGGCTAATGAAAAAGACAGACGTGAAAAAATGCCGTAGTGGACATTCCGTCGCTTAATATTATATATTTTCTTTTATAAATCCAAATAATTAAATTTAGAAAGAATATTATAAAATATGTACCAGTAACGGGGCGTGGAATTTTCAACTGTGGAAGCACTATAAAAGGAAACATTAGCTTGCTTTGGCTTTCCTTTTCTATTGAAATTTTTGTTAAATTCGACAGTTAAAACTGTTAACATCTATTTCTCAAAGTAGTTTTAATTCTGTTTAAGCAGAAAAACGATCGCTCAACTGAAATAGTTGCTATAGAGAAGTGGTATTATCAATTAACAAAACTTAGACTATTCATTAAAAGAGCTGTGTAATTTTGTTTCAATTAAAAATAATAATATTTCGCAAATACTTTTTTTGTTATTAAAATTTCAATCTGAAAATATAACTTCAATTAAGTTCTGATTTTAAGAAAGCAATGTAAAAAAAGTGTGTATATGAATTTTCCATATTAATGTTGGAAAATACAACGTACATATACGAATTATAAAATTTTATTGAAAAATGCTGATTACATCCCACCCCGTTTTATTGTTGTTATTAGTAGATCAAACATTGGTTTACCATCCTTAACAATTAATAATTTTTCCTCAAAACTTCTAGCAGAAAATTATTTGTTCTTTCAATAACACAATTACAATTTTCTATTATAATTATTTATAAATAATAAAAAACAAAATGTTTAAATTTTTAAATTTGTTAACAAATTAATTGTTTCAAAACTGCATAAAACAAAATTATGGCTGAAAATAAACAATGTAGCATTCAGTAACAAAAACTACAGAATTACTTAACACATATCAATACCACTCTCTAAAAAAACCCAAAACTACATACATTATTTATATAAATATTAATTCTCATTTAAGTCAACAACCACAATAATGCATAAAATTAATTCATTCCCTGCTATTTTTTTTATTTGTAATTTCATTTTCTGTCATGCGATACTTTGTTGTTGTTTCCCTGGATAATCTATTTTCTATCAGATATTTTCTAATTATATCAGGTAGATTTGGAATGAATATCAGCAACTCAATCAATTTTTTTCCTTTTGATTTTTTTTATTGTCGCTTCTCTTATTATTTTGTTGCTGTTGCTAAATAGAGACAGTGTGTGTTGAGTGTATGTTGTATACCTATATATTGTAAATGAGGAGAATGATATTTAATTTGTCATTATAATTATTATGCAATGTATAATTGTTATAGCTATATTGGTAAAAGAAGAATGATTTTTAATAGGCATTATTTTCAAATATTTTAAATTTGTGGTTGTTGAATATCTCTTGTTGTCTTGTATGATTGAAAGAATAATAGAAAATAATGATGTTTATATAGGCATTATTTTCTAAACATACATAATGTAGTTAATATTATTCTATGCATAGTTTAATTAAAAGGCCCACATTTCGAAAGGGAAAAGGACCTATAAAGTTGACCTACAGATTTATTTGTAGGATCAACTGTTAAAATAAATAAATAAATATTCTATGCATATAATATTTGCTTGAAACTTTTTTTCATTCGATTTGAATTTTTGTAGTTAAGTAATTTTTATATTAAATTAAATATATATTTTATATTCAGTTGTAAAAAATAATAAATAATATTTTATTTGGGGAAGCACTCATTCAACTCAATATATGGACGCTTCGTGCCTGGTATGTACATTATGAAATGTAAATTGAATAAATAAATGAAGTATTAATATGCATTAGTTACTAAGTCAATATGTAGCTTTAGCTATAAATATGAATTATATACGAAAAAATATATAATAAATTAAATATTTAATTTTTTAATTTTTGTTTTAATTAATTTTTATGCAAATTTTCCGCTCACTAAATCTTGTTCTGTAAATTTACTGCTCAAGCCGCACATTTTCCGCTCAGATATCTAAAAAATTAGAGGGAACGTTGGTTACGTATAAAGTTTTTCAATTATTTTTTGAAATTAATTTGGCGTACATGTTCGTTGTCATTAAAAATAAAATGGAACTTTGGTACTATGTTTAATTTTACAATAGATGTAGTTTTTCACATTTAAATTGGCTGCTATACCCATATAATGTTATCGTCTATGCCTTCTTGTAGATATTATTGTAAAAAAAAATCCCTTGAAGCAGTTAGGATGGCAATCGTTCAGTCTGGAAATTATAAAAATGGACAATATGATCATATTAATGTGATTGTATTTTATTTATCCCATATATTTATACTTCTTTAGTGGGCAAATTTATTTGCATTTTTGTATTATCTATGTACCACAGGACGTTAATAATTTATTTTTAAATATTTAACAATCCCTTGATTGATTGCCGTAAAATATAAAATTGTATATTAATTATTATTTCTATTTTTTATTTTTGGTTTGTTGGTATTTAATTATTTTAAATGTCTTTTTTTATTTTTGGTTTGTGAAATGTGTAGCTATTTTAAATGTTTTAAGTATTCACCATCCTTTTGCATATTTTTATTTTTGACTAAAATTTTTCAAATTTAAACTAACAAAATTTTAATATTTTTGTAGTGTAATAAATTTACTATTCATCTATTCTTGTTGTTTTACTCCCCACGTCGTTCATATTGTGTATTATAAAATATAAGATGTATTTTAATTCGTTTATATAGCAAAAACGTTTGTAGTCACAATTTTCTTATAGTCAACAATTTTTTTGAAGGAAAGTAATAAACATCATAAGTTCAAGCAATCGATGTCGTTTATAGTCACATTAAAATATAACGCCAATTTTTTCAATAAAACAAAAAAATAAGTCAAAAGTGAATTATTTGTAGTAAAAACTGATTTATATATTGTCTTTTTCTGTTCTTTATTACAAATATGTGTATATTTTGTGATTACATAACAGAATTGATATTTATGAATAAAATAAAGTTTAAAATGTAATTGGTACGGAAGTTATTTTATTGAATTTAAGTTTGTTTATAAAGATGCAATTTTTTATTGACTACGCCTATAGTCACAAAACGATTAAAGTCAGAAATATTACTGAAATTTAGCGAATGACTATAATCGTGTTTTACTGTATGTATATATTTTTTTTAAATAGCATAATATGCAAATATGAATTAACATTTATTATAATATCATTTTTGAAGAGTATGATCTAATCTAATTTTTGTTTTTCTGTTTTGGTTTAATTTTTTGTTTGTGTTTTTGTTTTATTTTTTTCTATAACTTTGTGTGTTTATTTAAAATGACAGAATTTTTATGAAGCCTTTTTAAAAATTGCCAACTTGGAAATACTGTATTATATATTATAAGATATATTATTAGAGTTACGGAAACTATAATAATGTTGTATGAAGGAAATAATAATGTTAATATTATATTAATTTGCCTTAATAAATAATATAATAGTTATAGTAGATACTCGCATTAATAAAGTATTGTTTTATGATATAACAATTATTACTTCAGGCATCCTTGAATTTGAAGTCGCTTATTCTCTACAAGGTACATAAAATTTCTATCTGATTATATTATTATGTGAAATAGTAATAAACACAGTTTTGTTAACAATAAAATATTTTAGTTAAATAATTTAGTATATAAAAAATAGAAAAAATATCTAGTTGGTGTTGTGTACTATGGTATATCACAATGCAAGAAATTTCATCATTTTGAAGTTTTTTTGGATTTTTAATCACTATATAGCTTCCTTATTTAAATTAAAACAATCAATTATTGTGTAACAAAATTTAATGGGGAGAAGAATTTCACAAAAATAATATATTCAGTTTCTGAACATAAAATAAGCTGTAATTCTGAAATATCAACCAAAATATCAAGATGGGCATACAACAATACCCGACTTTACTTTAACTTTTCCAAACAAATAATTTTTCATTTTTTCTTTACCCTAAAAAATTAAATTTAATTTAATTTAAAAGACAAAAATTTAATAAATTTTTCTTTATTAAAATAATATATTATTACAAAACTATTTTACAACACCACGAGTAATTATAAAAAAAAAAAATCGAACCGGTTATAGAATTCCATAAATTTATTCACCATTTTGGCATTTTACAAACAAATTTCTCAACAGGTTTTCTATTTCTTTTCGATCTTCTTAAGGCCTTACTTTTATTGTTTTTATCATTTTCATTATCAGTAGTTATTGTACTGTTTACACTACTATTCAAATCACTTAATGTATCTTCATCTGTATCACAATATATTTTATTCATGTTGTTGGTATTATTTTCATTAGAATTACAATCTGATTTATTTGTCATATTTCCAAAGTTTTCAATTAATTTTTCTCGTAATTTTCCGCTATTTAGAATTTTTAATTTATACATTTCCAATAATATTAAAATGCTTATAATTATCATTATAACCATATGTAATTTAATAATATTATTTAAATTATCTTCACTATAACCTGATTCTATATCAAGATATTTATAATATAATAATGTGAAAATGTTCTTCTGTATTGTATCCCAAATAATTGTTGAAAATTCAAAACAAAGGATACAAAGAATTATTTCAATAAATAATTGTACAGAAATATTTTTGATCCTTTTTGAATATTTTGTTAAAAATTCACGTTTATCCCAAAGTATAAGTCCAATAGTTAATTGAATTATGAGAGTAGAGTGACAAGATATTGGATTGATTGTAATTAATTGCTGATGTGCTTGTTCGTTTTGGTATTTTTTAAGATATTCAAATGACCAGGATCCGGATTGTGATTTTTCAATTGGTAAATGTTTTTTGTATGCAATTGACTGATCGATAATAAGAAAAGTTTGTAAAATACACTTTGATATAAATCCTATTACAATTGATAGGAGTACAGCCATAATTTTTATAAAAAATAAATTATTATATTTTCTATACGAAATTTTGTTTTAAGTTTTTTTAAAAAAAAAAAAATTTAAAATAAAAAATAATTTTTTTTTAATTCTGGATATTGAATTGAAGTTTAATACAAATATTTTTATATATTATAAATTTTTCTTTGGTATTGCGACATATTATTTTTTTTTTATTTTAAATTTTATTTTTTTAAGTTTTGTTTATTTCTATTATTATTACTAGTTGTAAAACCCGCCCTCTCAGTCTCAAGACGGTGTTCTAGATTTGAAAAACTTTGGTCATTCGTTAGATCACCATCTACCACAGCTAAATAATAGATATATGGATTTAACATTTTGGGTTAACTTGGTTGCTAAATTTTATACAAGAGTTTATAACATCTGATTGGCTTTTATGGGGCAAGATGGGTAATGTTTTGCTGAAATTTTCACCTAGAATTATGAGCTTTCCACCAAAAGGTATAGATTGAGGTAAAAAGTTCATAGCATAAAAATTTAGTTATTAGTAAAGCAAAAATTCAAATAAATTTTATTCAATTGCCAGTTAGTTATATTAACCCTTTTTTTATTCTAGAATGAATTATAAACGAAACGAAGTTTCATAACATAATTATTTTGATAGAAAACCTTTAAAAAATAAAATTGGAATCCAAAATTATTATTCATACTATTCATAACTTCATACAACATTTACAATAACAACAACTTAATCATATGAAATAAATAAAATATACAATATACATAATATATATATACAAATAAACTACTATATATACATATTTATTAATATACATGCGCTAAGTTTACAATATTCATATTAAATATCATTAGCTATATTTTGACCTGACTGAAAACTGAAAAAGAATAAAATATATATCACATACATTTTTATTACAATAACAATTTCTTTATAATATGAAGTAAAAATAACATACAGTTTTTTTTTCTTTTGATTTTACGTTTTCATTAGTTTCTTCTACTTGAATATTCTTTATTATTATTCAACGAATTAGAATTGCTAGTGTTCGTACTTTTTGTAAATTTTATATATCCATATATTACACACTACTGCTACATTTTCAATATTTCAGAAACATGAATGATTTTTTTTTTTTCAAATAATTTAACAACAATACTTTTCTGTGTAATAATAGAATACGGTAATAAAGTAAAAGAAAGTTTAAATTGAAAAAGCATTGTTATTTTTATTAAGATTATATTTTGATACCTTTTATTTTATTCATACTCAAAGATTTTACTAATTTTCTATTTAAAAAAACTATATTGGCCTAACACTAAAAAAAATTTTTTTTTGATATAAAAAAACCAAACAGAAAGAGAAGTACTAAAAAAATATGGACAAAATGTTTGTATTTTTGTATGGGATACTCACCGCCATTTAATTCTAATTCGTTGTTATTATTTCATTTCATTGGAATTTAAAATCAATTCTAGAATATACACATCTACATAATGTCTCAATTTTCATTATGCATATGCATACACAGTACAATACACACTAAGTATTTTTATTTTTTTTTATGAAGGGATAGGGCTTGGTACATAAACAAACTCAGCAGAGAAGAAAAATTGTTGTTTACTTTACGTTTTCTGTTGTTTATTATTTTGTTTTTTTTTTTATTTTATTTTGTTGTAGCAAACGGTTGCTACCGCACGTTGGCAGCAGGATTCTTACGTTTTATTATTATTATTATTTTTTCTTTATTTAGTATATAGAAGGCTTTATATTTGTATTACGTTATTGTTTATATAGTTTAAACATTTTTTTTTTCATTTTATGTGCATTTTTATAATTCTTTTTTTTTTATCTCTTATAATAAGAGTCTAACGGTATTTATTAAACTTAACAAAATTTCAATTTTTATTTTTATTTTCTTATTTTTTTGTTTTTTATTTTATTGCATTGATAGTGCATTTATATTTTTATTTTTATAATATTTTTTTTTGTTTATATTTTTATTGTTTTTCTTTATTTTATTACTTTCTTAGTATAAACAAATTCTGTCTTAGAAAATAAAACTAAGGTCAGGAGTGCACAATTTTTTTTTTTGTTCATATAAGGTTACTTATTTTTAAGTTTACATAAATATTGAAATATGAGATAAGGAAATAATTTCTATGGGATTTTTGTCTTTGAATATGAGTGATCTAATATGGTTTAATGATGAGCATTGATTAAGTAGGTGAGTAATGGTTAGTGGAAAATTATTACAAAATTTATATATGGGTTGCGGTTTGTTTTTAAGTAAATATGAATGTGTAATGTCTGTGTAGCCCAAACGAAGTCTAATAAAACATTTGTTCATTATGATTTGTGGTGGAAGTTGGTAAGTGTATTGCTTTTCCTACTGAATTAATGTTTTTGTGTTGGTGATTGTAATTACTCCGTTCAATTTGAAAACTTTCAGAACTTTCTGCGATGCTATTTTGCTTATTGTTTTTTTTTCTAAATGGCATTAAATTGTTCAGTGGATATTTTACTGCTCGCGAGAACTCCTTGAAGTTCAAAAATGCTTGCACTATTTGGGAATAGTCCATGTGCCAGTGTTGAGCCATACTCATTCACTATCGCAAATGCTACCCCATATTTGTTCTTTGAACCGTCGGAAATCAGTAACTTCCGGTTTCTTTTGGTGAATGGTTTCACTGATTCTGAGTATATTTGGTTTTTTCAAAAATATTCAAGGGTTTAAAATTATGTGGGATCTATTTTGTGATACCTCATATATGAAAGATTTCCTTCTTTCGCTTTTTCAACCTCCTAGAACCGAACAGGCATTGAATTGTTTAAATTTTTCAAAATTGAAACTTCTTTTGATTCCCAAGCATTTTCAATAACGTTCCTAGTCTCAATTTTGAACCGACTACATTCTTGTCATACTTTATTTTTCATATAATACCAATGGATCTCAATTACATTGAAATCAGGACTCTAAGGTGGCCAATCTAAAACACTTTACCCCATAAACTTCAAATACGATATAATAATAGCAATGTGTATCGCCTTGTGTATCGGTGCAATATCTTGTTGTAGCACAAAATTTCAGTCTATCAAATAGTCATCAAGGAATAGCACTCTAAGATGATAGAGATTAGTACTTAATGTGACTTTTGTCGGTAGTTTAAACAAGGGATATTTTCCGTAATAAAGAAATATTTATTAGACATATCTATTAGATTCCCCACCATTCGTGGGTTTTGTTAAATTTTATAACCCTTTTATTTTCTTTTCAATGCTGTGGAATGATAATTATCTTCCGTATGTATCATCTAGGAAAAATAAACATTCATCAGTCCACAGAAAGGTTTGGCAAAATACAGGAGGGTTATCTAGATCTTCTTTAGCAAATTATAATCTAAGGTGCTTATTTTTTTCAGAAATATATGAACTTCTTTTGTGCAGAATATGTTTTTATAGTTATATTTGTGGCCGCTATTATTGTCGAAGTTTACTTTTATTGAAATTTTTCAGGACCTGTTTCATAGTTATATGCTAGGGTTCATTTTAACAGCTTCTAATATTTGTGCATATTTTTTCTTTGTTGTCTTACGTTTTCGTTCTTGTTTTCTAATATTTTTCTGTCTTTGTTTTTTTGTCACGCACAGGTGAAATGTTTAAATCCAACTTTATTGTGTCATGGCGCATATACCACCAGAAAACATTGACGACAAATCTTAGTACCTTTGAATCTTAGTACCTAGAAAATTTTTATATTTCAATGTTAGCATTGCTTCAGTTCCCTACAGCCCCTCCTCGTAAATTTAAATTAGCCTAATAACAGCTTTATACACTGCTTTTTTATACTCTAAAGACAATCTGGATACCAATTCATATGTAGTCAGCTTCATGAGACATACATTTTTTTTGTTACAACCCTACGAGCAGAACCGAATAGCCTGCTGGAAAAACTATGATTTATTGATATTTTAAATAGGATTTTTTCTGTATAAATTTCAAAAATATGTCCTTCTTTTGCTTCGTCATTTATTTGATTATTTTTGAAATTATATTAAATTTAGCCCGGAACATAAGATGATAAAAACGAAAAAAAAAAACAGTAAAATATTTTAATTAATTTTTATTATTACTATCCTACATTTACTAATAGTTTTGTCCTTGAAATTCAATCATTCTGTATTTTAAGGATTTAATTAATATTTTTTTTCTTTGATTATATTTTTGTTTACTTTAGATATCATATTACAAGATCCATCATGTTATTAAGTAAATTTATTGCCAATGTGTCAAAATATTAAAAAGAAATTAAACAAAAAAATGTCTTCTTTTTTTATTGATTTTTATCCAATAAATCACAAAACAAGTTTTGATTACATCTAAAATCCTTTTATCCTTAAAAATAATTTTCTCCATTCAAATTTGTTAAGGCAAAGTGAATATTTACTTAGGCTGCAGTTATATCGATAGCTACGTAAAATTAAAAAAAAACTTGTCGAGTTATTAGAAATGGGATAATAATAATGTAGTCTTCTTTGTGTTCGTAGCCTTGAGGTTAATTGAATTATCTTTCAAATTGGTATTAGAAAATATATATAATGTTCATATTTTAGTTACATCATCATATCTGTCAATGACAAGGATATTGTTTTTCGGTATAATAAAAAACAAACTACTCTAAATTAAATTGAATCTGTTAGGCCTATGAAAAGTAGCCGATGATTCTTCCTTTATCTTATTTTTACATCAGACTGTCCAATATCATCGAGCGTTGTCAATGCTACTTTTTCTACTGATACAGTTGTCCTTGCGGTGCATTTCAATCTACATTTAAGTACCATAAGACTTAACAATAGCTTACTTGATTTATAAAACTGGCTAAAAAAAATTAAGAATCAAACCCAATGAATTTTAAAATGTCGATATTACTATCTTTATCAACCGTAAAGGAAGTTACCGGCATGTCATATTCATTGCAATAATACAGAGTTGGTACACGCTTGAGTTGACAAAGTATTTAGACATGCACTTCTTGGAGAACCAACATTATCAATAAACATAAAAAAAGTAGAAAAGCGGGTAAGGATTAAGTTCAATCAACTTTACTGGGTAATAGAAAGTTTCTCCAGACTATCTCTAAGGTATAAATAAACACTATATAAAGCTTTTATTAAGCGAATCTAAATTTACGGAGTGGAGCCGTGGGGAACTAAAGTAATTCTAACATTGAAATATATAAAGACTTACATAGTCAATGGTCTCTGGGACATGCGCAATGACAAAAACTGGATTTAAGCATTTCACCCGTGCGACCCTAAGCGCAGAATAATATTCATATCGTTTGAAGTAAAGTCAAGTCAATGTGAATTAAAAAAGTTTACGATCAAGTCAATGTGAATTAAAAAAGTTTAAGAATTTACAAGAGATTTACTTGAGCCTCCAAAAACATCTTAATTGAGATAAGACAGAGAGTGCATTCTTGCTTTAGTTCAATGTCAACCTGTCTTCAATATTGCACTCAATAATATTTGTTAATTGTTTAAGATAGTTGGGAGATTCAGAAGTAAATATTGTACTAGCGTACGACCAAATGACTGTTTCTCAAAGATACTTGCTTGGTGCTTACAGCTTCTAAAAAATATATCTCTGTTCAAAATGCATAACATCTTAAGTCGGCTTAAGCAAAAAATGGGATAAAATGATTTTTTAAAAGTATATTTTCTACTTTATATCTCTTTTGTAACGAATTTTGTAAGGGGACATGTTTGAGTTCGTTTTTAAGTCGTTTAGTAATATATCTAATAGACAGATAATACAACAGATATAATGGTTAATATTTTTTTTGTTCCGAGTTACTCCTCATGGGAGTATAGGACATATTTCTCCACTGTACTCTGATTCGTGCAATGATCTTGATTTCCTTCAATGTTTGTCCACAGCTAGCTAATTCAGCTGTTATGGTTTGATTACAGCTCATAATTGGGTCTTCCTGTCCATCTAATGTCTCTAATACTCTAATGCCATTTTCTGCGCTTTGCCAGTTTATATACAAAAACAGTAAAACAACATGGATGAAATCAAATGTCCTTTTCGCCCTTTAACGATAAAATACGCTATTAAGGATATATATTTTACGAAAGCTGGAAATACCAGTTATCCTTGAAATGTAGTCATTTGGTCATAGGTGTGTATAATATTTATTTCGGAAGAGCCGATAGTTGTACAGAATAAAGTTATAAACAAAAATAATGAAAATATTCTTAAACTGTTATCCATTTATTAAATTTATCGGATTTTGTCGGATTTACTATTCTTGATCATTCTGTCGTACCTAATAAATTTCTTTCAATAAATTTAAAATTATTTTTCGATATAAATTTGTAAGACATTTTCATAATAATTGTTTTTCTTTTTAGAATATTAAGTGTCTATATTGTGTTTAATATACTTTTAAATATGCCACCTAAATTATTATAACAGTTATATTATATTTTAATACCTAATTACAATCAAAATAATTTATACGCCTACTTAAAGCAAACACTTTTTCCTTTTTGTTGTTTTTCCTAACACAGAAAACACTGGAAAAACTTATAACCACCATTTTTAACATAAACTCTAATGGTTCTCTTTCTCTTAAATCAAATTGTAAAAAAAATAATAGCTAGATTGGAATTTTTTCTTGTGTTAACTTAGAAAGTTTACACAATTGAAATAAAAATTAAAATAGAAAAGTTTTCTCAAGGTTTTCTTATCCTTAGAGAGGAAAACTCAATTTTAGAAAAATGTAAATAAATTATCGCCCACCAAAATTTTTCATTTTTTCTGCAAAGCTATTTGCCTTCCCATACTTTTAAAAAGGTAATATTTTTACAATTTGTCATTTTAGGTGCCTAGACATAAAAAATTAAGAAATTTGTGGGGGTGAAAATTAATGTATTAATAAGGATCGAAAATATTTTTGAATTTGTGAGGCAGGATAAGCCAATTCTAAAATATTTAAAAATAGATTGTAAATAAATTATTTTGAGATTAACGGAAAGCTATTTACGATTCCCAAAATCCAAAAAATAATAAAGGTTAGAGAATTAAGACCAGTTAAAATAATAAAATAAAAGTAAGTGGAAGTATTAATCAGTGTTGAAATATTAATGTAAGAGAAATAATGAAATCAAAATAATAATATTGAAATGTATAGGTTAAGTTAAGATATATGGGAACATTTGGCAACTGTAACAAAAGACAATAATTCGAAAATGGTTAATTTTAGAATTTTACAGTCGCGTTCATAATGTTGACATAACTCGTGCGACTAATAGTATTGATGTCCTTCAGAGATTGCTAAACATTGCGCAACTTGAAAAAGTTGTTAAATGTCCAAGTTGTTAAGCGTCCAGTTGTTAAATGTCACTAACTGTTCATTTTGCTAAATGTATTTTTGTTAAATGTGTCTGTTGTGAAATGTTCACTGATTGAATGTGCAGTTGCCAAGTGTACCATACCCAAGATAGATACTATCGTCGCAGTGACATCTCTATTTACCCTGAACCAACACAAAATTAATATAAGAGAATTGAAAATGTTTTAACATGTAAAAAACAATGTAAATTTACAATTTTAGGTAATATAAAAATTTCTCTGAACCAGGTCATTTCTGCAACCTAGAAAAACCACCAACAAAAACAAAATTAAAAACAATAACTAAAAATAACCCCAGTAACCAAAGTACCTGATGTCATAACAAGTTTTTGTCAACATATTGTTAGAAAATTTAAATAATTTTAAAAAATGTAAGCACAATTTGTCGACAAAATTTGTTACAAAATTGTGGTTGTAAAGCCACTCACATTTTTTCAACAAAATGTTGACAAATATTTGGCATGACAATTTTTGGTCAACAATATCTGACAATTGGATGACAGGCTTTGCAAGTCTTTTATATATTTTTATGTGTAATAGTATTCTATTCATCAGTCTATTCAACACTTTTGAGAATCGGTATTGTTTTGACATTTTTTCTATTATGAAAAACACAACAAAGTTTAATTTAAAATATAAATGAATTTTGGGATTAAAAAACAATTGAAAGAGAACTTGTTTTTTAATTATTTTTATAAAATAAATTATTGATAGAATAAAATATGTAATATGTATATAAAAAATAAATTGTTTTTATTATTAAAAATCCACCCCTAAATTACTGAAAAAACTGTCCTGTCTGGAAAAAAAAAAAAATTGTGAAAATTGTCCACAAATTGATGACAATTTATTCACAAATTGTGGACAAAATAAACTACAAAATGATGACAAATTATCAACAAAATGTTGACAAATGTTTTGAAAAAATTGTCAACTAAATTGTGTCAAATGGAGTCAACCCTACCGACCTTTTTTCATCAAAAACTGTCACAAAATGTTGTCGACAATTCACCAAAATTTTTCAACTTTTAGTGACATATTGTCACCTTTTAGGGACATTTGGCTGCTCGGGAAGCCAATACAATTTACATTTACTATGTTTAATAGTATAAGCAGAATTGGGGGACTAGCTACAGATACAGTTACAACTTCTGTAAAAAAAAAAAGCCTCATACATTTTTGTATCGGGAATTGTGTTTATGCCAGCGATGTATTCATCGCCAGTAGTTGTATCTGTCGCCAGTCACCCAATTCTGTTTATACCATAGGTGGGATATAAACAATTTTCTTTTGTTGAAAATTTACCGATAACCATTTTTCGTGTGGCCTTTTTTTCCGGGCCGGCGATTTTCAAATGCGTACACATTTCTTTGTGAGCAATTTTCTTTGTGGGCAATTTTTCATTTTTCGCTCGTTCAAGAACCATGTATTTTTGTATTTGTATTTGTTAAACATGTATTTTTAAAATTGTTAAATAAATAAATAAATAAATTATGGGGATTTGAAATTATTCAATTTAGGTTATTCAAGTGAACATTAAAATATAGGTATGTATGTGTGTGTATAGATTGATCATTTTTTGCATTAAATTTATTTTATTTTTATTATTATGTACATGAGAATAATAATATACAACTAACTTTTGAGCCCTTTGATATGTAAGTCATTTTTGCATTAAATTATGAATCAAAATTTTATTGTAATTACATACATACATTTTTTTTACAAAAAAAAAATATAAGATTGTTACATTTATGAATATTTTAGATATTGTAGTGTAAAATTGCAGTACCGTACTTAATTAAGCACGAAAAGGAGATAAAAAACACAAATTGTTCTATCGAATCAATTTAGGTACCCAAAATACAAAGAAAATATACATTAAAAACTAATTTGATTTAAGTTGGAGAGAGCCCAGCAGTGATGTGTCAGTGAAGTACACTGTTTTTTGAACTTTTTCCTATTAATTAAATGTGCAGTCTTTTATAGTCCTCCTAATAGTTATTCTGGCTACTTCAACTACATTCAAATCTTTTTCAAAACTGCACGGATAACTTATTGATATCCTGGAAAAATTTATATAACCTGAAGCTTAGCTGTACCTTTTGGTAACTCGATCGTGATATCACTATGAATATTTTCCATAATTTGTTTAAACCCTCGTATAAGCTAGAATTCATATTTCCATACCGCGTATTTGAAAATATAACAATTAGAATTTATATTTATTTAATTTGACAAATAAATTATAAAAATAATAACAGTTAACGTTAGCTATTTAAAAGCCAATTAAAATGACATTTTTATAAAGTTTTAAAATTTATAATAAACTTTAATTTTCATTAAAAAATTTTAAAACATTTTTTATTCTTTAATTTCATTAATTTATAAATTCTCAAGAAATAATAATATATTATTATTATGAAAACTTTTAAAGGAAATAAAAATATATTTATTTATTTTCTTTTATTTCGAATTATACAACATTACGTAAAAAGCACCATCTGTTATCATAATTTAAAAACATTAACTGTCATTATTGATTTGTTTTATATAAATTATATAATTAATACCAAAGCACTTCAATCAATTTTAATAAAAGTAGATTTAACGATAATTATAAGAAAAATTAAATTTTGCAGTTGTTCGTATTAACTATAAGATATTGAAAAAGGTAAAAAAAAAACAATATAGCTGTTTTTTAATTTGAAAAATTGCCTGTGCTGGGAGACATTTTTTTTATGTTAATTATAATTCCAAGTCTATATGGGATGAACATTCTAAATGTTGCAAAGATTTGACATACGTAATTTAATTGCATACAACATAATAATATTTTAGAATTTTTTTTAATGATATATGTAGCTATCTACTAATTTTGCCTATCGAGTAACTTCGCCTTAATAATACCATATTTCTATTTCTATTTTTAGTGATAACCAAATCTGTTAACTATATTTTTTATCATTGAACCTGGGAGCTTTCGGTTGGCTACAACTACTTCGGCTACTGCTATTACTACTACGGCTATTGCTACTGCACCACCCAACGTGTTAATTTTATCTATCTTTCATATATTATATTTTAATCGTATTAATCGAATTAGCCTTGAAAATAAACAAAAATATATGTGGGACATTTACTGTATTAGCACTAAGCTGTATAATGAATTACTGTCTATCACAAAATTACATTATACTGATTACATCTAATGATTATTCGTACTTGACAAAATATCATGATGATAGTTTTTACATTTGTTAAACTTTAATACTCTTTATTCAATACAGTATGCTTAAGAACTAACTAAAAATATATAAGAATATTAACATGTGCTTTTAATGTAGAAAGTATAATACAATAAAGCAATATGCCAATAAGAGGCAAATATATACAATAAACAAGATAAGAGACATATATATCAAATAAGAGACAAATATCTAATGTCATTAACTATGACATAAAGTGCATTGATTATTCCCAATTAGCAAATAGAGCATATTTTTCCAACAACATTATACTCTTTATTACAATTACACAGGGCTGGCGAAAATAGCAAGAAACTGAAATTATTACCTAACATATTGCTACAGTCGCAGATATTTGAATAGAAATCAGAAATTATGCAAGCTAGCTATACTGTTCTTCTAATGAATTTAATTTTATTTTTATTTATTTATTTATTTTATCAGTGGATATTTGAAATGAAGTTATAAATAATCTTGATTTAATTTTAGAAAGAATTGTTTTAAAATATACGAACTAGCATTTTCCCTTCATTTTAAAGAGATTTAAAGATGTAGAAAAATATTAAAATAAAAAATAAATTCAGAAAATATTGGTGGTCTGCATTTCGGCAATAAATTAAACAGAAAAAGAAGAGACAGGTGTATCTGATTAGCCATCATACAACCATTTAATTAAATAATTTAATTATTGTCAGTATTCGGTTCACCAACAATTATTATTAACTTATTTAATTTAAATATAACTAAAAACAAAAACAACTCATTCAATAACAGCGGTGTTTAGATGGTCAGTGAACACTCCCTGAAAGCTCCCATAAAAGTGTTATAGAGATCTCATAAAGCTAATTGGATGCCCATATTCTATAGGTTACAGGCCAAATTTCGTCTATATCTTTATTTGTTTTTAATTTAAAATTTTATGAGTATTGGCGGTGTCTCAAAGGGTCAGTGAACACTGTCAGTTTTCACTGAAATCCATGTATTTGTTGTTGTGTAAAAAGAATAAAAAAAAGTTAAAATGGTTTTAACTTAACGTCAGTTTTTCGATTTCAATCGTTCCAAGTTTCATATCCAACGTTTCGAATCTTAATGTCAAAATATACAGCATAACCATATAAAAAACACAGAAAAAAGCGTATAAGAGAAGCAATATTTGAATTTTACATTTGAATTAAGGCATTTAATAATATAAACATGTCATACCTATTCTTCCTTAAAACGAACCAAACAAATAAAAATGCTGCAATTTCTAAAAATTATTTTTTATTATTGTTTAAGTTTCACTTCCAATTGTGACATAAATGATAATTTTCAGTTTTCGCCATCTGTAAATTTTTCATTCAAAACTGATCGTTTAGATACCGCCAATACTCTTGAAATTTTAAATTAAAAACAAATAGGGAAGATATAGACGAAATTTGGCCTGTAACCTACTACATATACCACAGGCGGAAGCCAACCAGATGTACACAATTTACAAACTACTCAACAACGATTTCCTGACATTGTGACACAAAATATATGTTCTGTACAATCAAACCACCCAATAAATGGTAATTTGTATTCAAATGTTGATTTATTGCAACGAATGCAATTGATGCGTTTGAAACCACCACCGCCATATTCAGCTAACCGGCTAAGTTCCACTTCCACACCGGATTTAGCAGTTGCAGCCAGTTTACGTACAACTCCATTAGGATATCGTGGAAATGCTTATGTATCTGGATCTAGTCCAGACCTTGTATCCACTCGAACTTTTTTAAATACTCAATATCCATCTCCCATACAATATTCATATTTAAATTCAATTGGACATTCTCAACCATATTTACCAGGAACGTATGATAATTTGAATATGATTGAAGAACAACCACAAGCTATTTTGTTTCAAATGAAAAAGGGTGGTGCGACAATTGCACCATACGATCAACAAGCTACTACTGCTCCACCACAACCAATGTGTCGTCATCAAAAAATTAACTTGCAGCAACAAAATGAGATTTCATCCAGCAACCTTTTGCACAAATCTGCAATAAATGGTTCCATAGAACCAATATATGAAAATGTGCCTTTTCCATATAATTCAAATTCTTCCGTAAGTAATAATAACCAATAAGGTAATTTTACCAATAATGGTACAAATGCAACATCTGAAATACGAAATCGAACTTCAAGTATTCAATCAGCACCAAGTGAAACACAAGGAATAATCGAAGCAACCAATTCCAACATCTTGGTTAATATTAATCGACGCCAATCTAATGAATTTGTACGTCAACAGCAACATCAGCCTCAGTTACAACAAAAATATTTATCAAATGACGAAAAAACTCCAGTGTCATCCAATTTTTCCTTGCAGCAAAGTCATGAACATGACATTCATATTCAACCACAACAGCTTTTATTACAACAACAACAACAGCATCATCAACACCAAATTCATCAAAATCAACAACAGCTTACCAATATTCACATTGGGGTTACTACAAATACTGGAACTACCTCATCTGAGTTTTTGCATCCGCAACTAAATTCATCAAAATATCACAATAATCATGAAATTGGTTCTAATAAATTAGAAATACCTCATTCAAAACATCAATCCCCTTCAGCTTCATCTTCTTTCTTAAATTCGTCTAGTATATCTACTTCGACAATTAATAATACAGCTTCATCAAAAATTATATCAAATGTGTCTACAAATATTAAGGAAAAACGTAAAAAACGTTTGGGGTATTTTAGTTGGACGAAGTAACAAAAACTCATCCAGTAATTCTGATAAAAAAAGTGCAACTCTAGGTCGCGAAAAGACAAAACATAAACAAAAAGAAGAATTAGCTCATGAAGAATCAAATTTACGTCATCGTTGGTCGACTGGTTTGCCAAAATTACAACCATTGTCAGCTTCGTACAGCAAAGATAAATTGTGTCAAATTTTGGACACAAAATTAAATGATTCACAATTATTTATTGAGTATGAAGGAATACCAAAAAGACGTGAAAGTGGTAGATATGAGTGTGCACTGTTGGAAGAAAATAAACTTAAGAATTCTGATCCAATGTTTTTACCATATGATGACAATCGTGTTCGGATAACACCTACTATGGACAACAGGCATGGTTATGTTAATGCTTCATATATATCGTCTTCCGTTGGAATCAATCAAAGAGTTTATATAGTTGGACAGTCTCCATATAATAGTCAAACTAGACAAATATTTTGGCAATGTGTGTGGGAGACAGATGTTTATTTTATTGTTCAGTTGTCAGATGAAATAAATTATATTCCCCCAACTACTAATAGATCAATTGAATGTGGACAATTTCAAATCTATCAAGAATTTTCTCAATGTACCGACCGATGTAAAACTAGTAAGCTAAGAATTTATCATCAACAAACAAAACGACAAAGATCTGTTTGGCATTTAGATTTTTCTGATTGGGCTGAGCAAAATTGTCCTCGTGATGTTAATATATTTTTAGATTTTTTAGAAGAATTAAATTCTATAAGATCAGCTTCAATAAATGAAGTGCTACCTGGACACAACTCAAACCCTCCTGTGTTCATACATTGCAGAGAAGGTGCTGGTCGATCTGGTATAACATTAGTAGCTGATTTATTACTTTACACTCTCGACCATAATCAGGATCTAGATATTCCTAGAGTAATAAATCAACTAAGACAACAACGAGATAATTTAATACCTTCATTAGCTCAATATAAATTCATTTATGCTTTGTTGATCAACTACTTGAAGAGGACAAGATTAATTTAATTAATTAGTATATTATTACAATAAAATAAGTTAATTTATAAATTAATTTCATCGCATTATAACTTCCATTTATTTAAAATATAATATGGGCATCCAATTAGCTTTATGAGATCTCTATAACTCTCTTATGGGAGTTTCCACAGTTATGCTGAAAACACAATCACGACGAATGAAGAATTTTTCGCATTCATATACAAATCGTGACGAATTACGAATAACCAAAATTTCACGTTCAAAAAATAGATCTAATTCTATTTTACTCGTCAACGAATGCGAATGACATTCAGTGTCATACCAACATAAATTGGTTGAACTTGATGTCATTTGTTTGGTTTTGTTGTTGTCAGTTCAAAATATAAATAAATTAGGTTAGAAAATTGTTTTAATAAAACAACATTTTTAAAAATTAAATTCAAATAAAAAATTGCTCCAAATTGATTTATTGAACTTAAATCACTTACATTACTCCAATTTCCAAATTAAAAATATCCATTTGACAAAGAAATAATTTGGTTTAATAATATTTGTAATATGAATTTAAATAATAACGGCAATTTATTTATTCTGTTTTTGTTTTATTAGCTTTGAAGTGTGTCAAAAAAGCAGTAGCGAATAGTTCGTCGTGATTGTGTCTCTAAGCGCGAAATTTGGTTATTCGTCACTCATCATTCGTCGTGATTGTATTTTCAGCATTATATTAGAAAACTGAATCTTCTGTTCTGAATTTTATAAACACTATTATAGAGCTCTAATAGAGCAAAAAATTATACTTTGGTTCTAAGCCATGTTCTACATCAATGGAATTAGTATTAGGATAACAGTTTTATCATACCTAGATGACAAGTAATGAAAACATGCCGATAAGGCCTCTCCGGTCACATAATTCGATAGTAGTCACTACGATAATAAAAACTATAAACTAACGATTTGGCATGTATTATAAAATTATTTTATACAAAACGTTACACAATAATTTTAATACCCTAACCATAAAATATATTTTAAATCTATAGCTAGGTATTTATATGTAGGTACACTAAATACAAATAAAAATCTAAAAATTAAATTAAAGAACAAATCTAAATCAATTACAACAGCTTAGTAGAAAAAAATAAAGTAGAAAAACGATAAATATTTTTTTTCATCTCTTTCTTCTCATTTTTTGATATTAATTTCATAGGACGCTATATTAATTTATTTTATTGACTTAGCTGTAAAATACTAAAAAAAAAAAATAATAATAAAAACAACGATGATTTTTCATTGAGTAGAAAATGGAATTGAAGAGGATACAAAATTTTGAAAAGAAATCAAAATTTATTGTCATTCTTTCTAGGAAATTAACTAAAAACTTTCTTTTGAAATTATAGTCATCGAGAATAAAAATACATTCATATTTCTTGTTGATTCTTTAATTTTCACTAATACACATACACAATTATTAATATAGCAAATTCACAAATACAAATTCAAAAATTAATAAAAAAAATTCTGAAAAAATTATTGTGAACATTTTTTAGAGGAAAACTTCTTCTTGTTAAATTTGATTAATGATTTTGCATTTATTTATGTCAATTTTAACAGAAATTTAACCATGAAATGAAGGGAAATTAAGAGAGCAATATTAAAATTCTAAATATTAATTTTTAAAGCTTCTTTCGATATATTTTTGGTTGAAGGAAAAATAATTTAAAATTATAATTTTAAATAACTTTAAATAAATTAGTAGTAAATAAAATTTCTTCATTTGTTGTAGGGACGTGTGGTTGCCGTTGAAGAAATTGATGGCTAATAAATGGTGGCTTTTTTATAGTGTCAAGATTCCAAATTGAATCATTCACATTTTAACCAATATGGTTATCGCTGGTATATGGGCAAGACAAGTAGATTATTTTCATCAAAAAAATCAATCAAAAAATTGATGGTTCAGTTTGTCTTACTCAAAAATGTTAAAACCTGAATCTTATGGTCACAGATACTATCTACTAAGTGTATCGTTTTTATTTTGAATCAAGAAAAATCGAATTAAAATGGTAGAAATGAAAGCTAATGAATTCAATTTTATTGTGTTATAATATTGTTTAAAAAACAAATTATTAGTTTATATCTAATATTGGTTTATGATTGGACTTTAATATGGGTTATAGCAAAGAACATATGGAATGTAAGAAGTATCATATGAATAATTTTTAAAATTTTGAACTTTGGTAAACAACAAGGGTACTGCGCTGATTGAAAAGTAACTTTTAATTTATTGAGAGATATTTTTACAATTCTCTTGTTTTATCTCTTTATGAAGAACTCCAATTCAATCCTCTTCCTCCAATTCAATTTTATTTATGCTATATTTTTGTTCTTTTTTTATTGTTTGTTTTTAATGCATGTATTGTTTTATTACAAAAGAGTTAATGCTGGTCAAAATCTAGTTATGTATAAGAGGAGGATGTATGTCGGATAAACCAACGATTAAATGTTTTTGTTGGTTTTTTTTATTCATTATTATGATCTATGAATTGACGAATATAAACAAAAAGAAAACCAACAATTTTTTTTTTTGTCATTATGATTTTGATTAAATGATTATCTGTCAATGCCTCCATATTTTAAAAAATCCTAAAACTAATTTTTACTTCAAAAAAAAAAAAAAAAAATTTTTAAAATAAAATCTTTTTTTACGAAGCAAAAATTAGTTTCAAGGCTTTTTAAATATAGAGGCGTTGTGATTATGAATATAAAAAAAATTTTGTTCTGATGCGTGGTTCTATTAAGTATTAAATTTTGTAATGATGCCGAAATAAAAATACAGATCACAAGAACTAAGAAATAATTGGATTGGAATGGAATTTTAAAAAAAAATTTACTAGTTACCTCTGTGCAATTATACAGTATATTTAAATTGTTAAACACAAAAACTAAATTTTTCCAGTAGTCGTACCAATAGTCGGCTGTAAAGTAAATATATTTTAATAAAGAACACGAACCATTCTGAACTAAGATTATAATTTTGATTATCTTTCGTTAAAATGGCTTTGCAACTTTCGCATTTTATTTTATTCAAAATTTTAAAAATTATGTATCCACCATAGCATTTCATGGAATTTTCTTCAATTATAGTACTACTCATCAAACATAATAATAGATTCCTGTATTGAATCATTTTTGTCTAACTGATTAAATCTGCTATAGATAAATCAGCTAGCTAAAAGTAAATCAGTCCAGTCTTCTTCACAATCAGCTGAATTTGAATGATCATTTAAAAGTCTCGTTGTTAAAATTTAAATGTTACTGTTAAATGATACTGTTAAATTGATTCAAAGAGGGATTAATTTTATTTTAAATTCTCGATCTGACCAATGAGAATACATTTTCAATTGAATCTTGATTAAATTTTGAAACTAAAATAAAATATAAGTTGTCCTTTCCCATCACCTTTCCCTTTGCCATCAAGAGTTAATTTATGTATTGCAAAAGCACTTAATCAAATGTGGATAATCAAAATCATTTCACTTCTTGGGCTGTAGAAAAAAGAAATATAAAAGAAATAAAAAAATACAAATAATTATCGCTTAAATATTTTTAATACACATACAAATATGTTTTGTTATACATATATTATTCTGCATTTATCTGGATGTTTGTAAGTTCGACGGAATACTCCAACACATATACAAATTGCTTTGGTGCTCTTTTTTTAACCTCTGTCTACCATGCTGAACCTTTACAGGAAAAAAAAATACCATTGCATAAAATATATTTTTTTAATTTAATGTTAGTCTTCTTCTCAATTAATAAGGAAAAATAAAAAATAATAACAATAATATAAATAAAACAAACAATTTTTTTGATTTATAATAAGAAGGACTAATAGAAATTTTATCAATAGTTTAACATGGTATAATAACCAAAAGGCAAACAGCATTTAACACAACAAAAAAACATAATGCACTGAAAGGTTATTCTTATTACTTAAAATTATACACAATATGCATACATATTTTTTTTTTTTTGATTTTTTGTTGTTGTTATGATAATGATCATAGCATCATAGTTTTGCTATCGTATGCATTGCCTGTACTATAGTACTATAGGTATATATATATACCTTAGCCAGAAATGTGATGCGATGAAGAGTTAAAATTGTTATTTAGTTTTATTTTTTTTGTTTATTGTTTTTTTTTTTAATATATATATCTATATGATATATAAATTTATGATCGTATATGTATATGTATTTATAATATTTAGTATGTATTATGGGGTTAGGTTTTGGTTCTGCTGATTCGCACATAAAAACAATATAAACCTATACATTTTTAAAGAAATTAAATGAAATTTTGTACATACTATTATTTTTTATTTCTTGTCTTTGTAAATTTATAATTTTTAGGTATATTTGTTTTCTTCAAGTGTGTAGAAATGTATGTTGTAGAGAGTGATGAATTTTTTTTAATATAGTAGGTAGGTATATATAGGTATTGGTTAAACCATATTGATTGTTGCTCTTTTTAATGTATGTTATAAATAATGAATATGTATGAATTTTAACATGAACAGTTCGATAATGAATTTTTTGAAATGAAATGAAATTTTAAATAACCGATCAATGGTTCACAAGTTATGAACCGTTTTGTAAATACCTATTTATTTGCAGTAAATTTTTTTATTTTAATTTTTTCTCCAGCACGAGTTCTTATTTTATTCATCAAAATAAATATTATGTGTACCTACAATATTATTGTTTTTTTACATTTACAATTTTATTTATTTTTATTTTTAAAATTGTTTTCGTTCAAAGTTGTGGCTCATTATAAAATATTTGTTCGCTATAAACTTTGTCACTAAACTTACGCAGCAAATGTTATTGAATGTTAACAGGATTAACTTAATTCTGAATTATACGATAAATTTTCAATGTTGGCAAAAATGATGTCGATAAAATGATCGAGTAAATGACCCGTATAGAGAATAGAAAATTTTGCACCTTACTACAAATATTCTGTTTATATGGTAATTAAAAGCGTAAAATAATACAAAAATAAAGGTATGATAAATTAGTAAGCAAATACGTATTTTTCTTAAACTTGAAATGAAAACTCTAATGAAGTAAAGAATTGCTAGAATTTATTTTGCTTCCGTGATTTATGGCGGGTTACCAAGTTTATAATAATGTTTGAAAAATATAATTTCAAAAAAAATTACTAAATTTCTTAATCTAATTAGATTAATCTAATTTTTAGATTTTTTTAAAAACTCACAAATTCAAAAATTTTCAAATAAATCAAAAGTACTTTTTAGAACTACCAAAAACTTTTTAAAGAGTAATTACAAAATGAACTAAATAAATTAATAAAAAATGAAAAAAAAAATAAAAACAATACCTAGGTACATGCATGAACTAAAAACAAAAATAAAACATAAACAAATGCTGTTCTGATAATTTTCAATTAAAATATTTTGAATAATTTCGCATTTCTATAGAACCAAACTAAATAATGAAAAAAAAACAAACATTTGTTCAACGTCAACCACACTCGTCCCCACAACAAATGAAGAAATTTTATTTATTCTTTAAATCATTCTTCTGACTCTATTCCTTGCCAATGCATATGAAAGTTAACCAAAATTTTTTTTGTTTGATTAATGCCTTAATAATTTATATTCATACTTATCTATTAATAAAAAAAACCCAACAAAAACATTTCAATCATTGCTTTATCCGACAAATATCAGTAACAACACTGATAGATAAATGATAATAAAAATAAAGGTATTTTTTTCTTCTCTCAAATTTTGTCTATTTCCTATCTTTCACATCTTTTTCTTTTCCTCTTGATAGGGTCCCAATATCAGGTGCGTAGTACAAAAAAATGTTTTTAAAAATTTATATGAGATGAGACTAGGACTCGCAATACCGGACCATTTTTCAAAACCGGTATTTCGGTATTGCCAAAACGCTAATACCGGTAATACCGATACTACCGGTATTATTAAGGGCTAAAAATTTTTGAAAAAAATATGGTTTTTGGGCAGCTTTTTAATGGGACTATCAAAAAAAGAAATAAAAGAGCAATACTTTTTTTTTAAATAAAATAAATAACATTCCATTTTTATTAAAATAAATAAAAGAAAATGAACTCAAATCCCAATTCAATTTCATTTTTACATTATTTTTTTTATATATCACAAAATATTAGTCTTCTTTTTCAGTCTTTTCATCGATGAAGTAAACTCTCAAAAATGCTATAGCATTTAATGTTTCATCATTCATTAGCGAACGTATTTTCGTGCAAATCACTCCAGCTACAGAAAAAGTAGCGAACGTGCACGACAGCGAATCAACACGTTTTAGAGGAATGGTCAACAAACAATTATACAATAACTCTCAATATTTTCCTCGAACCTCTTCTTCTTCAAAATAGCTGATTTATTTTCTTAATAGTTTCTGGTAATCTGTTTTACTTTTATTTTGGCTAAATTGTTTAATGGTCGGTTTACTAATGGCCATCTCAAGCTTTTCTTGTAAAGAAATATGGGGTGGAGGCTGTGGTGTATTACTGGCAATATGTGGTGGTGTATACTGGCAATAGTGGGTTGAATTCATGTTCGTCTTCTTCGTTCTGAATAATTTCAACATCATCATAATTTTTTCCCTCATCTACTATTTTCTTATTTCCTTCACAAATGCTCTCCAAGAGCTGGGCTATTTGGTTGACCATAGAAACTTTTGATAAATTTAAGAATATGTTACTTTTGTCGCCATTAGTTAGGTATTTCACCATGCTGGAAATAATCTGTTCTTCCCTCTTAAATTTTTTGATGAAGTTCCGTTAATTCCGATTCACTCTAGTGTTGATTGATAAAAATATAAGTCGACATTGTCACAAGTTGTGAAATTATTATATAATAATTAATGAAAAAACATATATCCACAAGCCGTAATATATGTTTGTATTTATTTATAAATGTGTACTTATAATTTCATATAATTTTTTTTTAGAAAAACTTTAAAAAAATGTTTAACATAAATTGAAAATTATTTATATTAAAGACCAGAGTTGTATGTTTGTAAATGACGCTTTTTGACGATTTTTGTTTTTACTAAAAAAAAACAATATTTTTTCTTTCAATTAAATTGTGAAAAAAGAAAAGAAAAATGGATTAAAAATAAAATGGATGGAAAATAAATTATTAATTTCTTTTAAATTATAACAAAAAAGTGTTTCTAGAAAAAAAATTTCTTGGGGCCACTGAGTGGTTATGTTCGAAAAAAAGTTCGGTATCTTTTTACTCGGGACCCGTTTTTAAACGGGCTGACTTACTAGTTAATAATATTAATTTTTATTTTTCAATACCGAAATAACGGCATTTTAATAATACAATACCGGTGTTTTCGTATTGAATTTTATAGGGCAAATACCGGGATCCCGGTTTCTGTAATACCGGTATTGCGAGCCCTAGATGAGACTTCTTACTATATATATTTTTTGGTTATAGTAACTAACCTGTAAATTTATTATAATTTATCGGTCAGTTATTAACCAACAATGTTCCGTAATATGTAAATCATTGAATGCAAAACAAGATACAAAGACTAACTAGTAGAGCTAATTATAATTTATCAGTCATACAAAGCAAGTTGAATTATTTATTTATCAATTTCATTAAGGTATCCGTAATACTATGATGATGAATTTTAAAGCGAAATGAAAATCAATACAAAAATCTTTATTAACATTAAAATTCAAATAGCAAAAATATCCTCGAAAATGTATTAAAAGAAACAATCCGTTATCCTGAGAGCAGGTAGAGCACTTGCCTTTCAATCGAAAGATCCCAGGTTTGATTCCCGATGAAGCAAAAAAAAAATGCTTTATAGGATTTTCGACGTGGTCCAGTACCCTTTGCCATTGAGCAAAAATAAATGACAAAAAATAATTAAGAATATAATCTGGTAACAAACTAAATAAAAATGAAACTATTCTATTTAAGAAGGCTTAGTTCCTGACAATGGCAATAGTTTTCCACATTTATTGAGTTGATAAGCCAGTAATTTGATAAATAAATGCTCGAATTATTGTAGATATTGTAGTATAAACTTGCAGTACCAAACTTAATTAAGCACGAAAAGGTTATTCTACCTAAGTTACCACCACGAGCATAAAAAAAAGAAGCTATGTAGAAAAGCTGGATATTCTATTGAGTTCTAAAAATGAAGCAGGTGGAATGATATAAACCTGAGTTATTGAATATTTCTCTTGCAGTTGACCAGTTTTAGCTAAAACCACATTTTGTACTCTATGAACTTTAAAGCCACACTTAGGCGAAGTGGGTGAACTGTGCGTACCTAAGCATTATGTCCGATATTTCGATGCTACTTAAATATTTGAAACTGGCAGCAGAAAAAATGTAAAGATGTAGGGGTACAGTTCCATTTTGAATCAAAATTTATTTGTAATTATGACTTGTTTAAAAATAAAATTGAATTAAAAAAAATTGAGGTTTGCGCACAGTTACCCACAGTCAAGGTTAACTGTGCGCATCAAATAGTGTAAGTGTGCGCATAAATTAGGGCAGCTATGCGCATATATTTGTACGAAAAAATAATTTTTTTTTTTTAATTTTATTTTCGTTAGTTTTATTGGCAAACAAAAATCGAAAAAAAAATAGGAACATAAAATTCCTGTTTGTTCAGTTAGCAAAAAAACTTTTTGTTTGTTCAGTTAACTTATAAAAACTTTTTAAAACTAATTTAGATAAATCACAAAAATAGGTAATTCTTATTTACATCACAAAACTTATTTAAATCACAAACAAAAATCACAAATATAATTGTTTTCATTTGTCAGAACCACTGCAATGTTGATGGTCCATTCTAAACAAGAAATACAATTTAACCGCTTTTCGTTCTGGTGACCCGTTTCGTTGCATATAGGACATTTGATGTTACGCGAGGCATAAAATGATTTTGACCAAAGTAAAAATTTTCTGGGTTCAACGGACAAATTCCAGCTACTTCAAAACCTGAAATAGCTTTTGTCCATTGTTGCTACTTTAACGTATGCTTTATTAAAAATTTCAGCAACATCAGAAGCTAGAATTCTCTCATTATTGTTTGTTTTCATATAACGGTCACACTCGGCATAATATGGGTTTTTAAGTGAACCAAAGACCGTTAAGTCTAATGGCTGAAGCCGGTGAGACGTGTGCGGAGGTAAAGTAACCACGATAATAGCATTTTCTCTGCAAAAATTGTACACTCGCAACGATATATGACTGCAGTGATTATCTAAAATCAGTAGAACGGGACTATTTTCCGTTGGGTTAGCGTTTTGCTTAAAATGCTGTTATATTGTCAAAAAACATTTTAATTTCATTCTTATTAAATGCTGTAATCCGATTGAGAGTAGTTGATTCGGGTTTACGTAAGCTAATGTTACTATTTCTTTTTAGAAATGTCCGATACCAATCGGATCCAGCTAGTTTTTTATCTTTTGAGAAATTATGTGGAATCTTATTTGATTCTGCGTAATCAAATGCAAGTTTTCTAAGCTCGATTGGTTGGAGTCCATAAAACATTTGGGATAACTTAATCAAATGTTTCGATAACTATTTTTCTTGCTCCATAATTAATACGGGTCTTCTTCTTAAGGCTGGAGTGGTTTCATAACAATGCCCCTTTTTATCTTTGCGAATCGTGGATTCGGGTATATTGTAAAGCCTTGCAGCTTTTCTAATTGGTACACCATCATTTACTGCATTTAGAACCTTTTTCATTTCCTCAGCAGTCCAACTGCCTATAGACGTTACCCTAATGTATTGTTTTGGCATTCTAAAATATATTTAATAATTCGTTAAATATAAGCTTAGGGGTAAGTATGCGCAGCGCACAGTTTGCCGGTTATAGATGCGCACAGTTATACTTTACTTACCTTATTATAAAATTCAAATTTTTATGAATAACAGAGTTGTTTATATTGGTTTTGAATACTTAAACACATTAAAATTATTCAAATACCCAAAAAATGTATACTACAAATACGAATCACAGACATGCGCAACCGATTTTTTTTTTTTGTAAAGGAAAAATAACAAGAAAACGCAGTATTTCACTGTTTTATGTTTAGAACAATACTGAACCAATTTCCCTTCTCTCATTCACTTTATATTTTTTTCCCCTCTCTTTTTAGTATTTCTATACACGCAGAACCTTTACATGATATTTTCTTATGTAAAAATAGATATGCGCACGGTTACCCAGTGCGCACAATTACCCAACTTTCTCCTATAGGTCTATGCACTCACAAACAATGTAAACTATTTTGCAAATGAATTTGTGTTTCTTAGTTTTACAATTCTGACAACTATGAAATATTCAAGGGACCCAAACTAAATTCAAGGAGCAATGAAAAACGAAATTTACAATTTCAATACCATACGTAATCCTCTAATCCATGATATGGTCATGGTTAGGTTTCACGACAGTGCAGATTGGCTCCAGAATAGAATTTAAATTAAGAATGTTCTAAAATGAATAAGAAAATCCAATGACCTGAATCCAATCACCTAATTAGTGTCATTGAAAAAGTAATATGGGTAAAGGCCTGCTATATCTATATATCTGTGTCGAATAAGTTAAATTACAGTGCTCATGAGCTAATGTAAAATACCAACTAGAGAATTAATAATGTAATATTTTGATTCTTACTCCAGAGTAGTACTAGTGAGGCTGGAGTGGTTGCTATTCAAGTTCTAATTGTAGTATATAAGAGATTATAGACAAGCAATGTGATATTGATTGTAAGCAACCTGTATTTTTCTATTTTATTTTTCGAATTAGATGCTGCTTGAGACCACATAAAACTTGCGCATTGTTTGCAAAAATTGCCTTTTATTTTAAATTTTGATTCCGGTCTTAAAGTTTATACACCACAAGTAGAAAGTGATTATTTTCTTAACCCAACTGCAACTATATATTGTATATAGTAAAAATAACTGTGTTGTGTTCTTTTTAAACATCATCGGGATTTATTTTTTGAAAACTCGGTTTCTGTGATCCACATAGTATTAACAATTCAAATTTTTGGTTTCCTATTTACATTTTTATACTTACAAATTTAGATATAAGTCATGTTTTCGGAACGCTCATATTTTTGATTAAAATTATGGTACTTATCAAATTAATAAATTACCATAAAAGGTAGGAAAATGTCTTCATTACTTTAGTCAAACATATTTACAGAATAACATGTTCTGTCTTATTTCGGTAAAATAATATTGGACATCTTATGGATGCAAAATGATTGCAGCAAAAACATCTTATGTGAATATCTTCATTGTGAAAATTCTGAGATAATTGATAATAAGTCTTCCAGCGATCCAGCGAGGATCATATGTCGATGTATGTGGGTTTTCATAATGTTAAGTTTCATGCAACTGCAGTTTCAATTTAATTTAATTTAATTTTATTATTTCGGAATCACTGTAGTTTTTTGACTTTAATATAAGGAACTACGCCCATTTCATTATATAGCTGTTCGGCATTATATTAACATTATTGGGAATATCGTAACAAATTCTGTCTAAAACAATTAAGTACTTCTAAATACAATTGTCTAGACCAATTACCTCATATATTTTGAAATTGAAATACTTACAAATTTGCAAGTGTTAAATCGATATCATTTTACACAACATCTTTTCCCCGAATTTGTTCACCTGTAATCCAGTTAGATTATTATGAATGCAATTATTCTAAAGTATTTTAACTAGGATAAAATGACAAATGATGATTAACATACATATTTTTATCACTGCAAATTGTTGTGCTTATTACCTATGTCTTCCAGAAAAGCATCTTACCCAACAAATAATTTTCAATTTGTGCCCGTAAATGCGACCGCTCGCGTTTGCTCAGTCGCCACACAAAAGTCAAACATGTGTCGTCGCATTTCCGTATAAATTGTGGTTAAAGGTCAGAAAACACCGCTACATAGGTGCGGGTTGACGAATTCTGAATGCAAGAGTTGGTTTAAGTCAAACACAACCAGTGCTCTTGTGATCAAGATTCGCAATATTTTGAGGGATTATATGGACTCATGGGTTAGCAATGCGATGTACTAATGCGGTGGATAAGAGTCTATAAAATAGCATTGCATGCGTCAGTTTGAATCAATCACAACTAATGATCTTGTGATCGAGATTCGCAATATTTTGAGGGATATTATATGGGCAAATGAGTTAGCAATACGATGCACTCATACGACGGACAAGAGCCCAGCAAATAGCGTTTCATGCGTTTGGATTGGCACTCTTAGCTTCTAGTGGCTAGTTAAAGTAATAATAATTATTTGTTAATTCTTTACATATGTCTGTTTTTATTTTAAAGTATAGTTTAACAAAAAATATTGAATTAAATTAATTTTTGCTTGTTCCTTTGTTTTATTTTATTTAAATAAAAATAAAAAATAGTTATATCTGAAATAATCATTGCAATCAAATACAAATAAAATATTACTGAAAAGAAAGAACATCAATTGAAATATAATTATTTATTTATATAAAAACAAAATCCGATAAATAATCAAAAACACAAATATTTATTGCACATAAACACAATTAATAACTAAATGATGAATCGTTTTCATCAGTAGTATCTTATGATGCCTGCAATGTTGTCGATGACGGTGCTTCGGGTCGTTCTTTGGCTTCCATTCTTATTTTGTTTCGATAGTTTCTTTCCAGCACTTCTATGGGCAAATGGGTCCATGGTATATGTCTCATGAGTAGGTACAATAAAGTTTATAAACTAAAATTATTATCATTTTAAATTATAAATTTATTGTACTCATGGGACATAGAGCGTGGACCCATTTACTCCTGGATTTCCATATCTACATTAAAATATTTTAGAAAACACCCATTAAAACTTATATCAATGTATTAAACTCTTCTTTCTAAATAATTTTGAATAAAGTGATTTCTATAGCGGGTAAATGGGTCCTTGGTCTATGTCTTATGATCAGGTACAATAAAGTTTATGAACTAAAGTTATTATAATTAGCCATTTTAATCCATATTTATATTAAAATTATATTTACCAGTAGGTACACATAATATTATTTTAGTTGGATTTCAGTTGAAAAACACTTTTATTACAATTTATATTACATTTACATACCTGTATTCAAATATTTTTCTCGCTTCTCTTCTCTAAATCACTCTATAAATTACGTTAACTGAATTCACTGACCGAATAATTGTGACTGGTATATTATGACTAAATAAATAACTTACACTACATCCGTCATCCATGCGCTGGTACTTTTCAATTCAATTCATATTTATTTGTATTCATAATATATATTCTCGCTGGCGCTTGTATGTTTAATATTACTTACTTACTTACTTAGGTGGCCAACAGACCATGTAGGTCCTGGGCCTGACTCATCAACATCCTCCATTTTTGCCGGTCACGGGCGTATTCTCTCCAGTTGAAGATTCGAAATTGCTTTAAATCCGCCGATTTATGATCTCATTGTACAGCTCATAGAGTTCGGCATTATATCTTACGGCATATATCCGACGAAGAATTTTCTTCTCGAAGACACCAAGTGCATGCTCACTTACCTTAGGCAGTGTCCATGATTCTGATCCGTAAAGCAAAACCGGGAGTATGAGCGTTTTGTAGATTTGTACTTTGGTGTTTCGAGAGAAGAGCTTTGACCCGAGATGTTTTGACAAACCGAAGCAGCAACGGTTTGCAAGGGTTATTCTTCGCCGTACCTCTACATTGATGTCGTTTGTGGGATTAACACTGGTTCCAAGGTAGGTAAACTCCTGAACTACCTCGAAATTATATGTGCCGACAGTGATGTTTCGACCAATATGATGCTGAGAGGTCTTTTTATTTGTCGACAACATATATTTTGTCTTATCCTCATTTACTTTGAGACCCATTCGTTTCGCTTTTTCTTCAATCTGGGTAAAGGCCTCGACGACCGCCCGTTGTGATCTGGCAATGATGTCAATGTCGTCGGCATACCCTAGTAGTTGAACAGATCTGAAAAATATAGTACCGGCCGTGTTAACTTCTGCTCGTCGCACTATACGTTCCAGTACTAGATTGAAGAAGTCGCATGATAGTGCATCTCCTTGTCGAAATCCGGTACACGTCTGGAAATAGTCAGAAGTGTCATTTCCAATCACCACAGCACATCTTGTGTTTTCCAGTGTCATTTTTGACAATCGGATGAGCTTGGCTGGTACACCGAATTCCGACATAGCAGCATATAGCTCGCTGCGGTATATGCAATCGTACGCAGACGAAATCGATGAATAGGTATATAGAGCTGGTACTCCAGTCATTAGGCATGCTTTCTTCCTTCCAGATGTTGCCAATGATTTGGTGCATGCAGTTGACCAAAACATCGCCTCCAGCTTTAAATAGTTCCGCTGGGAGTCCATCAGGTCCAGCAGCTTTGTTGTTTTTCAGCTTGCTGATGGCTTGGCCAACAACCTCTACAGTGGGTGACGGGGGGTTGCTGGTAATGACTGGTACTGGTGTTGCTAGCTCTTGTTGTTGTTGTTGCTCTCCATTTAGCAGCTGCTGAAAGTGCTGCTGCCATGTATCCAATATCCCTTGCGTTTCGGTAACCAAATTTCCCATATTATCTCTTAGCGCGTGTGTAGCGGGTTTATAGCCAGCTGCCAGTTGCTTGGCTTTTTGTAGAAGTTCCGCACTTCGCCTCTATTTTTATGAGATTCGATATTTATGAGCAGAGATTTTTCGAAGTCCCGTTTTTTCCGCCTGATGAGTTTCTTCTCATCTCTTCTTTTAGCCTTATATTCTTCCTTCGCTGCTCTTGTTTTCCGTTGCAGCGCTTTTTTATACACCTCGTTCTTCTTCAACGTTTTTGATGCACATTCCTCATCATACCATGGATTTCTGGTGTTTCGTGGTTTGAAGCCAATTGTGTTTGCAGCTACCTCTTTGATGATACTGGCACAGTTTTTCCATTGATCATCAATCAAAGAATGGTTTGAAGGAGGTGTGGCTGTTTAATATATATTACATTAATAGTAAAATGTTTATTCTTAAATTTCGGTCGCATGCTGTCTCATGTGTCCCATCGGTCGCAAGTTATTTGGTGGTTTATGTCGATAAAACTTTTGTGTTCATAGTGTTACACTGGTGTTCATAGTCTCATGCAACTGCATCAGTTAAAATTTAATTTAATTTAATTTTATTTTATTATTTCAACCGCACATAAATGTACAGCCAAAGTAAGTTAAAATATTATTTTTCAATACTTTTAATAATTGACAGTGGAACTCCTTATTTTTATGCATTTTATGCTTCCATATTCATTGCTCAAAATACTCGTTATTGCCTATTTTGGCACTGCCCTATTTTCAAATATATAAATTATTTGATTTGCAATACGCACGTAAAATTTTTTAAAACAGATACACAGACAGCTATTCAAGTCCATTTTTTTTTTTTTCAAATATAGTATAAATAAAACAAAAACTGCACGTGCATAACAATTTAAATCTGTAATCTATAAAAATAAAAATTTTCCTTTTAAATAACTTAGCACTATCTACTTTATATTATATTGTCTAGATATTAAAGAAAACGCACCTAATAATCCTTTAAAGTGTATTTAGAAAATAAATATTTAAAAAAACAGAAAATAAACTGTACAAACTTAAAAACTACTCATCTCAACACAAGTTAGCTAGCTAGGTACATTTTGAGAACCTGAAATCAATGATCTGATGAAATTTTTAGTTTCTCTTCATTTCCTTTTATACCATTTTTTTTTTTTATCTTTTCTTTATATTTTTTTTTGTTTTTTTTTCTGATTTTCTACTCATTTCTTATATTTTCATTTTCTTTATGACTTCATTGAAATGGAATAAAAATTCTTCGGTTCTTGATTTTCTATAAAAAAAAAAAATTTTATGTTGTTGGAAAATTGAAAACGAAGTGAAATCGTAAAATTTCTATTGCAATCTGTTCTACTGCAAAATGAATAAAGCAAAAAAAAAAAAGAAAAAAAAAGAAAGACGAAAATAGAATTAAATGAAAAATGGAAACAGATTGAAAGGTAAATAGTTTCAAATTAGGATTTAGTTATAGTATAGGTAGTACAAAATAAAGGATACAAAATTTGATACTTTATAGTATAATTTGTATTGTCTTCAAGAGCAGTAAGTCCATAAAAAACAACAATTTCTGTTACCTGCACAAAATAATAAAGTGCAGTTCTAAAAAACTGTTTGTAAATATTGAATGATATTCTGAAATCTTCAATTACAGTATTGTTGTAGAACCAGATAAGCCTACTTGACCCAATTCTTTTCTTCTCTATTTTCATTTTATTAACAAAGAAAAAATTAAATTTAGGTAAGGTTTTGCATGAACAGTTTTATTCAAATATCGTTGTAACAACGTTTTTTTCTCTTTCTCTCTCTCTCACTCAAGGATTTATTTTGAAATAATTTGAGATATCTTAACTATATGGCCGTGAAATAAAAGACTTTGTTAACTTTGTGTTGTATAAAAGGTCATTCAATCAAAGTAACTGTTATTATATTTCTTTTTTATGATATATCTACAGTGAGATATTGGAATGTAGGTATGTAGAGTGTAGGATATGTATTATAAATTTTGTACGTGGTATGATGCAAAATATTATAGATGGGTTCTTCGATATTACTAAAGACATTTGTGCCTATTACAGGTATCACTTTTTTTGTCGGATCCGAGTAATTTCAGGTGACAACACTAATTACTATTACAACTGTCACGCGCCAACTGAAAAATGCGACTCAATTGTCACTTGCAATTTATATGTGACAGGATTCCGTTTGCCTGTAATTTTGTAATTTTTTGTGTCTATATAAATTTAAATAATGGATTCTGAAAAGAAAGGTTATGTAAATATTTACAAATTTATTGAAATAATTTATATATATAATATATATTTGAATTTGAATTTATATTATATAATATTTATTTGAATATATTAATTCAAAAATTGGATGATAAACATTTTTGTTTATTTTAGTTTAAAAAAACAACAAAAACACAATTTCAAAAAAAACATAAAAAAGCACATCAAACAACTTTGTATTCTTATAAAATTTTTTTTTTTTTAAATTCAAACGTCAAATGAGTTTTTCTGTCAAAGTACATAAAAAATACGTTCAGAAATTTGTTGCTGTCGGATGAAACTTGTAATACGAAAGTAAATTTCATTCGGGTGACTGGGAAAAATGACTGGAAAAGTGGTGTGACACCTGTAATAGGCACAATTATTTTAGTCCACAATACGAATATAATGTGAAGAGAAGTGAAAAATGTAGGTATTTGTGCGAATTAGTGATAATATAGTTAAATTAAATATCATTTACTTATTTATTCATTATTTGATTCATTCATTCATTCTACCATATCATTCATTAATATTTATGTATTGGTCCATTCATTTATTGATTCATTCATTCCGCCATTCATTCAATAATACCGTAATTTATCCATTCATTTGTTTATTCACTAATTTTACTCATTCATTCATTCATTGATCCATTCATTTATTCATTCACTGAGTGATTTACTCATTCGTTCATTCATTGATTCATTAATTTATTCATTAATTCATTAATTCTTCGACTCATTAATTCAATTATCCGTTAATTTCTTAATTCATTAATTCCTTATTAATTCATTAATTCATTAATTCATTAATTTATTAATTCATTAATTCATTCATTAATTCATTAATTCATTCATTAATTCATTAATTCACCTATTCATTATTTTGGATATTCACTAATTTTTTATTCATTTTATCTATTCATTCGTTCACTCATTCATTCTTTCATTTATCAATTCATTTATTCATTCTCTGAGTGATTTAGTCATTCGTTCATTCATTAATTCATTCATTGATCCATTCATTTATTCATTCAATCAGTGATTTACTCATTCGTTCATTCATTGATTCATTAATTTCATAAATTCATCAATTCATTAATTCATTAATTTCATTAATTCATCAATTCATTAATTCATTAATTCATTAATTCATTAATTCATCCATTTATTATTTTGTTTATTCACTAATTTTTTATTCATTCATCTATTCATTCGTTCACTCATTAATTCATTCATTGATCCATTCATTTATTCATTCAATCAGTGATTTATTCATTCGTTCATTCATTGATTCATTAATTTCATTAATTCATCAATTCATTAATTCATTAATTTCATTAATTCATTAATTCATTAATTCATTAATTCATTAATTCATTAATTCATTAATTCATTAATTCATTAATTCATTAATTCATTAATTCATTAATTCATTAATTCATTAATTCATTAATTCATTAATTCATTAATTCATTAATTCATTAATTCATTAATTCATTAATTCATTAATTCATTAATTCATTAATTCATTAATTCATTAATTCATTAATTCATTAATTCATTAATTCATTAATTCATTAATTCATTAATTCATTAATTTCATTAATTCATCAATTCATTAATTCATTAACTCATCCATTCATCCATTCATTAATTCATTAATTCATTAATTCATTAATTCATTAATTCGTTAATTCATTAATTCATTCGTTCATTCGTTCATTCGTTCATTCGTTCATTCGTTCATTCGTTCATTCGTTCATTCGTTCATTCGTTCATTCGTTCATTCGTTCATTCGTTCATTCGTTCATTCGTTCATTCGTTCATTCGTTCATTCGTTCATTCGTTCATTCGTTCATTCGTTCATTCGTTCATTCGTTCATTCATTCATTCGTTCATTCATTCACTAATTTATTTATTCCTTGGTTCATTCATTTTATTAATTCACTAATATATCAATCCATTCGTTCATTCATTGATTCATTCATTAATTCATTTACATATTTCTTTATTCACTAAATGTATGGTCAAGCCGACTTCTGACACAATCCCGCATCTAAATTTGTTTTTTTTAATTGCATTTCTGTTCATACTCGTATGCTCAATATAATTAAACCAGTAATTTGTAACCTGTAAGTTGTAACTTTATCCATTTAATTTAGCCAATATCGTCAAAAATCTCAGATTTCGTTATAAAATCAAATTTGTGTGTTCCTCGAGTGTTAAACTCCGCTCTGTTTGCTTTTCCCAAGTCGACAATATTGCCTAGGTCATAACTGAGCGCACCGGCCATCATTGTTAGATGCCACTAGAGTGCTGTCATCAGCAGAACTATGGATTTATTATATATAATAATTTATGATTATAATAATTGAAAGTTAATTTGTGAAGGTCATTAATGAAAATAAGAAGTAGAGTGGTTGAGAAGACAGAGCCTTGTGGAAAAGCAGTATTGATTTGAAGTTGATCGAAAACAAAAACCGTTAACTGAAATTATGATAGATCGGTTTAAAAGAAACCATTCAACCCATTTTTAAAAGTTTGAACCAAGGCCTATAGTGGTATCGCGCTTTGCTATAAGAACAGAATACAAGACTCTATTAAAAGTTTTAGATATATCCAGAGCTATAAGAGTAGCTTCATTAGCTTCGCAAAACTGGTGTTGAGCTTTGCGCAGAGGCTTGTCACGAGGTCACCGGTGCAATGTTGGGTTTGAAAACAGTATTGACTATCATGAATAATGCCTCTACTATCAACATATGTCTTCAACTTTTGATTGATAATATTTCCATTTTTTTGAATTGGGTTATATCCGCTCATATGCCTTTATGCCCCACGGATGAGGTTGCAGGACATTGATGATGATCGTTTTTGAAATAATAGGAATAATATCCTATAGTTCGAATGTCTTATCACAATGTCTTGTAAATTAAAATGAAAAAAAAAACTTTATATAGGAACACAGAAGGAAATACAATCCAACAATTTGACAAGCACTTTTTCAATTCGAGACATATCTTGGATAATAGATGGGTTGGAGAAAATCCTATTGAAGATATCGACTCGAACCTTTTAGTAGAAGACTTACACAATACTTGATCAAAAATTAACTGTCAATTAATCAAATATTTTCTAAAAAATGTCAAGAACTTTTAGCACAAACTGATAGTCATAATGTATTGAAACCATATTGTTCTTAAAGAGACAAAGGATTCAGAACAAAACAGAAAAACAAAAACAAAAATTTATAGCGAAAATAAAATTAACCCTTTCAAGCTTGTGAATACCACAGTTTAAAATATATTTTTAAGTATGCTTAATCGTATCCTAACAATACCTCCGAGTTATTGCAATAGTTGAGAGCCATCTGCTGGACTTTAAAGTAATTAAAGAGTACTAAAATTTATTCTAATTTGACATTTTATGTAAGATTTTTTTTTTTACTTTACCGCCTAAATTTGCAATAAGTTTTATTTTAATTTTTTAATGCATTTTTTTATTATTGAAAGATAATGGCAGGTAAGATATTATATTTTTTTAGTGTTTTGGAATATTTTATAAAGACCAGATAAAAAAAATTATATTTGTGGTTTTAAAAGTATGTGTAAATGTATGTGGTATCTCCGACATACCATTAAGCAGAATCCTAAATGTACCTAACAAAAATATTAGCCCATATTATAATCACATGGACTATGTAGACAATTAAAGCCGACATGTTAAAAAGTGTATACGAAATAGATAGTTTATAGAATAGAATAGAAATATTTTGGCCCAATACCATCAGCAATAACGACTTATGGCAGCTTACTGGTGAAGAAATTATAATGAATCAAAATCAAATTAAGGCAAGGCATGTATGCAATTTTTAGTTTTGCAACTGTTTGATTTCTGTTTGCAACCAAACTATTTGATTTTTTGATACCGCGCACACATAGCAATTAAGCAGTTGCATTTCATTTAGTTTGTTAAAAAGTATATACGAAATAGATAGAAAAAGTCTCAAATTGTGGCCTAGAATATTTTGGCATTTCACAAAAAAAGACTTTCCGGCTCGCCACTTCAATCGGTCTAATACGCGCTGGATCAAACATTCCTAAAAAAGGACGTTCTCCAACTGAGCAATCACCTAACCACTACAAACCATATGTCTTGTTAGAAATAATATGGGATCGATCAGCTCATATGCCCACTTATGGAACGGCAAGGCGATATGGGCTTTGCAGTTAGTCTGTTAAAATACATAAACCACGTTGGTCATGTACAGTATGCCAAGTTGGTCTCGTCTATTTGATAAAACAAATTGTTTTTTAAAATACCATAAAAAAAATTAAAATAATATTTTGTACGATTCTGTTAAGTGGTATCATAGGATAACCATCTTAAAACTCTACTTTTGAAATAAAAATTTAAGAAAACAAAATTATTTTACTTATTTAAAGACTTTTAAGGTACCTCTACAACAAAAACAAGTTGAAAAATATTCAAAATTAAAATGCTGACTTGAAAGGGTTAATCAATTTTCTTCACTAAAATCAAGATTCATTTATCTGAAAAATTCTACACTAGTGAGTTGTTGTAGCAAATACTTTACTTTTAAAATTTCGTATTTTTTCTGTTTTTATAGTAGAATTGATGCATCAAAGTCATTTAAAATATTTGATAATATCATTTTCTACTCCTTATTAACCCATTACTGCCTTTGGGTATTTAAATACCCAAAAACCTTAGTGCATTAAAATAGCTATATCTGCCGTTAGGTAATAGATATTGAGCAAGGTCTTATAAGAGAGAAAAAAAGCGGGACCATAAATCGTTCTCAGTGAGCTAATCAAAATTCTCAAGAACTGTCGTTGTTAGTGGGAGTCAAAAACTAAATATTTTTCAAACCCTAAAAATTTACATATTTAAAGCGGTTGTTAGGAAATTGAAAAATGGAAAAGTCGTTTAGTCGATTAGTTAGCCTAAAACTTTTTTTGGATTGAAGTACTTACCTCGTCCCTAGAGATGATTTACCTTTTTGGGTATTTAAATACCCAACCGTCTAAAGCATTAAAAAATTCTTATAAAAATTTGTGAAAAAAAAATTTATCTTTTTATGAAAGTAAAGCACAACTCACAGTGTTTTATTGAATAAATCTAAAAAAGTAAAGTATTTAAATAATAATATTGTAAAATTAAATTTTAAAAACTATTTTGTAAATTATTTTGCTTTCTTAATTTTTATTTTGTTTCGTGGTACATCATTATGATAGTCAAAAAAGCATTTGGGATCCAAAGTAATCGAACACTTTTTGTAACCAAATTGTGTTTTAATACCGCATTGTCTACATAGACTGCATTTAGGTATTTTTTTAACTATATGGTCGACATGATCCGTGTATTTTGCCATTTTTTTGGGCATTAACAAGTACACGCCCACATGGACGTCTGACTACTTGTGGTAGTGTTACTAGTGCTTCCCTCAAATTTACTCTTAAATCAAATATACCCATAGAAGTCAAACATTCATACCTTGCGCAGAAAACATGAAACTTCCATGCTTTCACCATTGCGGCATCAAATGCATTTGTGAGCAATGGCCAATACCATTTTTTACTACGAACTTTGAATCGATAATTGTTCATAGCAATATCAAACAAATCAATAGCACCCATCCGTTTATTATACTCATGAGCGAGCAGTGGCTGTTCAATTGTTATCATTACGATATTTTCGGTCGTACCGCTTTGTATGGAACATTAAGCTATGTCTTAAAAGATTTGACATCGTAGTAATTTAAACAGAATTATATAAATCTTAGCCTACTGATTAATTTTACATAACACTACGTTTGAAACTGTATAACTTCACTTTTGAATTTCTAAAACCTGAAAACACAACGGTCAAACTTCAAACCATGAGATAATGTGAAAAAGTTAAAAAACATTTTAAATCCTACAATACAGAACAATTTTACATTTTGTCATATAATCCACTATCCATCAATAGATATCAGATGGATCTATTATTTATGGTAGATTATAGATCCATGAAATTTTAATTTTTTTAAAAAAAAAAAAATAAAAAATTTATATAAAATGTAGTGGCGCTACCGCCGATTGGGTATTCAAATACCCATTCCAAATCTCAGGTGTGGCAAAAGCAGGAGGTCTAAATTTTTTCCAGCCAACTTCTATGACTTCTATAACCATCCTTAGAAAATTTCATAATGATTGTACGACGGGGTCTATTAGCCGGCTTTAATGGGTTGACAACTCAATTATTTTTGTATTATAATATACTTATTAGGGTCGTTTGATACCCTGGTAATACCTTTAAGTTATTAAAAGTATAAAAACATCTTATTTATCAAATTAAAATGAATATAAAAAAAATATTGTAAGTAGTATTGTAATGGTTTATATATTTACATGTATACAACTAAATAAATTAATAAATCTAAATCTAAAGTTTTAATTGCATTGCTCTGCAGTTCTAAAATTGTTCAATTCATATAAAAAACGGAAATGGGTAAAGATAGGGTCACAATATTAAATTCAATAAAAAAAATATTTTCACAAATTTGAGTAATATCCCAAAATACCAGGTAAATCCAGACCAACATTAATCTCAAAAGTGTGTATTAATCGAGTTTGTTGTTGTTGTTGTTGTTGTTGAATTTCCAATTTCTTCCGTCATCAAAAATATCAAATTAAAAATTTCTCGAATTTAAAATAAAAAATCATATTTGAAGAGACTTCAACTAAATAAATAATGCTCTCTGCAGTAATGAATTACATCCAGTTTAAAAAAAAATCTCCTTTGAATTTCTTAATGAGATTTCATACACATTTTTAAATTTTACAAAAACAAAAAGAAAACATAAAAAGAAAAAAACTGTTTTCTATATTTTCTAAAGCTAAAGAAACAAAGACAGAAAATTAATTTAGAACGAACGCAGTTTGATTGTTTTTTTGTTTTTGTAAATAATGCCATAAAATATGTATGTTCTTGAACTGGTAACAAAAAAAAAAAAAAACAAACAATAATAAGAAACAAAAAAATATCCTTATTTTCATGTTCTACTTAAAAACTTCTAAAAAACTTTCATTTTTGGAGCATATGAAGAAATTACGATTAAAATTTCTCTTTTATTTATGATTGTAATTTCCATTGTGTTAACTGAAATTGTATGCAATAAACTAGGAAAATTAAATATATATATAATATAATATATATATATATATTTTCTAATCCTTTCAACACTTTAAAATCTTTTATCTTCGTATTATATGAAAATACGATGAACCGAACCAATAATTTTTAGTGGAGTGTAATTTAAAGAAAATGAAAAGTACAAAACTGAAAATTAAGTTAAGTTGTAAAAATTATTAAAATATTTTTTTTTTATAATTATTATGACATAATTTATTATTAAAATATCCTTTTAAAATTTTGAAATTTATAATGTTAAAGTTTTAATTTTTTTTTTACTCCATTTATTTTAACTGCTCTTAGCAAAACATCGAATTAAATACTTTTACCGAACCAAGAACATCGAATTTAAAAAAACGTTTTTACAATTTAACTTAGTTTTTTTTTTTTTTTTTTGTTTGTTTTTTTATTCACAATCTGTATGTTAATTAAAAATAATACAATAAGTGAATATGTTTTTGACTGACTTAGTTAATAATAGACATGTGAAACTACAATCCAATAAAAGTAATTTCTTAATTTATAATAAAAAATATATTGATAATAATGTCAAGAAATTTCTACAGATCTCCTGGTGTATTTCGTTGTAATCTTGTATGTTGTGTAATATTCATAAGTGTACTTGCTATTACATTGGGATGACTATTTAATCTAGCACGATATCTCTGGCTGTGTCGGTGAATTTCGTCTTGGACCGTCGACACTTGCAAATCATTGTGTATTATGTAATTTGGCACAAACCAAGGTGCATCAACTAAAGCTCGCAGTACCTTATTTTGGAAGCGTAGTAATATTTCAATATTTGTTTTTTCAATATTTGCTGTTCCCCATAATTGTATACCATAAGTCCATATTGGTTGGAGTATCATCCTATATATCAGCAATTTGTTTTCCAGTGTCATTTGAGACCTTCTACTAACAAGCCAATATAATTTCCTGAAATTTGTGCTTAGTTGGATTCTTTTTGTGTAGATGTGCTTTTTCCAGGTCAGACGGCGATCCAGATGCATTCCAAGATACTTGACACTTTCTGTTTGAGGAATCATTGTGTTTGTTGTTTGCGGTAAATCGGCAGTGTATAGCAAGTAAAGCACTGGACCTAGAACGCTACCTTGTGGAACTCCCGAATGAATTTCTTTGAGGCTGGTAAAATATTCATTTTGTTTGACAAAATAATAGCGATTTTCCAGATAGCTTTTTAACAATTCATAATAGTGATATGGCAAATTTTGTTTTAATTTATAGAGAATTCCTTTGTGCCAGATTTTGTCGAATGCCTGGCTTATGTCGAGAAAAACTGCAGAGCAATAATTTTTGTTTTCAAAATCTTCATTTATTTTATTTACAATTCTATGTATTTGTTCCACTGTGGAATGTTTATGTCTGAAGCCAAATTGGTGTGCCGCGATTAATTTTTTTTGCTCAACTATTGGTTGAAGTCGTCGTAGGATTAGTTTTTCCATCACAGGTATTTTTCCTCGTTTTATAGTATCATTAGGATTTGTGAAATCTTCCAATGGTTCGGGAAAAATTTGAGCCTTACGACCGCATTGAAGATTTGTGTCAGTTGAATAATGGTGAAATTTGGCGTAATATGTTTGCAGTGATCAAATCATATTTTGGTGACTTTTTCCCGTTGATTTCCTGCATTATTACTTGGTTTACCTCTTTTTTATTAAATTTTTTTATTGGTAACTCCATCTGATAAGCAGCTTCCATATGTTCTTGTATCTCCTTTTCGACTTCCGAGTTTGTTGGTAGAGGCCAAGGTGTGAATACGCTAGCAAGGTGTTCTGCGAATGCATTGGCTTTTTCTTCATCATTTCTTGCCCATTTGCCATTTAGCTGTCGAATTGGTGGGTTTGACTTTTGAGGCTGTTTGACTTTTTTTGTTGCCTTCCACAGATCATAGTCAGTTGTTTTGGTTGCCGTCAGTTTAGACAGATATTGTTGAACTGCTTCATTGTTTTCTTTTTTTAGCTCATATTTTAGTTCCTTAATTATACGATTTAACTGTCTTTTGATGTTCCTTTTTTGTTCTGGGATTCTTGTGTTTTTCCATTGTTGCCTTAGATTGCGCTTGTTTTCAATCATTTCCCTTATTTTACGCGAACTTCGATATATAATAAGCCTGTCAAAGGAATCGGGTGTAGCTGCCCAAGATGCTTGTTGTATGTTGTTAACTTAGTTGAGATCTTATTTAAACTTAGAGAGACCAATATTTAGATTTTTATCATTTAAGCCTATGTTAGACTACAACTTAGGGCTATTGAAATCTATTAAACTTCACACGGGCAGGATTGTTAATATTTACTTTTCTATTTTTGCATAAAAGCTTCATTATTTGGCCGATCATAATGAAATCAGAGATCAGTGCCTAATTTTTTTTGTAGATATTGAATATATAAAAAAAACGTGTCTATGCCCAATTTTTCGGCAATTTATTTTTTTTTCTTCGTTGTTGGCAAGATTAACATATGTTAATATTTTTTTTTATTCACATACAAAATGTATGGTATTCTATGAAAGTTTTGTAACTATTTCGATAAAAGTTAAAAAAATAAGATAAAAGCTTATGAAATATTTAAAATTGAAATAGAAATATACTAAAATTAATATATTTTAAAACATAAAGTAAATAAAGTGGCACAGGTTTTTTGAAAAAAATTTTGTTTTGCATTTTATTTTTGGTATTTTATAAAAAAGAAAAATTCTGTTACGAAGTTAAATTAAAAATTTATGTCAACCATTGATGTATTGAAAATTGCGGCAAATCTTTCACAATCAGTTAAACTTTTTGTTGATGGATGCAGACCTATCGATTTTTGTCGGAAAATATTTTGTTGTCTAGCCCTTTGATATGTTGATGGAATTTTATTCCACTTTGTGCCATCCTTTCTAATAAAATATTGATTTTAATCAACAGTGTAATTTTTTTCTTCTTGTACTTTTCATTCATCATCTATTGACTCATTCTCAGAATCATGGCCATCACTTACGTCTAAGATGCATTTTGAAGCATCTGATTCTTCATTTTCATTTTGCGAAATCTTTATTTTCATCTTTGTCATCATTATCATCACTTTCGACTCTTGAGGGACCGGCAACTGGTTCAAATACTATTTCTTCCGGTGGTCCTACATCTGCATGTTCATCATCTAGCACATGTTCCACCAATCTAGAGAAATATGCTTGTTCTTCCTCAAACGATAACCTGTAAAAATAAGTTTTTTTGTATATTTTGTGTGTATTTTTTTTTAAATTTTTTGTTTTTGATTTTTTGTGTTTCTCATAGTAAAACTCAATAAAAAAAAGTGTCATATACCTATAATTGAATAGGATAGTTTGAATAGATTTGGTTGATTTCGAAGAAATTTATTAATATTTACACCAAAATATAGGAAATTTAAAAAATGGGTTTTTTGAAGAAAAACACTTATTTTTTGTGTTTTTTGCACTTTTACTAAAAATTACAAAATTTACTTACCTGCCTACCTGAACGACACATAAAATTTCAAACTCATACTTGCAAATATTGAAAGTTCAATAAATAATCTTTCCAAAATATATATACTTTGTTTAATATTTTTTTATTTCACTGAAATAGGCCCTCTTGTTGTCGGAACTACTAACTCTGTTACAAGTACCTTGTAACAAACGGAAGTCCCCAGTAGCACTTCCTTTTTCTAAAATACCGGTATTTCCAAAAAACTATCTTAGAGGATAGATATTCGCTGGTAATAAAAGCAAACCATAAAAGTAACAGTAATACACATACAAAAATAATCATAAAAACATAAAAATCACTTATTCTTATCAAAAAATTCTCCACACAATATATATGGAAAAATCAAAAATATTCACATAAATGTTAATCTTGCTCGCTTACGTATATTTCATTTGCCGCCCAAGCGAAGATTAATCAAATTCAACAGGATTACATTTTCTAATCAGCAGTAAATCCTGTATTGCAGTATATCTTTAGTATCGATAGATACCGTGGTAATACCTTTAAGTTTTAATTGCATTGCTCTGCAGTTCTAAAATTGTTCAATTCATATAAAAAAAGAAAATGGGTAAAAATAGGGTCACAATATTAAATTCGCTAAAAAAAATATTGCAGTATATTGCAGTATTGACTATATTGCAGTAAATTTTTAGCAGATTTCTCAATAGTGTTGGTAGTGTAGTGAAAACTTCTCTAACCTAAGTAACATTCTAACAACAAACGAAGATGCAGAAGCGGACGTCAACAACAGACTTCGTAAAGCTGTATTTGGTGAATCAGGTCCAATATGCACGATTGACCGAATAACTAGAAAAATATAGATTAGAATATTCAAAGCACGTGCCATGTCCATGTCTTATGTATTCCTGCAAATTATGTAATGTAGCAGTCAATCTTATGTATTCCAGCAAAACTTCAATGCCGACAAATAAGATCAGTCAAATGCTTTAAGTATTTGCGAACAAATGCCAAAAAAGAATATGCCAAATATTTTGGACCAATACCATCAACAATAACGGCTTATGGCAGCTTACTGGCTGGAAATAAACGATAATGAATCAAATCAAGTATGGAAATGGATAGGCCACACTCTAAGCAAGCAACCAAACAGTTTAAACAGAATTGCCATAGAATGGAATCCCCAAGGTAGCAGAGGGCGAGGAAGTGACTCAACAACACCTGGCATCGAACTACTACTTTTGAACTAACTAGATATAGACAAACTAGGGAGGATATACAGATCCCTGCGTACAACTGAGAACAATGGAGGAGGCAATTGATATTCTATGTTTCCACGAAGAACAATAAAGAAAAAGTTTCCGTGTAGGATCGCTATCAACATAATAATTTGCGTGTAAGAATCCTATCACTGTAATATTCCCCATGAAGAAAATAGCCATAGCAATATTTTCTGTGTGGAACGATTATTTGCATATATATTGATTTTTCACAAGGGAAAATTATTGACATAATAGTTTCGGTACAGAAAACTATTTTCGTAGAATTTGCTATTTTACGTAGTGATCGATAGTTCGTGTCTATTGAGTTGACGAACGCTGTTGTCAAAATCAAGAACTGCTGTCATTTCTCAGTTCACATAAGCTTGCAGTCACTGCTTGTGTTATACTACCATGACTGTTTTAATGTGCAAGTTACGGTGAAGATATTATGTGTTACGGAATGGTATGCATTAACTCAATGGCATACATTTCTTACTTACTTACTTAGGTGGCCAACAGACCATGTAGATCCTGGGCCTAACTCATCAACATTTCGCTTAGGCATACATTTCGTTTAGATCATAAATTCGTTAATTTATGACTCGTACATTCTTTAAATAGAAAAAAATGCACATTTGAATGTTAATACACAGTTATGATATATTGCATGAGACAAAAGTCAATTCTATGAAAATTATCTACTATACTCTAACTTTTCCACATTTTGCACAGTTTTCATGATTCCAAAATATAACTAAAGGTAGTATAAAGTACTTATAAAGTTACCAAATGTCTAGTTCGTTTAGGTGCCACAAAATAAGTCAAGTCCTAGAACTCATCAGAAATATATCAATTGATGTCATAGTTCTGAATATCAGGAATCAGGTGTACTCTCCCAAAGTTAAACAAACATATTATTTTACTTACATACATATTAAAGGAATATTAAAAGAAACCAAAGATGTTATAGTCATGAATATCGGATATCAGCTTCAAAGTTTAATAAAAATATTTTTTACCGTTTTCAAAAAATTCGACTGGCTGGCATTTTTCTTATTATATATACAAATTAGCACGGACCATAACATAGCTTAGTGAAAAAAGAAATTCGGATATGGTAAAATTGAAATGATGACCAATACATTTACGTGTTGGGTAGCTAACTGATGTTCTAAATTTATTTTAGATTTGACAAGGTTTTTGGCATTTTTTCATCAATAAAAAGTAGTAGTTCCAATTATTATGCAGATTAATAACACAAATATAAATGTATTTTATTTGTATGTTTTTGGACCATGAATTCCATTCATAAAACTATTTTTCAAATTCCATTCACAATGATAAAAATTCATTGAAGTTAAATTTTATACACTTTGTGTTACACCCGTTCAACTTGTGGCTACTTTGCTGGTAACACATACATAAATTCAATCAAAAATATTTTTCTTAAAATTGCTAAATACACAAAATTGAAAAAGTATCATGTTTAAAGTTAATTGAATATAAACATTATTCGGCATATCCATTTCCATTTTCGATTTCCAATGGTAAAATAATTAAAATTTGTCACAATAAATAAAATTCTTTAGACAATCATTTTCATATCACTTTAAGCATTTCACTTATTCGTATTCGTATTATCAAATATCCACTCATAAATTTATTCAAATAATTTTTCCAAAACTATTTTTCTTGAGGGATCATTTCTAACATCTTTTTTTCATTTTCTGTTTTTTTTTTTTTTGATTTTATGAAAACGTCAGTTTTTTTTTTTTAAATTTTTAACTTAGCTTCTCCCACCCAGGTAGACCATAGTAGGTATCTAAAAATATTTTTCTGAATTTAACCTGTCTTCTTTTCATTTATGGCTTTGTATTTAGCGATGTTAACTTTAAACCATCACTTTAAAAAGTTAAATCTAATTTAAAAGAATTTTTTTTACCGTTTTCCAAAAAAAAAAATTTATTTATTTTTTATTTAAAAAAAAAAAAATATATTTATTTATTTGACTGAATATCCTATACACAAAAATACGTAAGAAAAAAAAATAATAGTTGGGTAGTAACGAGAACACTTTACTAAAATAGAATAGAAATTTCAAAAGAATTTTTAATTACGGTTTTATAATGATCAAACACACACACACACACACGGGGTGCGCCAGCCCATATTCGGGAATTGTACTCCACCTTAGGTCGGATTTAAGCTTTATAGATATTGAAAAGATCTGATGGAGAAAAGTAGGCTTTACATCGGGAAAGAAAACCCAAACACTGCCAACTGTTTTCTTAGTTATATCAAAAATATGCTCATTCCACTGCATTTTTTGGATTAGCTGCATGCCTAAAATATTTAGACTTTCAGACCGTTGTAGGTTTTCTCTTTGAAATTGCAGAATTGGGTCGGGTTGATCTCTTTCACAAGAGATAAAACAGCTTTGAGTTTTGGACGTGTTGAACTCAACTCTGTTTACGTTACCCCAACCGGCTATTTTTGCTACATCATGATTAAGTGAGCTAGTCAATATGTTTCTCTTCGAGTTGATTGAGCGGTAGAAATGGCGTTAGATTTCCTTAAAAAGCCGTAGGATGCCATCAGGGTGCTGTCATCAGCAAAACTATGGATTGGTTGAGGGTTGAAGAGAGTAAGTCATTGATGAAAATGAAGAAAAGAGTAGATGATAAAGCAGAGCCTTGTGGAACGTCAGCGTTTATTTCATAGTTGTCGGACATAAAACTGTCGAAGACGACACGAGAGAAAGTCCTCAATCTATGAACAGAAGAGGCTGCCCAAGCCAATAGCCTGAAATTTACTCAGAAGAGCAGAATGCCATACTTGATCGAAGGCTTTTGAGATATCGAGAGCTACAACCTCAGATTCACCGGTACAATGAATACTGGTGTTAAGCTTAACACAGAGAGAAGTAAAAAGATCGCCTGTTGATCGTTGGCTTCTAAAGCAGTATTGGCGTACATTTAACATACGCGAACTACTTGTGTATCTGAATAGCCCTTTGTTTATTACGATTTCCATTATTTTGGAAAGAATCGAAGTAATGGCAATTGTTCTGTAGTTGGTGGGGTCGCTTTTGTCACCTTTTTTGGGAATTGAGGAAACATGCGCAATGGGATGGGAAAAACATGGCTGGGATATTTACCAGTCGAGAATGAAGGTGAGAAAAGATTTCGCAGAAGTTTCGAAATGGAAGAGGCGATATGTTTGAGAACCGTTGGCTGGAATTCCATCAGGGCCAGTGGACTTTCTAACATTTAGATTCCTCAGCACTTTCACTACAGCACTAGATCTAAAGTATACCCTATGAAAATTTTTAACCTTAGTAGGGTCGACATGAAGGATTACTGGTGGTATTCGTGTTGTAGGGGGAAGTGTGGAATTTTCTGCAAATAATTTTGCAAAAAATTAGCTTTGTCAAGTGAATCTAAAATGATAGAGTTGTCGCAAGCAATCAGCGGTGGAAAGGATGATCCACAAAAGTTGTTTTTGACACTTTTTGAAAAGGTCCAAAAGAAGCGATTGCAATGAGGAAGATTAATTATTTTCTGTCTCAACCTTTGATTGTAGAGAAACTTTTGCTGATTGATAATTCTCTTGCTCCTACCAACTTTATAGTCGGCAAGTGAAGATTCCGATACATTTGCCTTATACTTTTTAAAATACTCCTCTTTAGATTTGATTGATTTTTTGCAGATGTCATTAAACCATGCTTTGGTTTTAGGTTTAAACGGTTTAAATAAGCTAGGAATGAATAGTTTCATCCCTAGCATAATTATTTTACTAATGGCATCTGCAGAAAAGTCAACGTTTTTCTGACGGAAGCACATCGAACAGTCGAAGTTGCCCAAAAAATCATTCAAACCTACCCAGTCTGCTCTGTCGTAGTGCCAGGCTAATCGCTTGAAAATTTTTTTTGACCGATCGATGAACTTGTGGAGAAGCTTGTCTTAACAAGGCAATAATCAGAACCACCAATTGTAGAGCTAACAGAAATGCGATATTTTTCCGGGTTTGTTGTTAGGAACAGATCCAAGAGAGGTGCTCATTTTAATTGGCTTGGTCAGGAATTCTAGTCGGGTTCATAACAAGTTGAGAAATTTGAAAAAGGTTTGAAAATAGTTCGACTTGTTTGCCTTCCGGAGAGTTGTGACTTGAAATTTTTGTTGATATCGTCTGATAGTTTCTCAATGACCACAGCTGTTTCTAGTTCATTGGATTGAGGAGATCTGTAAATAAAACAGAAAAAATTGTAGTGTTTTAAACACGGAGTTTTACCCAAAGATAACGAAAAATTGGGCTGGAGCTTTTCATATCGTAAAGGGTGTTGAAAGCTACGTCAGAACGCTACGTCAGAACGTACACCTCGGCGTGGAATAAAAAGTGGAACTAAAGTATAGCCGTTGATATTATAATTAATATCATAGCATTAACAAAATATAGTTAATAACCTCATATTAACAAAAATGCACAGAAATTAAACTGAATATTATTACTAAGTCATTCTTGTAAAAATAAGATAGATAATTTAAGATAATTAATTTTTACAAAATTTTAAGTATTAAATATAAATATTGAGTCATGCGATGGATGGACTTTCATTTTATATGCTAATTTCATAACGATAGCTATTAGGACCTAAAACAACATATATAATACAAGTTGGAGCCCTTTAATTTAAAAAAAATAATATTTTGAGTGCAATACGATCTTTGCAGTAAAATTATTATAGAACCTATAGCAAAAATTACGATATTGCGTTAGTATCAGGAAGCTAGCGAAATATGGTAGAAATATTTGCTAAAATATATAACAGTCTAGTTATGATCGAATACAAGCCGGCGACAGAAGTTATTTCACGATTAAGAGAATACTGCAGCTCAAATTGATCCCAGGTAAAGCAAGTTTATTATAATATAAAATAATTACAAGACCTACATAAATGATTAACTTTGTAAACAAGATTTTGTAATGCAAGATTTTATAAAACAAAAAAACAAAACTATTTTGAAAATAGATTTTATAATGTCAGGGACTCCAACCCCACTACATTTATAATATAACTCTTACAACTCTATTTTTCAGTTTAGTAAGGTAAATAATTTTATGAGTTATTTATAATTGCGTCTTCCACTACATTCTAACTGTTTATCTCTGATTAAATCATAATCAAACAGAATGTATGTAGTTATAATCATTAGGGTAACAAACTAGTTACCGATTTTAAATTCTGGAAAATCTTTTAAATCATAAACATGAGCATTTCATCAACAAACAAACAATTTTACCATTTGTTTTATTACCTATATACCAAAAGGGGGTAGCTTTTAAATCAAATAATTTTTATTCGATGTACCTAGAAAGCAAAACAAAAAGAGAATATAAAATTAGTATAAAAGGCAAATTGACAGAATTATAAATGAAAGTGAATTATAAATTGTTATAACTCCATTAAATAGACTTTTTTTTTAAAAATTAAAACTAAATTATTTTTTATGGTCGTAAAAAGTTTATTTAGACTGAGACTTGTATTTTTGTTGTATCTTTATTTATTGTTGTTGGAAAGTTCAGTTCTCTATACATAAATTCTATTTAGGAAATTTTTAATTTTTAATTATTTAAAGACTATTATTGCACTTTTTCTTTATTTTTTTGTTTTTGTTTTTTGAATTATCTTTAAAAGTTTTCCAATTTAAATCCTAGATATTTTTAATAAGAGAAAAATTTAAAATTTTTACAAAGATATTTTTTTTGTTGTTTTCATGGTTTATTGCAGATCCTGATTACATAATTCAAATTTTAGAAAACCATATTTGGGGCATTTAAATTAATTTAGAAATAATCAAGGTAAATTGAAATGTAGTAAGCTTTTACATGCTAACAATCAAAACTTTGATGACTCAAACGAATGACAACAACCGTTCTAACTGTGTAAGTCTAAAATCTTTTACCTCTCAATATTTTCTAATGCGATTTTGACTGATCAAAGATATCGGATGTGAAAAACAGTTAAATTATATTAATAGTTATTCTGAAAGACTACCCTTGCAAGCCGTTGTTACTTCGGTTTGTCCAAACAACTGGGTTCAAAGCTCCTATCCCAAAATACCAAGGCACAATCATACATCCTTCCGATGCTGCTATATGGTTCTGAATCGTGGATCGAGCATGCACTTGGTATCTTTGAGAGAAAAATTTTTCGTCGCATTTATTGCCCTGTGTCTGACTAAGGGGTTGGGAGAAGAAGATACAATGCCGAACTATACCAGCTGTTCAACGACATAGACCTAACTAAAAAAAAGTCAGAATAAGACGTCTTCATTGGTTGGGCCATGTAGAGCGTATGGATGAAAATGCTCTGCCTAGGAAACTTTTCGAATCCAACCCCAAGGAACGCGTCGTCGATGGAGGCTACACCTTCGTTGGAGGTATAAAATATCGGCTGATATGAAAAAACTTCAAATCACCAACTGCAGATATTCCGCTCGCGAAATCAGTGCAGGACAGTTTTGCGCAGGCCCTTCAGTTCTTTAGCGCCCAGCAAGTAAGTAAGTATTCTGAAAAACTATATAGCTTTAATTTAAAAAAAAAGACTAGCAGTTTTTAATGCGTTCAAGTCGTCACAGTCTTCCACTTCGTTCTTTCCCGGAATAGAATAATCATTGATGATTTTGTTCTATCTGGCAGAAAAAATTACATTGTCTTGGATTTTTCAAAAATATTGATTTAATATAATGAACACTTTATAATTATTACCTACTTTTCCCAATGTTCTAGAAGGAAAATATTAGAGAAACCAACTTTCCGAAACATGTCGCAGTAATGGGGAAATATTTAGCAGTAATGCAAACACATGATTTGTTTATGAAGATAGCAATAATATAATAGGCTTACGAAATATGTTTAGTTATTTACACTCTCGACAGTAACTTAGGTAGAATCAACTTTTTGTGCTTAATTAAGTACGGTACTGCAATTTTACACTACAATATCTACAATATTTCGAATATTTATTTAACAAATTATTGGCTCTACTCATTAAAATGTGGAAAGGCACTGCTATTGTCAGGAACTGAGCCTTCTTAAATAGAATAGTTTCATTGTATTTACTTTGTTACCAGCTTATTATACTCATTTCGTCGTCTGAATATTGTTTTGCCCCATACGCCAAATTGTTGTTTCGGGATAAAAAAGTATACGAAAAGTATATTGAAAAAAAAGAACAAATAAATTATAAATTTATATTAAATTTTAATAACTAACAAATTAGCCCTGAGATATGAATTTTGGTCCAAAGAAGACGTTTGACGAGACCAGGCCCTCCAAATTTTTACGAAAATATGTTGTCATCAGAGACGATGTGCACCAAATTTGAATAAAATTAGCCGAGTAGTTTCTGAAATATAAGTTTTGGTCCAAATAAGAGTTTTGGTTGGGTCCAGGTCCTCCAAGTTTTTACGAAAAAATGTTGTCATCAGAGACCAAGATGTGTACCAAATTTAAATCAAAGAAGCATAATAGTTTTAGAGATATGAATTTTGGTCTAAATAAGGGCTTCGGCGGAGACCAGGTTCCCCAAATTTTGCTAAATTTTGCTAAATTTTGCACCGGGATCTAAGCTGTTCTTAAAACTTCAAGTATCTAGCCAAAAATTGTCGTATAGGGCAAAAGAATACTTACATTTTGATAAAAAATTGGATATGGAGCAAAAATTTATCTGGATATCTCTGAAAGTACTACAGCTTAGAGAAAGCGGATAAGTGCAATAGACGTAGTACTCTTTAAACCCCAGCAACTACTCCTAACTCCAAATCGACGATTTAGCGTATGGAGCAAACCAATATTCAGACGACAATTTCTATCTTATTCTTCTCTAGTTGTGATTTGATGTAAAAAAATCAAGATCAACCAATCAATAAATTTTTATAGTCATTATAGACCTAAAATATTCCTACAAAATTGTTAAATTTTGTAATTTTTTCGACTCATCCCCGATTACGTTTACAGTTTCGAAAACAAAAAAAAATGCGTATAGGGTAAAATTATGCTTAAAACATACCTAATGTTGCCTTTTAACACTTTGTGTCCTTTTACATGCATCAACACTGCTCATCCCTCATTGATTCCTCCCCATAACTATAAATGGCTTTTCAAATGTGTTGAAGTTTTTAAAGATGTTTAATATAATTGGAAATACATTGAAATTTAACGTACCTAAGTGTTTTTATGAGCACTGCAAAAATTAATATTCACCAGTGTAAAACACTTGCTACTTAAAGGCGTTTTTTTTTTCATTCCAGAATTAGCATGGTGTTTAATGTGTTAAAGTTTTGAAAATAAATAAAAACCAAATTTTCTGAACTACACATGTGTTATACAAGTGATTTTATGTGTTATACAATGTGAACGTAAGGTGATTAGACTTAGCTTCATTGGTTTTAATCTTCCATTTGTTCAACCACAATTCAATATTGTTTAAGCTCTCTTGCACCAGAAGCCACATTCTCATCCGTGTGAGATGCAATTATGTCTGTATCATCGGCAAATGTAGCTATCATTGTATTTTACGTTTGCGGTAAATCGGCAGTGTATAGCAAATAAAGCACTGGACCTACAACGCTACCTTGTGGAATTCCCGAATGAATTTCTTTGAGGCTGGTAAAATATTCATTTTGTTTGACAAAATAATGTCGATTTTCTAGATAGCTTTTTAACAATTCATAGTAGGGATAATATGCTATAATATGTTTAATTTGTAGAGAATGCCTTTGTGCCAGGCTTTGTCAAATGCCTGGCTTATCATATTTTAATGATTGGAGTGTTAAAGCATTGAAAAAAAATCGGTATAGTCATATTTAAGCATAAAGTCTACCTATAAATATTTCATATCCTAAAAACAAAAACAACAGTTTTATGTGGTGATATCGTGGATAACTCCTAAAGTTCTATATTATTACTGAGCTATAAATGTTTAACATTTTTAGAACCAAAACAAATTTTTTTTTACCTTGTATTTTAAAGCTAATAAAAAACAAATTATCCTTAGAGCAAAATCAAGTCCCAAAGGCAATATTCACCCAACAATAGACGCTTAAAATTTTGTAGAACAATAATATACAACTTTTAAAACTATAAAATTGGAGAATAAAACATTTTCCGGTAAATTTTTTTTTTTAAATAAATAAAAAAGCTTTGAATACAAAAAAAAAATACGAAAAAGTTTTTCTTTATTTAAGCTTAGTGTGAAACCATGAAATTTCGTTAAATTTTATTTTATCGAAGTTTAAAAACAGTTTTAATTTTATTTTATCAAAGTTTATTTGATTCATACAAAATGGCATAGAAAATGGTTATATTTTGATTGTGAAAGTTTAAATAATTAAGTCAGGGAAGACATCTAAAAACCAAAACCAGGCTATTTTGATAAAAATGCAAACCTGAAATATATAAAAAATAAAACATATATACTGAATTAAAATATGTAGGTACCTATACAACTTCCAAACCAACCTGTGTCCTAGTCTATATAAAACTGTTATATGGTATTAGACATTAATAGTAAATTTTATACTTTTCTATTACAAATCTCAAAAACACAAACCGAGAAATTTTAATTTAAATTTTTTTATTCTTCATTATCATCGTGGATCTGAATCTTTATCACTGCAGTTAAATTTAATTAAATTTAGATAACAATTTTCACAAGAAAAAACTGTAAAAATATTGCCTATGTAGATTCATACAACATAATTTTCTATTGTATTTTCTTCACATTAAAGGCCCACATTTCGAAAGGAAAAATGACCTGTAGTTGGACTGAAGATATATTTGCACATCCTACTTATTTATAAATAAATAAATAAATTCGTTAAACAACACTTGACATTTTCATTAGCTGGTTAGCTGTTTGTCCTAAATCAAATTGCAAGCTTGTACAATACAGAAATTTACCAATAGAATTTGTTATTGTAAGCAACAATATTTCGGGTACTAATTCGTAAAAGAAAGACGGCTCTTCTGAGGGAGATGTTGTATTGGCGTAGAACCTAATGACCATATTCCGATGATAGCGGGAATTTCTAGCTTTCCAAAAATATATATCTTTAGTGGCGCATGTTATCCTTTAAGGACGAAAAGACATTTGAAAGTATCTTTGTTGTTCTGATATTTTTGTATAAAAACCGTTACATCAGTTGGTCTATTAGATATATATATATATATATATATATATATATATATACACAGTTATATATTCTAGAAAGAAAAAGGCTTGGAGCATATTTTAACATTTATTTGATGACGATTGGTGCTGCCGTTATGGAGATATTGTAGTCAAAAGTAGAAAATTTAAAGGATGAGATGCGCCACCAAAGATATATATTTTTGGAAAGCAAGCAATTCCAGCTATCCTCGGGATATGGTCATTAGGTCCTAACATCTCTCTCAGAATCCCTAGAAAGATTAACTAATGTTAATTAATAGATTAAAAAGCTTATAGATTACTTCACAATGGCGACATGAAAATAATAACGTCGCAAAAAAAACGAACTAACGCTGCAAATTTAATTTTTTTTTTTGTGTCATTATTTCATTTTATTGCAGCGTTATTTTATTCTTGTGTTTCATAATGAAATAACGCCACAAAAAGATAACTGGCTAAAATTACATTAAATAAGACTATAAAATATTAAAATATTAAAAGATTAAAATATTAAAAAAATTTTTGTGATCAATATACTTTTATTTTTTTAACAGTAGATACACTTGCATTGCATCATTTACCTTTGTTCTACAATATGAACGGTGAATAAATGATAAATTGTAGATATATCTTAAGCATGTGAATTTATTAAAATATTTTAAATGTTTGCATGGTTTTTTTAGCCAAACTCCCCGCTATTCATTAATTTAAGATTCTCTTAGCTGGAGCATTTTCGTTCATTCGCTCTAAGTGTTCGAGCTGGTTTAGTCTTTTGACTTTAACTTACAGGACTACGACATCCACATGATTATACCCCATCGCCGTTTAAAGTACCATCATATCCGGTGAAGACTTTTGTTTTCGAAAATACCAAGTATATAGTCGCCTGCCTTGCGCAGTATCCATGATTCTGATCCGTATAGCAGAGCCGGGAGTATGAGCGATTTAGGGATTTTATATTTGGTGCTTGATTATAGGAGCTTTGATCCGAGATATTTTGGCAAACCGAAGCAGCATCGGCTTTTAAGCGTTGTTCTTCGTCGTACCTTCACATTGATGTAGATAATCTCCTGAACTACCTCGCAATCATATGTACCGAGCTAGCGTACCTCGAAACTATATAAAAGTGATATTTTAACCAATATCATGCTGAGAGGCCTTTTTATGTGTATACTTGATTTTTAAATCGATACACACCTACTTATTGATTTAAAGTCTGAATACAATTGCATATACTGCAACGAGCTATACGCTACTATATCAGAATTCTACATACAAGCCAAGCTCACCCGATTGTCACAAATGTTACTGGAAAAGTCAAGATATGCTGTGATAGCTTTTATCAACTTGAAGATAAAGGTAAAAATTTCGTTGGTATCGATTAAAAACTCAAGTACCAATTAATTATTACCAGATAATTTCTGTAGGAGCATTATGTTGTAAATATATAATCATTCGAGTCAATAAAAAAAAAGCAGTCTTATCATTTATCGATAAGCTATGTAATAATTCTAATTTAGAATATTGTAAATAACATAGTTGAAATTATTATTATTTATTTATTTAATATGTCCTTATTTCATTATACAATTTTTTTATTTCTAATTTACATCACTAATGTTTTTTTTTTAATTTATAGTAAAGGGTATTTATAGTAATAGGGTCTTATTTTCATTAAATAACTATTTTTTTCTTATTTAACTATTTTAAATTCAGTAAATAAAAGCGGGCTGTATCACTTTATTTTAGAATCATGAACCTATAGCTTTTTGACGGGTAAAGTTAAAGAGATATGACACTCTTTTTCCTGCAATTTTTCTTTGATCACCATTTTCTTTTGCTTTATTTTAATAGCTTGTTGTAGTTTTCGCTTTTCTTCTCTTCCCAACATTTTTCTTTTCTTTTACAATGTCGTATTTCTTTTCTTTTAGTTGTTACACTTTTTTAAATATTGAGTTTGCTCTGACGCTTCGCTTCGCTTCGCTTTGAAATTGACTCGGGTGATATATTTCGTCTATTAAGTTGTGTTTGATTTTCTTGCTTATAAAAGCCTATAAAAGATTTTAAACCAAATAATCCATCAATAATCCATTTAAACTATTTCTCATGTTTAATAACACTTTCTATGTGTAAGAATCACAAACTCAACATTATTATAACACTAACATGAAGGATGAGAATGGTTTTAGCTTGAATAGTCTACCAACAGTTTTTTTTACTAATCCTTATGTTTTATAATATGAATATAAGTTTTTTTTTTAAATTATAGTCAGTCCAATAACGTAAAGTTAAAATAAAGATCTACATGAACATACGTTTCATCCTATATAATTCCAATTTGATTGTATCTTTTGCCATGCACTATTGGAGGGCCCAAATTGTTTAACTTCACAGCACATGAAGGAATACAGGGCAATGAAGAGACAGATGTTTTTGCAAAAACAGGTGCGAAGAGTCAATTCTTGGGAACAGAGCTTCCAAAATTTTTTTGTCAGCCTTTACCTTTTTTAAACTATTGTGCTAGATATTCATTGTTTTTAGCAGGTGTATAAGCAATTCAAATTCATTATCTGTAGTAAATTTCGACACAAATTAATAATAAATAATTATCTAAATTATAAAATAAACAATAAAATTTTGAACTTACATTTTTTGGAAATATTTTTCTTATTTCTAAACAAAACACTTTCAAACACAAGAACAAAAATGGTTATTCGTTTACAAAATTTTTAACGAGAAAATTTTCAATCAAAAACGAGTACTCGATTTTTATTCGATCGAATTCACCGGTACGGCTAATTGTGTCACTATTGCTCGTACCAATGTATTTACATCTAGTATGTACAATTGTAGTCTAGATGACAATTGCAATTTTCTTAGACTAACATTATCCTTTCAATTATTATAATAATATTAATTTTTAAAGATTTTCTCGAATAATTTCCCAATTTTTTTTATTCGAATTTTTTTTTACTCTTACTTTTTATTATAATTTTTATGACGATTAAAGGATTCATCATTTTAGGCGAACTTTCTATAATATTTAATATTTTTTTATACTTACCAAATTCAAATCAAAATTGTATTTCTGTTAAACTGTAGTTTTAATTATATTTCCTTCAAGTTTTCCAGAAGCTTTTATTATTTTCCTTATTATATTCTTGTCAGTAATAAAATGCAGAATAATTTTGTAAATAATTTTCTTACATCAGCAAACAAAATAGGTAGATACCTACAATAAATTGCTTTGAGATTGAAAGTTAATTTCTATTTATTCATAAATTATTTCCCTGCTTGCAACTTAGAAACTAATAAAACCTACTACATAAAAAGCTTTCAAAAACTCAAACCAGAAATTTATTTTTTAATATAATGTCTTCAAATTGGTTGCGTTATTAGAAAAATAGTTTGAAATATGCTTTAAAGTTTCTTTTTAATCATAATACGGCAACACTTTTTCCAAACGCTTTTAAAATCTTCTCAAAACAAATGTATGTCATTTGTAAACTTTAATTAAAAGCTAAAAAATAAAAAAACAATAACAAAATATTAATGACATTACAAAAAACATCTGCATATTTTAACATCTGTCAAAATTTTAATTTTACAATAAAACGTCAATGAACACATGTTTACAATTATTTCAATATCAATGAAAGCTTTTTTTATATTGACAAAAATTTAGTGCATGCGCAAATCCACACATATTAAAAGAATTTTGCGAAAAAAAGCTTTTCTAAAAATTTCCCCTTTTAAATTTTTTTTTTGTTTATTTTTTTTTTAACCCGAAATTTACCGAATCCTCGTACAATTTTCACACATTGTTAGTAGTGTATACAAAACAAGAAAAAAAAAATAAAATGTTTTACAACACAATATTCAGTACTGATAATAGAAAAACAGAAAAATATAATAACAACAACAATACTTTTGTTTTTTATTTGATTATCCTTTTTTTTTTGTATTTTTGATTTTTGCTTATAGTAAAAAGGAAACAGTATGTAAAATATCATCATTGGTATCAGTCAGTAGTACTTGTACAGTATTATAGTCGAGCGGTTTTTTTGCAATTTTTTGAATTTAAATTTTTATCGGAGATTTTCTATTCAAATAATATTCTTTACAATTTTTTTTTTCTGTTTTTTTATTTCGTTTTTTCTTGTAAAGAAGAACGCACGCATACAACTTATAATCAGGAAAATGCTATTTTCATATTATTATTATCGTCACAGTGATAATAGAGATAAGAAAAATAAAAATATTTAATTTTTATAAATGAAAGTTTTTTTTTTTTTGAAATAAATGAAAAGAGAAAAAGAGAAAAAATATAAATAAATGGAAATTTAAATGTCAAAAATATGACAGTACATATGTTACAAAAAAAAAAAATAAAAATATCCTTGTTTTTTTTTTTGTTTTGAAATTTCTTTTACCGATTTTTCAGTTGTGTTGTGTTGTAAGCAAATAAAATGAAATATTTAAATTACAGTTTAATAAATTAGTTTAATGAAAAAAAAAAAATAACTGAGTATCCTTGAACCGGTTTTAAAGGATATAATATACATTTGTTTTTATCTATTTTGATTGTTTTGTCTTTGCTTAAGATTTCGTAAACTCTCATCGTCTAAGGAAAATCTGTAATTTAAAGTGTGAGAGCAATTGACATACTGAAATAAATTTTTAAATTCCATTCCTTCAAAACTACTTTTTTCTCTCATTCATTTTTGTTGTTGTAAATTTTAAATTTTTTTTATTGTGTGATTGAAATATTTGCAAAGTGTATTTTCTATTTATTAAAAATAATAAAATAAATAAATGTAATCAAAAGAGGTTAAGGCAATATTTCAAACAAAATACATATATATATATATATATATATATATATATATATTTCAAAATATTAACCTAGTGTATACAATATTTGTTCAATAATAATTTCGTCCTTTTTAAGAAATATTTGTGCATGTCACCTAAATATAATAATATTATACGTAGATATATATATAGTATAAATAGTATAAATAAGAAAAGCTCTCTTAAGATTATTTCATAAGAAACAACAAAAAGAAAAAAGAAAAAAAAGTGTGTCAAATTTATATTTCTCTAGTGTATATGGAAAATAATAATAATAAAAAAAGCAAAAAAAAAAACAAAAAAAAAATAGTATTCACATAAATAGTTATTTTTAAGTGATTTTCAATATAACTTCCTTTATTAATTCTATTCTCAATTAAATTTTCTTTTTTACTTAAAATAATAATAATAAAAGTTTTACGAAATAAATTGATATAATTTAATTTATCAAAATTTAGAAATTATTGTGAAAAAAATTCTTTAAATATTAATGCATTCAAATTCTAAGGATACAACAATATAAGATTTGTAAACCTACACTAAATACTTAACTATTAATTTATACTAAACGTCATCATATTTATTTATTTATTTTAAAATTCTTTGTATATTAAAAAAATATAATATAAATAACATAATAAGTATTATCATTATATTATAGCTATATTATTATATTAGAATCTTCTTTCAAAATATATTATTAGCCTTAGAAATTCTTATATTACTATTACCTAGTACATTATATTATACTGTATTGTATCAATAAGGATTATATTATAAAATAATAAGATAAAATTAAATAATAATAATCAAAATAAAATAAAAAAGCTCTTTATTACACAAATCACATGTAAAAAAACAAAAAAAAAATAAAAAAATATAAATAATAGAAGTAAAAAAGAAAAATAAACAAAAAAGGATTTGCATCTATTAATATTACTTATTCTCTAAGAAAGGATTACTATTTCAAAAAAACATAATAATATTAAGGATATAGTTAAAAAGTATTTATAAATATAAGATCTCTGTTAACTAGGCAAAAAAAAAAAAAAAAAAATAAAAAATTCAATTTAAAAATAAAAAATTTTAATACAAAAAAAAAGGACATTCGTAAGGACCTTTTAAATTTCCATTTTTTCAAAATAGTTTTATATAAATATGATAAGTTATAATTAAATACATGTTCTTATATATATAGATATATACATATATATGTCATAATTAATAAATAATAGAATAAAGTAAATAAATCAGAAGATTACTAATCTAAAAAAAAAAAAATAAAAAATTGTTCTTTAATAATTATGTTATCAAAGTGAATTTTTAACAAAATATAAAAAAATAAGTCAAATAAGTTTTTACTTATTAGTTATATTAGGTAAGTCGATAATTTGAAAATATAAAACTAGAAATAATAATTTAATGTGACAGGTGTTATTGTCTCTTATGATACTTCTTGTTTTTGAATGTAAAAAATCAATTTAATTTAACAATAAATAAATATTTTATATCAAAGTGTACTATGTTTTTGAATCTAAATTTTATTTATTTTAATTTTACATTCTAAGAGAGATAATATTGAATTATAATATGTGAAAAATATAAGGCTAATTATCTGTTAGAGGTTTTATAAAAGATTCATATAATATTCTAAAACCTATTTATTTTTATGGTTTCTTATACTTCAATTAGAACATGCTATATTCAAGTTTGGTCTCCTTACTATGAAATTTAATACGTTTCGGATTGAGATAGTTAAAAAAAAACTCTTAAGATTATCATTACAACATCATCTTTGATTCGGCCATTTAATTTTGTTACCATATGAAGACAAATCGAATTAAATCCATTTTGTTATAATAAAGAGGGTTAGCGAAGTTGCCAATATGTACTTAGTTGTTATATTTAGCCTAGTTTTAAATTAGTGTAATAATTTATTATATTGTTGTTATTTAATCTTAATATTATTAGTAATATAAAATACTCTGTACGAGCGACTGAGCTATTTTGAGATACTGAAATAAAATTAATAAATAAATATCACTGAAAGAGTTAAAAGAAATATTTCCAACCTAGTCCGGATAACTACCAATATTTAAATTGAAATTTATTAAAACAATCAATTTTAATTTATGGTATTCAAAATTGTATTTTTCAATTATTTAGTTTTTAATTTTTATTTTTATGTTTTTTTTTAATTTTTTTAATGTGTAATTATAGTCTAACATATTTTTCTCAAATTCAGCCTATATGAACTAATTTAGCAATTGTTGAGCGATAACACTTCAAATTTTAATATTTCTTAACCAGAACCCCTACTTTACCTCATCACCACAACTTCCTCCGATTTGCTCTTGAACAATTATTTATTTAAATAGTGTTTGAATAACGGGTAGTGAAAAATATTCGAAAATATTAAAAACTTCCAAACTCTGAGAGTTCTTGAAAGGGAAATATTAAGCTAACTTTCCCGCTACAATCACATATTTCTGTCACGAAGGATGCTACAAAATATGTAGGATATTTGCACTCTACAACTTCCAACTTTATATTAATTTACAAGTCAAGTAGTCACGACTTGAATACAACTCGTATGTTTGGGGTGGTGCATCCAACAGTATCCTACATTACCTAGATAATATACAAAAGCTCGCTATAAAAATTATCAACGTCCGCAATGTTATACAATACCTAACACAATTAGGCCGTCGCCGGAATATAAGAATAGTCACCCTGTTTTATAAATATCTGTTGACTAAGAAATAAAAAGTACATAACCATTCCAACGCGACACTTCCAAGATAATCCTTACCCAGAAATTTGTAGTAGAGCCTCTACGAACTAGAACTGTGAAATATAAAAATTCTTTCATCAACTAAACCTTTAAAATTATGGAACACCCTACTATCTTATGTGTTCCCACAAGCGGGTAAACTAATGCGTTCCATTTTAACAAGTAAACAACATAAGCAATGGTTTGATTGCACATTTGTGTTCATACATAAAACTAGTTGTACGTGTAATATAAACTAATGTAACACGAGTGAGAAATCAAACATTTGCAGAAGTCAAAATTGAATGTCTGCGTCTAGCCTTAAAATGTCAGTAAATTTGTATTATTCTAATTGCTTTCTATGCTATTACCTTCATTTTTTTCTAATTTGTTTCTATTTGTTTATTATATCCTTATTATCCTTCTTTGTGCTGGTCTATTAGCTTAGAATGACTTAACTTCTACGAAAGAAGCTAGGAAGCTTACCGCATTGTATTTTGGCTCAAATAAAAAAAAATGTTTTATGTATTGTCAAACATTAGGTTGTAAAACCTTTATGTATAAATGGATGCAGTCGAAGGATCGAATGTTTTATTATGAATCTTTTTTGTATTTTTTTTTTAATTTTTGAAAATTATATGTGGGTTGAATATTTAAGTTTGGGATTACATTTGTTAGAATTTTATTAACCTTTGACAATAAATAACAAACTTTCAAAAATAGCTTGGGCTTGCCAAGGTAAAATGCATTCATTACAACACTTGAAATATTTTCATGGTTTTTTCTGTATGTACCCGGCTTTGAATTCCATCTTACCATATTTAATTGCCATTAGTAGTTCTAGCTGTATTTTGTTTACTCTCTCGACTTCTGTTTTGGTGGTTGTTGGACCTATCCGTGTATTTTATTTCTATAAATGGCTATAAGTATATATTTCAAAGGATTGCAATTTGCGTTTAATGATGATTTTTAATGTTAAATTTTTCCAGCCATATAAAATCAAAATCTTTCCTTTATATCAATTGTTCGAGTGTTTAAATTTTTTTTAATTTATCATAATAAAATATTTAATTTATTGAAACTATATTAACCGTTTTAATATTTTTCCTGGTAATCTTCATTTGGAATATATAAACCTCGTTTGGTCTCTATACTATTCAAATCATATTAATAGAATAGAAATGTTTCCAAAGGAATGTATTGGTACAAAATCTGCTGCTGTATGGCTGCTATTATATTTGTATCATTGGTACACAATCAAGCCGTTGTTTGTCGTGATGTCAAACGAATCATTTGCTAAACAGAAACTCGCATTTCAGCTCCGATAATAATATTTTAATCGCTCTAATAGAGGTAATGCAAACTGAATAGAAAATCTTCATGGAAATCCACCATTAAAATATGGCGCATTAATAGGGGTAAATTAAATAAAAATAGAAAATGTTCATTAAAATCAACCAATACAATATGGTTTAGATGTAATTTATAAAATATATTACAAAAATTATATAATTAACAAAATATATACCTTTTATATGGTAGCGGTATCATAAAAAACGCTATTCAATTGTGTATTAAAATGAGTACCAAAATATTGTAGAAATATGGTGTATGACGTAGAAAGCAATGAAAACGGTGTTCATTCCATAGGCTCGAAAAAAATATTTATAATAATATCCTCCAAAACTTCGCTGTTTGTAATAATTATCTAAAAGTGTTATGCTTTTAGAGAATTGGTATAGTCTACCGATGAAAACATATGGTGGGAAAATTATTATAAAAATCTAAACCACATAAATTAATATAATTATGAAAATTTAAATTTCCCTAAATTCAAAAACCCTACTTTATCTATTTTTAAACTATTATTTTTAAATATTAAAATAACTATTGGATTTTTTTCTGTACTAAAGGGTGTTCAAATAAAAATTTCTAATTTTATTTTAAATAAATTTGGCCAAACTGTCTAAGAAATCAATATAATTTTTTGGCTCATGGCTCATGGCTCATGGCTCATGACCAAATGGCTCATGGCATAATTTCTTGATATTATTCGCTTAATAAATCTTTTTATCTATAAATTGATTGTGTCACGAGATGTATGGCATGTTGCACCATTCCATCAAAACTACATTTAATTCAAATCTAAATCAACTAATTAATGCCACAACAAATGTATAATAAAAATGTTTCTTTAGTTTTTTTCTCTGGCAAAAATTTATAATTTGAATTTGAAATAAATACCAAACGGTCCAAAGTATTAGTACAATTTTTTGGCTCATTTCTAGCTCATGGCCAAATGGCTCATGACATTTTAAATTACATTAAAAATGATTTTATATATAAATGTATGCTAGACTCTGATTTTTTTTATAAATTGTATTCTGGAATACTAATTGTTAGGCATTTTTTTTTACATAAATCTGTAATCATAAATTTGTACTGAACACGAATAATGTTTGTTTTAAAGTCATAGGGTTTTTTTTTAAATAATTTATTGAAGTGAGCCAGCGATTTCACATAACCCCAAAGAAAAGAGGTCCAAAGGAGTTATATCGTATGATCTTGGTCGCCAGTTGACATTTAATAAATCTTTTATTCTATAAATTGACTGTGTCACGAGATGTATGGCATGTTGCATCATTCCATCAAAACTACATTTAATTCAAATCTAAATCAACTAATTAATGCCACAACAAATGAATTATTATGTTTCTTTAGTATTTTCCACTGACAGTAAACTTTTATTTAAAAACAATACAGTCCATTTACAACTCCAGACCATAAACCGTATCAAACTGTTATTTTTTGGACTTAAACTTGTTTCATGAATAACATGCAGAATACTATTGCTCTAAATATGATAATAATTTACAAATCCATATAATCAGAAATGAGGTGTGCTATAATTCGCGAAATAGAACTGGAATAGATCCAATATTATTATTGATTTAGCAGTTGACCTGTTGATAAATCTGCAGACAAGCTTTTGATCAATTGTTTTCGTAATAAATTTTAACAATTTCTATATTTTGGGCACTTATAATATTACCTTCCATGTTGATTTACCAAAGAATACAAAACATAACTATCAATTTGGGAGGGAAGCTGAAAACGTTAGTGGCTATAATGTTGCAAAAATAATATTAGACCTAATTTGATCACCCTTTACATTTAAATATAAGTAGAAATGGGTATTCGTTTCAAATTTAAAAATTAATATTTTACCATAATGTCAGCTAGGAAAATTCCACTTTACAAAATGTGTGTTTTTGACATTTTTACTGAAAATAAAATTATACAATAAAAAAACATAATTTTAAATTAAAAAACAAAAGAAACAAAATAATTTTACAAAATTTTAATAAAAGAACAAACCATTAATTTTTATATGATATCCTATATCCCTTTTATAATAAAAACAAAACTAGGTACCTATTAGGTATTATATTTTATGTATTGGAAAATTCAAAAATTTTCCACAAAAAAAAAAAAAACAAAAACCAAAAATCTTAAAATTAAATAAAAGAAAAAATAACCAACAGATGTCAGTTTCATCATTACCAAAACTAATTTCATATATTTTTATTTTTTGTTTTATTTTTGTTTTTATAAAATTTTTTCCTGTCTTTTAATTAAAGAATAAAAGTTTTTCCATATATGTTATGTATGTATAGGTAACATATTCAATATTAAAATATCTTTTAAAACGGTTTAAATTTCTTTTGATCCTTTAAACTATTAAGCAAAAGGATTAACCCATTTTCTACCGAATTCAAAAAAAAAAATTTGTTTGGGCATGGTAGAGCACTTCCGGAAAATCGAACATTGGCAACTATTTAGTGGTTTTTCTTTTTTAACCTTTATTCAGCTGACATTGAGTGATCAGCTGCAGCATGAAGTCACCAAGTGGCTAAGTATGAATAAATTAAAACTAAATATAAATAAAACAAAGTTCATGATAATTAATGGTAGTTCAGAATACCAAGGAAAAATCTATGATGAACCTGTTGAAAAATTAAGTGAAATTAAGTACTTAGGGTTAATACTAAATGAGTAATTAAAATTTCATAAGCATCTTGATTATACATGCAAAAAAATCTCGAAAAAAACATACCAATAACAAAATCAGAGATAAAATGTCTCAAAAATGTGCTATATCAGTATACAATGCAATTATTAAGCCTAATTTTGAACTATATTCGAGTTTAACTGTATTTTTAAATAATAAACAAATAAAAGTCGATTGCAAAAGCTACAAAATAAAAATATGAGAAATATTTTGAAATGTAATAGATTAACACATATAGACAATATGTTGAAATCATTAAATTGGCTGAATATTAAACAAAGATTAATATTCAATACACTTGTGCTCATCTTCAAAATTAAGCACAATATGATGCCGAACTATTTATCAGAAAAGTTAACATAATATGTAGGTGATGTTCTATATTATAGTTTAAGAAACATTTCCAACTATAGATTACAGTTTTTTAGAACAGATATGGCTCAAAAGAATTTAATGTATGAAGGGTTAAAGCTATTTAATAATTTACCTGCGGAAATAAAAACTGAAACTAATACTGAAATGTATAAAAAAAAACTTATTAAAAGTATAAAAACAACTATTTTTTAAATTTTATATATTTTATTGTAAATATTATTAAATTTCTTCAAATTTATACAAAAGTGTTCTAAATACATTAAATTACAAAAAAATTACGGTTTTTTCATTAATTTTTTTTTTCATGGGAATTTATTAAAAAAAATACAAAAAATAAAAAATATTAAAAAGAATAGTTTTAGAGAAAAAACGGTACAAAATATACATTTTTATAGTATTTTAATATGCAGCATTAGGTACCGAACTATTTTATGTTTGGATGATAAGACATCTTATAGGTACAGGTGTACCTTTCCAGCTGACCACGTCGACAAAAAAATATGGCTGAATTACCCACCACCAATTATTTGTTTTACTTCAAAAAAGTTTTAAAATATAAATTTGGATAAAAAATGAGTTCTCACAAAGACTCAAGTCTCTAAGTCAATTTGTATCGAAAATATTCAAAAAGGAAAATGCAAAAGGTACAGTACAGGTGTACCTTTCCAGCTGAATAAAGGTTAAGCATACAAAAAAAGGCTGCATTTATTGCAAGTCATACAAAAATAATATGTATTTATTTACGTTAAGCTTAGAATTAAATATTTTTATAAATTTGTTCAAAAATTTTTTTTGAGAAATTTGTAAAATTTGTATGAAAATACAGAAAAATTAAAAGAAAATTAAGAATATATTCAAAAATTGTATGAAATATAATATTTTTTATACAGTTTTCTGTTTATATTATTGTTTTATTTTTGTCTGTTTCCAATACCCACTTTGCATGTTGTTTACATAATGTACTTTAGAAAAACATTTAACATGAACGTGTGTATTAAATCTCTTACACATGTAAACTATTGGTTTTCCACAACCGCCTTTGTCAAAGGACAACGACATTCGATAGCATTCGAATATTTTTCGATAATGTCTTCACTAACAACTGTTGGTAAATGATGTCGAAATTCAAGATCAACTGGAACAGTATCACCATCTGTGCCATCATTCTATCTGTATGATAAAAAGTAAGCAATAACTTTTGTGTGATCTCAATTCTAAATGTTTTTTTTTTGCATAGGTTTTACATTTTTTACGAGCAACAAAACAATGCAACTTACAAGCATTTACTTTTCAAAAATGTCAGCCATATTAGCTATTATTACCACTTTTTGGATTGTATATTATTATACAATAATTCTGCAGAGCATTATCGTGTAGGTCTTGACTTAAAACGAGTAGTTAGCAATCATCCACTAACATATGAAGAATTAGCCACATTATTTATCCAAATTGAAGCACAATTGAACTCTCGCCCACTGACACCAGTGTACGAAAGTGACCCGGATAACCTGGATGTACTCACACCAGGACATTTTTTAATTGGCTCACCACTTGTCGCCATCGCAGAACCTGACATCACTCAACATTCCCTTCGAAATCGGTGGTCATTGGTAACCAAAATGCAGCAAAATGTATGGAAGAGATGGCATCATGACTATCTCAACATACTACAACAACGTAAGAAATGGCAAGATCAAGAACCAAACATTGAAATTGGTGACCTCGTGCTTATCAAAGATAACAAATTTCCACCAACTAACTGGGGACTTGGCCGAGTGAAATATGTCCATTCAGGAGCAGACGGACTGATAAAACTATTAAAGGAATTGTCAAGCGCCCTATAACCAAACTTGTAAAACTGAATGTCAACGACAACGGTTAAGGATGAGCTCCTTGACGGTGGGAAGGATGTTCCCGCATCCGGCAACCCGGTTTTTATTCACTACAAATTACTAACTTTGCTTAAATTCATTTTTAATTAACTGTTAAATTTAAATTACTCATCTTTGATTTTTCTAATTATTCTTTATTATACATATGTATTTCTATATTTTCTCTCTATTTAATGTGTTCATATAAATACTACTTTAAGTACTTTTTTGTATTTAGTTTAATTTTATTGTATTTGTAACTTTTGCATTCTAAATAAGAAAATAAAAATTTAGAAGCTTTCTTCTTGATTGGTGCTTCAAGCTGAGAACATGGTCCTTCGAACCGGAATCCATAGCTATAATTACACAAAACCAATGGTTGTTTATTCTGAATATATTGTTTCGATTTTGTACTCCATCGTTTGACATTAGCCATCGGTTCTACTTGATTGAATATTGTTACTTCTTCTAGGGTTCAATCGCCACTCATCGTTTGATTATCGTTTATTTTCATTAAAATACTAGGATAAGAAATTTGAATTAATTTGTTATATAATATTGTAAATTTAGTATGTCAGTTAGCTTAAGTTGTTAATGAAATAAAGAATTATTATTATTATTTTATTATTTGCCAACGACAAAATAATATTTTATTTTTCAATTCAATCAAATTGATAATAATGTTCACCACGTTTTAAATCTTTTCCTGCTTTTAAATGGTGCGTTATGGCGTAATTATTGTGCTAACTGTCCCTGTATAAAAAAAAAACACATTTCCGATAGTAATCACATCAAGTAGTACGAGATAAAAAAATTGTCGAAATAGATTTTATGGGAATTCAAGATGTTAAAGCAAACTCATCACCACATCAACCACTAATACAATTTGTTTATTTTTAATATTGTCAGCCGCTCCTTTATATGGAATAACGTAATACAAATAACCAGCTGAATGACCACAAACACCAAAGCTTATGAACAAATCTAATAGGTTTATTGCGTATGTACATTTTACAGCTGTGCCGTCCAAAGTATGGCATACCATTTACTCATCAATACTCAATTCTCCAGAAAATACACCAAAATGCACCCATTTTCGGTTGATAATTTCAAACATAGGACACTAAACCTAAAAGTTATTAATAGAACATGTTAAACATAAATTTATGTAATAATAAAAATTATATTGTAAAATACTGAATAATATAATTATAAATAGTTAAATTAACTAAATTATATAAATAACAAAAAAAAAATCAAAATGTGTACATGAAAACAAAATTCAATTGAATTACCTTTAGTCATTTTATGTGTAGTATCAAGATTATTGTTATTTCAGAAATGTTTAAATGCTTTACTATTGGAACACCTAACGATGGACTTTGTAACCAATAGTTACTAATATGTGACAGAATATGATAAGCAGATATCAATAAAATTCACATAAATTGTTTTAAAAGCATATCATCCAACTGCAGAGTGATACATTTTTGTTGATTATACATAATTATTGACATATCAATAATATGGTTTAATATTTCAGTGTCAAAAAATAGTTCAAATAACTCATAATTATGGAAAACAGTTTTCCAATTAATCAAATACTGTAGTTTGGTTCTTATTCAGCTTATCTTGTTCACATGTGTATACAAATTGTTGCTCACTATTTCTTTTTAGGTCCACTTCAATGCTCCAAAATAGTTCAGTGTTTTATATTGAAAATGAGCTCGATTAGTAATTGATAGAACAGCTTCAGAGATATAATATGTTCCTATTTCAATTTCGTGACAATATCTTATTTTTATTTTATTTTTTATTTATTTATTTTATTAACTATCTTATCATTACAATTCGTAAATAATTCATTTTTTAAACAAGACTAGTAACACAATTCAAAATTCAATTTTTATAAATAGTAAATAGACTAGAAATTTAAAACAAATATAATAAAATAATATATATAAATAATCTTCTAATCTATCTTTTACTGTTTCATATTCAAATGAACCAGTTGCTTCTTTCATAGCAGGTTGATACATTATAATATATAAAAAAAGTAAAAAATAATAGATATTTTCAAATTGCTTACTTAAATATTTACTTTGTGATGCATTCGAATAAACAAACCATCAATATCCTCTTCATATCTGTTATCCACTGTTATTATCTGTTACTCATCATCAATATCCACAACGTCGACTTTTTCTGGTGCCACAATGGTAACAATTTCGATTCTATCATCTTCGTCAGTAACCTAATCATTTCTTCTATTTCAAATAGTTTTCAACGCTGTACAACGTGCCATTATGTTTTTACTAAACAAAAAAATATTCCTTATTTATTTACGAGTACAACAAAAAAGTTGGTTTATTTACCACCAACAAAAACAACAAAATTCTATATATAGGATAACACCTTATTTAATTCGTTCAAAATACATTTTTTTTAATAAATTTTTTATAGTTTAATTTATTTCACAAAACAATGAAATTCAAAACGATTATTAGGAAAAATTTAATTAACAGTACCGAAAAAGATAGAAAATTGAAATTGACATTTTAAAAAAGAAATGTCAAATAATTGCTAACGTTCGGAAAATCGAACGTTCATGTTGACTCTATCTAGGTCTCATAAAACTATAGGTGTCGTACTAATTATAAATAATATACCTTTTAGGTATATAAAAAATATACCTTTTTATAAAAAATCTAGGCTTCATAAAATGTCCTAAAGTAGAATTGTTTTTTAGCCCAACAATAGCTGGTCTATTTAAAATTTTTCAGATTTTTTTTTTTTCTATTTTTCAAAGTAAGTGAAAGGATCATACTTTACTTGTACAAAAAAAATTATTCAATTATTTTGTTCCATTTTAGCTAAATCCAAGTTTGAAAGAGACAAAATGAAACGTTCGGTTTTGCGTGACTTTGAAGTAAATGGGTTAATGAGTGTGGGAGATATTTTCTATATGGAATATTTTTATATTGTAAATTATTATTCTTTTTTTTTTTTTTTGCTTAATTTAGGTACATTTTTTTTTTTTTTGTAATATAAACTAGAAAAATTAGTAAAAGTAAAACCAAAGAAAACAAATTTTTATTTTTATTAGAAAATTAAATATCACTTAAATGAAAATGGTATTAGGAAAATTTTCAAACAAATTAAAATTTTTCAAAAGCAAATTGTCGAAAATATACCCTAAAAAAATGGTTGAATTAAAAAGATTGAACAAATTACTATGGAACAAAATGAATTAAAATTTTTTTGAAGAATTCTAGGAAGTCTTGAGATGAGATTAAGAGATTTGGTAAAAAGTTCGGCTAATTTGCTTTTTCCGTAATTACAATCATAACTTGCTATGAAAACATTATATCAAGCTGCGATTCTATAGTTTATTTTTGTAGTTTTAGTACGCTTAAATTGAAGGCAAATATTTCTAAAAAAAAAAAATTTTTTTCCTTATTTTATTTTCGAATTTTTAGTGAAAATATTTTTTTAATGAAAAATAATATATTTTCAAAGAACAACACATATAATCAAATGGCACTAAGATTCACTCTAACGCAATTTCGTTATTATTGCTCATACTTAAAATGTGTAATTATATTTTATATTACTGTAACAAATTTTATAAAAATATGTATATTTTTAAAATATTTTTGGAGATTTTTGATTAGATACCTTTGATTTTTTTAATTTACGTATTAAAAAATTTTCACCAATAAAAAATTACGCACTTTATAAAAAGAAACCCTGTTAAATACAAAAAATATTTGACATAAAATCGTAGATTAAATCTGAGAAAAAGTCTGAAATACTCATCCGACTTTATCTACGATAAAATTCGATTTTGTCCGACGTGTAAACGCTGCCTAAGCATAAATTGGCATATAAAAGTATAATATATACATGCATAAATCGAAATTAAACTTTTTTTGCATTCGAGAAGAGTAATTTGTAACTGAGTGATAGATAACTGATAGGTTAAAATTTTGGTTTCTTCCATAAATAATGTTTGCATTTTATTTTCAATTAAACTAAGCCATATGATTATGTATGTAACAAATGCAAGCCCTATATGACACATGTACGTACATTTGCATATACTTAGTCAGAGAAAGAGAAATAATAAAAGAAAGAGATTAATATGAGAAACCAAATTAAAAACACAAAAAAAATATAATGAAAATGATGATTGAAAATAATTGAAATTGAATAATAATAGAAAATTATTGAAATATAATGATAATGATTTGTATTGCAAACATTTATTTTGTATTCCTTTTTTGTTTTTTTTATTGCTTCTTTACACCATAGAAATGTCAATAAATATAGTGAATTTAAAGAGAAACCAAATTTTAACTTTATCAAATATCCATATTCCATTATATGTAGACACACATATGTAAATTTCACCTTAGTTGAATGCAAAGAATATCTATAATCTATATTAACAAGAATATACACTCCCATTTTACGACAACCTAATTTTTAAGAAACACCAAACCGAGCAAAATATCATTAGTTAAAAGAGGTAAAATTTACATTTACTTATCGTATACCAAATTTATTATGAGAGAGAAAAGGTACAAAACAGATGTTTGTCTTTTGCTTTATACTGTAAAATAATTTTGCTTTCTCATTATTCTCCTTTGGATTTGTTTACGTTTCCTCCCATTATTTATATGAGGCAGGGTGGCAAAAAATCTATAATTATAATTGACAAGCATTTAAGGTCCTGCGCAGTAGACACCTTTTTATTTTATTTCGATTCTCCTACTCCTTAATGAACTTCTAATATATATAATATATAAGATTGTATATAAAACAAAAATGCGCACACAGTTGAAAATTTTGTACTCATATGATTTTATTGTTCAGCAAATACATTATGCATAAGTGAGATCTTATGAAAATAATAAACAAAAGTAAACAAATCATTTATTATATTTTATATTATGTACTTGCAAATGAATTTATGTACATATGCCAAGAAAAAACAAAGAAACAAATTCATCTCAAATAAAAAATATAAAAAAACAAAAACAAAAAAAATCAGTTGAATTGTTCATATGACGAGCAAATTTATTTTTATATAGTAGAGTTAAAGTACTTCATTTTGATATAGTAGGTCACTTGAATTCTTCATTTTTATCTTTTTAAGTAACTGTTTCTAAATTTTTGTTATTTGTAGTAATAATATAGTTTTTATTAAAATTATGTATTATGTAGGTATATATATACGTACCTCTTTAATAACAAAACTTTTTATTTTTAGTAATTTTATCACTAAATGCTTCTTACTATAGGGAATATATCGGAAACGAGGCAGTATATGAGGGACGTGTATTTATGTGTCCTAAATAAAACTTACTAACCACAAAACTTTTTATTAAACACGAGTGGATTCTGCTATATCGTGCGAAGTCTATGTCAGTACGTAAATTACTGTTTTTTTAAAAACTTTAAATTTGACTTCAACTTGAAATATAATTACTCAACAGGGGCCCCTAGTGTTAGTTCTAATTTAGTTTGTTCCCTGATACGAGGATTAATTCTGATCTTTTATTATTTTAACACTTCGTATATACCTATTAAAAATATTAAATTATAATTACATTACAATAATATAAAATATTATTTTAATATTTTTGCCAGTAGTAATTTGGAGTTACAAACATTATTATTTTTTATTAATTATATTAGTAAACTTAAATATTTATTATATTGGTATACGATTATAAAATAATACTGAGGACAACATCTACTTACAAATCACAGAATTTAAAGAATATGATAACGCTGTTTTAGTTAGGTCTCCTAAAAATCTTATTCATAGTTGATACAATTTAGAAAATAATATTGTTAAATATTTCAACGAAATTTTTGTCGAACATTTTTTTCAAAATTATAAACTTTATTTATTTAATTTCAGCCATTTTTTTTTGTTACTCACTTTTGTTTACTATATTTTTTCTTTTTCGTACACGTAAAATTCTTTATACCGTCTATTTCTGACAATGTTTATCAAATTTGCATATGAATTTGTGTGCAAACAAATGAATACATACATGAGTTCATACTCTTTTTATGGATATACTTTGGTTAAATGGTTATTGAAATGGGTATTTTGTTGAATTGAAGCAAATTGAAACAAACATATAAAGTCCAAGGCAAGTTAATTAAGGCAAATATAATAAGTTGAATAGAAAGTATGTAGTTTTCATATTAAAAAAATATCTTGGTCTTTAGATATTTAATTGTTTTATTTTATTAATTTAACTTGAATGTATACAATTCTGATATTTTATTGTTTTCATTCCCAACCTCACTATAATACGACGTCTTTATTAATTAATTGAATATTCTAATTTTTACAAATTTAATATTTTTTTATTATTATTTTAATTTTATTATTCATTCCAATTTTGATAAGACTTTTTCAAAACATAATAAATAAAACTAAAAGAAAAATTAAAATAAAATATTTCAAATTTGACTAAAACAGATTAGAATTTCGAGATTAATATATTAGAATAATAATTAAATATTTCACTAAATCGAAAAATAATTTGTAAAAAACAAACTTAAAAATGCCTTTTTTTATTTTTGTATTCAACTCTCTTCAATTGTAATTTTATTTAAAATAACATGTAGACTCGAGCATCTGAACGTCGTCCAGCCACAGAAATATACAACTAGAATAATTAAGATTCAAAAAGCCCAATGAAATTCCATCAGTAATTGCTGCAATATCTAATGTATTATTCAAATCTTAATCTTTAGCTGTATAGAGAATTTTGAAGAATTTGTTTGGAAAGCTTGTATTTGCACATTAGAAATGGTTAAAGGTGCCAATACTTTCTGTGTCATTTATTTTTTATTAAGTTAATTCTTCTTTTCTTGTACAATGATTATGAAATCTTATATCGTCACGTATATGCAAAAACAACGAATGTGCTTTTTCATCAGTTCAAATTCAAATCATTCAAAAATACAGAAAAAATCAAGCATATTCCAGTATATACTCCAATTTATTGGGAACAAATAATACGGTTAGCTCGAAATAATCCTCATCCGTTAGACGTAAACAGTCTTACTTATGAAATTGTTTTTGATTTTAAGTTAATGGCGACAAAATTTATGTTTAGTAAGTTTCCTTTCCAAATTGTTTGTTGGCTACAGTACAGAAAAACTGATCCAAGCAATTTTTTTTATAAAAACATTTTAATGACGAATTTTCAATTTTTGGAATCAAATTGGGAAAAATTCGACTGGCTCAAAACTTATCACAATCCTATACTGTAAATCGACCAGTTTAAGCATCAACATTTAAAAATTTAATTAAAATGTGTGATGACCTCACAATTATTCCAAGAGCTACCACGGTTTCTTTAAGTTTAAAAGTGATATAAATGAAAGAGACTGCTCATCTGAGCCAGATAACGATAAAGTATCAGAATATGAAAATGAGTAAAGTTTTTTTTTAAATTCTTTATTAAATTTGTTTTGAATTTATTATTTTTTTTTATTTTTATTTTTTTTAATTTTACTAATTTGATTAATGTTTAGTTTATGTAGAAATAATTTATTCCTTAATAAATAATTAAAATGTGAATTTAGATTATACTTATAAGAGCATTACTTAAATTCAAAATAAAAAAAATGCTTTTTTAATTGAAAAACCTAAAAAAAGTAAATGCCAAAACCACGAATGTGCTAAAACTTTGTTATAAAAAGACATAGACTAACACTGAAAATTCCAAGAGAAAATAGAATAAAAATAATATTTAAATGACCTACAACCTAAATTTTAAATTTGAAAGTCGATTTATAACACTCAAAGAACATTAAAATGCATTTTTCTCAAAACATCAATTTTGCACATTCATTGCTTTGGCAAACACGTGACGATATTATAATACACAAGATGAACGACGTGGTGAGTAAAAAAGCAAGAATAGTTGAATAGTAAATTACACCACAAAAATATTAAAATAGCATATTAATAGCAAGTTCTTGGTGGTGAATACTTAAAACATTTCAAATAGTTACACCAAGTAAATGACTGTTATTTCCAAGTTGAATGACATCTATACTCTAAAAGAAATTTCAATTACGGGAAATTTTTAAAAAGGCTTCATAAAAATTCTTTCATTTTAAATAAACACACAAACTTATAGAAAAAAGTACAAAAACGAAAACACAAACAAAAAAAGTCAATAAAATAATATCGTTGACCTTAACCTTTATTCAGCTGAAAAGATACACCTGGGGTGGCATTATGTAACTTTCTTTCAAACATTTCGGTCGAAACAAAATGTTGTCGAAACAAAATTTGGATGACATTACGTAATTTGAAACGTTAATTTATTTTGAAACGCTCGAAAAAACAGTGAAACACTTTACATAATTCCATTTTTGATTTGTTTCGTTAAAATTTCAACAATTACTGCTAGAAAACAATATTAAAAAAAAAAAATGGAGCTAAAAGAAATTGCAACTAGATGCAAGTAAATGAAACTAATAATAATACCAACATTTTTTATTTTTTTTATTCTGAAATTTTTTTTTCTTGAAAGAAAATAATTATAAATTTACTTAATTTTTCATTTTATTGGAATTTTTATTTCTGTGCGTTTCTAAAATAAATATCCCAATAAAAATCATGTATTAATTTATTATTTTTTTTAAAATTTACCTAAAAGCGTCAACTATTTTTCAATCGCCAAAATTTGGTCGTATCAAATGTAAAGAAAGTAGCGTTTCAACCTTACGCAATACCAAAACATGTCGTACCATTTTTGAAAAGATTGAAACAAAATAAAAATGGTCGAAACAAAATTATGCAATGCCACTTTTTGAAAATAGTCGAAACAAAACGACGTTTCAAATTACACAATGCCACCCCTGTACCTTTTGCATTTTACTTAGTGAATATTTTCGATGCAAATTGATTTAGAGACATGAATCTCTGTGAGAACTCATTTTTTATCCAAATTTATATTTTACAACTTTTTTGAAGTAAAACAAATAATTGGGAGGTGGGTAAATCAGCCGTTTTTATTTGTCTACGTTGTCAGCTGGAAAAGCACACCTGTACCTATAATGCATTTTAATATTTAATAGGAATTTTTATGTTAAAATGAGAAAATATTATCTTTTATATCACAGAAATAATTTCCAATGTTTTTTAATGGTTCCAGAACTTTATATTATATTCAAATACCTTTCTAGAACAATGTTTTTTGTTTTTGTTTTCTTTATTATATTTTTTGAATTAGATGCACTTTTTCTGTTTCAAGTCCGAACTTCATACTTAATACTTCGTCACAATCAAAAATGTTTAATAGACCTTCTTTTTCCTACAATAGCGTTAGCAGCAAACAAAATATTTTAGAAAATAGATTTCTACAAGTAATTAAACTAAATTTAAGATTAAAAATACAACAAACACAAAAATAATCACAATAATATAACAAAAAATAGTAAAAATCATAGTAAAATTCATACAAAAATGTTTGCAGGTACAGGTGAAGTAAGGATTTTGAAATGCCAGCTGAATAAAAGATAAACTTTACTTTATTCACAAATAGCAATTATTCTGCTATGTAATCACAAAATATATATATTTGTAATAAAGAACAGAAAAAGACAATATATAAATCAGTTATTTAATAAAATAATTCACTTTTGACTTATTTTTTTGTTTTATTGGAAAAATTGGCGTTATATTTTAATGTGGCTATAAACGACATCGATTGTATGAAGTTTATAACTTTTTTTTAAAAAAATTGTGCCTATGACTATAACCGATTTTTACTGTAATTAATGTCAAACTGATAGAGATCAGATTTTTTTTCATGGTATATAATATTATTAAGATTAAAGAGATATAAGGGTAGGCTAATGACATAAAAAACTTAAGCAATTTCAATACTGTGACAGAATACTAAAAATACATTAATTTTTTACACTTTTATATTTTTTTTTTTCATTTTTATATCACTTTTTTAAACCTTTTAATTAGTTTTAATTTTAATTTCAATTTACTTTAATATTTTATAAAAAAAAAAATTTTAATTAATAATAGAGAGAAACATAACTACAATTTAAATTATGTAAAAAATATACTCATAACAGAAATTTTTTTTCTGAGAGTAAGAATACATTAGTGGATCTATTATGGATTTGTTATGTATGAAAGACAAAAAAGATGTAGTTTTAGTGGGCTTAAGGCCCTTACTACCATTCTTGGTATAATAATAATAATATCAATCATAATTATTCATTAATGATTGTGTATGCCAAGTCTCTGAGTAAAAGCAGTTAGGGTGTTAAACCCATGGAATATATTTATATAAAAAAAAATGATATATCTCTATTATATTTCAATATAATCGAATATAATTGTTTTAATTGAGGTAGCTGAATATAATTATTGATTTAAAAAAATAGCCTATTAAAAACAGCATTTAAGACTTTTTAGTATACGTTAGTGTTATTTGAACTGGAGGGTAAGAAAACGATAGAAAAGTAAACGCATAATTATTTTTTATTTTAGTATCCTTTCGTACTGTAGAAAATTATACTATAATTATATATTTTATAACTTAACACAACAAAAAGTATGTAATTAATTATGTATTATATATTTTAAGGTATGTCGTATGTGTCTTTTTATTGTTTTAGAATAAAAACAATTTTTCATCTGAATTTTGGTTTAGAAAGGATGATAGCTTAACCTTTCGATCTCCAGTTTCATTATTATTTCATTATTATTGTTTAAGTGTCTTAACTGTGAAACTAAATTTTCAGTTTTATGCTTGTTTAAGCCAAGAACTTAGTTTAAGCTTTCAATGTGGCCTTAATTGGCTTTAATTGACTTTAATTAATACCAAAAATCGGCCCTTACTTACACAGAGGTAATTCTATTTAAATTCCTAACAAAATGACAACATTTCTAAACAAATTAGATAAATATGGCTAATTTGTATGCGTAACAAAATCTCTTCGCTTATAATCTCATTTTTTCAAAATTTAATTTACCAAAAAATCGTTTTTCAAAATATCGTTTTTTCAGAATTTCATTTTTCAAATTATTGCTTTAATTCTAGAATATTAACTTTAATAGTTGTTACGCGTCTACGCTGTTGGATACAAAAAACAGTGTACTCTCCTTTTATATCTCCTTTTCCAACAACTTTTATAAAATTTAAAAAAAAAATTTTAAAAACGATATTTTCAAATACGATATTTGAAAAAACGATATTTTGAAAAACGATATTTTGAAAAACGATATTTTCAAAAAATGATATTTTAAAATACGGTATTTTCAAAAAACGATATTTTGAAAAAACGATATTAATATTTTCAAAAACGATATTTTGAAAAAATGAAATTTTGGAAAATACGATATCGTCAAAAACAGTATTCTGAAAAAAACCATTATATTTTTGTAAATCAAAATTCCAAATTCCATTCAGTTAAATTGTTTTTAAGTAATCTAAATATTTATAAGTATTATGCCCCAAAGAAGGGGTTTCAAGACAATTACGATTAAGTATTGTTATAATAAATTTATACATTATTCTAAGCAATTCATATTACGATATTTTTTATTTCATTATTCAATTTCCATTTCAAAAGATCACACAATGATAGCTATTGATTAATAATAATGATGATGATCATAATATTTATTTTGATGATTATAATGAATGCACTTAAATCCTCAACGAATGACTATATAACGAGTACATAATGTGGTATAATAATATAGTAGTGGTAAACAATGAAAATATGAAATTATATGGTCAACTACAAATGAGAATTCAAGTGTCAAATTGTATGAAAAGGAAATAAGAAAAATAAAACTGAATAAAAACTGAACTTAAAAGCATTTAAAGTCCTTAAGGTCAAACCAGCTTTTAACTATAATAGTTATTTATTTTTTATCGTTTTATTTCTTTTGTTATGGCTATTTGTTTTAGTGTTGATATCCTGTTTAATATATTTTGTATATTTTTTTTTTTTTTGTATTTCAGTTCACAGTTATACTCACACACTGATGTGTATTTATAAAGAATGCAAGTTATATAGTATAATATGCTTTCAACATTGCTATTCGTATCTGTTTGTATACATTGTTAGATATATATTGTCCAATTTTTCTATATTAACGTAACGTAGAATTTTATTATTTTAAATATTTTAGTATGCATATATATATATATATAGGTAAAAGAGTAGTGTGACAAAAATCTAAGACACACTTTTAACCTTTTGTATTATATAATATACGTATGTTTATTTTTATATATATTGTAATAATATAAAATACAGTAAATATGATGTTATTACGATTATAGCAAAATACCGTAAAAAAAGATGAGCAAAAAAACAATAACAAAAAATGAAAATATAATGAATAAAAAACCACTTAAGGACAAGTGTTGCGCTAGCTTCTTTATAATAAGAAAAACAAAAACAAAATTATATTTTTTTTTGGACTTCTTAGGAAATATATTAATATACTATTAATATATATATATATATATATAAGTATATTTGTATATTTGACTATACATACAAATAAAGTGAATGAATATCCATATGATGTTGAAGTTGGTAATTTAAAGGACATCCACTTTTTTTTTATTATTCTCTGTTTGTTTTCTACAGAAGATTTAAGTTTTTATTTAAGCTCTTATTTTTATTTTTATTATTTTATTTTATTTTTCCTTTACTAAGGGTGGTTCTGTAGATGTATTTAACAGCTCATAAAGTACCAAGTGAAGCAATATATTTTTTTTTATATAGGTATATATCATTTTGAAATACAGAGAGAAAATAATTGTGAAATTGTGACAAGGACAAATTAAAGCTGATTAAACCCGTAAATGAAAATGAAAATGAAAATATATACGTAGCTATATAAAAAAAAAAGTAAATAAATATAAAAAAAAATACAAAAAAAAAAATATAAATAAAATAAAATAAAGGAATTTTTTGATTTTTATTTTGAAAAACACACTTTTTATTATTATACATTTATAATTATTATTTTTACTTAATTAATAGTGTTTATTCTATTTATTTTAATAAAAATTTTAATTCCATTAAATTTTTCATAAATTCGATTAAGTTTTAAATTTATAAGCTTAAACAATTTTTGAATTTAAATTGGAAATATCGAGATTCATTTAAAAAAAATGTTTTTTTTTTCAATTTTTTGTAAATTATTGATACTGAACTATTAGTTGAGATTATTATTATTATATGTATATTATTCTGCATTTATCTGGATGTTTGTAAGTTCGACGGAATACTCCAACACATATACAAATTGCAATATGTATAGAAATTGCTTTGGTAATCTTTTTACCCCCTCCCCTGTCTACCATGCTGAACCTTTGCATGAAAAAATACCATTGCATGAAATATATTTTTTTAATTTAATGTTAGTCTTCTTCGCAAATAATAAGGAAAAATAAAAAATAATAATAATAATATAAATAAAACAAACAATTTTTTTGATTTACAATAAGAAGGACTAATAGAAATTTTATCAATAGTTTAATATGGTGTAATAACCAAAAGGCAAACAGCATTTAACACAACAAAATAACATAATGCACTGAAAGGTTATTCTTATTACTTAAAATTATACACAATATGCATACATATTTTTTTTTTTTGATTTTTTGTTGTTGTTATGATAATGATCATAGCATCATAGTTTTGCTATCGTATGCATTGCCTGTACTATAGTACTATAGGTATATATATATACTCCAGCCAGAAATGTGATGCGATCAAAAATTAAAATTGTTATTTATTTTTATTTTTTTTGTTTATTGTTTTTTTTTAATATATATATCTATATGATATATAAATTTATGATCGTATATAATATTTAGTATATGTATTATGGGGTTAGGTTTTGGTTCTGCTGATTCGCACATAAAAACATTATAAACCTATACATTTTTAAAGAAATTAAATGAAATTTTGTACATACTATTATTTTTTATTTCTTTTTTTTGTAAATTTATAATTTTTAGGTATATTTGTTTTCTTCAAGTGTGTAGAAATGTATGTTGTTGAGAGTGATGAATTTTTTTTAATATAGTAGGTAGATATATATAGGTATTGGTTAAACCATATTGATTGTTGCTCTTTTGGATGTATGTTATAAATAATAATTATGTATGAATTTTTACATGAACAGTTCGATAATGAATTTTTTGAAATGAAATGAAATTTTAAATAACCGATCAATGGTTCACAAGTTATGAACAGTTTTGTAAATACCTATTTATTTGCAGTAAATTTTTTTATTTTAATTTTTTCTCCAGCACGAGTTCTTATTTTATTCATCAAAATAAATATTATGTGTACCTACAATGTTATTGTTTTTTTATATTTACCATTTTATTTATTTTTATTTTTAAAATTGTTTTCGTTCAAAGTAGTGGCTCATTATAAAATATTTGTTCACTATAAACCTTGATGCTAAACTTACGCAGCAAATGTTATTGAATGTTAACAGGATTAACTTAATTCTGAATTATACGATAAATTTTCAATGTTGGCAAAAATGATGTCGATAAAATGATCGAGTAAATGACCCGTATAGAGAATAGAAAATTTTGCACCTTAATATTCTGTTTATATGGTAATTAAAAGCGTTATAATACAAGAATAAAGGTATGATAAATTAGTAAGCAAATACGTATTTTTCTTAAACTTGGAATGAAAATTCTAATGAAGGAAAGAAATGCTGGAATTTATTTTGCTTCCGTCATTTATGGCGGGTTACAAAGCTAGTTATTAATATTATTATTATTATTAAAATAATCAATTTATTTCAAATATCATTTACATAATGTAGTACTTATAATTATTAATAAATTAAACAAATGATTAGATTCTAAGAAATCATTGGAAATATTCAAACTAATAAATTTAATTGTTTAAACATAGGTTGTTATAAGTCGAATAAAAACAGAACTGAATAAAATACTAATGATATAACGATCATTGAGTAAAATTAAATAAAATAATTTGTAACAAAACTGTTTGAGTAAAATAATTTACTGACCGGTTACACGAGACAGTAATATGATAAGACATTGAAAATATTTATTCATTTTCACTAATGCTGCCATATTTTGTTTTAATTTTCCTGTTCTTAACTACTTTCCGGTTTGTAATTTCCGATGATAATAATTCTGTTTCAAAAAATAATAGATAAAGTTGATTTTTTCAATTTAGTTTAACAGAGCAGTATGAGAACAAAAATTTCAAAAAAAGTTAACACTAACATTTTGATTTTAGCTTCTGATAGATAGCTTCTGATTTTTTTAAAAATATAAATTAAAAATAAATTTTTAAATTTTTTTTATATTATTTTTTTAGTTTAGTCTTTAGGTAAATTTTAATTTAATTTATTGTATATACAAATTTATTTATTTTCAACACAATAATAATTAAGAGTGATTTATTGGTATGATGTTTCATATATAAATGGGCAGTATAAAGCTTATTAAACAATTTGTTTTAAGATCATACAATCATTTTTGGATGAATAAAGTGATATTTCTGAAGCGAATTTTTATCAATACATAAGTCATGTTCTACATTGCCAATAAATAAGTCATAATGATGCTAACTTATATGATCTTAGCAAGCTATGCATTTTACTTACAACCATTTCCACTGTTGTTTTGCTTTACAAAATATTATTTATTTATTTATTTATTTATTACGCCGAAAGTACATTTCAAATAATTCCAGAGCTTCAGCTCGGCTCCGGGTTTTCTACAACTGACAAAGAATAGAATTGTTTTGTTGAATTTCATAGTCTAAAATTAAACTTTATATTTATGTTACGTGAAATTCAAATTCAAATTATTCTGGACATTTTTCACAAAATTTACTATTTGGTAGAAATTTAATAATAAAAATAAACTTACTTGTTTTTCTTGTCAGCCATTTTTTTTTACTTTTTATTTTTTTTTTTTTAAAAGAAACAAACATTTTAATTTTGAGCTAAATAGCTATATCAGCTCGTATATAATATTATACAAATTAAAGCTTAATTACAGAATAACAACAAAATAAATACAATCATATAGTAAAAATAAAAATTAATTATAAAAAGTAGCGAACATAATATAAAAAAATTCATTTCAAGAATATTGTATAAATTTGATTTTCAGTTTAAAAAAGAACTTACATAAAATAAAATTAATCTATTCCAAAATATTCTTACCTTTTTAAATTTAATTTCAATTTTTTATTTTTTTATTTTGGTTTTGAACGCTTAAAATTTTTTTTTTTTTTAATCTTTTGGTATTTCATTATATTTTTAACCTCTACTCAGGAAAGGTACACCTCAAACAACTTGTATGGACCCAGAAAAATTTTATTTCATATCTATAACAAAATTATCATTAGGTACCGAACTATTCTTATTTTATATTTTATATTTTGATGATAAAACACCTTCTGGGTACCCAAGTACCGATAGAATTTTTATTTTTTTCATGTATCTACTGACGATGATGTACCTTTTAGGTCCAGAAAAATTTTATTTCATTTTTAAAACAAAATTATCATTAGGTATCCAACTATCCTTATTTCATGTTTTGATGATGAATAGTCCTTTGGGTACCCAAGTACCGTTATTTATTATATAAACTTTATGTAATTGAAAAATGTATTATGATTAAATGTAATAAAATAAAAATTTGTTATAATAAATTATTTCTATTATATAAAAAATAATGTTTTCTTATTTTAACTCAAAAATTCATATAAAATAATAAAATGCATTATAGGTATAGGTTTACCTTTCCAGCTGACCATGTAGACAAAAAATAAATGGCTGGTTTACCCACCCCCAACTATTCTTTTTACTTCAAAAAAGCTTTAAAATATAAATTTTTATGAAAAATGAATTCCCACAAGGTACAGGTGTACCTTTCCAGCTGAATAAAGGTTAATCGCTTTGTTCCATTATATAGAATTTTGTCCACAATTTACTCAAAATCTTACTGTAGATGAAATAACTCGGTATTTTTGTATTATTTATTACTATGAAATTCACTATTCAGATTAAATTTAGTTTTGGTGTTCATTTCCATTAATGGCATTTAATCAAATGATTTGAATTTTTCCTATTAACTTAATTTTCTATTAACTATATTATTGTTTTTATCATACTTTGTTTTATTTTATATGTACTGTTAATTTGTAACTGCTCACCCAGCCAAATAGTTTATTCATATCTTCATTAATAGCTTAATTAATAGCAATTCACTGATGCTATTGCATATTAATATGTATATTATCGCTAAGTCATCTGCTAAGAGAAAATATTATCCAATTATAGATCTAAGTTAGTGATACTACTTATAAAGGAAGAAAATAATTTTGGATTTAACGAACTATCTTGAATCACATCAAATTTTATTTCATCTAGGTTACTTCGTATACCATCAGAAACCGAATATTGTTTACGATTTGTTAGATAACTATCACTTATATTCAGTTGCTTTAATCCCACATTAAAATAATATTCTTAATAAGAATTTTCTGTCCACAGAGTCAGTTTTCTTTAGATCAAAGAAGACCATGACTATTTTTATTTTTTTTGTTTATCGAAACCAAACTGAATGGTGATATAATATTATTGAAAAGAGGTGTTGGATTTTCTTACAAATCCATATTGATTATTATTTTGTTAATCTTTCTCGAGTAGGTATTCCTCTAACTGACAGTTGACATAAGTTTCTATTATTATTCCGAATATCGATGGTATAGAGATATTAGTCTAAAGCTAATGCATATTTTGAATGATATTATTTATCTTTAGGCATTCTAGCATTTTATCTCGTATATTAAAGAACTATTAATTATCTCCGTTATAGTATTTTTGAGTTATTTTGCACAAAGTATAATTATATTAGCTTTATTTTCATCCGAACCTGCAGAACTGGAAAAAATTCTTAATAAGTTTTTCAGATTTTTACTCATGAATATTGTTCTAAAGTTGAATTCGTTCTAGATTCAGTGAGGTAGATCATATTATATTTAGCCGCCACTTGACCAACTCCACTATAAAATTTGTTAAATTTTTCAATTTTATTTTTTTTTTCAAAAAATTTTGACATTAACTCATTAAAGAATTAATTTTTATCCATTAAATATTATTATTGAGAATTTTTTTAATACCTATAGCTACAACCAATTTTTATATGTTAATTTTCCAGCTTTTTCGCAGGTTTTTGTGGCATACTCCATATTTTGTTTTTCTTTTTCATATAAGGTTTATTATATTTCGGAAGTAACAGTATTTATCTTTAAAGTACGACGAGTTGCCATCTATTAAATATTTACAGCACATTCATTATCTATCCAGGGTGTTGAGTAGTACGTTTTCGGTGTTGTTCTAAATTTTCTAATTAGAGTAGCATTTTGTATATCAGCTTACTAGTAATATCAAATAGACATCAAATTTATTGAAGTTAATAATGCAGTTTGATAATTCTGCGGTTTTACAACGAAATATGATAACTTCAATTTTGTCGAATTTTACTTATGAATGCGACTTTATATAAAATTTTAAGCTCTTTCAAATAAAAAAAAAAAATTTAATAATATTAAATAATTTATGAATTCAAAACTGAATAACTAACAACTGGCGTTGTAAATTTTTTTAACATTATCATATAACTTATGCAGTTATATAGGCAACACTTTACCGAAAAGTCCAAAACAAAAAAGTGATATGTTAAGATAATACAGTTTTGCATTTCAATGTATCTTGAAAAATTTTACGGAGTATTATACATTTTTGTTTTTTTATTTGTATAAACTGAATAACTACAGTTATCATGTTCTTGAGGAAAAACTTTGATGTAACAAAAATGAATAAGTTATTTAAAATTTAAAAAAAAGGTAAAAATTTCACGAAAAATAAAAAATTATTGAAATGATTTTAAAAATCATATCTTTTTAAATATTTTCAAAAGATTTTCATTAAAAATATTTTTTAAAAATCAAAAATAACTAGAAAAGTATAGCAAATTCTATACTAAATTTTATTCAATTGCGATTTACTGGAAATGTAAAAAATGCAGTTATCATCTTTCATTGTAAAACAACAGACTTCATTATTGACAAAATTATAATCATTTTGTTTAGCTTATACCAATATACAAATAAAAATGGTCGTTGTTTAGCATAATCAGCACCTTAGAAATTAAATATTTGTACATTTTATCGGGACAATGTTTTTAAACATGGATAATTATGTTGGTTTCATCGGTGTCAAAATTGTTGTTGGTTTTAATGTAAAAATTAGCCACAGACATAATAAATATATAGATCACTAGAATAAAATTTCGCTAATATAAAATTTTTCAACCAACTTCTTTTTCTACCAATTATTCTACTAGTAATTTGACATCACGTCCAAAACAAATGTGGCTGAAAATAAAAACAAAATGAAATCTTGAATTCAAATTTTACTGTTTATTTTTAATGAATTTTGTAAAAACGTTAAAAGAGTGTATATTATGTATGAATGTGGGAATTGATCGTCCCACCACTGTTTTCCACTAATTGTCGCAGCTGTAAATTTGTAATTATATTAATAAATTTTCATTAATTACACTAATAACTTTTCATTAATATTATACTTTTAATTTCTAAATCCCATATAAATAAATTTACATCTCTTCTTTATATTATTTTCTAAAATAATTTGTTTGTGTTGATTATCAATAAATTATTGCAATTTAATTCCTCAAAATACATTGATGTGGCTTTGCATTAATATTGATGTTGGTTTGACTATCATGATTATCACTATTATATAGTTAAAAAATTATTTTTAACATTTTCTAACATTTTATAACAGTCGCAAATAGTTAAAAAAATTGTTTTTGTCATTTTACTATCTTGTTAGCTATACTCTCACGTGATGACACTAGGTAATTCAACTATAAATAAATTTTATACCACATCATGAATATCTACTTTAAAGTTTAAAGTTGAAAACATTTAAGGTATTTTCTTTATTTTTTTTCTTCTAAAATATTATTTCATTTATTATTCACAACACCCTGTAGACATCTTATTAACAGCATTAAGGCGTAATGCAATAATAAATTTATTCAAAAAGAATTAAATTTTTTTTTTTTGTTATATTACATTTATATATTTTTTTTTAACAAAATTTTCAAAGTACCCTTGGGAAACTATATAATTCTATACCTTTTTTTTTTTGAATATATATAAATAATATGAATTCATAATAAGAAAATGCAAAAACAAATATAATAATAAAAAAAAATATATATATATTTCATAAAACTTCATAAAAAATGAATCAAAATACATCAAAGTCAAATAAATATATGACGAAAATATCAAGATAAATATTAGAGGAGTAAAATTCCAATATATGACTTTAACATGAAATATTTGAAAGATTTTCCCTCAGTTTTTATTTTCTTTTTTTTTTGTTGTTTTTATTTTTCTTTTTTTTTCTATTAAATCCTTGCAATTCCAATACTGGTAATATTTAACGCACGTTTGAAAATATATAATCCTCATACATATTTTATTTGAGACGGCAATTATTCAATATCTATATTTGTATCTATAGATAATTTTTTGTTGTTGTATGTGCATGTATGTACATAAATGTATCTCTTTAGCTTCTTGATGCGAAAATATTCATAGCATCACATTGTATTATTTGGCAAGAACAAAATAATAATAATAAAAAAAGAAAAAAAAAATAATAAAAGTTTCCAATCTAACGTAAAAATGATTGTGTAGTATGCTGAAAATTTGAAGATATTTTATTTCAGTTACAAAATACCAAATTTTCATACACTGGGTTGGTATATATACAATTATTTACAACACCCCATATCCTTTTTCACACTTTAATAGTCTCACATTCTTTGGTTTTTGTTTTTTTTTTTTTTTTTTTGGTTATCATCTTTTGCATTTCGTAATACCATATCAATGTTGAACCAATATTATTGTTGTTGTTATGATGTGTAGTAGTTGTTATTATTGTTGTTGTTATTGTAGTAGTAGCATTAACAGTAGTGTGAAATTTTTCCTGTCAATGATATTTGATAGCGGGTAAATTCATTTTGATTTTTAATAATATTAACAGGTTGACTCGGCTTGGTTACAATTGTGTACATCAACTTTAAAATCCTGTATTTTTATGACTAAAAACAACTCTTTCTACCGGATTTTTTTAAAATGCTTCTGAATCAGCTGTCTTTAATTTCATTAAAGTAGTTATAAAATGTTGTTGTTAAAAAATTTTAAATTTGCCGCCAAGTTCCATCAGTCACCAGACAAAACGGAATTGTGAGAAAGTGTTTTTTAAGTGTGAAGTTTTGTATTATAAAACTTAAAATAAGTAATTTAAAATTCAAAATAAGAATATTTATTCCTTTATTTTTCTTTTTGTATTGTTAATTTGAGGTAAGTTGTAGTAATTTTTCAGTAATTTTCATTAAAAGTTGTGGTTACATTTGTGTACGTACATAGTCAAAACATATGTGCACGATTGTGTACATGTACACAAATGTGTACAAACAAAGTCTATACGTATTAGAAATTTGTTTAAAAACAAAATTTTTTTTTTGAATATTATCACTACTTAGGGAATTTTTATTTCCTTTATTTTTTGTTTAATCTACTAATTTTTGTCATTTACTTCAGAAATAAACCACTAGATCTCACTAATATTAATTTAAAATACAAATTTATAACATCTACTGATTTTAGTCATTTACTTCAGAAACTAACCACTAGATTTCACTAATTGTAATTAAAAAGAGTTATAAAAAAATCAAAAAGTACGATTTAACACCTATCCGATTATACCAACTTTCTCTATTAAATACAAGCTAAAATTGTTTAATTTACATAAAATTAAGAAATTTAATAATAATACCTACTAATTACTAATCTATAACAGTTACTTATTCCCCAATATATTATAAAATATGATAAAAATTAATAAAAAAAATGTACCTATGTTAGTAAAAATATACATAATAACACTTTTTCTTGGATTTTCAGTAGAATAAGAAATGTGTTCTCGTAAGACTAATTTGCTTGATAAAGAAATCGAAATTTTGGGTATTTTAGATGAGAGGTTATCTGAAGTAGATGATCTTGAAGTTTTTAATGATTTATTTGAAGATCCAGATTTTCAAGAAGTAGTTCCAGATAAACCAAAAAATACTCAAGATGTTTTCGAAATGGTAATGATGGAAGATAATCTTGATGGTCATGAAGAAGATGTTATTGAAAATAATAATGCTATAATAGAATCAGAAACTGTTGAGTTTGTAGATAATTTAAATGAATTTTCTGTTACACAAAAGAAAGATATTTTATATAGACGTAGGTTATATACTGAAAACCGAATCAAATTTGAACCTTTTCCTGAAAATTGCATTGATGAAGAAATTGATACACCATTTTCGTATTTTAAAAAATATTTACAGGACGATTTGTATGAAGCAATGTCCTTTTATACCAATTTATATGCCGAACAGAAAAATGCGAGTGTTCGAAAGAATTTTCGGCCTACTAATGTTGAAGAAATTAAAAAGTTCATTGGAATTCATATAATAATGGGTACAGTTAAAATGCCACAAGTAGAGATGTATTGGAGCAAATATCTTCAAATTGAATCTGTCATAAATGCTATGTCATACGAAAGGTTTTACCAGTTACGAACCAATTTTCATATTATAAATAATTTGGATATGCCATTAAATTCCAATGATAAATTTTATAAAGCTCGTCCAATTATAAATAGTATTTTAAAAAGGATTCATGAAGTTCCTGTTGAAGAAATTTTGTCAATTGATGAACAAATTATTCCATTCATGGGTCGGCTAAATGTAAAACAATACATTAAAAATAAGCCATATCCTTGGGGAATTAAGGTTTATTTATTGTGTGGAAAAAGCGGATATCCATACGATTTATTCTTGTACCAAGGAAGTGCAACACCGGAAATATGTTCCTTCAATCAAGCTCGTTTTGGACATGGTGCTTCAGTTGTTTTACATTTGATAAAAAGGATTCAAAAACCTGGACATTCTCTTTATTTTGACAATTATTTCTCAAATCATCAGTTGCTTGAAATTTTAAAACAAAAACAAATAAATGCCGCTTGTACTATCGGAATAAACCGCTTTAATAATCCGCCATTCATTGCAGACTCTACTCTTAAAAGAAGTGGTAGAGGTTCATCTGATGAACTTACGAGCCGAGATGGAAACATAGTTATTGTAAAATGGCAGGATAACAGACCTGTATATCTAGCCTCTAATTTTATTGGGAAAACACACGAAACTGACGTCAAAAGGTTTGACAAAAAGTTAAAGAAGGACGTAATTATAAAGCGACCAGCTGTGGTGAAACTCTATAACGAAGGAATGGGTGGAGTTGATCTCTTAGATCAATACTTATCTTATTATAGAATTTTTATAAAGTCAAAAAAATGGAACTTAAGAGTAATTTTCCATTTTATAGACCTGATGGTTTGTGCAAGTTATATCGAATATAAAAGAGATTGTAAGATTCAAAAAGAAAAATTTATGTCGCTGTTAGAGTTCAAGCAAATTGTGGGAAAGTCCTTGCTTGATGGAGGTCCTATTATAAAAAAAAGAGGTCGCCCATCGTGTGTTGAAAATGAACCACCAGTGCAATTAATTCGTATTAGACAAGAATGTCGACCGATACAAGAAGTGCAATATGATAGAGTGGATCACTTTCCTCTTCATGACAACTCCGACGTACCAACAAGATGCAAGGCACCAAAGTGTAATGGAAGATCTAGAGTTAAATGCTCAAAGTGCAAAATACACTTATGTTTAACAAAAAATAAAAACTGTTTTCTTTCGTTTCATAATAAAGCATAATACTTAATAATAATATATGAAATAACTTTGTGATTTAATTTTCTATATTTGTTTTAACCTTGTGTTTGTAATTTTGTCATTGTTGAATTTTATAATAATATATTTCATTTTTATTTTTGTTTAATTTTTTTATTTAATTGAAGAATTGTTATATTTTTTATTTAATTGTATGAAATAATAAGAAATAGATTTATATATAAGACAGAATACATTGTTCGACACCGGTTGACTTTGTTTGTACACAAATGTGACCAGGGTCCTAGCACGGTCCTGAAGGACCAATTGACCAAAAGGTACACAATTTTGTTTTCAGGAAATCATAATCTACCTAAAAATAACCACAAAATTTTTTTTCTCCCATGAATCAAAAAGACCGAGTCAAAGGGTTAATATAATATTGCTGTTATTTTATTCACAGTTACAGTTACAACAATACTGAGTAATATGAATAATAATAATAATAAAAAGCAAAAAAACAAAAAAAAGGGATTCGTTAAAAGGATTTTTCGACATATGAAATTTTAATGCGTTTTTATTTTATTATGCTTTTTTTTTGTGCTGTATTAAATGGCATTTCTTTATTTTAATGTTTTCTTTTTTATTTCTTAATTTTAATAGATGTAATTTAATACAAGTTTTTTTAATCCCATTATATGTTTGTCCTTTGGCTTATAATACCTATATTATTATTTAGAATTTAGAATAATTAGTTAATATGAATAAATATTGTAATTGATAATGCAAAAAATGTATTCAATATTTAATCTGTAAATTGAAAAAAAATACAGTACAAATATCTGAGCCATTTTAATTATGACAACCGATTTTAATTATTATTATCTTAGATAGATAAATTATTTTAAAAAGAGACGTAGCGAAATTAAATATTTTTTCAAAATTTTTTAATTTTGAATTAGAAATTTCAATTCAAAGTTTCACCCCATGTATACGCAAACATCTTAACATACGAGTATTTTATTTTATCAAATAAGCGATGTAGCGAAATTAAATATTTTTTTGAAATTACCGAACTTTCAATTAGAAATTTCAATTTAAAGATTCACTACTCATGTATACGCAAACCTCTTAACATTCGAGTATTTTATTTTATCAAATGAGCAATGTAGCGAAATTAAATATTTTTTCAAAATTTTTTTACTTTGAATTAGAAATTTCAACTTAAGGATTCAACCCATGTATACACAAACATCTTAACATTCGAGTATTTTATTTTATCAAATAAGCGATGTAGCGAAATTAAATATTTTTTCAAAATTTTTAACTTTGAATTATAAATTTCAATTTAAAGTTTCACCCCCATGTATATGCAAACTTCTTAACATACGAGTATTTTATTTTATCAAATAAGCGATGTAGCGAAATTAAATATTTTTTTGAAATTATTGAACTTTGAATTAGAAATTTCAATTTAAAGAATCACTCCCCATGTATACGCAAACCTCTTAACATTCGAGTATTTTATTTTATCAATTAAGCGATGTAGCGAAATTAAATATTTTTTCAAAAACTTTTAACTTTGAATTAGAAATTGCAATTCAAAGTTTCACCCCATGTATACGCAAACATCTTAACATACGACTATTTTATTTTATCAAATAAGCGATGTAGCGAAATTAAATATTTTTTTGAAATTACTGAACTTTGAATTATAAATTTCAATTTAAAGATTTACTCCCCATGTATGCGCAAACCTCTTAACATACGAATATTTTATTTTATCAAATTTCCACAACTCATCACACGTACAAATTTAGTTTTTTTCCTCTCTAGAATTAGATGAATATTGATTTGCTTTTTGTATGCGGTTGTTGCCTCAGATAAATCAATAAAAACAATAATTATTCATAATAAAATTTAATATTTCATAATAATAAATTATTTAATAATAAATTTAATAATTAATAATAAAATTGAAATTGGTACAATTTTTTTTTTATCAAATTTCTTCGAATTAAGAGGAGCGGGCGATACTAGTAATACTTGAAAATAATGTATAGCTGTTAAATAATATGAATCATTGATTAAGAATACTAAATAGCTATATAGACATTTTAGAATACAACATTTTTGCATTTTAAAATATTTATCTACAAGTATAGTACAGTTATAGTCAATGCTCAAACTGTAAATTAAATAAACTTGGCAGTGTCAATGTATAGAAGTGATCTGAATCTTGAAAAGAGTATGAACTAAACTGAATTAAATTGACTAACTTATGAGTCAATATCAAAATTATTAATAATAATTCTAACTTTATTTGTGTCTGAAGCCTTTTATAATAACAATAATAATAATGAAAAAACAGTTAATTATGAATGAAAGAATAAGAATTGAGAGAGAATTTATTTATTCTACCAACTATGAAATCGATTTAAATCAACTTGTATGACAATGCCATCTTCCAAGGTAGTAATTTTTCATATCGTAAATTTTAACGTGACTGTTATGAATTATAGAAGTTACAGCAGTAAATAGAGATAAAAAGTAATAGAGGATCAAGATGATTACCTTCAGGAACATCTGTCGGAGCTTCATACTCCAAAGACGTCGTAAATCTAAAATACCCTATATATCTACGGTTTGAGAGGTAAGAAAATATCCAAAAATGCATACATTATATTATTTGTACCTGAGAGAAGGTAAGTTTGTGGATCAGTAGGGACTGGGATGAAAATGTTCACTGGTAAGGTGATACATCGGTAACCAATGTACTAAAATAGATATTCATAAACTGTTATGACCGTCAGCATCTAGTCATGATGGATCAGCATTTAATGATATCCTTTAGTTGTACAAAACAACCAAATTTTTCCACGTTTTCTTAAAAAAAAAATAAGAAAATTTGAAGTAAAGAAAACAATTTTTTTCATTTTAAGCATTATTTTTTTTTTAGTAATTTTTTTTTTATTTCAAAAATGTAGTTAACTGTACTTTAATGGTTTAATACACAATAAATATGTGTGCGTGTTGAAACTTCTTATCTCTTCATATTTTCCTTATTAGCTACATAATAATATAAACGTATATATACTTACTATCTACAATATAAAAATAACTGTTTTTTTTTTTTTAACAATAACAAAAAGGGGTTTTTCCCAACGGGAGACTAAACAACTGCTTTAAAAACGCATTTATTTTTATAATCAAATTAAGAGGTAGGTAGGCTGTGATTTAAAAAAATATATATATTTTTTTTTTTAATTTATTTATCTAAACGCTTTTTTTTTTTTTGTTATGAAAATTTTTCTTATTATTGTTTTTTTTTTTTTTTTTTTTTACTTTTAAAAGAGTTCATTTGATTTGAATGAAATTAGGATGAAAAATATTATGTTAAAAAAGAAAATGAATTAGACGTGTGGGAAAAGATAATAAAGCGGAACTGAATTATATATGTATATAGGAAAATTGTAACAGTTTTATAATACACAATGTTTTTGTTATTTTTTATTTTTTTTTTTTATTTAAAAATTTAAGAAAAAGTAAGTTATAAAAGATTTATGAAAAAAATATAAAATAGAAGAAAATAAAAAAGAAATAAAATAAAAAATAAAGATTACAAAAAAATACTCATGTTGTTATAATATACACATAATATATATATATATATATATTATATTGTATGTGTATTATGTAAGAAATATCTTATCATGTATTTTTAATTTGTTAAATAAAAAAAGTTAAGTAGGCATATTTTATTGTTAGTCATCATAAAATATGATACATAGACTGTTTTTATTAATAAAGACATATTATTAAAGGATCTAGATAAGATGTTAACTTTACTGAAAGATTTATTAAAGAAAACAAATTTAAAATATACTTATATTCAAAAAGTGAGAAGTGTGAGTAGTTTAAAATTCATAGAAAAGTTTTTATTCTTTTTTCTTTATACATTTTCAATATTAACCACTTTTCATGTTAATAAATTTTAAAGAAAATATTTAGAATAGTCTGGACAGGGTAATAAAAGATACTAGATATTCCTTTCACATAATTCTAATGTGTAATAAACCTCTTTATATCAATATTTTCTTTGCAGACTCTAACACCACCTAAAAACAATGGAATCTAGAAAGATTAAAGAAATGCAGGATAGGTCACTGATATTGCGAGGAGATTAATATTTGTCACTATACTGATAACTGTTGAATATGTGAGGGTCTAGACACTGAAGACGACATAAACCATATTGTATCCAATTGTCTAGAGCTGGTAAAAACTAAGCTCAGATGATTGGCAGGGTTTGAGTCAAAAGAGATGCAAACCAAAAAAAAATTCGACATGGTTCGACATGGTTTTGGTTCAATGATAATTTTTTTTTTGAAATTGGTTTGGTTTTGGTTCCAGTTTCAAAATTTCTTATTTTTGGCTTTGGTTCGGTTTTGGTTCGGGTTTGGTTCAATATGAAGCAATGAAGAAAAAAAATATAAGAAAAATTTTTTTTTTTATTTTTAATTCAGTGTCCATAAAAGACTAAAATATTATAAAATAACAAAAACATAACAAAATATATATAGTCATACAATAAAAATAATAAAAAAGTAAAAAACTAATTAATTAATAAAATATCTTCCAGAAGGACATCATCTATATTAGCATGTTTGTCTGAGATTATGAACTTCAGAATGGAAAATACCCTCTCTACTGTCATCTCCACCCACTCCACTGTCCCACTTAATTTTTTATTTCTGTCATCACAGCTTTCCCAAAATAATTGTATTACATCAAAAGTCGTTTCGGAAACAGAAATTCGTTTAATATTTTCAAAAGAGTTTATTTTACGAACCATATTTTGAGATTTGGTATTATTACTAGCATTTCCATTTTCTTGATTTATTTGTGGATGATTTTTCTGTTTGTCTTTTTCAATAGTTTTTATAATTTCTTCCAGCTCATTGACCACGTACAGCTATAATATCATTAGTTTTATTAGCTTCATGTTCATCATTAAAATACGGCGACGCGTAAAAATAAATTTTCAATAGGTGGGATTTTGCTTTTGTACTTTGAAAATCATTAAGCAGAATTTTGTATCTCGGATCCAAATACATACACGCCAGCATTGCATCACTCTTCCTAATTTTTTTCACTTCGTTTATCCAGGGCAATTATAAAAATCTTCGATAATTATTTTTGTACTTTTTACACTTTAAGCTTCAAAATAGTCCATACACTATAAAAATCCTCCATTGTCAATTTTTTATTTTGAAGAGCTTTAATAGCTTCGTTTGCTGACTTCAGTACATTCACTATTTTTTCTATATTCCTAAATAAACCTGGCAGGAGATGTTTACGAAAAAATATAGTAAACTGCACTGCTGATGTCTTCACTTCAAATAAAATAATACTGCCATCTAACTTTCATAATAAACACTTAGGACTTAAAAAAGGTATTTTCTTATAATAAATAACATTTGGTAAAATTGCCATACATTTCTACTATTTTATTGAATATTTTTAAATTAATATACCCAAGTAACAATTTTTGCAGCTAATTTGTTTCGAGAAAGCTAATTTGCTCTAGTACTGTTCTTTAACCATTCTCTGAAGCAAATTTGCTCTATAAACTAACATTTATTTGATAACAAATTAGCATTTAAGATTTTTTTGTAAAATGATCTGCTCTATAAAAGCTGCATGAGCAGCTAATTAGCATTTTTTGTGAGATTTTTTTTTTACTCTTTAAGAGTTGCAATAAAATAACTAATAGAGGTTATTAGCTCTATTATAGCTCTATAAAACAACATTTATAGAGCTTCAACTTCGGAATTAGTTAAGCTCTATTAGCACTTTTTAATTTTAACCGATCACTCTTATAGAGCAGCACGAATATAAATCGGAAGAAACTCGACAACTAATTTGTTTCTTTAACATAACTTATAGAGGATAATATAACGCTCATACATAATTATGTCATAATTTTTTATTCTTCAGTTTGTTAGAAGTTTTTATGAGAACTAGAAGCAAAACGCGGATCTAAAAAAAAATAAATGTAAAAAATATTAATTTTAAATAAAAATTTTTAAAAAAATCAAGAGGACATAATTATTACAGATAAAAAAGAATAATTTTATGTGAAAAATCAAAATAAAGCATTAATTCTATGAAAGCGAAAATTCGGGTAATATCTAATTTAAATTCTCAGCATGAATGTTTAGAACGTACCACAACAAAAAATAATAACATTGTAGAAACAAAAGCAGTCGAAAAAACAATAATTGGAGAAGTTTTTATACATGGTTCATTAAAAAGTATAAAAGAAATGTTTGAAATGCCAATTAAATCATCTTACTTAAATAGTATATATTTTTCGGATTGCGAGAAAATGGAGCCACAATTTTTCAGTATCAAATGTATAGTGTGTAAAATGTTCAAAATAAAATATAAAAATTAAGTTTTTGTTCAATTGATAACTTTATTTTTGTTTAAATTGTATCTTATGTAAAATATTTTTTTGTTCAAATCATAAAATAATGTAACAATTCAAATATTACAAAATAAAAAACAAAAGTAACCAAAATAAATACTTAAGCTTCTTGTTTCTTCTATCTAATATATTATTAATAAATGTTGATTATTCAATTCTAATATAGGTATATATACATTACAAATACGAATTTTCCAAATTTATTAATTTTGTGATGGCAAATTGTTGTAATTTTTTTAGCATTTGTTTTTACTCGGATTCTTTGAAATATATTAATTATGCACATACCCTCAACCTTTAACAAAATCTAAATATAACATCTGACATTTAAATATGAAAAATAAAACAAAAATGACACAATAACAAAATTGCTCTATAAGCTTTCCATAAGTACTCCAATGTAACAGTTATACAGCAAATTTGCAACCGCCAAAATTATGTCAAAATAAATTACAAAAACAAATTGAATTATTATGCAGCTAACTTCATGTTGTTATTTATTAGAGTGGGCGAAAGAAACAAGATAATTTTCTATTGTATCTGACATTGAATCGGTGATATAAAAATTTCAGTTCAGAAATATCAATTTTTCCATTTGAAGTATTATATTATTTTAATAAATTGAAATTAGAATAAATTAAAAAAAATAAAAACACAGTACATAAAAAAAATTTAAAAACACTTTTGGCAAAATTTTGAATTTTACAGATAAATTTAGTTTTATAGATACATAGCTATGTATTTGTAAGTATAAACATTTTTGTTAAATAAACGATCTTATAGAATATTTAATATTACGTGTGAAAAGATATTGAAAAAAAACAAAAAGGGATTTTAAAATTAAAAACTCTTTACATATTTAGGGGATTGTACCCATAGCTATTATTTTCTTATTTCTTACTTTTCTTTTGATCACTTTATATTGTAAAAAAAATTAATTTTTCTTCGTCAGTTTTTGGCCAAAATATTATTTACCATCTGATTAAAATCAACTTTTTAAACCTTGTTTTCCTCACTTGAATATTTTATGTCAAATAAAAAACATGCCAGCCGTTCATATTCAGTTCCTTTTCAATTATATTTATATCTCTTTAATTGAAAATTTAACTTAAGCCTTTTAATTGATTTTATCGAGTTCACTCAAAATTGTTTTTTATATTTTAGATTACTTTATTTAAGAACCACGTGGAAATGGTAAACTATATTGTACCTAAAAACCGAAAACAATTTTATAAAAAAGTGAAATGAAATGAACTGTCAAGTACGAAGTTTTTCAACATGTATATTACATTTATATTCAACAGTTCATAAATTTCAACTTTTGCTTTGAAGAACTTTTTGAACAATATTTTAACTTATACCTTTGCTGTCTACATTTACCTGTCGTTTTTTTTTTAAAACAGACGTTTTCAGATGCCTGGTATCAAGAGTTACCAACTGTATTTTTAAAACTTTTATGCAGTCCGAGTGTAATTTTCGAGTGTAATTTATGAGTCCGGGGGTAATTTATGGAACTCGGTTTTCAGCTAATTATTTAAGAAAGCCTTTAAGCTAAATAGTTAGTTTTTACCTAACTATTGCATATCTTTACAAGACAATTGAAAATGTTTTTTTTTTTGGGGGAAGTTATTAATTTTTTGAGGTTATGAATCTATTTGTTCTTATTGAGATTCGTCATATTAAATATTGAATCATCAAAAATATCGTAACAACTCAAAATATGGCACTTAATATCGTTTTGTATTTTATTTCAAAGAAAATTCATAATTTAAATATGATCCACCCTAATATTTGACAAAACTATAATTAAAGTGCTCTATATAGCTCTCATAGTAGCTCGCAGGAAGCTCGGCCATCTTTTCTTAGAAAAATGCCTAATTGAACAAAAAATGTTAAAATTCTGAAAACTAAAATTTTATTTAAGCCTGAAATACTTGATAATCGTGGTTTAAAAATTATTTTTTACATACTATTATTGTTCTAAAATAAATTTTCTTTCAATTGCAGACTTATTTTTGTGTTTGAAATATTTTTATTTTTAAATAAAATTTAAATATTTATTAAAAATTTGATAATTTTAAAAAGCATTGTTATTTTTGGTTCTATTTAGTATGATTTCAAAATAAATCTCGCTGCTCAAGCAAATTTTGGGTATTATATTCACTAAAAATAAGTAAACAAGTATTCCATAAATGTTTTTTATTTTCCTACTTCAATTTTTATTTGAGAAACAAAATCTTCGCAGATAAACAAATAATAATTTGGTATACTAAAAAGATTAATAAACTCTTATAGAGAAATAACATTATAATATTTTGACAGTTGGAATTAAAATGTAGTTTTTTTTTTCAATTTCAGCGACAACCTCCATAAGAGTAACCAAATGCTAATTAAACACTTGTATAGAGCGAATCAGCAACGTAATTGATAAAAATAAGCTGAAATTTCTTGCTCTATAACTGCTCTATAACTGCTTATATGGTAGCTAATTTGTTCTAAAATAGTTCTAAATGTGCGCCACTTAGCTCTATTAGAGCTCTACAACCCTTCTATAGGAGCTTCCGCAGTAATATTAGAGAAAATTTGTTGTTCAATTTTAGCTGTGTAAACTATTATAGAGCTGTAATAGAGCACAAAACGATACTTGGGTAAAAATGAACCAAATCGTAAACCAACATATATTTTGTTGGTTTGTGGTTCGATTTCAGAATTGTTTTAACAACTGGTTCGGTTTTGGTTTGGTTTGGCTTCGCAAAAATATGTTTTAGTTGGTTCGGTAGTTTTTTGGTTCCGGTTTGCAACTCTGGGTTTTACATAGTGATGTGCGATATGTATCGAGTTCTAGATATAATCGATATTTTGCTTACATTATATCGATTTTTAAAACTAGGTACTAAAAATTGATATAGAAGCATTAAGAAACAAAACGCTATACATTTTAAATCATTGAAATAAGTAATATGGTCCAGTACATATTCAATTGTAGGGGATCGCTTTATCTTCTATACACGTGTCGTACTTTTGTAGTGGCGGTGACTGACTATGGCTATACAGTTCCCTTTAAAACTAATCAACTGACTATAAGCGCCATTTTTTAACAAAAAAAATACCTTCTTAAAAGTGAAAATTAGTGAAATAATTTTTAATTTCTAAAACTTCACTTTAGTTTTACATTGGTACTAAAATCTACTGTTATATTAACATTAATCTTAATCCTTGTTTGGGCAAATAGTCTTAACGAAAACATTCAAATGAATGCAATCTCCACTTCATTACATACAACATTTCTATTCTATTAGCTTCAATTATTGTTTTACTAATTTTATCAATTTCTGAATGCACTGGATTTTCTGCAAGATTTTTCGCGGCCAGGACGATGTTTTCTTTTCGTGCTTTGTGCGATTAATTTAAACAGTTTGGGACAAATCTCTTTTAAGCATAATATTATTATTTTTTTTTGTTTTTTTGCTATGAACTGAAGACAGTCTAAATAGTAATTTTAAATAATTGATAGATCGCAAGAAGAGTTAGTTGTGGTTAGTGGAATGAATAAAATTAATTTAATTCTGATAAATGTTAATTCTAGATAAATGTAAAAGCTTGAAATTAATTCCATATGTAAAACAAATAAGTTAAGGAACAGTTTGTTAAAGTTCGAAGCAAATTTTATTTATCGACCAAAATCTTAATCTCTGAACAATAATGTTTCAAGTTTGGATTTTCATGCTAAAATGAACTTTTGTTGAAAAAAAAATGTAAAGTAGACCAACTGAATATAATTTAAAGTCTATTTTTTTAAAATATATTATCGATATAATATGATAGGGGATTGTGTTAATAACTGTATACTAAAAATCCATATTTATTTTCTAGAAAAATACTACCTTTTGATAGTATTGAAAATATTTCTGTTCTTCTGATTCCACTTCGTTAATTGCCTAAATCACTTAATAAGCCAATATTAAGTTTTTTTTGTCGTTACAATAATGTCGTGTAAGTTCATACACTGTAGATAATTACATTTTAAAAAAATTTATTTTCACCAAAGTCACATTTTCTACTTTTAAAAACAAAAATATTGCATGTGCCATACAAGGTTCAACAATTTTAAATGCTTTCAAAACTACTTTGAAATCTGCCAGCAATATTCTGAGTTTGATGAAATCAAAAACAATATTGATAGTACTGATGCTAGTGTAATTCAAGGTAGCTCGCCAGACCCACTGTTATTCTTGTATTTTGTAAATTCACTTATGTATACTGATGACAATATTAATCTATATGCATGTTCATCCAATTACGAATTACTAACATATCGACATAAATTTTTTGTTCTAGTTCTTCAAACGCTTCTGGTTAATAAATGGCTACTATCGTTTATTAATCAGAAGTGTTATTGAAGAACTAGAACAAAAAATGTATATGCATATGGTAGTTATTCGTAATTGGATGAATATGCATATATCTAGATTAATTGACAACATTAAAACAAACCAATTACAAGATTATAAAAACAAAAACAGAATTATATCAGTAAAATACAATAATATTCCATTTGAAAAAATAAGTAACAATAAATGCCTGAGCAAAATTGTTGATATTGAACTTAATTCGAATCTGCAAATATCAGACTTGATTAAAAGGACCCGTAGAATAGCCGGAGTTTTTAAATAAATTTCATATAAAGTCCTACGTAACATTTTATTGTTATAAAAACAAAATTAGTGCTATAAAACTCCTATATGACTCTCGATAAGCACTAAAGCTGTTAAAATGATGTTTTTATGGGATTAATGTGATTAATATTGCTATAATGGTAAGGATAAACTATTTTATTGATACATTATTTGTTCTTAAAGCTAGGTATACTGTTAATACGCTGTGCAAAATTTTGACATTGTTTCATGCAATTTGTTGTTGTACAAAAATTTTTTTTTTTTTTTTTTTTTTTATACGCAAGCTGGTGGGAATCTTCAAAAGACACAATGAGCCCCGTAGCTTGACAATGTGTGTGGGATTCTTACCCACTAAACCACACCCTTCCTATATCGCGATCTAGTCCTACAGGACTAATGAGCAATTTTTTCTTGGCTTTATTTTATTTTTCAATGTAGACTACATCCATCGATTTCTATCTAAATTTTCTTTGGCGTATTCATCCATAACCTTGAAGACCCATCGCATCAGTGACGAAAAGCCAACCAACCAGCTCTCCGAACGAATTTATAATTATGTAAGACTTATGAAAAACCTCGTTTCGTTGGCAGTCAACATAACGAAATTTTTCACCAATCCCGTAAAAACAAATCTATATAAACGTGGGAGCGGGTCAACCTCCGATCACCAGCGCGACAAGTCCTCAAGAGTGTAGGTGATTATTGCTGCACTAACTCAAAAGGTTTTACTCTTTTGAGTCGTCTGGCTATATTTCTATTATCCAGGAGCTCGACTACCTCCACATTTACATGGTGCTAAGCCTTTTTTCGTGTCTTCTTGCAAATTTCTGTATTTCCTTATCGACAGATTCTATTTGCAAATCTCTATGTAGTTCATAGTTTCTTATGAACCAGGGCGCGTTCACAATGTTTCTTAGGACTTTATTCTGGAACCTCTGAATAATATCTCTATTACTTTTTTTGCTGCAACCCCATAGCTGGATGCCATATGACCATACTGGCTTCAGTATTTGTTTATAGAGCAGAAGTTTGTTTTGTATTGTTAAGATAGAATTCTTACCTATGAGCCAGTTCATTTTTCTATAGCGGATTTGTAGTTCTTCTTTCTTGTTTTTTATGTGAGCTTTCCAGCGAAATTTCGCATCTAACGTCATACCAAGATATTTGGCAGTATTTGAATGGGGTATTTCTTGACCATTTATAAATACTGGTTTATGGTCAATTTTTTTATTTGTGAAATCCACATGTACTGACTTAGCTTCATTTAATTTTAGCCTACATCTTTTTGTATAATCTTGGATTTTTATTATAGCTCTCTGCAGCTTTTCGATGGATTCTTTATTATTTTCGCCAACAGCCAGAATCGCTGTATCATCTGCAAACGTCGCAATAATATTATTTTCTAGTGCAGGAAAATCACAAGTGTACAGCAGGTACAGTACTGGACCAAGTACACTTCCTTCAGGAACCCCGGCATTAATTTCTTTAAGATCGGAATATGCTCCTTCCTGTTTTATGTAGAAGTATCTCTCTGATAAGTAGCTTGCTATGATTTCCGAATGTTCTTTTGGAAGGATTGTTTTCATTTTACAATTCAACCCCTTATGCCACACCTTATCGAATACCTGAGCCACATCCAAACAGATTGCTGAACAGACCTTCTTCTCCTCTAGAGCTTTTTCAATAGTATTTGTAATTCTGTGTACCTGGTCTATTGTAGCATGTTTTTCTCTAAAACCGAATTGGTGATCCGGGATTATATTCTTTCTTTCAATAATAGGTTTCAATCTTCTTAGATAAATTTTTTCGAACAGTTTTGACATTATAGGCAGCAGTGAAATTGCTCTATAGGATGATACTTCATTCGGTGGTTTTCCAGCTTTGGGTATCATGATGACTTCGGCAACTTTCCACAATTTCGGCACATATTTCAGTCTAAATGCAGCATTTATAAGATTCGTTATCTTAATTATTGCCTTTTCTACAAAAAATGGTAACAAAAAATTTTGCTTCAAATTTTGCTTTGTATTACGCTGTTAGTATGCTGAGCAAAAAAAAAATGAAGTTCATGTTTTGACCGCCAGGTATTAAACTTCAAAGTTTTTGCTCCTTATTTATATACCCGGGTATATACAATATTTTTTTGCTCGGCAAAATTCTGACATTAGAAAATTAACAACGTCTGGGGATCATGTCATATTGCTTATTAAAGTAAACCTTAAAAAGTATTATTTAATAAAATAAAATAAAATAACTTAAAAATAAGAGATAATAATATTAAATAAATATAAAATAATGAATTTGGTTTTAACCGTTTTGATTGCTGAACTACAAACGAAATTTGGAGGAAAATTTTCCTCCATTTCTTTTTCGATGTATTCCTGAAAAGGTTCCATTTTTATTATTATAGTTAATTTAAATAGTTTAACAGTTAGTTTTTTAATTTAAATAGTTTGATTTTATTTTCATGTTGTTGATTGTCTACCAAGACCAAGTAATGCCAACTGTTATTGATTAAACGAATTTTTGACAAAATTTTGTACCGATTTTGAAGTAGTTTTTGCATTAAATTTTTTGCAGGCAACAATTTTTAACAGCATACTTAACTTAACCGCAAAATATTATTATTATTAGTAAAACATTTTTTAAGTTATAAATCATTTACATACAAATATAAAAATATATAATTAATCATATATCTTCCATTTTCATGAAATAAAAATAAACCACATCAAATTGTTATTTTAAAACAAAAAATAATGCCTTTCTCACTCTCGCGTAACATAAAGCATTTCAAAGGAATTTCTGTTCGAAATAAATACATATACTCTAATACATATATATATATATATATATACTAACCCTATAACAATATATTACAAAAATTTGTCTAGAGCCTTATAGAATTCACCATTTTAGTGCTATAACGTATTTATAACGTTTCGCAATCAAATTAACACTAATACTGATGTTAAGTATTTATAATAGTGTTATAAGAGTGCTCAATACTGTTATAGCAATAAAATTGTTAAGTTGGGTAACAACTGATATGAAGCCTGAAGTAGCTATTTCATAAAATGTTTATAGCACCTATGCTTTCTTATGCGATAAATATTTGGGATAATACATATACATTAATTATTTGATAATCCTATACAAAAATACAGAACAAAACCATCACACATTTGTATTATCTTCCTCATCGAACACCTACCACTCAAATCCATAAAAAATATACACAATTCTAAAACTAGCAAATTTAACAACAACTATAACAACAACATCAAATTAAATTTGAGCTTAGTTACAAATTATCAAGTCCACAATAAATTATCATACCATAGCAATTATAATCAGCTGAGATACAACGCAAGCATACATTTCAATAGTTCACAATATGTTTTATACTGCTACTATAGTATAAAAAAGTACAATGATAATTTGAGAAAATTTCCTGAGTTGAAGAATTCATCATACAACGATTTGTTCTGATTGTAATTAAACTATTTTTCGAACAAAAACGTTCAAAAATTCAATTTTTCGTTCTCGACAAACAATTTATGAGTTTTAGTCCGAAAAATAACTAATTTGTACCTCAGGACCTATTTATATACCGAAATATATTATTTATTCAATATAAACGAAAATTAAAAATTGTTCGACCGGAATTCAAACCGAAACATAACTTCTAACTTTCAGAAGTAAAATTTTCAATTATATTAAAAATTTTATAAAATAAAAGTTTTAAAATTTTAGATTTTCATGCTCTCAAAATTACTCTTAATTCCAAAACATTTTACATTTTCATCACAAAATTTCAAAACAAAATTTCAACTTTTAAAATTCTTAAAAACCATCTTTAAAACTCAAAAGTTTTAAACACACATGTCAATTTAAAAAAATTTTTTTAACCTAAACATAAAACGCAAAATCCAATATGACATTCTATTTTCCAATACATGTAGTCATTTGTTTTTTTTTTTAAATTTATCTTAAATCAAACGAAGGTAGATATTCTCCCTATGAATTTATTTTAACCTTCTATTCAAAGATAAAATGTACCAGTCTTCAATAATGGCCTAAAAGATGATAATATCGTTCAATCATCTTTAATCAAAAACAAAAAAAAAAACCAAAAAACCAGAACCAAACAACAAAAAATAACAACAACAACAACAACGACAAGAAAATTTCTGATGCGGTTAATTTTATTAACAGCTATAAAAGTTATTTCCTATACCACACAATCAACCAAAATACACTCCTCAACATGCATGTATACAGACTTATAGTTATAAAACAAAACAAAAAAATAAAAAAAATAACAAAATAAGAACAATTTGTCATTTTTATTGACCTTTACAGTTGTTTTATTCTTTTATAAGCTTACGCAAGCAAATAACTTTTGTTATCCTAGATGATACATAATGTACAGAGTACATTTTTAGTGTGCGGGAAATTCTAATGTTAAAGAAAAAAAAAAACAGAACAAAAACAATAATCATCATCATCAATAAAAAAAAAAAAAAAAAACCAAAAAAAAAAAAAACAACAAAATGAAAAAGAAAAAGCAAAAACTTTTCTAATGTCCTACTGATGTCTTATTGATATTATTAAAAGATCTAATACACAGAACATCATCAACAATACAATATTGGGTGTGCGTTTTGTGATTTCAACACATGTACATACAAAATTAATGAAAATAATGTATACGGGATCCCTCTTTTATATTTTATACAATATTTTATTATTATATATCGAAAAAAAGTTAAGATAAGGGAAGCGCACGTTTATTTTTAATTTTTAGAAGACATTTTTTTTTTTTTTTTTTTTTTTTGATATGACGAATGTTTTATATGTGTGTATTATGAATTAATGTAACATTTTTGGTGAGTATAGGTATGTGTAAAAACAATTTTTCATAAGTTAAAAAATATGATAGATAGGAAATTATTGTCAAAAAAAAAAAAATTATAATCTAAAAATAATTTTAACAGAGAAACTGCGAAGACTGTTTCCTTACATTTTATATATTCGTCATGAAATTAAATACATGTTATGCCAATACAGTGCTATTTAAAAATAATTGAACATTTATGAGAAGAAAAAAAAAAGATATAAAAAAATATATTCTTACAGTAAATTCACAAAATTAAAATCACAGCAAAATTATTGTTGTCTATTGTATATAAAAAATTATTGTGTAAATTTTTTTAGAGTGCATCTATTAATATAACGGTTGTTTTTTTTTAGAATGATAGAACTTTCGACAGGGATAACTGTGATTTGACAGAAGATAGAAGCCATGTAGTTTTGACATTTCTGTTCAGTAAACATTGACAAATTATCATGGAAAAACTCACGCCGCAACAACGTTTACAAATTGTTGAAATTTATTTTCAAAATCAGTGTTCTATTCGCCAAACTCAAAGAGCACTTCGTGAAATTTATGGTTTAAATAATCGTCCATCAGAGCAGATTATTCGTCGAACTATCGATAGATTTCGGACAACATTTTTTCTACTCGATGCAACAACAAAAACAAGACATCGAGAACTGTTCGTACAGAAGAAAATATCGGTGCTGTAAGAGCTAGTGTTGAAGATCCAAATTTTGTCTATTCGTCGACGTTCACAACAAGTTGGACTGTGTGCAACCACCACATGGAAAATTTTACTTAAACATCTTGGTCTACACCCATATAAGATTCAACTGGTTCAAGAACTTAAGCCACTTATACCATAATAAGCGTCGTTTGTTTGCTGATTGGGCTCTAGAACAGCTTCAAATTGATCCACTTTTTTATCGAACAATTGTATTTAGTGATGAAGCTCATTTTTGGTTGAACGGCTACGTAAACAAGCAAAATTGCCGTATATGGAGCGAAAACAATCCTCAAGAAATTCTGCAGGTTTTATTGCATCCCAAAAAATGCACCGTATGGTGTGGTTTACACGCTGGAGGTATCATCGATCCATATTTCTTTAAAAACGATGCTGGAGCCAAATTTACAGTGAATCGGTGCTCGTTACAGATCAATGATCAATGATTTTCTGTTTCGAAATTTGAATGGTATCGACCCGGAAGTGTTTTGGTTTCAACAAGATGGTGCTACATCTCATACTGCTACGGCAACAATTGATTTATTGAAAGAAAGATTTGGTGATAACATTATTACGAGAAATGGTCCAATAAATTGGCCTACAAGATCATGCGAGATAACACCACTGGACTATTTTCTTTGGGGTTATGTGAAGTCATTGGTTTATGCTGAAACCAGAAACAATAGATGCTTTGGAAGCCAACATAACCCGTGGTATTAATGAAATAAGGCCTGAATTACTGGAAAAAGTGGTCCAAAATTGGACTGATCGAATGCGGTTCCTCAGAGCTAGTCGTGGTTGATATATGCCGGAAATTATTTTTAAAGTCTAAATGTCATAAAATTATCTTCCAAATAAAAAAATGTGTCTTCAATCTTAATTTAAATGTGTTTTATTTCAATTTAAAGTTCTATCACTCTAAAAAAAAATACCCTTTAGTATAATTATTAAGTTTATAAGTCATATATTTAAAAAAACACTTTCAAAATAAAATATACAGCCAGGCACCTACGGCTAAGGCTCTGAATAGAATATTATTTCAAAATTCGTCAAATTTAATTAAAATTATTTATTAAAAATATTTCATGTAGAAAGTAAAAAGTATTGCAAATTGTAAATTCAGAAATAAATAAATAAATAAAGTAAAAAAAAAAGAAAAAAAAAAGTTGGCCTGCAGATTTATCTGCAAGTCCGTTGACAAAAATAAATAAAATAAATGGCATCCTTTAAGCTTCCGAGAAACTTAGATGACATAAAAAAAACTATCTAAAAAAGTGGAAAATTAAGGCAAACATCAAAACTAGGAAGGAAATATGTCTTCCAGTTAAAATCAATAACAATACGTTACAAATGGGGGATTCGGTCAAATATTTGGCATTCACTTGGACCAAAAATTAACGTACAGAAAGTATATAATTGCAGCACAAAGTAAACAACTTTTTCTAAAACTCCCCAACTTATACTGACTAATTGGCAGAAATTCAAAACTCTCTCTAGAAAGTAAAGGTAAAAAAGTAAGTATACTAAAACCAATATGGACTTACGGTATCGAACTGTGGGGTACGACAAGCAATTCAATAATATAGAAATTATTGAAGGTTTTCAATCAAAGGTACTTGGTATGTTTAAAACTCAGTCATCAGAAATGACTTACAAGTGAGATCTGTAAAAGAGGAATTAACTGCTTCAACCAAAATATATTGGACCTGGTTAGGAAACCACCCAAATCCATTGGTGAAAAAATAGCGGAGACAACCAGGTAGACGTTTATATAGAGTGAACCATAAGTTTTATAAAGTGAAACTCACAACAATCAATCTAACTAAATGTTAAGTAATTTGATATTATACTCTTCAGGCTAGGCAAAATGCTATTTTCGGGATGTATACATTTTTATGATATCTTACCTGCAGAATAAATTAATAATTTAAGACAATGTGTGATTGTTGATAAAATTCTAATCTTTATAATATCTTTTTTGTATTTATAATATCTATAAGCTAATGCACGATTGTTGGCGCCAATACGCAATTTCAGAAGCCAAAGATTTATTTCTTCATAGTCATAGAGCGAATTATGATTTTTCTGAACTATTAAAAATTCTCAGCTCTTACTTAACAACAGTTTCTGATTAACTGACTTCATATATAGTAGGTACGTTTTTAAAAGAAAAATCATCACTTTTTTGATACTTTACATAATCTAATTTTAGTTGATTATAATATTATTATTTAATATAATTATTTTTTTTTTCTGTTATTATATTTGAATTTTACTACCATTACTATTACTATACATATTCATTAATTTTGCTTATGAATTTTATTTAAACTTGTTTTCTTACTTAATGTTATTTTCTATTAATAACATTAAGTAACAAATTATTGTTAGTGTTACATTCAGAATTTTTGTTTTGGCTCTCTTTTTTAATCTTTTAATTTTTACTTTTTTAATATTTTATAAGTACAATTTTAATTGACTACGCAGAAGATTGAAATAAATAAATTAATAACTGACTTTGTCAATTCAAGGGCGGTGGTCCCTATTGAAACCACTAGTAGTGTTTACTAAAAATTTTTTTAATTGCTAGAAATGCCTGAATTTCCCTTTGATTAGTAGAATGAAATCAGTGAATCCCTAAATTTCTTTTTGATAGTAAGAACTAACACCACACTGGTCTGAACTTTTGTACTTCTACTACTACTACTATTACTACTACTAATACTACTACTACTACACTACTACCACTACTACTACTACTACTAAACTACTACCACTACTACTACTACTAATATTATTATTACTACTACTAAACTACTACCACTACTACTACTACTAATATTATTATTACTACTACTAATTCTACTACTATTACTACTACCGCTACTACTACTACTACTACTACTACTACTACTACTACTACTATTCCTACTACTATTACTACTACTGCTATTAATAGTATTACTACCAATGCAACTACTACTATACTACTAAATCGAACAAATTATTTAGTGACCCAAAAATTAAGTCTTTAGCGTATACAAATTTGTTACAAATAAAATTTTATCAATTAATTCTTCTGACAGTATTTCAAGAAAAACTTCTAGGTACTGGGCTTTTATCTATTTTTGTTATATTTGGACTGAGGTTGCTCGTTATATTTGGGCTGATATGTTTGTCAAAATCTCCTAAATCAGCTTTAAAAAATTTCTTATCCCTAATTATAAACTCATATTAAAATAGGTCCTTTAGATAATGTTGAAATCAGTTCCAATCTCCTCCCAATTGAATAAATCATATTTGCAAGCTCACTTTTATATATACGACCAACCTCTAAGCCTGCCACACCGCAATCATCTACCATTTCGAGAACACTTTCCCCAAAGCTATAGCATAAAAAAAAAATTTAAAATTCATCAGAATTTAGTTCTTTATAACTAGCAACGTTATCCGACGATTGTTCGGGTCTAATACAAAATGTATAAAATATACTTCAATAAAGTTTTATTTATGAACCAAATTTAAAAAAAAAAATCATTCGTACATAAGAAATATTCTAAAAGTTCTATGGCAAAAATTTAAAAGCGTAGGTCCAATTCAAAATTTGTAGTTGGATTAAATTTGTTTGAACTTGTGCTTCAATAACATAACATTTTTGTACTTAATGTCGTGTTGTATAGTTTTCGCTGATTGGAATATCATGGAAACATAACTGGTGCACTTACATTTAGTTTTGGCTGGTGAGGAAGGAATAACAAAAGCCTAGTTCAAATCCAACAAATTTAATAACTCTCCGATGGCTATGTAACAGCCTTATTTTCTTCGAACTGCATCATCCCAATTTCAATTTTACCATTATTACGTTTTTACAAATTATTCTTTTTTAACTAAGCTAAAGTAAGTTCTGGGCAAATTATATTATGAAGATTACTTTCACTACAAATTCTTCTCAGCTTTCTTCAGTTAAAATTTCGAAAAGCGGTAAAAGATGTAATTCTTCCGTATTGAAAAAGCAGATGATCAGGCCAATAATCAGGCATTCAACATCGTTAATTTTTTAAATATCGATAATGGATGTTGGGAGTTATAAAGCAACTACTTAAGCCATCAGTCCGAATATTGTAGAACGGTAAAAGACGTACTTGTTCATTTTTAAAAAAGTTATATAAGGCACAAATTTTCAGGCCTGTTAGTCGTTTAGTGTTTGACGTATTCCTAAAATGGATGCTAGGAGTTTAGTTGTATGGCAGACCTCTATTCTAAGCTAATAATTCTATGTTTTAATCATAAATAATTTTGTAAAATTTCAGAAATTTATCTATAAAATTTTGGATTGTATAGCGAGCAAATAAACTAACAATAAGTAAGGTTTTTCCTTTCATTACTGTAAGAAGGTTTATATCAAGGACTTAAGTTTAAATACAGATACCCACAAACATAATAATTATTTTTTGTATATAAATTTGTATTTCCTTTTTCATAAACCAGCTAATTTAATAGAGGAAAAAAATATGTTTTATTAACATCAATAAACGAGCAGAATTCCCTAATGATCGGGTTACAGGACAATAACAATGTTGATAATATATTTCCAATTTTTATTTTAATCTAAACGATATTTTATGAGTAAAAAAATTTAGTAATTTCAAGTTAGGAAACACAAAGCACAAAAAAATAGATACAACAATAATAGTTCATCTCATGTACCTCAACTTTAGTAAAATACTGTAGTGACAAAAATTAACAAAATAATAAAGAAAATAATGAAAACAATAGTTTTAGATAAAAATCTTGGGAATTCTTTATAATTTTTCTATTGTATTTTTTTTATTTGTTTGTTTTTGTTCTTTAAATATTTTCTTACGATTTCTTAATAATAACAAGTTAAGAAAATATTTGTCATCATAATAATTGACATACACAAGGTCGGTCCATCTATTTATCTGGTAATAAATAATAACAAATAAAGGTGAGGAAATTTTCTTCAATAGATTTAAAATTTTCAGGATAATAATCAACATCAAAAATATTGTCTTATTAGTGATGATAATGATGATGATGATGCTGATTATGATGGTGTTTAAGGATTCTTCGGAATGATTTTTTAAATTCAAAAATAATATTTTTATCGATAGAAATATGAAATTTCATTAAAATAATAATAAAATATAATTTTCGATTTTAATTGATTATTTTAGTTATTATTCCAGCCGAGGAGTAAGATAAAATATTTTTGGGATATTAGGAAACTACAACTAGCCAATCTAAATAATCGATTCGTCAAATATCATTTAACGAATTACTACATTAATTCGCAAAACCTAATTTAGAGAAGCTCCAGAAAACCAAAATTTGCAAAAAATTTGTTCAATTAAATACTTTCAATCTCTCCTATACATTAGGTGCCTATATTGTGAATCTTTCCTAATTTGAGATCTCGCATGTCCGGAAAAAAGCATTTATTACGAATTACAAAATTTTCTTAGGGGAAATAATTTGCCAATTATTGATTTTTAGTATTTTTCACTTTTTTGAAAAATGGCCCGAAGCTAAATGAATATTATTATTATTTCAATTTGCCAATTATAATTCATCACCCTAATTAAACAGACTTACTTTACATTAATTGTTCGACCCCAAAAATTTTATTAAGATGGAATGAAGATTAACGAATCGAAGAAACAGTCGTATATTACATACACACTAATAAATGAAACATTTCTCCATTTAAAAATTAAATTATGATGTATTACCAACATAGTTATAATAAAAGGGTGGTAATAACCTGGGGCGTGTATTTAAATAACAAATTTAAACCTGCAAAAAATTCATTAAAACAATTCTGTGAATGATTCACAAAGTTCGTTTCAAATTTAATGTCTATTCTATACTTTTCTTTATATTTCGAGGGAATGAAAATCAAAACGAAAACACTTACATTTACACTTACAACAAATTTTGGAAACAGAAAAAATTATCAATCAGAAAAAATATATACCGAATAAGGAAAGTATTTGTTTTAAAAAAAATATTGTTCTAGGTATAATAAGAAAAAAATGTCTATACATAGGTAATAATTATTATAATATTAGGAAGGTGCAGTTAATAAAGCATGTATACAAACTCATAAATTTAAAATTTATTACAATAATTTAAATTTTTTGCTGCATTGCTGATTAATAAATTTCATAATTAATGATTGCTGAACCGACAGTTAAGCAAATAATTATAATAATTTTATTAATATTTTAAAAAATTTAAGCTTTTCACACCATTTAGTCTAAATCATTTTTATATTTTTTTATATTATTTATTAACTTTACAATCTATCTTATTTAAATCCAATACACCACTATTTTGATGATATTAAGTAATTTGTTTTGGCAAGGTTTTGGCTTCATAAACGGTGAGTGAGTCAATTGACTCGTTTCCAAAATTTGTAGTTCTGATCGGGCTAGTAACTAGTCATAAATACCCTGTTTGATCGGATGAAACGTTTTCCGTCTTCACATGTTGATTTTTGTATACTGCAGCCATGATGTGAGTGCGTTTGGATGTATTTCCAATCTGGCAAAATATAAGCTCTCGCTTCTTTAACAGATTTTGCTTTTAAAGTCTTTTCTAATTTCTACATTTCTAACGAACCATGGTGCATTTACTATTAATAGCAGAACTTTGGATTGAAACTTTTCCAGTGTTTGAATGCTTATTTAATCCTAAACATTATTTTTTGTATTCATATAAATGTCTTTATAATAAAACCCTCGCTTCGCATGACCAAGGAAATAATACAAATAGACGGCACTTTTCAGAAAAATAAGAAAAAAAGATTTAAATAGATATCTGGCCACTGTTTTTCTTGATTTTAAATTTGCGTCCAACTCATTATACAGTTAATATCGTTTGGTATTACATCTTCCACTCCATACACTTTCATTATTTTCAAACCTGTATATTCAACGAAGAGTTTTCTTCACGAAGACACTTTATTCCCACTTGTCTTGAGCTGTTTCCACTATTCTAAGTAATAGAGTAGAACCAGGATTATGAGCATTTTGTAAACTTGAATCCGAATTATTTTATCAAATCGAAACAGAAACCTTTTATCAAGAATAATCAACCTATTGTTCTTCACCGAGATTTGTGGAATTAAGGCGAAGGGTTATAAGGTAAGTTAGCTTCTACGGAATTCTGAGGGAGATGTTGTATCGGTGTAGGACCTAACGATCATATCTAACATATATTTATTGAAAGCTAGCAGTTCCAGCTATCCTTGAGATATGGTCATTAGGTCCTACGCCGATATAACATTTCCCAAAGAAGAGCCAACTTCTAATTCTGTGTATCTCAACATTTTTATGTGACATAGTGTTATCAATCGTACTTATATTTCATTGGGATTGAATATTTCATGCACGTGCTAGATAAAAATATCTAAATTCCACACATATTTATTTTTAGCCAATACTTTGTCAGTTTTGATGGTATAAATTGCAGGAACTAAAACATCCGCAAAAATGAACTAACTACTTATCCACCGTCACATGTGAGGATTGTAAGATCGCTTAAGCTCTTTGCTCGATTTCTACTTTCTACTCTATTTTCAATATCTTCGAATCGCATTGTTCTACGCACCATTGGTCTTCCATAGTTGCACAACACACCAAAATAGGCATCTAACTCAACCAAACCAACTTTACCTCAAGATGTGCCATATAATTAGGTATGTAGATATGTTCATTCCTTTGTAATTGGTCATTATTTCTACAATAATTTGTTTTATGTCTTGTGATAAAAATAAATCAAAAGCCGATTTGATTTGATGTTAGTGATCAGTAAACTTGCGTATTTTGATGGTCTTGTTTTTAAGAATATAATATGCCTCTTACCAGTTTATTATCGTTATAAATTTATTTATTTTTCGCTAAATAATGAAAATTATTTCGCTCAATTGATATTTCGATCTTTATAAATAAACTCTATAGTATTATGTTGATAGCTAAAAATTACCCAATTTTAATAAGTGTATACCAATCAAGTCTATCCCGAATGCAAGTTAATCATATTATTTTTTTCATTTATTTCGCTTATATTTATTCCTTTTAAGATTGTCGTTTCATCTTGATATCATTTATACCAAAATTGGAATTTTTTTTCACATTTTTTGCTAAAAAAGGTCAAATTGACGCAATTTTTGCAGATGGGTCAAACAAATTTTAAAATATATAGTATTACGATGGTATTTAATCACAATAATTGAATTATACGTGGTTGTACAACATTGTAAAAATCGGCTTATATTGCATTTCTTTGTCAAAATAGGACCGATATTATTTGGCATAGTAATTAAACAGATCTGACAAAATACGTAGTATATAATCCCCCTTGTTGAACTATACGATACAGTAAATATATTGTAAAAGTCAGGTGATAGTTCAGTTTTTATCGAAATATGATGCACCTGTGAAATAGATCTGACGTGCTATTCCACTTAACAATTTTATTGCTATAAGACTCTTGAGCACTCTTCTAACACTATTATAAATATAAACAATCGTATAGCAGTATTAGTGTTAATTTGAGTACTCCGCAGTTGTTGCGAAACGTTATAAATACGTTATAGCAATAAAATGGTGAATCCTATAAGGCACCAGCAGACAAATTGCTGTAATTTTCTTATAGGATTAGTACACATATGTATTAGTGTATATGTTTTTATTTTGAAGTGAAATTAATTTGAAATAATTTATGTTGTGTGATAGTGAGAAAGGTATTATTTTGTATTTAAAAAAATAATTTTATTTAATTAAAAAGAGAGATAGATATAAATTACATATTTTTATATTTGTATGTAAATTATTTATAATATAAAAAATGCCTTACTAATAAATAATATTTTGCGGTTAAGAATAATTGTATTAATATTTATAATTATTGTGACAAAATTTGACTGGGAAAGAAATACATTAGAAAGACATTGACATTTATTATAATAATACTAGGGGCCCCTGTTGAGTAATTATAATTCAAGTTTAAAGTTTTTTTAAAAAACAGTAATTTATGTACTGTATTGACAGACTTATCACGATTTAGCAGAAGCCACTCGTGTTTAATAAAAAGTTTTGGTTAGTAAGTTTATTTTGGACACATAAATAGACCTCCTTCATATACTGATTCGTTTCCGATATATTCCCTATAGTAAGTGGCATGTAGTCATAAAGTGGATAAAATTACTAAAAATAAAAAATTTTGTCATTAAAGAGAAGCGAAATAAAATGAAAATGTGTCTACTGCGCAAGGTCCTTAAATGCTTGTCAATTATAATTATAGATTTCCAAAAAATACATTGCCCTTCTTAAAATAATAATGATATTTATAAAGAATTATTCATTTAAGTAGAAATGATAATTTTGCAAAACATTATGATGCAAAATGATAAAAAAAAAAGAATGTTTATATACCAAATAATTAATATATAAAAAAGGCCTACATTGCGAAAGGGAAAAAGACCTGTATTTGGACTACAGACTTATCTGCAGGTCCCACTAATTGTTATAAATAAATAAATAAGTTACAGTAAGTCTATTTGTAACGTTATAGGAATACAGTAAAATAATAACAACATTTTAACTCGTGATATAGGATTACACACCCTTAAACCTATAACAACATTGCTGTAGCACTTGTTAAAAATTTCATTATAACAACTCTCGCAATTGCTATGGGAACATTCTTATAGCAATATTAATCACATTATTCACATAAAAGCATCACTATAACACCTTCAGTGCTTATCGGGAGTCATACAGGAATCTTATAGCACTAATTTTGTTTTTATAAGAATAAGATGTTACGTGGGATATTCAATCACAGTACATCTTAAGTTTTCAAGTGGCGATTTAAACAATACAACAAAAATAAATAATTTATGATTGTAGGATCTGGTTACAATTTAATACGCTCATAATATATTTTAATAAATTCAATAATTCCTAATTGTAAGTTGAAATAGTAAAATGTTAACTCACATTATGTTTATTATTAATTGTAGAAATGACTACCTTTAACATATTATATAATTTATATTCTAATTTTTTTATATTATATAATTTTTTTAAGCTTGATATATTTTATCTGGATTATCTAAAAATACACTCAAAAACATATACTTATACTTTTAAATCTATGATAATACTCTAACCAAAGAAGTTTTTATTTTATTTATGAATCCAGGCTCCCACACTATTTAAAATAAAAATCAAAATAATATACTCGTATTGCTTTTCACATAAAAAAATAATAAAGAATGTATTTTCTGACATCATTAATAAAATCCCAAACAAAAAAATTAGCAAACCAAATTTCATTTTAAATTTTAAACTTCTTAAAAAATCAAAGTTAAGCTTATTTCAGAGTTTAAAAGATTATTTTTTTGTATTTTTTTATGCTTTTTTTTTTTTTTTTCTTAAATAGGGTCAACAACATGACATCACCACATTTAAATTTAAATTATAATAAAATTATCTGAAATTTTCTTTTTTTCTGCTCAATGTTTATATTATTTTTTTTTTATGTATTTAAATGCATGTGTGTGTTTGTATGACTATAATAATATATAATAAGTAATTATTCTTCTGAGGTCCAGACATTTTTTGGTTATATTAAAATTTTAATTTTCAGTTCTTTTTGGTTCTTCTTTAATATAATATATAATGTTATAATAAATAATGACAATGAACGTGTGTTACTGTTTCGTCGTTGCATTGAGAACAAAAAAAAAAAAAAAATAGAGAAAGGACAAGAAAAAATTTAAAAAAAAAAAAAAAAAAAAACATTATTTTATACCACACGTGCAAGGATATTATATCCTTTCAACATAATAGCTAAACCGCATACTCAGTGTCATCACCAAAAAATGTGATTGTAAGCTAAAAAAATAAAAATAAAAAAAAAACAAAAAAACATGAAAACAAAATTAAATTTATAAATTTATTTAAATCTAGGGAGACCAAAGATAAGCTTTTTTATTCAGGATTTTTATTCAGTTTTATTTATTTTTATTTTTTATTATTGCATATGTGTGGTGTTAAAATTTTATTAAATAATAGATATGTGTTATTGATCGATGATTGATTTGATTATTTTTTATTTTTTGTGTCTTATTTTAATTGAATAAAATTTTATTCAGAATATGAATAATTATAATTGGATTGATTGAGGTATTTAAACATTATTTGTCTAGGTATCTACAGAATAATATTAATAAAACATTGCGTAAAAGTATTTGATAAAAAAATTGATATTTTTATTTTGAACATTATGGTTGCAATTTGGTTAGATATAATTATTATTAATTTAAATGTATTTAATTAATTAATTTATTTTATTAGTTTAATTAATTAATTTATTTTATTAGTTTAATTTTTTATGTTTATTATATTTAATTTATTAATTAATTTTTATATTTCTTAAATATAATTTAAAATCAGCTCAACCAATGATATTCGGTTGTAATATATGGTTTATATTAATACTGTCAGATATGGTTATACCTTAGAACAGTTGGATATAAATCCATTAACATCAGAGTTTTCGAAATTTTCGTCCGAGGGTTAAGCAAGTTACGAAAGAATAAATTTTCATTGCTGGAGAAATAAAAAATCAGTGGACATGAACATTTTTCGTATCCTTTAACTGGATAGAGAAAAATCGTATCTTTAACTGGAAAGAAAAAGCCCGTGGACGACAACAACTTATAATATTCAATCAACTCCAACTGGGATGAATCAACTCCAGAAATGAACATGGTCTGTTGGCCATAGGAATAAAGTATAAGTTTGACAAAACAATGTAGGTATATTGCGAGTCATTATGAGTGCTCCAGTTGTTTTGATGTAAAAAACAATGATATTTGTCGGGATTTTTTGACAACCAAAATCTAGTTAAAATTGTTTTCTCAGGCTGTTCTTAACTACCGAAATTGATTAAAATATTTTAAGTAATTTAGGGAAACCTATATTTTTTTTATTTTAATTTTACAACTAGCTTTTAAACGTGAAATTGGTTTAACATGTTGGTACTGATAGCACTAATTTTATTAAACGAAAATATTGTATCACAGTGGTAGAAGAACTGAGTAATTAAAATAAGCATTTAATAATAAGCAAGAAATTTTTAGATCTCTGTGCAAGTTACTGTTGCGAACATACCAAGGGGCATTTACCATGTTGCGCAAAACTTTATTTTGGAATTTTTGTATACAAAGTACATGTGTTCGTTTGGCACATCCCTACATTTGTATGACGTACAACCATATCGGTTTGATTATCTGATTATATAACAATATCTTGTTATGTTTTGGCAATTTTAAATTTCGACCTAAGACCCAGTACATTTCTCTATATTTATCATCAAGCTGAATTTTTTTCTTTTTGAAGTGCTCTTTCTATTTAAGCTGGACATTTAATGTCATTGCTAGGTATTTAGCGTTGTTTTCTTGGGGTATATTTACCCCATTCTGATTTACCGATAGTTGATTTTCTAATTTTTTATTTGTAAAATGTACATATACCGATTTTAACTCCTTGAATTTAATTTTCCATTTTTTTGTTCAGAGGTATAGCTTGTCGCTTGCTCTTTGCATTTTATTTGTAGTCTCGTCAATATTTGATCCTATTGCCATCAACTCAGTATCGTCAGGGAATGTAGCTATAGTTATATTTTCCATTTGTAGTAAATCATTGTTGTAGAGCAAATACAGTATAGGACCCAGAATAATATCTTGACGCACACCCTTTTTAATATCTCTGATAGTAGAATACTCATCGTCTTGTTTTATTTTGAATCTACATGATGTAGGTATATAGTGGTTATATTCTCATCCAACTATTAATCAAAACATCCAGAGGTCGAACCTAAGTTGAACATGAATGTTAAATTTAATTTTTAATTTGTCATTGTACTTTATCAATTATAATAGTATGGTATATAATATAGGGTGCTTCATTTAAAGTGTATTATTATGTAGCTTAAGCTCTCTAGACTTTGATGGTAACACTAAGTTATATGTAAAATGTATAATGGGGATAATTGACGTAATAAGAATGATAAAACAACCGATTTTCAACTTACATACTAATTTTGGCAATCAATCAGATGTGTTCGGGTTCAAATTACGGTCTAGATATTAATGTTTAAATAATAAAATTGTATAAAATTTGTTGAGAGTATATAATTTGGTATAGAATAAAATGGAAATGTGCTGTTTTAGCAGGTTTTGTTCCTAATGATAGTTATAGTAGTTTTGCACATTTTAATTAGTATTAATTACCAGAAAATATATAAGAATTATTATATATTTCAAATACTATTAACACTTACTTTATTATTATTACAAAAAATTTAAACATTCCCACAGCAAACGACATTGATAAAAACTACTTGGGTTGTTTCACCAAAAATATATATAAAAAATTTCAACTAACTCCTACGAATCCAAGGAGCTCCTTTAAAACTATTTCAGCAAAATTAATAAAAAAATTCAATAGTCAATTGATACCAATCCTGGTAAAATTAATAAATACTTCTATGGAAACTTCAGTTTTTCCAACTTCACTTAAAGTGGCTAATGTTATTCCAATACATAAAGGAGGTGATACAACAGATTTATCTAATTATAGACCTATTTCTGTACTAAACTACTTTTAAAAAATCTTTGAAAAAGTTGTGAAAAACAGACTTATAGATTTTATTAAAAACAATGGTGTCTTAAATAAAGAACAATATGGTTTTCAAGAAAGATCAAATACGACGGCTGCCTGTTTAGCGCTCACTGATTCTATCTCTAAAAGCATAGATAAAAAACAATATACTGAATGTTTATTTATCAACCTTCAAAAGGCATTTGACTGTGTTGATCATGATGTACTTCTGTTTAAATTATCGTTATTAAAGTTTAATGAAAATCAAATAAAATTTTTTAAATCTTACCTTACCAATAGAAAACAACAGGTTCATTGCAACAACGTGTGTAGTAGTTTAGAAACTATAAAACAAGGGGTACCACAGGGATCCATCTTGGGGCCTGATATATTTAAAATTTATATCGATGACATCACCATGCTAAACCTTAATGGAATCATCCAACTTTATGCGGATGATGCTGTTATTAAGTACTCCTGCAATACCGAGGAAGATCTAAAAAACTCGATCGTAAATGACTTAAATTTAATTGATGAATGGCTACAAAAAAATAGGATTAGATTAAATGTTAGGAAAACAAAAATATTGCTTTTCAGTAATAAACACTATAATTTTGTAAATATAACACACAGAAATGAAACCATAGAAATAGTAAAAACTTTCAATTACCTAGGATTAATTATTGGCAATAGAATTAAATGGCGACAACATATTGATTATGTAATTAAAAAAATCACTCTTTACATTTTTATTTTAAGAAGGCTGAGGAAATATAATATTAACTAGGGGCCCCTGTTGAGTAATTATAATTCAAGTTAAAGCCAAATTTCAAGTTTTTAAAAGAACAGGGATTTGGATGGACTGATATAGACTTCTCATTACAAAGCAGAAAACACTCATGTTTTAATGAAAACCTTTGAAATTAGTATGTTTTCGTTACAAAACATAAATACCTTATTTCTCATTTTCTGTTTCGTTTCTTCCTATTTCTTAATATATTTGGTGAATAATATAACCATATGATTAAAAAATTTCAACTGTGTGCACATTATTGTTTTATTTACAACTTACTTATTATATATTAAGAGTTCATTATGGAGAAGAGAGATAAAATGAAAAGGTCTCTACTGCGCAGGTCCTTAAATGCTTGTCAATTATAATTATAGATACTAATACCCTTTATACAATATACTCTTCATACATATCCTCTAATATTATATACCTAAATCCCATTTGGAGTAACGCTCCACAAACATACCTCAAATAGTTGGATGTCATACATAATGGCAACATTAAAATTATTAATTTCGTTCCACCAAGATATCCTACGGAATTATTTTATAGTGAACGATACATAAGTTTGAATACATATGTAAACGTGAAATGTATTATCTTGCATACAAAACTACAAACAATATTATTAAATACACGTGTTTACTTAATCGGAATATAGACATACATAGCCATAACACTAGGAATCGCTCAAATTTTTATCTTTCATTGTTTAGATCAGATATACAAAAAGCAAACTGCGTATACAACAATTTAAGCATTTTTAACACTCTACCGGACGACCTAAAAAATATAAATTCATACAGTTTATTTAAAAGGAAAATCGAAAACTTACTTGCGGTATAAAATAAAAATGAAAAATAAAAATAAAGAATAAAAATTAAAACTTAAAGAATAAATATTATAAATAAACTGTGAAAGGAAAGGAAAAAACTAAAAACTAAACAGAACGCAAACTTTAAAACTTATTTCAAATAAACTAAATAATGTAATAAGGAAGGAATGTTGGAATGTTGGTAGTTATTAAATTTAGTATTAATAAATTTAGTATTATTGAATATTTAGGAAAATCTACTTTTTATTATTTAAAATTAAAACTTAATTTTTTTAATTTTTTGTTGCTAACTCTTAAAATGTAACTAACTATTCGCCCATACAGCTTAGGCTAAGGTCTGAATCTTTCTATATATTAATATTTTCTCCAATAATGAATAATTCAATGGATAAAATTTTGTTATACAAATACAAATGTATATAATGTAAGCTATATTTTTTGTTTATAAAGAAAAAAAAAAAAAAAAAAACAAATACCAACCCGTTGGCAAAAATTTTTTTATTATACAAAGTGAAGATAAATTGCAGTACCGTACCGTGTATGAAAAAGTATTCTATCTAGTTTACTATGACTTGACATAGTAGAAAACTGCAGATTATATAGCAAGAAAAGCATCCATAGCCTTCCATAGAATCCATCCAGTAAGCATCCAGAGTAAGCATCCAAGAAGCATACGTGTTTCAAAGAAAAGTCCATTTTATGGGGTTCGCCTGAGCACAGATAAGATGAAATTGAAAGCTTGTGTAGAGCAGAAAATTGTGGATTTCGGGTCCAACGTTCCTGGAAATAGCGTTCAAGCAAAAGCACTCCTAATCGATCACGCAAAAAAATTCAAACTCTTCCAAGATTCAAAACGATACATTTGCGTATTTTGGAAGGGTTAATAACAGGCCACTGTCGAATATATAAGTATCCCATTATAAAATGGTGCTAACCGAAAATAACTTATGTAGAATATATTGTGAAATAGTGGAAGAATCTATTGCGATTATATAGGGGATGACAGATCTCCCCAAAATTATATAATCTAATCTAATCTAAACTATTGAAAATAAGATAAAAAATAAACGAAATCAAAAAAGGATATATATAATTTTTATTTTTAAAACACGTGTCAAGAAGTAGTTGGTCGTTGAAAATGAAATTCATTAACCCTCCCAGAGCAAGTATCATTTATACTGGGCTGAGAATTTTCTAAAGTTGATTTTCGTCATCAGTGACCTCAAATTAAGTAAAAAAATGTTCACTTTATATTTTTACCTTTACAGGTAATCCGTAATAACTTGTCCTCATATGAGGACAAAAAGTTTAAAATGATGCTTTTTTACGCAAGATGTGCGTTTTAAACTTTTGTGTAAATAATAGATTCGTTTTTTAATTTTTAAATTTTTTTTATTATTCAGACTAGATTCAATTATGTAATAAATAATAAAAAAATTAAATATATAAGAAAAAAATAAAAGAAAACAATTCAATTGCTATAAAAAAAATTAAAAAATTAAAATATTAATGAGTGAAAAAGTATCTATCATAAAAATAATATTACACAAAAAATGACTAGTAGATTTAATTGTTTTGAGTGGCATGGAAGGTTTCGAAACATTCTGGACACAGTGGAACAATATTGCAACCTGAGCAAACAAATCTGGTTTTCCTAATTCAATGCTTTAAACTGCATCGTCCAGCGTAGTTTTTCATAGATCGACGAGACCAATGATTTCTGTTAGTTAGACGCATTGAGTCACTGACACAAGTTCTTTTTGGGACAGGTTTTTGCGAAGCTGGAGACTGTTCAGATGGTCTACCAGATTTACGCTTATATTTTATAAAATTCATGTTTTGTAAACCGCTTTGAATAAGAGTACTTGCAACTTCGCTTCCGAATGTAAGTAAATTTTTTTGATCATACATTTGCTTCCGCAGTATCCATTTATTTACACAAGAAACGTTCAGAAAATGATAAAATATGCGCATATACCACCTCTGATTGGAAACCGCACTAAAGGTAAACTACTAAATAGATTATCAGCATACATTTTTTGATTCTTGTTCAAAATATCAGAGCAAAGGCGTATGACGACATTTCCACAGTTATTAATACCGACAATTAGAGGATCAGATACTTCAGCACCCTGATATATCTCAAATATTAAGCTATAGAACTATATAATTATTTATGAGGTAGCTAATTTTGTGTTTTAAAAGTATCTACCGTTATCTTTATTATCAGCAGGAATATCATTCACGTCAATATGATCTTATCTTTTCAAAACGTCGAAGTCCCATAGCGTTTGTTATAGAATCGATTGCTAGTCCACTAGTTTAAGTTGCTACTTTAAGTTCATATCCTTTTTCCAAGGCATAGCGATTGGACTCTATTACAATGTCGACAATCATTTCCATGTCAAACAACTGCAGAAAATACTCTAGCGGTGTAATTCCAGTAGCTTTAATTACCATTTTTCCCTAAAAATTCAGTAGTGCATCCTTCATTGTCTCTCTTTTCGAACCAAATTGATCTAGAATTTTCTACAATCGTTACGTTATTTAAATCAATTTGGCCTATCTCATTCGGATTTTCGATATCTAAAGTAGCAACAATTTCTTCTTGATCCTCATTTTCATCGTCTATATCTTTTTCACTATCATTAAATTTGAAGCATTCCCCTTCGTCAGCTTCAAATACATCTTCTGAGTCTTCTAAAATTTCAACAATTTGAATGTTTGAAAGCTGTTTAAAAATATCGTAACAAAACGAAAAGTTATTACAATATTGTCATATTTGTTTAATTCCAATTAGACATTTTGTCCTCATATGAGGCACATATTTTAAAACTTTGTAATAATGAAACTTACCAATTAATTTAATATTTTTTTTTTAAATTTAAACTTGTATTTATCTATTATATAAAAAAAATTGTTATAAATACTGTTATCGCTGATTTTAGAAAACAATTGGAATAAAGGAATGCTGTCTTTCAAATAAGCAAATTTCAAAATTGCGCGCCAATATTTTATTATACAGTTTCGACATAAATCAATCAAACTTTAAAATTTTTACTTTTGACTTTAGCTATGACATGGTAGATGATGCGATGCGCATATCAACAAATATGTTAATATCGTTTAAAAATACAGCATAAAATTAGTTTAAAAGACTTTAAAAATTTGTCCACATATGAGGACAAATACCTTGGGAGGGACGACATCTACAATGGGTATTTATTATAAATTAGTATTTGTGAGTATAGATCCCATAAAATATGTCAGGATGTAAACAAATACACATTATTTTTCATTTAACTAAATATATTGCACTTTAATTGATATCGAAGTAACCTCTGTCAAGGTTAAAAAAAATATATCTTAATTTTCAAACAATCTAATATTTTTTTTTTTTAGTGAAATACGCTATTGAACATAATGATTTCTAAGCATTAATTTCGACCTAATTTTTTTTAACGATATTTATTTATTCATTGTGTTTCTATACATACATATATCTACCTATACAGAAAATTATCAAACAAAAATAAAACAAATTTTTTAAATCTGTTTTTTCAAAAAACTAAAAAACTCTACTAAAATAAATTTCCATAAAAATTCAAATTCTAAAAAAAAAAAAAAACTTTATTTATAAAAAATATTATTTAATGATATTTAGAAACATTTTTCCATTTTTAATATCCATTTAAAATAATTTCATTTAAATATAATATACTTTATATAATATTATATACATATATATAATATGTTTGTATAATATAAAATGAAAATGTCCTTGTGTATATTATACATAATAATATATCCTTATGTCAATAAATATAATAATATACTTTTAGTATTTTTGATGTCCTTATTCTATATAGAAAATCTTATAAGAAAAATCAAAATTTCTTAAAATAATTTTGTTGGAAAACTTTAAAAAAAAAAAAAAGAGTAGAGAGAGGACATAATATCTAACTATAAAACTGTAAAGAATATTTTCTAAAATTTGAATATTAAATCAACCAGTATTATTAAAATAATATCTATATATATGTATATAAATATACATAAAAATTGAATGTATATCTTAAGATAAAATTCAGGTGTTATAAAATCAAATTGTCATACTGGTATATTAAATAATATATCCTTTAAATATAATAATGTATATAAATACATTTATATATATATATAATATATATTCAATTCACCTATAGGTATACCTATCAAAAAATATTTATTTACTTATTATCACCATCATCATTGTCGTCGTCATGGTGATAATAGATTTTATCGCGTTTTTTGTTTATTTCTTTTTTTAGAAAATACCGTTACATTCTGCTACATTAACAACTACAATAAGGTATTAAATTTTGTTTTCAAGTGTCCTCTTTACAAAAAAAAAAAAAAAAAAACCATATACTATAACCAAAATCTACTATATATAATTCTTATGTCTCTTCTATATCTGAAAGAATAATATTGTAATACCTTTAATATATAGATACTTAAATAAAATGTTCAATAATATCAATATCTAAAAATAATATATATATATATAGGTATACACACACCTAGGTAGAGCAATAACATTGTCAATAATAATTTTCAATCAACCTTCGACAACTCATCGCATCGCATTCCCATCATATTATTTGGTTTGGTGTATAGTATTGTGTTGTAGTACCTATTGCTGAATCAGTCGATTTTCGCAATATTTTCAAAAATTGTTTTTTTTTTTTGTTTTCTTTTTTTTTTATCACTCATAAAAAAAAATCAATTATCAGACCGTTTATTTTTATTTTCATTTTTTTTTTGTCATTGTTTTTTTTTTTTTTGCATCTTAACTTAATAATAAACCGTATTACCTATAATAGCTACCTGAATGTTGAATTTTAATACTTGTGTCTCTTATATAGTGCTGCTAAAAAATGGTGGTGGTTGGTATTGGTGTTGTGTAATATAATGATGAGAATGTTCTCACCTTGAGTTATAAATCATCCTGGTAATGGATTTTTGTGCTTTTGTTTTTTTTTTTTTACTATTTTGTTGTTTTTTAAGAACGAATAATGTATAGCAAAAAAAATATTTTTAAGAGGTCACATTAAATACATGTGAGCAATAATAAATATATGATAGGGTGTTTTAAAAATACTGATGGGTTAATTTTAGGTCTTTAGTGTGACGTTGATGGAGGAAAAAAGTTTTTCAATCAGTTTTTTTAGATATTGTCAGATTAACGCTAGAAGTAAGCACATCAGAGTCTGATCTGATCGAAATACTGATGGGTTAATTTTCGGGTTTAGTGTGACGTAGGTGGTGGGCAAAAAGTTTTTCAATCAGTTTTTTTAGATATTGTCAGATTAACGCTAAAAGTAAGCACATCAGAGTCTGATCAGACGGCTAATACAAGACGAAAGCTCGTTACATTTGTTTGTGCAATATAATCATCATCCATTAGGGTTAGTAAAACAACGTCATCTTTGATTAGAAAAATGTTAAAATAAACTATTAGGTAAACCAGCTTAGAAAAGTAAAAAAAAAAACCAATTTTAAAATTTATAAGACAAAATTTTATTTAAAATTTTAATGCTACGATATAAATACATTTTATAGAATTAAACATTGCATTTATACTCTGAATTGTATATGAACTCTAAAACTACAAATAAAATAAAACACAAAAGGAAAAATCATAAGTTAATATAATGTCAATATAACTGGCCGTACCGATGTTATTTATGGGGAATATAGCGAAAATCTATATAAAAAATTATCATCTTAAAAAAAATAAATGTTTTGACGTTTTGGTATGATTAGGTATGACCATTATAGTGAAGGTTATGATATGGTTATGGCTTTGTTAAATCATATCGAATCTATATGCCATTTATTATATATTTAGGGGTAAAGCCAATAATTGTGCTTTTTCTCTTATTCTTCAGTTTTTATTGTTATATTGTTATCCCGATAGGGTCTCTGATGTAGGTAAGGGTAGTCTGTGATTTTTCTTTTTAAAGTTTTTTTAATTTTTATGTGTACTAAATTTGCCGTGTATTGAATTGGAAATTGGAACTTGATAATAATGTCAACATATTTTGTTTTTCTTGTTCTTAGCAGATCGTAAATTTCGGTTTTTGATTCTCCATGCACAATATAATATTTACTCAATGCTACTGCGCATTTGAATTTATACTTTTGAATTATTTGTTAATAAAATAAATAAATTTCAATTATTGGAATTTCTGAACATAAGGTAAAAAATATATTTTCTAAATTTACTATTTGTTTTACGGGTAAGTTTTTTTGCTGCAACATCGTAATATTGTAATATTTTAACAAAGCTATTTTATCAATATAATAATTATAATTCGGTTTTTGTCTTTGCTACTTTGTTTGTTTTTTAAAATTAACTCATATAATCAGATCTATAATCATTATTGCTCAATACGTGAATTTTTTTTAGTTTAATTTTAATTTGTTTTTGGTTTTATTTGGTTTTATTGTTTTGTGGTTTATGTCTTTAAATAAAATTTTTCACACTATCGTAATTCTAATAAAGTTGTCTAATCTAGTTGAAAAAAGCTTTGTGTTGTAAAAGCTTTGTGAAAAGTTTAACAGACGTTTAAGCGTATTAATATATAAGATTCATAGAATATTACTAATTGGTAATAAACACATAAACTATATTCACTTCACACTTTCGAAACAGACTCAAAAACTTAAATTATAGAAATAATCTGTAGTAATTAAAATATGTGCGCAATTTATTTCAATGCATTTTAGCTAATTCTAAGTTAGTAAATAACTTTAATTTGTGAATTGAATGTGTTATGTTGTATTGAGTATTATGTTGAGCTAAACTAAATAAATAAAAAATTGAAGGTGATTTTTTTGTCATCTACGATTAAATTATGGAAAAAATTTTCATAAACTATATGAGATAGGAACAAGTATACTCATAGATAAGTAGAGTTGCAAAAGTTTGAAAATATTTCATTTCAAGCTCTATTTTGAATATTTTGTGTTAAACGGTAGTATAATTTCAGGACGATGCTATACTTTAATTAAAAATACTTTAAAAATTAAGGTCGATCTAGTAAATATCAAAGCAAAGCTTTACTTGTGGCTATGGTCTGTGTTGAACATTCGTTTGGTTTACGTCGCTTTTTTCAGTGTTTTTGTTTGTTTTTCGAAGAGAAATATTTTATATGAGAAAAATGTAGGTACCCCTTCCGCTTTCCCAATGTATTTCGGACATGATAATTTTTTAGTCGAATTTTCATAGATTTTACTGGTTTAACGTCATTTTTCTTTCTATATCTATTTTTATATAACTAGATTATATATAATAAATTCGGAAACGCATCGTAAAAGTTCCATATTCTAAAATGCAACATTAAAATTTTGCTGAAAGCATCACGTTTTATTTTGCAACATTACTGTTTGTGATGCGCAAACTTGAGCAAACTTCGCATCATAGAATTTATTGGTGCTTTGTTTGCTATTGTTATACTTGATGCTTGTTTGACATTTAAAATTTATGTGATTTTACTTGATTGAAATACATTATCTGTGATAGTGGTAATTATTTTAAAATATTTTTTTGTTTTAGGTATAAACTACTTAATTTTTCTTTCGTTAATTTTATATCAAAGAAAGATTTTTTTTTTTTTTTTTTTCTTAACAATTTTTTATATTCTAGTGATTGAATTACTTACTGTATATTATCATATTCTGATTGTTCACAATTTTCCACAAATACGTTTAAAGCGATATTAGATAATATTTTTTTGATTTTAATTAAGTTTTCAAAGCATCACTGTCAAATTCTGATAGTTTTAAAATATATTAATTGCATCAACAACACACAGCATCATTGCCGAACTACATCATGAATTTCGTACTGGTACAATAATGATACCGCATTATGATTAACATTGTTGCATATCCTTATTTACCTATATTCATTTATTTGCTTTACGATTAGTTGTTATTTTATGCAGTTTAGAGATATTGTAAATTAAGAACTATAAAAGCGGAAATTTTTTATTGTATTAATTTTTTCTGATGCATTTTTTTGTTTTATGTAAGCTTTTATTTGCAATACAAACTTAAAACTATCTTAGTTAAAAAAAAGTTTAAGAAAAACGATTCAATAACAAATTATTAATATTTAAACTAATTTTATTTTTTATGTTAATTTTACTTGCTTACTAGATTCACTCGTAAATATTAATGTACCAGTTACCACCATAAATGACGAAAGCAAAATAAATTCTAGCATTTCTTTCTTCATTAGAGTTTTCATTTCTAGTTTAAGAAAAATATGTATTTGCTTACTAATTTATCAATATCATACCTTTATTAGAATAACTATTTTATGTCGTTTAATCCATTTTAACGACATCTTATTTGCCATCATTGGAAATTTAAACATATGTTATCCTAAGACCTCAATAATTCTAAATAATCAATGTTCTTAGACATTCTATTGTATTCAATTAATTATAACATAAGTTAGTCAAAAAGATAATTTCAATTTAAATTAATATAGAAATACTAAATTCAAATAATATTTTTAATGAAAACAAAATCTAACTAGGATAATAGAAACTTACAATAATTTTATATTTTTACAGACATAGCAGCGTTCTACTGTAAAATTCAAATTATAAAATGAAATTAATTAAGACATAATAAAAGTAAAAATGTTCTATGGCGCCATCTAAATTTAACACTTGAATGAAATGACAATCATTATGAAATTATGGGCAAATGACACAGATAACAGCTGACAGATGACAGACGACATATGACAGATGACAGATGACAGATGACAGATGACAGATGACAGATGACATATGACATATGACATATGACATATGACATATGACATATGACATATGACATATGACATATGACATATGACATATGACATATGACATATGACATATGACATATGACATATGACATATGACATATGACATATGACATATGACATATGACATATGACATATGACATATGACATATGACATATGACATATGACATATGACATATGACATATGACATATGACATATGACATATGACATATGACATATGACATATGACATATGACATATGACATATGACATATGACATATGACATATGACATATGACATATGTCATATGTCATATGTCATATGTCATATGTCATATGTCATATGTCATATGTCATATGTCATATGTCATATGACATTTGATATATGACATATGACATATGACATATGACATGTGACATATGACATATGACATATGACATATGACATATGACAAATGTCAGATGACAGATGACAGATGACAGATGACATATGACAGATGACAGATGACAGATGACAGATGTTATATGACATATGACATATGACATATGACATATGACATATGACATATGACATATGACAGAGGACAGATGACAGATGACAGATGCCAGATGACATATATAAGCAATAAAAAACAGATACTACGTTTATACCAATTACATTATGTTACAATTTATATATATATTGCACTTTGTATATGTGATGGAGTATTCCGTCGAACTTACAAATATCCAGATAAATGCAGAAAATTATGTATATAATGTTAACATGTTTATTCTTTTATTATGTACTGTAAAACTAAGACTTAAAAATCCATATTGTATCTATTTTTGTTAATTAATAAACTGTAAAAAAAAAATCACTACATTTATTGTAGGAATTATATTAAATGTATTGAAATACGACGATAGTGTGATAGATAAAACTAGATTTTTTTCACTCATTATGATTCACGGGTGAATTTTACGCTTTTAATAGTGTTGTTTCCTGTAATTGAAGATGTAAATAACTTTAAAATGAAGTAGAAAATCATTCAGTTTAGTGTGAAAACACTCTTATTTCACAGTGATTTTTTTATTGGAGTAGTAAAAGTACTCTATATTAGAGCGAAAGAACATTTAATTTAGTGCGAAAATAATCTTTTTCAAAAATGAATTTTTCATTATAGGAATGAATTGCTCTATTAGTAGTATGACAATGCATTTTATTTAGTTTGAATATAATATAATTTTATATCGTTTTACAAGATTTAATATGCAATTTCCATATTACATTCCATATTACATTCTCACAACTCGTAAATTACCTTTAGAATAGACTTGATTGTTCCTGAAATAATATATTTTCTAATAAGAAATATTACTTAAGAACATTACATGTTTTTTTTTATACGTCAATTTTAATTAGTTTCATATAATTAATATTTTTATACATTTTTAACAAAATTAAAATTTAATTCAATTTGTAAAAGTAAATAACATTATTTATATTATTATTCTTCATTTTTATTACTTTATTTTGTAAACATACTACATTATTGTAATATTAGGGGTATTTAGCAAAATTTAACAATATTAGTTGGAAATAATGCCTTAAAATTAAAATATAGTCTAATTCATTCTTAAATTAATTTAAGCGGTTATTGAATCACCAAATGATTTCATCATATTACAATAATTTATTTTTAAACAATTATTTCAAATTGTATATAAAGGGTGGCTATTCTCGGCTAGTAGAACTTCGGTATATAATAGGCGAATTTTATACCCAAGGTATATCCTCTATCATATATCAATAACTAACAATTATTACTTACTTACTTACTTACTTAGGTGGCCAACAGAACATGTAGATCCTGGGCGTGACTTATCAACATCCTCCATTTTTGCCGGTCACGGGCGAATTCTCTCCAGTTGAAGATTCAAAATTGCTTTAAATCCACCGATATTTCGTCTGTCCAACGACGGTTTGGTCTGCCCGACGTTTTATTGTTTAATTATTACTTAAATTTTTATATTTTTATCTATAATATGATATGAAAGCTTAAATATATTTATATACACCAATACTACACTTATTTATTATTAAATTAAGTTACTAAGTTATTATTAAATGTGTATCAAATCTTTTTTTTAACTATTTAAATTTAGTTTCATCCAATTAGCACTATTTAATTATATTTGCCTTTTTCATTTTACTTCACTCCATTAAATTTTTCTTCATTAACTTTCTTAACGTCTTCAGCGGAAAACAACAAGAATGATTATGAAATAATTTGTTGACCATTTCCAAAACAGACAAATAAATGCGTGAATTCACATTGTCATGAGTAAAAAACTACTACATAGCGTAAAGTCACTCTAAAAATTCTGTAAATTACTATTAGATGAGATTTTCAAGCGTTATGTTGAGTTTTTTCGCTCTGCAATAGTAAACTTTGTTTCGCATATTACCACTGACAAATGTGATTTTACTAAGTATTTTTAATTTCACTCTGTTGCAATAAGTTGATTACTTCGAAAAACCGTGTGATTTTCGAAAATTTTAAAGTATTTTCGCTTTTATTTTTTAGAGTGTACCTTAGACCTAGCTAACCTAAGTTAACTTAATGAATAAGCCCACTTAACCCATTAAAGCCCCAATTATCATTAAGTTTTGTAAAGCGTATCATAGAGATCATAGAAGTTGGTAAGGAAATTTTTAGATCAACTCATGATGCACCCAATAGGGTGCAATGCATAAAAATTAGTTCAAGTTCAAGCTGAGCTCGTCCAAGCTCGTAAATCAGTTCTCAATAAAAGCAATTACTCAAACTCGATTTTGTAAGCAAAAAAATAAGATGCAGCTCATTTCAATTTCGAGCATGTAATTTTGTGCCTCACGCACAACCTGAACTCAAAGGAAAAAATTAACAAGTCAATTATTTTGCATTACAAAATAAGCTAAAGTTAAGGACAATTTTATTTATCAAGCAGAATCTCAATTTCATTGAAAATTTTAATTTTTTTATTTAATTAGAGAATATATAAAAAAGGCACAATAAAAAGTTTACAATTTTAAGCTTTAAGCTTAAAATTTAATTTGATTGGGTACTATTATAGGAAAATCTGATAATTTTTGTTTTTTTTTCATTTTATTTTATCGTTTAATTGTTTTTCCAAACTGAAATTTTGCAAAAAAAACTGCAATCTGAGTTCAAAATCAGTTTTATGCTAACCCATTTTAGCTCAGGATTTTGCACTTTAAAAAACCTGTTGTATTATTTTATTTATTGATACTCATCAAAAATCTTTCAAATTTTTTCTCTTATTCGAATGATAATTTCTGTTCCAGATTTTCTAATATCTGAACAAAATTTAATAAGATGTAAAGTATGAGATGTGCACGATTTCATTAACTTCTCTGAATCATCCTGTATAACATAATATACAACTTCAAAATTTTCTTTAGTCCTCGTATACCTAATATTATTACGTGTATTATGATCCCTCTGTGAAAATGTATCTATAAATAGGTAATTTTACTATTAATAAACAATATTTTTATTTGAATAATATTTTATGAAGACGCCTTCTTGAATGTGCTTGTATTAGAAAAATAATATTTTTTTTTTTTTTGGTAAAAATTAAATTTTTTGTATTCGTTTAAATTTAATATTTAAAAAATAATAAATGAAGCTGGAGGACAATTTCGTGATTGTTTGTAGATGAATTGTGTTAATTTAAAATTCGACTTATGATTATTAAATTGAATTTTACAATAATTATTGAATAAATAAATAAAAATAATTAAATAGAAAGAGGATATTCAAATTTTGTTCAGTACAATTAAAATGTTTTGGCTTGGACTTTTTTTTATCGATGTTGTGGAATTTTGCAAATATTACAATAATGTTTTGTTGTACCTAGTGGGGCAAGCTTATCTTAAAATATCGATTTTAGATTGTAATAAAATAATACAGTTACATATTATGTATTAGTTTATAGTTAATTAATACTTACTTAAATATTTGGAACTTGCTACAAGATTTTGCAATAAGGCAAGAAGCTATTATTGAACAGCTAGCTTCATTTAATAATGTATTTGAATAAAACACCTACTTAGGACTAAAGTAGGTTAACTTAAGCAATTATTTAAAAACCATATACATATGCATTTGTTCTGCCCCAAGCAACACAGGACAATAATGATGATGAATATCTAATTAACCATCTTTACTATTGAATTAAATGTAAACTAATTAAATTTATATACAGGATATAATTTCTCAATAATTGTTATATTTTTCTATTTTGTAAATATTCTATATATTTTCTTACTATATTTTCTCTTTCTTTTGTAATATTATCATATTGCTATTTATACTTTCTACTTGTTGTTTACTATGATGTATATTTAACATTTAATTTAAAATTTAAGTACTAATAATCACTCTGTATGAGCTAACGCTTTTTTTGAGAATAGAACGAATAAATAAACAAATTTGTGATAACTTATGTTAAATAGAGAGGTGACTTAAGAAAAGAGCAACAATTAAAGAAAGAAAGAGAAATGTATATCTAAAAATTGAAATTTAAATTGATTAGCAAGTTGTAATACTATTACTAATAAAATTATAATACTTTGTACGAGCGGCTGAATTCTCTTGAGATAATGAAGCGAAATAAATAAATAGTATTTTTCTTCCACTAACTAATCTAAGTTTCAGTCAATGACAACGTGAACAGTGGAAAATGGTAATTAATATTTTCACTATTTAAAAAATTGAATTTATAGCAGAAATATTTTTTTTTTTTTTTTCGAAAGATAGGAGGAAATCCCCGAAGGACATCAAGAGCTCCAGCCGCGTGTGCGTCTTGATAGTGTAGGAATCGAACCCACTAAAGCCCACCTATCTTTTTTTCGTTATACCCAATCTACGTTAGATCGACTAATGACTTTTTTTTTCGTAAGTTTCCGGTCGCGTGTTTAGGAAATTATTATAGTGATAGTTTCCGTGGAGGATCGCTAACATCATAAAAATTACCGTGTAGGTACTTTATCACTATGATATTTCAAGTTAAGGGGGATAGCCACAGCAATAGTTTCGCGAGAGAAGATTATTTAGATTTTTTCACAAAGGAAAATTATTGAAATAATAATTTTCGTAAAGGAAATTATTATCGTAGAATTTTCCATTTTAGGTAGTGACCAGCTCGTGGGGTTTCGTTCTCTTGAGTCGACGGACACTGTGGTCGATTTGAAGAACTGCTGCCATTTCCGAGTTCACATGAGTTTGCAGTCTCTGCTCGTGTTTGACTGCATGTTTCTTGATCTCTTCCGTGACTGTTTCAATGTGCATGTCACGGTGGAGATCTTTGTTACGTATGTACCATGGTGCATTTACTATACCACGGAGCACTTTATTTTGAAATTTTTACAACATTTCGATTTTGTTTTTCTTTGCACAGCCTCATAATTGGATACCGTACGTCCACACAGGTTTTAATATCTGCTTATATATCAATATTTTGTTCTGTACTGATAACTCAGAACCACGCCCAAGTAACCAGTAAAATTTTTTGAGTTTGATGTTTAGCTCTTCTTTTTTCTTTCTTATATGTTCCTTCCATCTTAACTTGGCATCGAGTGTAATTTCCCGATACTTTGCTGTATTGGCATATGATACTATATTGTTATTGATTGAGATAGGAATGGTTGCAATCTTTTTATAAGTAAAGTTTATATGAGTTGATTTGCTTTCATTAAGTTTTATGCGCCATCGTTGGGTCCCATAATCTTATTTTATTCGCTGCATTTTGAAGTTTTGCTGCAGAGTTTTCGACAGATACGTCAACTGCAAGAATCGCAGTGTCGTCTGCAAGGGTAGCCATAAAAATGTTGTCAATTTGTGGGATATCTCTTGTATATAGCAGGTAAAGTATTGGACCAAGAACACTTCCCTGTGGGACTCGAGCAGATATTTCTTTTACTTCTGAATATTCTTTGGCATAACGTACACGAAAGCATCTATTGGTCATATATGATTTTAATATTTCATAAAATTGTCTTGGTAAATCACGATGTAGTTTAAATTCAAAGCCTTGGTGTCACACTTTGTCGAAAGCCTGAGCAACATCTAAGAAGATCGCTGAGAAGATTTTTTTTCTTCGAACGCTTCTCCCACTATATTTGTGATGCGATGCACTTGATCAATTGTAGAATGTTTGTTTCTGAATCCAAATTGATGGTTCGGGATCAGATTTCTTTCTTCAATAATCGGGGCAAGTCTTTTGAGGAGTAGTTTCTCAAATATTTTTGATATAATAGGTAACACCGATATTGGTCGATATGATGTTACCTCTGAAGGCGGTTTTCCTTGCTTCGATATTACTATTACTTCAGCAATTTTCCATTGTCTCGGAACATATGTGAACTTAAAACATGCATTAAATATATGTTGTAGCTTTAACAAAGCTAGAAAAAAAGATTAAAGAAAAAATAAATCATTAATGATTAAATTGAAATAAATGAAAATCCCTATGTGGTAACAATATAGCAGAAATATGATAAATTTGGTACCAACTACAATCCACTTTGTATTTTCTTGTTTAAGAGGTTGGGATATTAATTCCTGTAATAATACAATTACATTGATCAACTTAAATGTGTTCGGGATCTATCAAATTAAATTGTGATTTTAAACTGCTTATTAAACTTTAATTGTTTATCATAGTAATGCTGAGCCGGAACAATTTTGCCATTTCATAAAAAATAATGTAATGTAGAAATTTGAAACAGTGATCCAAAAAGGACACAAAATTTGTATGTAATCGTCCTTATAGGATATGGGATTACTATAGAACATCTCAAACTTATTGGAAGAGGCTGTGTTACGTATACTTATTTTATATTTTCAATAATATATACAGTATTATAAATAGAATGATAAATATCTGGTATGATCTCGATAATGCTTAAATAAAAAAGCCGAGGGTAAGATGGCTCGATAATACTTTACAATTGACATCTACAACATAGTATGATAAACTAAAAAAACATTCTCAAGATCAGATTATCTGTAGAAAACACTTCAGTTGTAGCGCTACTCAGAAGAGAAATTAACTGAACATTCTTGTTTGCTACAACTGTTGGTTGGCAGCAACACTACTTTTTGACTTAGATTTACTTCATTCTTCAATCACTATAGTTTTAGTGTACTTTCTTTATATCACATGAAACTTACGTACTACATTCTGTATAAATATTATTAAATTATATTAAGTGTATTACATTAATTTATTTACGTCCAAAAACTAAGAGTTGTACCATACTACTAAAGGCAACAAAAACATTTTTATTAGCGCGAATTTTGTATGAAAGTGAATAAAAAATGTAAAATTGAAATTGAATTGGAAGCAATAAATTAGTTGCATTCATAATCTTGCGGTTAGGAGTATTTATCGCTCGAGTCGTGGTATCAAAAAGGCCCAACTAAGTGCTAACTGGCTTTCCAGAATTAGCTGGAATGGCCACTTCTACATACCTACCCAAGAGTATTTATATTAACAAGTGTAGCTCTACAACATACAAAGGGTAGTGCTTGTCAGAAAAAAAAAATCAATTATTTACTAAACCCAACTTTCTCTTACAGGTATCTGAATACGAAAACCTTAGTTATAGTTAATAACACAAAATATCGCAAGGTATAGAACTACTTCATGCATCAACCGACCGGTGCATGATAAGATAACATTTTTTTCTTTTAATTTGCCACCGCATTATAGTTAATAATTTGTTTTTTTTATATTTCCAAAACTATGAAATGAACACTCTAAAATGCTTTATGGAAAAAATTGGGATAGCCAGTCAACACAATACATACAATTGTTTTTTGCTTTACAATTTTTTGAAAATGCATTTTATGTAAAGTAATTTTGCTTTCACCACAATATCGGTGGTTAAGCTTATAATTTACCAATGTTACATTTGTAGATATAATACAGCGATACTGGCCTAAAGTCATACAATTTACTACAAGAAAGACTATTCGCAATAGAAAATGGTTATAAAGTTGGCGTATCAAGACTATAATGTTTGAAAATCACGGTACACATCACTTTCACTAACAGGAAAGAAAACTGTCCGGTATTAACCCTAAACGATGAAATGATGGTACATGCTGAATGAGCAAAATATCTAGGAGTACATCTGGATAAACACCTACATTGGAGAACCAATGACGTGAATAAAATTAGACAGTAAAGTCTGAAATTTAAGAGCTTATATAACCTTTCAAGGCTGAAATTTGAGAGCTTATATGACAGTTAAGGCTGAAATATGAGAGCAAACAATACCTTCTTTAGAACTATCACTGATAAATAAAACAATGATTTATAAGGGTCTATTTAAACCCATATTATGGATTTACGGCTTGGAACTATTGGGGTCCAACTTGTAATACACAAACATAGATATAATTAACAGAAAAATTTTATTCTAAATTATTAAGATAATCTCTTTTAATGTGCAATGGTATGTGTGTAACGAACAAATACGAACAGACTTTAATATTGTGTCGGTCAGGTGATCACAATATCCCTTAGGGGCACAAAAAATATTTTGGTAAACTTTTATTTCACCCAAACGGTTGGCACTACAAATATCAGACACAAGTTTAGAAATCTACGGGCTAAAAATATATAAACCGTCAGATCTAAGAGAAATATTGTGAAATAATATTTAATAACAAGTGGTCTATATACAAATGAACGAATTAATTGCAGGACAATAGAAGGAGATGGATCTACTCGCCCATGTCAAATTTCGAATATAAAAATATTTACTTAATATCACTAAGTAATTGAAGACTTTTAACCCTTCCGTGGCCTAATCGGTTGGAGCATAGAAGTGTGTCACAAGTTCGATTCCCGTGGGGGGTATAAAATATACCTAATTAAAAAAAAAATAGTAAAATATTGTATATAAAATTTGTAATCAATAAAAATAATTAATATAATTAATACTTTATATAACTAAAAATACTACCTATATCAATACTCATATATCTCATAAAATAACCAGATAACACAATAAATAATATTGGACAAACACTAATAATAATTACACAATTGTCAACAACTGACAAAAGTAAACCAAGTAACGTCAGGCATCTTAACGTCAAAGATGGACAAAATCGCAGCGATAACTTGCAGAAAAATATGACGTCGTCTTACCACGTAGGCGCAGATAGAATTATCAAAGTGGTCTTCTACAGTAGGTCAATCCCCTACTTAGACAGAAAAAACAGATAAGACTTTGCCTCGCAAATACAAGTGATTTTAGCAGCTAGAAATTGAGTACGATGGAAATGTCAAGTGGAAGCCCTATTCTCATAAAAGGAGTAAGAAAAAAAAGAAAAATTGAAGACTTATTCTGTAAATTTTTAGAATAAAAATAAAGGTTATAATTCTTCAAGAAGAGCTTATATTGCCATTATCAGGCTGAACTGACACAATGTTATAGATTCATATTATCCATACTTAGGAAGGTCTAGTACCACTATCACATAGTATTATAGTTTCATATTAGGTGAATACTTTTAATCTCCATATTGTAAATATATTCACACTTTCTATTTTTAATATATAAGTAATCCTCATGATAGCTATTTTTAATAAAAAAATTTCAAATTGAAAGGTTAAGTTTAACATCAGAACAAAAAAAACTATATGGGATCAAATAAATTAAAAAATGTATCCTACAGGTATTGTAACGATATTGAATTATTCTGTTTAAAAGCTTTTATTTAATTTTTTTTTTTTTTTTGTTACATTATTCTTCCGTCATAGTACATGATATTCGCAGGTCATACATTTTTAATAGCATATGTTCGAAAAGAATGCTATTAACAATTTCGTTAACCTTTTTTTTTTATTATTTCTTGCTTTTTTGAATTATATTTAAAGGACATTTTATATTATAATTCTATATAAACTGTATTCTATATCAATTTGATTAAAAGGACTACAGAGGTAAATTTTAGGCCACTAGAGAGAAATTTAGTGAGTTGAACAGCAGCAGTAAACATTTTTGGTAGATATTTATATCGTTTTTCATATGGATGGCAAAAAATAAAATATTAAGTGCTTATTTTTGTAATAAAATCGTAAATGGTAAAATAAAATAAAAAAAAAACATAAAATTACTCCGATTTTTTTGTTTTTATTTTTTTTTTTTTTTTTTGTTACTTCATTATTGATATTCTCACTTACACAACTTACCGTATACAATTTACAATTTAATTATTTTGAATTTTATTTTTTGTGAATTGCTCCATAACTGCAATATAAATTTACTTTATAAAATCATTTTGGTATCAAAAATGAATATAGTGAGAAAAAAAAAATAAAACCGTTATATTTACTGCTATTCAAAAAAAAAAAAAAACACAGTACCAAACACGTAACACACTTAATGAAAAAATAAAAAAATTGTATATTATAACGTGAGTTAAATAATATTTTCTCTTCCGTCACACCTAAACTGTTATTTTGTTATGGTGGGTTGTAAAAATCTTGCGTTTTTCGGTATTTTTTTTATTGTTTTTTATTCAAAAAATTTATCCTGTTTTGCATTTCTAAATCAAAACATTTAACTTTTATGTTAAATGCATATCATGTACAATATTCATAAATTTTTTTTTTTGTAACTACCCTGAGATGTCGTTTTATTCGTTGTCTGCATTTTAAATTGAAATTGAAATTTTCGAAATTATTTTATATCCTTATAAATTTTCTTTTAAATCCTGTAAACATTTTAATATTGTTATTCTTATTGAAATAAAAATATCTATGCAATAGACTTAAACTCATTTACTTTATCAGTAATCATCCATAATATTCCGGTGCTGCGACCATTTTGATACTGTATCCTATTACAGGTGACTACAGAAGCTAAAATAAGTGAATTTATATCGTTCTATCAGGATCTTTTCCAGCCAAAGTTGTCGAACATACAATCGAAAAGCACTGCAGTCGACATGTTGTACGACATTGTGCAGAAAATTTCAGTGGTCAAGTAGAATTCTCAAGTGAACTAGAGTCTCTCTTCACCTCCGATTGTAACAGTTAGATTAAAAAATATAATAAAAAATTTAAACCGAAAGAAATCAAGTGGACCGGATGACATTTCAAGTATTTTGATCAAAAAGTTCCCCGTAAATGCCATAAAGTTCCTAAAAATAATTTTTAATAACTGCTTAAACAACCGCTATTTTCCCAAAGCATGGAAAATAGCCAACTATTATGATCCCCATTGTTAAAAATAAGAACTCTTATGAAGTGAACAACTATAGATCCATATCTCTATTGTCAAATATTGGGAAGCTATTGGAAAGAATAGTTGAAACTTTAATTCCACAATATCAAGTAGGGTTTAGAAGCGCTTATTCAACAACAGATGCGCTACTAAAACTTCATAACGATTGTACTCACAATGTTAATGAGAAGAAATGCACTTTGATGCTATTATTAGACTGTGGAAAGACTTTTGATTTCGTGTTGACAAAATAAAGGTGAGCAGTGGGCTAGATCATGGGACCTAAGCTTTATAATATTTTTTTGCACGATATTCAACACCAAAACACAAGTCAACAAGATCAAGTAATGTCCACTGCAATGCTTTATGCAGATGACATAGCTATAACTAGTCATGGGACAGACCCTCAAGTAGCATTACAACATATACCTAACCTATTACAGGTGAAATGTATTCTATTACAGACAGCAGGTCCTTTTTTCAAGTCTAATAATATTTTAATAAAATTTTAGGTCTATGAAGACATAAAATAAACAACATTAAACATTATTTTAAAATTTAAAATGGGAGATATTATCCCACGTACTTGGTGAAAATAAAATTTATTACAGAAATAATGTAAAGGAAATTATATTTCATGTCTTTGATACTTTAGGATAGCCCACCATATTGCCAAGGCTTTTTTTCTGTTTTGTTCGTCCGAATTTAGAGAAATTCATTAAAAGAGAAAATCAAATTGGGCTTGATTGATATTGGCAGTAGGCTCTAGAATACTGATGGTATATAATCTGTGTATGATTGTTTTTGTTTCTTTGTATGGATAATATTTTGATGATTGATTGTTTTTGTTTCTTTGTACGGTATGAATAATTGTATGGAAATAAATGAAAACCTCCAGAAGTTATAACAATGTGAAGCAAAAAATAGGTTATATCAGTTATAAATAAATAATTGTAATGAAGCGATCCCATAACCTACTAACTATCAAAAAGTGTGACATTAGCACTATGGTAGGTGTCATTACGGGTCATTGGTAAACATGCCAGAAGACTGGGACTCACCACAAACGACTTCTGCAGAACGTGTAGAGAGTAGGAAGAGCATGAAACTGTCCAACACCTACTCTATTCCAGCCCTGGTCTCTACCATAAAAGGAAAACTGTTTTAGGAGCCTTCTTTCTGGACTCGCTGGGTGATCTTGAAAACGCGAATATCGAAAATCTCCGCCGCATCGTTAAAAGCTCAAATTTGTTCAACGAGTAAAGTCTTATGTGAGGAAAGTTTCCGTGGTATCACAATGGACCGCACTGGTCTAAGTGTGTAGGCGTACTGTCGGCAGCCACTACTACTTACCTACCTACCGGTTTTTGGATGAAATTATTAGTTCGATCAAATTGTTTTGGTCGATTTTTACCGGCACATATAGATAAAAAAACATTAAACATTGTTTTAAAATTTAAAACGAGACATATTATCACACGTACTTGGTGAAAATATGAAATTTATATATGAAATTGAAATATATATGATATGAAATTTCCAATAAAGTCTATTCGAAAATTAAGTGGGTTTAAATTTGATTTTTATTTTGCGTGCAATAGACTAAGCATTTTGACCTGCTATGTCCATCAAACTAGTTAAAAGTGAATATTACAATTTTTTTCCATTACCATTTATTCCGTCACTATCATAAGTTGTTCCATATTTTGACATTTCATTCAAAATTATCAGCTATAAAAATTGAAGCAATGTATACAGCTGTGTTGCGTTTACAACGAGTAAAATAAAAGTCTTAGCTGTTAAGTTCTGCAGTAATAAATTCAATTTACATCCTCTAACCATGTTTTTCAAATGATTGTATACTTATGTACAAAATTTATCATTTTTGCTCAACTTCATCGAAAGTGCAGAGTTCTCATCATAATTGTTGTCAAATCTATATTTCTACGTACAGATCCATATTATTCTCATATCTCGAACTTCACCGCTCATCCAAAAATTTTCGATTCTAAAAAACTAAATTTTTGTTTTGGTATATTTTGTGCTAAGATACATCAACTCTCCGACGTTCGTCATAATAATGAACAGCACTACTTTTTCCGCATATAAAAATTATGTGATTTATATTTTGACTCATTTGCCCTATCTTTTATATAAATCGTTTAAATTGATCTTATCATAAAACTTTTCCATGCTACCGCAATATATTTGTAACTATATAAGGAAGCATGGAATAAAATAATAGGAACGATACACAATCAAAATAATCAATTAAAATTAGACACTGCTATAATTCTAGAATATTTTGTACTAGCTTTGTTGTTAAAATGATAGTTTTTAATTGTTTCTATATTTTGTAAAATATCTCAAAAAGACATAAAAACAAAGCAGGCACTGGCGAAATACAAAAAAAGTAATAACTGTTATTATTTATTTACTTCCATTTCTATACTTGGGTCAACAAGTAGAACCGATCATGTAGGTGCAGATCATATATAACATGGTCTGACCTAGGACATATGTCATGGTTTGGACCCAACATATCATATAGGTACTTGATCTGACTCATTAGCATTTTCCATTTTGCTAAACCAAGGGCGGTTTTTTTTCTAATTAAAATATACAACATTGTTGCATTTTTGCCGATATAAAATACAACATTGTTACATGTCTGCCGATATTTCAATTTTGATAAAAAATAACAGTACCAAAGCAAATTAAGATTAGTGTTTTTTTGTCATTATAATAATTTATTTATTTAATAGCATTATATAGGATTTACAATTTTTAAAATATTTCATAAATCAATCTCTTTCTATAAATTATTGTAATTCATCTATTTTTTTTTACATTTTTAATTAATCTATTTTTAATTTTCTCTTTTGTTTTTTCTTTCATTTCTATAATTAAAAATGTTGTTATTATGTTTTAAAATTTTTTAGTTTAATTCATCTATTTTTTTACATTTTTAATTAGGTAATCTATTTTTAATTTTCTCTTTCGTTGTTTTTTATTCATTTCTATAATTATAAATATGTTGTTATTATGTTTTAAAAATTTTTGGTTTATTATTTTAGTATTCATGTATTTTTATAATTAATATTTTGTTATTTTTATTGCTTTTAGATTAACAATCTATTTTTTTGTTTTTTTTTTTTAAATTTTTTTGATTTAATAATCTATGATAATTTAGTTAAATATCTTTAGAAATTGAATTTTGAAATATATTAAATAAATAGAATATGGGTCTTCTTGTGTTATTATGACTCCACGTCCAATATGGGCTTAAAATAGTCTTACTTACTAACATTAGTTTACTTTTGACTCAAAATTTTGCTTAACCCATTTTGTAAAAAAAACATTTTGATTATTAATATTAATCCATTGGTTTCAGGATAATTGATGCCCAAAAAATTCAAAACCGTTGTTAGATTGGGACTAGCTCGTTCTAGAGCCGAACTTTGCTTAAACAAACAATAAAGTTTTATATTTATAATACCTACTTAATAGTTGCAAACTTATATAAAATTAAATTATTTTTCTATTATTGTCTACCTTCTTTTACCTTCTTTTATAACTCCACTGTATCATATTCAACAATGAGAACCACAACAACAACAACAGCCATAAATACAATATCAATTACAAAATTATCTTTTCATGCTTGTTTCGGGTGAGAATAGATGACCTCGCAATATTGTATGTGTAAACTTAATAAAAATAAATAAAATTGAAAAACAAAAATAATAACCAAAAACAAAAACAAAAACCAACAACCAAAAATCAACAGAATTAATTAATAATAAAATATATAATGCCATTTCATCCATTCATTCTCTATAAATAAATAAATAATAATAGAAAAAATAAAGTAGAAAAGAAAAGTTCGATTTCTTTTTATTACTTACGATTTTGTTGTAACACTCTAAATGTGTTTGGAACATGTTTAGAAAATTAAAACATGCTATATAGCTGCTACTAAACATATCTAACTATTAACAATGTAGAAAGTGAAGACAAAAAAAAAATAATAATAATATAAAATGAAAAAATACAACACTAACTAAGTATTATACAAGTGTGAGAATTATAACGGTTTATCTTTTATTTTAATATCAAAGATAATAAAGAAAATTGTAACTAACAAAAATCACTCGTTCATAATTTTTCTATTTTTTCTATTTTTTTTTTTTTTTTTCTATTTCAAAACACGCAACGAACAAATTTACTTTATTCGTGTTTGAAATTTATTTCGTTTATAATTCAAACTATTTTCATATATAAAAATTATTATTAAGAAAGGATAATGAACTAAATTTGTTCTTGTTGAGTTTTTTTTTAGAAGGGAGGATCTCTGCAAAAATATAATATTACAGTGTTGTGTGAATAAATTCTGTTGTTTATGGTGTTTTTGTACACATTGTATATACCATTTACAGTAAAAAATAAAAACTAAAAACAAAAAAAGAAAAATAAATAAAATAATAAATAGTATTTTATGATGAAGGAGTAAAAGAGAAAGAAAAAAAATGAAAACTTTAAATAGAAAGAAAATAGAATAGAAAAAGATTGAAATAGAAATTACAAGTTATAATATGGTCCTGTTTATTTATTTTTATGTTTGATATTTTTTTGTTTTTACTTGATTCGTGTTCCATGACTTTACATTTATCAAATTACAATAATGTTGAAATTCGTGATTCTATATTGTATTCACCATTGTTGTAATTTTTGTATTAAATAAAATGCAACTTTAGAATTATTATATTAATTTTGATTTCATTTAAATTTTTTTGTTTTTTTTTTTTAATATTATTTTGTTGTTGCTGGAGCACTAGAAGTATTTTAATAGAAAATAATAAGTAGAGAAAAATGTTATGTTCAACAAATTTAAGATGACAGTTTTTATAGTAAAATTTAATGCTTGTTGTTGAAATCGAAACTTAAATTAATTTTTTTTTTTTTTAATATTTTCAGTTTTTACTTTATTAACATTACTTTATTTCGACGGTGTTGTGAAAACTTTTAATATAATAAATATTATAAGTTTATCAATTTCTCACATTACTAATAGTCGTCATTTGTTACGTTTTATAAATTTTAGTTTTGATAAAAGTTTTGTTAACAAAGAGTAATGCTGTAAAGGTGTATTAAAATTTAATATTTCACACTGCATAATATGCTAGTACATAGGGTATCGTAATTCATTGTATTTAATTTATAAATTGAAATAGTTACGGTACATATATATTTCGCAAATATTTTAGTTGAGCGTACACTAACTCAATTTTCACAGCAAATTATGATGGTTTTTCTCATTTGAATGATTTTCCTAAAACAACTTGGTCTAATATTAATATTAATGAAGCTTTAATAAAAAAATATTTTTTTTTTTTTTTTTTTTTTTTTTTTATATAATTCCAAGTCTATGGGATGAACACCCTAACTGCTTTTACACAGAGACTTGGAATACACAATCACATACAATAGCTTTTCTATAGAATTTTTTGGGTTATATCTACTAATTTAAATGTGGAAAACTATATCTATTGTAGAGTACTTCGCCTTCATAATAGCATAGTTCCATTTTATTTTTAGTGATAACCAAAACTCTCAACTATTTATCATTTATTTTATCCCAATGATGAAGGGTACTGGACCAGGTCGAAAATTCAGAAAGCATTATTTTGCCTTCGTCGGGAATCGAACCTGGACCTTTCGGTTGAAAGGCAGGTGCTCTACCTACTGCACCACCCAGCGTGTAAAATTTGGACAATCTTGAGACTAATAACTTTTCTGGACCAGATGGTATTCCGAAATTATACTTAATAAATGCCCAAGTCATCATCATCTGTTGGTTCTACAGCTCGGGGTGAGCCTTAAGCTTCTCGACAACTTTCCTCCATTCTGCTCTATCTTGTGCAACTGTCCTCAATCTGTTAACTTCAATCTTTCGACAGTTACCCACGACTTCGTCCAGCCATCGTGATCTTGGTCTACCTCTAGCTCTTGTATTGTACGGTACTGCGTCTAATATTCTTTTTGGCATCCTTTGATCATTCATCCCCACCACATGACCTGCCCATCTTAGTCTTTGTGCCTTAATAAATTTAACAATATTGTGTCCTTCAATTAGTGCTTCTAGCTCCTCATTTGATCTGATTTGGTATTCACCATCGTCATTTATTTTGGGACCAAATATTTTTCTCAGTATTCTTCTATCGAATACTTTCAATTTATTTTCATCACTGATTGTCATGGTCCATGCTTCGCATCCGTATGTTACGACCGGTTGTATTATGGTCTTGTACATTCTTAATTTAATTGTCCTGGTTAAAATTTTTGACCTGAAAAGGCTTTTGTGTGCGTAGAAACATTTTTGTGCTGCTTGAATTCTATCATTAATTGTCAGATGCATGTCATTTTTATTATTTATTAAGGCACCTAGATATATAAAACTATTTACTCCTTCAAAGTTATAATCATTTATTGTTATATTTTGGGCGGATCGTCTTGTTTCTTCATATATTATTTGGTCTTTAATTTGGTCGTTAATTTTTAATCCTACAATAGCAGCTTCTTTTTCTAGAGTCAGAAATATTTCTTTTAATTCGTCAAAGGATGTTGCTACAATAGCAATATCGTCAGCATACGCACTTATTATAGATGATTTTATGAAAATGTGTCCGCCTCTGTCTAAATCTTTTATTGCGTGGTGAAGCATTAGATGGAAAATTGTTGTTGATAGGGCATCACCTTGTCTGACTCCTGTTTTTATTTCAAATTCGTCCGTTATTTTATTTTGCACTGCTACCTTGCATTTAGTGTGTCTGAGTGTTAGCATACTTAAATTTGTCAATTTTCTTGGGATTCCCATGTTATTAAATACAGCTTGTACCATATCTCTTTTTTTGTTGAGTCAAAAGCCTGGCGGAAGTCAATCATTAATAGGTGGAGATTTTTGTTGTACTCATAGCATTTTTCCATGCTATGCCTCAGTAGAAATATTTGATCGGTAGGAGATCTATTTGGTCTAAATCCACTTTGATAATCTCCTAGAATATTTTCGGCTATATATCTTAATCTGTTATTTATAATATTGGAGAGAGTCTTGTATGCTGTGTTTAATAATGTGATACCTCCTCTATAGTTGGCGTAGTCAAGTTTATTTCCCTTTTTACAATGCCGTCTTCTTCTGGGGCTTTGTTATTTTTCATTTGTAGAATTGCATCTTCTACTTCATGTATGGTTAGTATTCCTTCGTCTGTATATTCTGAAATCGTAATGTTGCTATTTATAGGTATAACAGTTTCCAATTCCACTGATTGTTCAATATTTAATAATTCGTCCAAATATTCTCTCCATCTTTCTAGTATATCTCACTCTTCACTCAGTATTTACTTTTTGTTGTAACAATTACTTAGTCTGGGTTGAAATCCTTTTTTAATTGTTTTTATCTTCCTGTAGAATCGTCTTATTTTATTTTTTTTAAAGTCCGTACATATTTGTTCTACTTTCTTTCTTAGAGCGTCCTTTTTCTTTTTATTAATTATCTTTTAAATGCTCAAGTGCCTCAGCAATTGTTCAGTTCTTGTCCTGTCATTAATGTTCAGTTCTTCTGAGTTCTTCAAACTTTTTGAGGTAATATTGTGTGATTCCATCTCAGCTCCACCAATAACATCAATGTTGAAACAAGGCGAAGAATTACCCTTGCAAGCCATTGCTACTTCGGTTTGTCTAAACAACCGGGTCCAAGCTCCTATCCCTAAATACCAATTCACAATTATACAAAGCGCATATCCTTCCGCTGCTTCAGAACCATATACTGAATCGTGGACATTACCAAAAGCAAGCGATAATACCGAGCTATACCAGCTGTTCAACGAAATGAACCTAACCAAAAAATCCAGAATATGACATCTTCATTGGCTAGGCCTTGTAGGACATATGAATGAAAATGCTGCAGTTCGAAAAATCTTTGAACTCAAGCTCCGGGAAACGCGCCGTCAAGGGAGGCCACGTTCGAGAGACGAAATGGCAGATATGAAAAAACTTCAAATCACCAATTGGAGAGATTCCGTTCGTGACCGAAGTCAGTGGAGGATCATTTTGCATCAGGCACAGGATCTTCAAGGTCTGTGCGTCCAACAAGTAAGTAATATTTCACTACGATTTAACTATGACATTTGTTTAATTTCGCGCCAAAATAGGAATAGACTTTTTTTGTTATTTTTTTTATTAGTTTTCATTTTCTAGAATAGAATTTCTAAGGAATAGGCATATTTTGACAAAAAGCACGGAATAGAAACATTATGTTATATACGCCTAAATGTGAATTTTGATGTCATTTATATATGGGAATTAACATGATTTGTTGAAATATTAGGAAATAAAATCAACAAATTTTAAATTTCGATTTTTTTTTTTAAAAGTGGAAAAGACCTCGGTTTGCTCTAAGCTACACAATTGGTAATAAACCCATAAACTATATTGACTTCACACTTTCGAAACAGACTCAAAAACTTAAATTATATAAGTAATCTGTAGTTATTAAAATATGTGAGCAATTTATTTCAATGTATTTTAACTAGTTCTAAGGTAGTAAATAATTTTAATTTGTAAATTGAATTTTTTATGTTGTATTGTTAAAAAAAAATGAATAATAAAAATTGTAATGAAGTTTGAGCTTAACTAAATAAATATATTTGAACCATTTCACAACCGATTTTCAATATTATTCTGATGATACATTTATTTAAAAGGACCTTGTACATATTTTAAAGAGACGTAGCGAAACTAAATAGTTTTTAAATTTAAACTTGTGTGTGTGTACTTATTTAGAACACAATCACAGAGCGTATTGCGCTAATTTTACTATCATCATCACTTAAATTGATAACTTTTAAATTATGTTATATAATTTTTCTTTATTAAACTAAGAACTCCCCCAACGTCACAGAAAGACAATAACATAATATGTTTGATCTCAATTCTGAATAAATTTTTGGTGGTATTGATTTATAAGATTTTAGTAAGATACCCGCACAACTAAGAGACATGTGTGGATAGGATTGTTTTTGCCCTTAAGGCCCACCTATTTTTTGAAAAAAAAAAACATAAAATAAATCAGGCTAAAATAAAAAAAAGCTACAAATTTTACCAAATCAGTTAAATTAACTTAAAAAACTATACCTTACCATCCCAGACAGTAGATATTATTAAAAATGTTCTTAGTTTTATTTCAACATTCAGATCACACTATAAGATTTGTAGATCCGTTTTACTACTATTATTTATTTAATGTGAAATTTCAACTAAAGGACGATAACATTTTTTCAAAAGTATATTTTTTGTTAAAATTTCAAAGGAAAATAATTTCACATTTAATTTTTTGTTAAACAGAAAAAATATATTTTTAGGATATTATCAGATATTTTCTTGACCTTTTCCTTTTCTAATAATGATTTTTAACTCTATGTTAGTTTTTATGACAATGACAGGAATAACGCTGTCAAGTCAAATTATTTTGAAAATGAAAATTTTCTTTTATTTTATTTTTCTGTTTCCATTTTATTTTTGTAATCACAATTTTTGCATCACTAAACACAATTTTGATAATATCCGAAAATGGAAAATGATATTTTCAAAAAAACGAAAAAAAAAAATAAAAATATTTTGTATCAGCAAATTTTATGTTTTTGTTATTTTTTGTTTTCTTTTTTCGAAAACACTTAAAATAATATCCTTGATATTATATTATTTTTGTGTTCAATTCCGTTATTATTTTCTATTGTTAAGTGTGTATTATTATAATAAAATAGAAAATAATAATTTTACACGCATTATACAATAAAATAATCTACAACACTGAACCTAACCCACCTTGGGCCACGTATCATATTATGAAAATGACTGTATCTGATATTTTGGTAAAAAAAAAAACGGTTTAATTTTATTTTTTTGTGAGAATTCAAAAATTTTTAGAAATCCATTTATTGCTAGTAGCTAATCTATACATTATTATACTATTATCCTTTTATAATACATAATATACTAATACTACATCAAAAAATATTATCTACTGCATTATTAACTCAATATGTACACATTTTATTTCAAAAATTTATCTATATTGTTTCAGGATAATTTACAAAAAAAAAAAAAAAAAAAAAAAACAACAAAAAAAAATCTTTGTTTCTATAAAACATCACGCTTCTTGAGAACAACAATAATATATTCCTTCATTGTCTAGTGAATATTATATAAAAACAAAAAAAAAGAAATAAAAAACGAAAAAAATAAAGGATATTATTTTGAAAATTGGTCCAAAAAAACAAACAAAAAAAAAAAAAAAAAAAATTAAAAAAACAATAGAAAAGAAAATATAAAAGAAATAATCGTTGCAAAATGACAATTTTAGTCTCCAGTTATGTTCTAGATTCTATTTTGTTTTTTTTTTTTTTTTTTGTACATTGTAGTAAGTAAGAGTTATACAATGTCCTGGAACAAGAAAGAAAATCGCGGGGAGCATTTATTATCAAATAGAACGTAAAAAAGAATAGGAAAGTAAATGCTTATGGTACATTTCTGTTTCATAACAGAGAGTCATTTTACCTATTGTATAGAATTAAATAAATTTTTTTTTTCTATTTTCCGTTCTTGTTTTTATTCTTCTTCGCTCAAGGATCATTCTATATAAAAAAATAATAACAAAACCAGTTATGTTTATTTGCTACGTTTTTTTTTTTTGTTACTAGTATACCTAGCCATATAATGGCCATTCATTTATTCCGTTTTTTTTTTGTACTGTTATTGTGTTTTTTTTTTTTATTGAATATTGTAACTAGGTTTTTTATTCTACTATGGAAATTGTAGTAGAGGAAACTGTGTATATGTAAAAATGTCTAACTATAAAATATTTAATAAAAAAAATCAAAAATCTGAACTCTTCTATTAAGTCATGGACGGGTATTTTGTTAAAATTAAAATTTCATTTGTATAAAAAATGCTTAATGAAATTCGAAGAGGTGAATGAAGATGAATATAGTAAAAATGACTTATTCAAAATAATAAAAAAAAATAAAAATAAATTGTAAAAAAATAATTTTAACATTTTTTTTTTGTTTTTAAAGAAATGCCTATGGCTAAGATCGAAATTCAAATTTTTATTTGTAATCTCAATTAGGTACTCTTACTTTTGAATTAATAGAGAGAAACAAAAAAAAAAAAAGTAAGGTGAATATTAATTTTTAAAATCGTAGAAAAATAGATATACCTAACATTCAAACATAGCTTAAACGTCTCAGGAATCGTTTGAATCTTCGCATTAAGCAAGAGAAGAAGTTATATTTCTCAAAAGTACTCAGTCCTGGCTCATCCTCAAATCCTTTTTGGTCCAATGCTTCGCGACTTGGGATTACACTAAAAAAAAGTATTGACTGTGGGGGTGACATTGATGTAAATGAGTTAAACAGTAAATTTTTAGTAACACCAAGTGGTTCTGCAGATTTCTCATTACACGTTACTGATACGGAAGATAACTCACATTTAAATAATTTTGCGTTTCGCAATGTAACATTAAATGAAGTCAATCTTGATATTCTACAGGTTAAGTCCAATGCAGTTGGACCAGATTTGATTCCTCTCAGGTTTATTAAGTTGATTCTTCCTGTTATTCTGCCATATATGACACACATTTTCAATTCGATACTGACTACGGGAATCTACCCCGTTGCTTGGAAATGTGCTAAGGCTGACACGCTGGGTGGCGCAGTAGGTAGAGCGCCTGCCTTTCAACCGAAAGGTCCCAGGTTCGATTCCCGATGAAGCAAAACAAAAAAAAAAAATGCTTTATGGATTTTTCGACCTGGTCCAGTACCCTTTGTCATTGGGATATAATAAATGGCAAAAAAATAATTGAGAGTATAATCTGGTAACAAATTAAATAAAAATGAAACTATTCTATTTAAGAAGGCTTAGTTCCTGATAATAGCAGTAGTTTTCCACATTCAATGAGTAGATAAGCCAGTAATTTGTTAAATAAATGCTCGAAATATTTGTAGATATTGTAGTGTAAGCTTGTAGTACCGTACTTAATTAAGCACGAAAAGGTGATTCTACCTAAGTTACTGTAGAGTGTAAAAAAAAAAAAAAAAAACTCCTGTTGCAAAGAAAAGCAACCCCACTATTGATGACAACTTATATATATAGACCTATTAGTATTCTCTCTTGTCTTTCTAAATCCTTCGAACGTATGCTTTATGAACAGATGAATGAATACATTAATACTAATAATCTTTTGTATAAGTTTTAATCTGGATTTCGTAGGCAACACAGTACGGCTTCTGCCCTATTAGAAATCACTGATAACTTTTATCGTGAAATTGATAAAAGGCATTCAGTAATTCAATTATTATTCTTAGATTTTACTAAAGCTTTTGATTGCGTTAATCATAAAATGTTATGCAAAAAGCTTAAACTTTTTTATAATTTTGATTTATCTGCCATTAAATTGCTGCATAGTTACTTGCTTAATAGATCTCAGTTTGTTTACCTGAATGAAGTCAAATCTAGCTGCTTATGAATTCAATGTAGGGTACCTCAAGGATCCATTTTGGGTCCACTGCTTTTCATTATATTCATCAATGATCTTCCTCGGTGTTTATCTGAGGCTCAATGTAGGTTATATGCTGACGACGCTCAAATCTATATCAGTGGACCAGTAAATGCAATCCACAAGTATGTTGCTAAAATTAATGATGAGCTTGATGCTGTTGCCTTTTGGGCTAAAGATAATGGGTTAAGACTGAACCCGACTAAATCACAAGCCATGATTCTGTATGTCCGTAATATTGATACTACATTTTTGCCTCAAATTAAATTGAATTATTGTGTTATTGAATATGTACGCTTAAAAATCAACGAACGATACAAAAAGTAGGCTTCAAAATCAACGAAGACAAGACAAAATATCTAAAAATGTCAAGAAATGAACAAATAAGAAATACTCAGAATATAACAATTGGAGAGTACAATTTTGAAGGAGTTACAACTTTTACATACCTCGGAGCAACAATAAGAAGTGATAATAGTATGCAATGCTGTTGTATTCATAATAAAATTCAGGCCGGAAATAGATGCTACTATGCAAACAGAAAGTTGCTTCAATCAAAATTAATATCAAGAAAGGCCAAAATGACAATATATAAAACTCTCATACGACCCATAGTGACGTATGGATGTGAGGTATGGACTATGAACGTGGCCGAGGAGAATAGCTTGCGCATATTTGAAAGAAAAATTCTCCGAAAAATACTCGGCCCAAATATATTACAGAATGGAGAATATGTAATCAGAAGTAACAGCGAGCTCAATAGTATAATCGATAGTGAGGATATTGTACGATTTGCAAAGGCCCCAAATACTAAAAAGGGGGCTGGCCACGTTAGTCGAATGATCGAAAGCCGAAAGCAAGCAGTGGTACTGAATAGAAAGCCCGATAGCAGCCGTGGTAGAGGAAGACCAAGAAGCAGATGGGCAGACAACGTGAAAAACGATGCTCAAATCCTACAAATCCCAAATTGGAGACAAGCGGCACAAGATCGACCTTTTTGGAAGAGCATAGTGATGAAGGCCGAAGCTCACACAGAGCTGTAGCGCTATAAGATGATGATGATGATTGAATATGTAAGTAAAGCTAAGTGTCTGGGTGTTGTATTTAATAAAATGTTTACGTGGAGTGATCACATAAATCACATCTCTGGGTGTGTTTTCTCACACCTTCGTAAGCTTTGGAAATTTTCATATTATTTGAGTGAATGGGCACAGAAGAAACTAATCCTGTCATTAATTATGCCATTTTTTACTTACTACGATGTGGTCTATGCAGGTATGAGTTGTCTAGATTAAATGTTATCTTTAATGCATGTACCCGTTTTGTTACCAATCGCCGTAGATTTGATAGAATTAGTGATGTATCTAAATTGATACTTGACTGCTCATTTGCAAATTTCTTGAATTACAGATATATCTACTACATGAAGAAAATAATTTCTTAAGCCACACCTATATACTTACACAATAAGTTGATATTTGGAAGATAACCCAGGGGTGTGAATTTAATTGTTCCGCGTCACAATTTCAGACTTAGACATATATCGTTCTTTGTAAGAATTGCAATATTATGGAATGCACCGCCAAGTACTATTAGCTGTGAATTATTTCTTAACAAGTTTAGTGAGCTGTCTTGGGAATACTTTAAGCTAAAACCTTAGATAATAGTTAATTTGGAAACAATATATTATTTTATTTTTTATAGTTGAAGGAGGAAAGAATGTAAAGTCTAAGCCAATTTTTTTTTTTTTCTTTTTTTCTCTTTCTCATGTTTTTAATAAGTTGCTTTGAATTGAATTTACTTTAAAATTAAATATTTCTATGGTTTTTCTTTTTATTTTATTTTATTTTTTTTTTGTTTTTTTTGTGTTCTTTTTGAGCTTGTTTAATATGGTCTAATTGAATTAATTGATTTAATTGAATTAATTGCTTTATTATCTGTAAATTATTTGGCTGGTTTAGTTGTAATTTAAGTATGTATTTAAATTAATATTTTCTTTTAATAATTTTTATTTGTATACTCTTATAAAGACTAATCATCTTATGTATACTAACATTAAGAATTGAATAAATAAATGAATAAATGAATAGCTAAGTGCTTTTATTGTTTAACCCTTAAATATATACACCAAAAAGTGGCCTTACAACTCTCCAAGGACCCAAATCCATTTTTTTTTATATTTTTGTTTTTAGAACAACAATTTCTACATAAAAATATTTTTTTTAGTAAAAACAGAAAAATCATTCATTTAAGGGTTACTACAGATAATATCCAAAGCATGCAATTGCAAATTAACAAGCTTAGCTGACTTCAAAATGACCAGAAATATACAATTAAAATTGAAATTAAAATTTTTTCACAATCTACTTTTGTTAAACAACGTTAAAATATATCTGCACGTTTAGCTCCACATGTATTGAATTAGGACAATTTCTTATTGGAAAGTGTGTGAGAAGGAGTATAATGATCTGGGTTCAGTCAGGATTCAGGATTCAGTCTTGTAAAAAAATTCTGCAAAATCCGTGAATATAAATAAACTGTATACGACATCTCTCCACGCTAAGCTGATTTGTATATTAAAAGTAAAGTTTATATGAGGCGGTCCGAGCAGAGTGTACCAAGCGCCAATTTCTCGAAAAATGAGTTATTGTCATTTCAATTAGAAAATTTCATCTTGCAAAGAAAACAAGTAAAATCTAAGTGGACTAAACTTCACAGGTTAAGCTTTTTTATATTGCAATTATATCTCTAAAGTATTTTTTTTTATATTTTCTAAATGGTCCATTCTGGCTCGCATATCATAGATTACTTCCTAAACCCAGTATATAGTATTAATATTGTTATGGTATCAATTTGGGTACGTAATTTTATCAAAAGCTTGAATAAGGTTCACAAATCCATATACAAATTTAATCAACAAAAATATAATATAAATTGTGTTGTGTTGAATTCTGTAATATATTAACTAGTATTCAACATAAGTTTGATAACAAATAGTACTCGAATTCATTATGAATTATTGTTGTCAATGATTTCAACTTATTCCTGCCACTATTTTAAATATTTTTTATTGATATATCTCAAACAACAACCACATAGGCAATAATTTATTTAATAGAAAAAAAATTAAATTTAAATCTGGTTCTGGCGAGGAACATAAAACATTCTTTATTTAGGCGAATGTATTTGGCTTTGATAGTTTTGATAAAATAATGTAAATGACCTGCGTCGGTGTCTTGCAGATTTTGTTATTTGTCACTATGAACAAAAAAACTTGCGCAGATGTGCAGAAAATTCTTCATCGGTAATTCTTGTTCACAGAAGCAGCACATGCACAATTTGTTTATATATAGTTATATAGTATATTATTTATAATTATATTATTATATAATTTTTATATATTAATATATTTTATATTTTTTTTAAATATATTTTATATATTAAATTATTTAATATATTTTAATATACTAAAATAATATACTAAAATATATTAAAATTATTTTAAATATTTTAAAATAGGTATATTTATTTTATTATATATTTATATTTATATAGTTATCTATTATAATATATATATATATATACACATTTATTTTATTTTAATAATTAATTTTTATTTTTCATTTACATATTTTCTGACATTATTACTTTGTTAAATTGCATATACTTTAAAAATCATTCAAAAGCAGGCTTAAAAAAATATCTGCCGAAACTGACGTGACATCGATTACTATGAAAACTAGCACCTGCTTTTATCTGCGCAGAATTTTTGACGATATCAAAAAATCTTTCAGAGATTGAAATTCTAAAAAGTTTCAGAAAAATATTTAGTTTAGTTTCGCTACGTCTCATTTTAAATATTTCTCATTTAAAATAATAAATCGACATCAGATCTGTATTCTCTGAACATAATTTCCAAAACGCAATTGATTTAATAGACAAAATCATCAAGGTAAATTAAATCTACATCAACAACGTTCGATACGTGGATGACATAACCGTAACAGCTGAAAACTTGGAATATTTGCAATATCTAGTTGACCAAGTCAATGTACATGGCAATTATTCCGGCCTTATTATTTATATATTTATAAGGTCATTATTATGGACTTGTCAACTAACAAGGGTTTTGTTAAGCCCTCATTCTTTAAAGTTTTTTACATAACTATCATTATAACTAACATTTTATTTTTTTTTACATAATTTTGTCCTAAATTTAGATTTTTAAATTCCTTTTTTTTTCAATTTCAAATCAAGTTTTTCCGTCTTAAAGGTTATAATTTTGATTTTAGCCTAGTTTTTATTAGATTACAAATAACTATTATTAAGTTTTTTTTATTCTATTATTAATAATTTTTATTATATTTTATTGAATATGCTAGTCTCTCTGAGAAATGCCATGATATTAGTTGTTGCTTCTATAGTATCCTGTGTGAGTACCTCAAGTCCTGTGATTCCAAGCCTGGCTCTTACATCAGTGTATAAAGAGCAAGCTTCAAAGATGTGCTGTATAGTGATTAGGGTATCTGCAAATCGGTGACATGTCGGCTGTGCGTTTTGGAGTCGATCAAAGAGTTAGATGTGGGTGTATCATGAGTGTCCTATTCGGAGTTTAGTCAGAACAACAACGATTTTCCTACTGGCCTGGTAGATACTATTTTATCTGGATACATTTCTTTTAATATACCTTAGTTTGCTGGTGAGGTGTTCGTTTTCCCAACTTGTGATGTGTATGTCCCATAAAGTTCGATCACATATCTCTTTATAATCCCTGTAGTACCGGCTTTGTTATTCGGATTAAGTGACTTTAAAAGTGCTTCATTTCCCAATCTGTCTGCTTCTTCGTTACCGGTAATATTGGCATGTTCCGAAGTCCATAGAAATGCTATATGAAATCTACACACTGGCAATTATTCCGGCCTTTACATGTTCATCCAAGAAACAAAATTTGTGATAGTCAGTAAACGAAAAAACGCGAACATAATGGTGTTATCACAATCAACAATGCACCTATAAACTGTTTTTTTCTAGCTTTAAATATCTGGGTTGTTATCTTGATGAAAGCTGGATGTCAGATAAGGAATTGAAAATATAGAATCGAAATGGCAAGAAACTACTTTATAAAATATAAAAACATACTATGATTGTAACCGAGAAATAAACATTAAACTTAGATTACTTAGGTACTTAAAATGTTATATTTGGTCTGTACTTTTATACGGAGTAGAAATATGTACGTTGAAAGTGGCTGTACTTAACAAATTAAAAGCCTTCGAATATCGTAGAATGCGGAAATTTTTTAGACCGACAAAATCACGCACTTAGAAGATTGAAAATAAACAGAGACCTACTTCTAATAATGTCATACATAGAAAAGTAAGCTACTTTGATCATGTGACCATATGTGACGAGACCGCAAGTATGAACTGCTTCAATTGATTCTATAAAGCAAAATTGAAGAATAGAGGAATATCAGAACAAAACAATAATGGCATGGTGGAGAAATATTCCAAATTGGACAGGTGTCAGAACTGTAGGAGAACTCGTTCACAGCATAAGATGTAAAGAAGAGTATAGCAAAATCATAGCCGGCTTGCTGTAATGATTTAAGTGATCGCTTGACATCCAGTAGTGGACTAGCAAAATAAGAAGAAGGAATGAATAATAATATATTGAAAATGGATTGTAAAATGGTTCAGATATTTTTATTGTATTTTTTCAAGATTCAAAATAATGATTAGTATAAGATCAAATTTATATAAATTTAAATGTATAGTACATCTGAGCTTATAATAATACTATAGTTAATCTATACAATTGATAATATATATAATTGTTGCTAACATTTTTATTCTCAATTTGATTACCAAAGTATAACGATTAAGAGTTTAATCATATCATCAAACAACAAAAATGAAAATGTTATGTAACTTCCGATATACAATCAAAAATCAAAATTCAGATGTACTATCAATAAAATAGTATAATATGAACAATAATTGAATAGATCACTATATTGTTTTATAAAACCGCTTCTAGATGAATGAGATCAATCTAAATCGTTTAAAATTTGCCAATACAATTTTACTAGACCAATATTGGTCGAATTAGTCAATGCCAATTGCTGTATTTAAATTCTAACTTCTGTTTTTTTATCTTCTGGTATTTTTTTCCAATCTAAGCTTTGAATCAAAAATCATATCAATACATTTTTCATCGTATGACGACATATATTTTATTTGTACTAGAATGGACTACTAATATTGTTATTTTATTGAGAACGTGTGTCGATTTTGACTCATTTAGTTTAATTTAATAAATTTCTATACTCATATTTTATATTATTATTATTATTTTATTTATTGCCTTAATGTATTTGTACAATATTATGTTATTTTCATATATTTTAATTCTATATTTTGGTGACGTGATCAGGGAAGTCTCTATCAGATCAACACCTAGCACAACACATAGAAAATCATTCTACCCAGTTAATGATAGGATAAAGAAGAAAATAAAAGAAAAAAGGAAATTAAGGAAAAAATGGCAAATTACAAGATCACCAGAAGATAAGAGAATCTTAAGCAAAGCTATTAAAGAATTAAAAGAAATACTGAAAGAACAACAAAACAAAGGAATTAATAATTATCTAAGTGAATTAACAGCAACATCTGAAACTAACTACTCCTTATGGAAGGCTTCAAAAAATTTGAAACAAACGACTCCACATAACCCTCCTATTATGAAAAGCAATGGAACGTGGGCTAGAACAAACAATGAAAAAGCAATATTACTCTCCGAGTTCTTCAAACAAACATTCACAAATGAAAACAACAATACCTGCAGTCTACCGATAACTGACTATGGAAATAATGAAGTCAACATTAAATGGGTCACTACAGAAGAAATAAAATTATGCATCAAAAAGAGAATAAAACATAAAAAATCTCCCGGTTATGATTTACTGACAGGTAAAATAATGAAGGAGCTGCCTGAAAAAGCAATTGAATTTCTAAGAAATATATTCAATGTTATATTTAGGTTGAAAGAATTTCCTAAAGTCTGGAAGGTAACCCAAGTCATACCAATACTTAAACCTGGAAAAGATGCTACATTAGCAACATCGTACTGACCAATTAGTCTCTTGCCTATTCTTTCAAAAATATTCGAAAAACTATTTTTTGATCGACTAGAACCAATATTAGTACAAAAAAATCTAAAACCGAATCACCAATTTGGATTCCGACGACAACATTCAACAATACAACAAGTCCATAGAGTAATAAATAAAATAGCTATGGACCTGGATGATAAAAAGTTCTATGTTGGTATCTTCTTAGATGTGGCAAAAGCGTTCGACAAAGTCTGGCACGAAGGCCTACTACATAAACTGAGAAACTTCTTGCCAAATGGATATTACCTAATTATAAAAAGCTATTTAAGTGATCGTTATTTCTTTGTTAAATACAAGGCTGAATGTTCAAATATAAGTAAAATAGAAGCAGGAGTACCACAAGGCAGTAATTTGGGTCCAGTTTTATATCTCCTGTATACAGCTGATATTCCAATACCAAGAAAACAGAATACACTATTAGCAACATTTGCAGATGATACTGTTCTACTTGCTTCACATGACTGCTTAAAAACGCTACTAAACAGGTACAAAAAATTATGAATAAAACAATGACTTGGTTCAAAACTTGGAATATCCAAATTAATGAAGACAAAACTACTCAAGTTATATATACAACAAGAACTCGATACGATCCTGAACCAATAATGATAAATAATAAAGAAATAAAAATCGAAAATCAAGCTAAATACCTAGGGATGCACATTGACAATAAATTGACATGGAAGAACCACATAATCCACAAACGTAATCAAATAAGGCTAAAATCCGGACAACTACAATGGCTTTTGGGAAATAAATCTAAACTGACAATGAACAACAAGCTGCTACTTTACAAAACAATCATAAAACCGATATGGACATATGGTGCAGAAATCTGGGGTACCTCAAGCAATACCATACCACAACACACACAATACCACAACAAGAAAAAATAAGAAATAGACGCCTGAAAAAATACAGACCACATGATTTAATAAATGGATTTTAAGTTTAAAAAAAAAAAAAAAAAAAATAAGCAAAAATATAATGTAAATGAATTTTAGAAAAAAATTACTATATAAAATGATTGTATAGTTATACTCTACCCAAAATGTAAGGAAAATTACTAGGTGTCTTATATTAAGACAGATGTAAATAAAAATAGGAAAAAAAAATTCTATATTTCAAGAGTTTATATTACTAGAATATTTACACCTTTGATTTGTAATTATTTAGACTAATCTGACTTAAATATTTAGAATAAATTTAATTTGCAAAGAACAAAATGGCAAGTAAAAATCTTTCATTAATATAAAACCTAATGTAAGCCTAACCTAAGTCTTAACTAACGTCTATTAACTAAAATGATCTTAATACTAAATCTTAAGCTATTATCGCTCTTATAAGCGGATTTTCGGAATTGTTCATCATATTTGAATTCTAATACGACCTGGTAAAATCACAATCCAACTAAATACTGCTTACTCTCAAAATTATTGACGTTATTGTAGTTCTTTAAAATGATTATACAGAAACTATAAAAATTTTATAATTGAACCTACCTCTTATAAAATTATGTACTTATCTACATTATTGATGAATGACGTACATCTCAACATTATGTCTAGTTCTTAAACTGATAATTTTTTTTATTTAAACCAATAATTTTCAATACAATATTAATATAGTAGGTACTCATAGATATCAATTTATTATTGTAAAATTGATTTCAACCTCATTTGAAAGGTTATTTTTGATCCTAAAATATTATATTTAGAACTCATATATAATTTTTTAAACAAAAAAAAATTGTTTTTTTTTTTATTTAATATTAATTTTTCAACATCATTTTCTCTATTGAATATATATATTTTTTTTTTGCTAAAATATGTCTAATATTAGAGACGATATCAATATTATTAAATCTAAGAAAATAAATTATTTTTCGATGGAAATCGTCCTTGAGATTGTATTTAATTTAAATCAAAATATATAATATATATATATATTTAATATATATACATAAATATATATATATATATATATATATAATATATATACATAAATATATATATATATATATATATATAATGTATATCTTTTTTTTTATTATTGTTTGTTGACTTTTCCAATTGAAAATTGAAAATAATTAAACCAAAGCCTTGATTTAATTTTACGATAAAAAAAAAAAATAATTCAAATAGAAAAAAAAATTTTTTTTTTCTATATTAAAATCAATTTTCCGAAACAATCAACCAAATAAACAAATCAAAAGGATTAATAGGATAATAAATTTCAGGATAATAACCAAAATAATATTGCCACAAATTGTATGTAAAAAAAAAAAAAAAAAAAATAAGAAAAGAAAAAAAACTGTCATAGTAAAATGATACTTAAATTAAGTTTTGTATTCTTTGAATTTTCCTAGAAAAATTCGTTTTAAATTCAATTTTTTAAGTTTCGATGTTTCAATGAATTTATAAGAGGAATAGCTAAACATTTTATTTTTTTGTTTGTTTTTAAGATTTAGAATATTTTATATATTGTTTGTATAAATTGGATATTTATGGTTATATTAAATGTTGAAAAATTTAACATGTAGGATATTTTGGTCAAGTAAAATATACTTAAATGTGTTTTGTTAAATACATCGAATTTATAGTCTTCATATCTTCCTAAAATAATAATACCATAGCTAGCTACTTCCTTGAATTTTGTTATTTGTGCTTTTTTTGTTTTTGTTTTATAGAAAAATTATTGTAAAGACGAAAATTGTTATTGTGTATATTTTTATTTTCAATTATTAACGCATGAGATTTTTTTCAAGATTTATTTTATTTTGCCTGTGGAACTGGAAGAGTTATACAATTTACAATATCTACCGGATATGATTTTGGTGTCTCCATTTTGGTGTTTATAGTACTTTATGAAAAAAATGTATGTGGCTTGGATAGCATTTTATGTAAGTAAAGTGAATTTGGCAGTTCCAGTAATATTTTAAATAAACTCTACTGACAAATTCAACTTCATGTACAGATTAAAAATGTCAGCCAACTAGAAATTTGGAATAAATAAATGCTAAGCATATTTACAACATTGTTATTAATTGATATAACAACTACCAAGACCCTGTAATAGATGTGATATCTGAAATAAGTTCATGGATTTAAACCACCACTTAATAACCACCACTTAATACCGCTTTATAATGGTGTCGGTGTATGTTTGTTATTTGTACATTTTTACATTTGGAATTTAGTCCATATTATGAAAATTACATAATATGGACTAAATTCAGTTTCGTTCAGTTTTATCTTATGTAATTTTGTCATCTAATCCATACATAAAATATTTAAATATAACTGACGAATCCAAACCACTCGTACAACATATTTGTTGTGTCGAAATTATTAAAAGGTATACACTCCAAATGCAAACCCACCTTCAATAAATATGGCAATATTTTTCTTGAAGTATACCCAATCGACTAATAGGTGATAAATTCACCCAATTAAAAAAATTCGGTAATATTCCCATCACAGCAGAATATAACCAACTTCTAAACTAGAGCAGAGGCACCATATTCTGCACAGATCTGATCAATATTACCGACGAAGAAATTTTAAAAGACCTCAAAGAGGATAACGACACAGTATTAAGCATCTGGCGGCACAAAAGAAGACTAAAATCTGATGGAACTGCCACACAATCATCCTACTCCGGTGTAATTCAAATAACATTTGACACACTAAAACCTCCTCAAGAGGTTTTAATTGGTTTTCTAATCACATCAATCCGAAATTTCTATCTTAACCCCATGAGATGTAACAAGTCTCAAGTACTTAATCATAGAGCAAAGCATTGCGATTCAACAATCACAAAATATCCAAACTGTGTGAAAATTATAAACGAAAGCCCAGAAGAAGACATGAAACTATGCTATCCAGCCAAATGCGTTAATTACGAAGTAGCCAAACTAACAGACAACCACTCATCCAATGACAGAGATTGCACATCATTTGTTAAGGAAAAGGAAATCCTTAAAATAGGAATCGACAGAAGAATTCCAAGACGTGATCAAGACCCTGTAATATTTGTGATATCTGAAACAAGCTCATGCCTTTAAACAACCACTTAATACCGCTTTATAATGGTGTCGGTGTATTTATAATGTTGTCCATTTGTTTCTATTTAGCTTTGTCTAATGTAATATTTTCAACATACTCTAATGTATCACATACATTCAAAATATTTTCCTTTTCATCCCAATTTGAATAACAGTTAAGTTAAATACATAGGCAAGGCATCTGTTAATATATTTTGTCTAGTTTATTGACCGGTAGGGTATGATCCACATACCCCTGTAAGTGAATAATCCAATATATTAATTATATACATAATATTTTATTTATTAATTAATTAGTGAATTTATAAGTTAACTAATAAATAAATAGACTGCGGTATAGATCTGTATAGCATCATCCGTAGTATGTTATAAAAATATAATTTACGAAAATGAAATGCACAGATTCAAATCATCTGAATCAAAAAATTATCTCTTTTACTCGAAAGATAACGCAAGTAGTAGACTCATACCAATAGTAGACTTTATCCGAATCCGAATAATATCTGGTCTATGCCTCAGTCTTATGCACCCAAAATTGATTAATGGTCGTACTAGAAAAATATTAGATGCATCTAATCACTGATATATTATATTACTATTATATAACAATTCACAGAAGATAAAGTCTAATATAAAACCCAATACATATACATTTTATCCATCCATACATATACAAATTAGCTAAATTTAAAAACGTTGAGTACAAATTTTCTAAGTTGTTGTTCATTATTAATTGCTTACCTAGTCAATTTCGTATATGTTCAATTAAAACAAAAATATGCTTCACAAATAGAGGCCCGAGTTGGATCTGGAATTGTTTTTAAAGGTTAAATGTATACATATAAGAAAATAATATATCAGAGACCAAAACTATGACAGCGCCACAATGAAAGAATTGCCAATAACCGAGACAATTCGATTACTGACATATTATGATCTATAGTGACACCCAAACGATAATAAAGGCATTAAAATAGTTTTATACAAAAAGTTGTTCTTGCTAGACAAATATATGACTAAACTTGAGAAATTTCAGTAAAATACGCAAAGTTAAATTGTATTGAATCCTTGGACATACTAATATACTAGCTATAAGAAAGCGGAGCTTTAAAAGTGACTGAAATCGAATTCAGATAAGTAAATTTAACCATATTAGAATTGTATTGAAATACTATCATGATTAACTAACAGTAATTTCATCATTAAGTCGAGTACAAAACACTGGAAAAGTCTGCAAATAGTAGACGAAATGCGCGTATTTGTATGATAAGCACATCAGTAAAATTAAGTAATTTTGGTATAAAAGGAAAATATTCGACTATTTTCACTGTTATACCAAAATTTTACTCTAACGCTGGAAAACAAGTTTTTATAAAAACTAGCAATTTCGTATCTTCAACTGGAGAGAAGCCATCCGTAACCGAAAAAAATGGAGCACGTTGATGTGTCAGGCCATATATCAGGTCATGATTATGTTGACAATCTAACTGGGTAAGTAACAGAGGACAAATGAAATTATTAGTTCCTATAAGACTTCAGGGAATAGGCCTTGATAAAGTGAAAAATAGCAAAAATTGCTTCAGGTTAGTAAAAGAAAGATTTGGACTACAATGGGTGTATATTGATAGACCACTGCTTGCCTAATAAACATCAAAAGTGAGTTGAATTTGTCAATACTGATAACTTTCAAATATTCCATTCAAACTCATGATGGCATTAAGCATATTTTTTGTGACTTAAAACTAAAAAAGAAGCATTAGATCATAATTTTATATTTGCCAAACTTTGAGAGATCTCAAAGGACATCGTTTTCAGGATATCCAAAGATTTTTCGCAACTAAGTCGGCTCTGCTTGAAAAAAATGTAATGTACCAGTTCGTTTTCAGTGTATATTGTGAGGGACTGCTATAGGCCCACAACTGGCGTAGTGTCGTGACTGTGATGAACTGGTGCGATTACCACCCCTTTTAAACACGCTAATTAACTAACTTTTGCTATGATCTTTAGATGATCCAATATTTTTTTGACTTTAACGTGCTTGGTTTTATTTCAGATTTTTTAAAAATTTATTTATTTTTTTATTATGCAATCTGTCATAGGCCAACTAAAGACATTTTTAAACCATATTTTACTAGAGAAGAAGCATAAGATCAAAATTATAGATTTGAGAGATCTAAAAAAATATCGTTTTCAGGATATCCAAAATTGTTTACAACTAAGTCGGCTCTGCCGGCTCTGAAAAAAAGGTAATGAACCAGTTCGTTTTCATTGTATATTGTAAGGGACTGACTGCTGTAAACCTCCAACTGGCATAGTGTCGTGGCAGTGATAAGCTGCTGTGATCCCCATCGATTTTAAACTAAGTCCTAACTAACTCTTTCTATGATCTTTAATTGACCCAAACATTTTTTGACTTCAACCTATATTGTTATTTATTTCAGATTTTCACATTTTTTGAAAATCGATTTATTTATTTATTTATGATCTGCCATAGGTCAACTAAAGACATTTTTAAACCATATTTTACTAGAGAAAAAGCATAAGATCAAAATTATAGATTTGGCAACATTTGAGAGATCTAAAAAAATATCGTTTTCAGGATATCCAAAGATTGTTTACAACTAAGTCGGCTCTGCCGGCTCTGAAAAGAAGGTAATGAACCAGTTCGTTTTCATTGTATATTGTAAGGGACTGACTGCTGTAAACCTACAACTGGCATAGTGTCGTGGCAGTGATGAGCTGCTGTGATCCCCATCGATTTTAAACTAAGTCCTAACTAACTCTTTCTATGATCTTTAATTGACCCAAACATTTTTTGACTTCAACCTATATTGTTATTTATTTCAGATTTTCACATTTGTTGAAAATCGATTTATTTATTTATTTATAATCTGTCATAGGCCAACTAAAGACATTTTTAAACCATATTTGATTTTTCATTTTAATATCATTGTGTATAATCGAACTAAATTGACATGCTATTCAGTATTCGATTCTCTCTTCTTTATTATCTGATATTTTTATTAATAGTTTAAAATAGTTTTATCAATTTCAGATCAAGATTGACATTATATTGCTGGACCACATATTAGACGACACTTTAATTAAATAATCAGACATAACAACATTGTAAAATCGTTGGAAAGTAATGTGTCAATAACCGCTCAAAATTTATCTGGTTTATCGTAAATCATATCTACACATTATTTGTATTGGATATTGAGTCGACTCTTCCAGAAATTAATTTTAAACTTATTTATTTTATTTCATATTTTTTTTTTAAATATTTTCTATTGATACAGTCAAGTTGTTCGAATTAAATTGTTATTGATTGTCATCGTTCTAGTTTTGTTTATCCTGCCTATTTCGTTTTTGTTCTTTTTTTATTTTTTCTCATATGATAAAATGATGTTTTCTGTTATGGTTCTATTGTAATTTAAAAAATTATTTTTGAATTGATGACATTTTCATCTATAAAAAAAAAGCAGTAATTTATTTTCCGTCGTATATGCTTCAATAACACTATAAAAAAAAAACAAAATTTAATCGGACACATTTTTATTTTCTTCAAATAAATTAAATAAGTTGGTATCGGTCATCATTTCAGGATATATAAAAAAATATTTCCGTTATTGAATTTTTATACTTGATTCTGATGATGAATCAATTTGCTTGGTTAATATTCTTAATGTTGTTGTATTAATATAATCTTGACATATGGACACTCTATTACATTACATGGCTTGCATGCTTTTCTATTATACTAAGAATTACAAATTTAATATGTTATGTTTTTTATTTTGTGATGTTATTAATTTAGTTGACGTTTTTGATTTATTAGAAAAATATAGATACAAAAATTAAAAATAAAATTAAAAATTATTATTATGGACTAGGTTATGTCAATCTCAAAATTAAACTGATATCTTAATTTTTTTCTTCTTCCTTGGTATTCAGCAAAATAATTGAAACACATATCAGCAATCAACTACAACTGAATACCTACGAAAAAGCTTAGTACTGTTCGATATTCAATACTTACTTAGGTGGCCAACAGATCATGTAGGTCCGGGGTCTGACTCACCAAAGTCCTGCATTTTTACGATATTCAATATGGCTTTATAAAAAAGTCGAACACGACCACTGCATTATTTGGCGTCATAATACATATACCTACATGAAAAGATTAGCAAGGGGAATAAAGTAAGTAGAATATTCTTTTATTTATGGCTAGAGCGTGGGACTCTTTCGATATGAAAATACTGCTAAGCATTATCTTTGAATGTTATATAATTGGGTACAGTTAGTTTGAAAGATACTTCGTCAATAGAAAACAATACCCAGCATGCTGGGATATAAAGTCAAGGGAAAAAAATATTGAGTATGGTGTGATACAGGGAAGTTAGTTAAGCCTAACTTTGTTATCTTATTATGTAAGTAACTTTAATAACATTCATACAATAATTAAGAAAAGCGCTTTTGTATGCAGATAATCTAGCTGTATTATATTTTAGAACACAATTATTTAACTCTCGAGCTTGATCCGAAATATACTACAAATAAATTATTGGATTGCGACGGATAAGCTCACAGTAAATGTGGTAAAGGCAAAATATATGATGATCAAAGCCAAAAATGAATTAGGTAACAGTCCTAATAAAAAAAATTTATACAATTAGTCCATTAGCCGCAACTTGAGAATGAACAAGCAGGTTTCAGGCCCAAAACGATCAACGATAGATCACATCAACATCTTAACAACCATCGTTTAACAGACCTTAAAATGACAGTCACTATTTTATATGCTATTTGTTGATTTAAGATATGTTTTTGACAACTATGGTTTGGCCCCTAAAATTGTCAATCAAAATAATTATTAAAACAGGCTTTACAGGAACGCTAAGGGTATAGTGTGTTAAAAGAGGAAAAACTGCGGACGTTTTAGCCCTAGATTTTACATACCTAGATAAAACAAAGTTGTGTCTAATCCCCCCTACTCTTTATTTCAATTCTGGATTTTGCAGATGATATCTGCTTGCTTATTCACACCAAAAGCGACATGAAAACAAGGTGAAGTCACTAATGAAATATGCGGCGCCGCAAGACCCGCAAGTAAGACTGCTGGTAACTATAAGCAAAGCAAAACTAATACGTGTTGAATGCGTAATGAAAAATGTTGATGAGGCAACGTCTTCTGATATCTTGGATGTTAAAAGCCGTATGGTACTTTGAGAACTTTCCGAACTGCACTCCGAACATCTCACGTAACTTGAAACTGCAATGTTTCAGAACTAACGTTTTCCCAGTTCTTTGATATGGATTCGAAACATGGAAAACAACAGAAATAATCGTCTCGCTCATATTATTGTTAACAAATGGCCGAGATGGATTCTCCAGAGATCGTGGGCAGCAAAAACTCCAAACAAGAAATTGTGGGAACAAACAAGAATTGATGGAATCAGAGAAATGATTAAACGCAAAAAATAGAAATGGATCAGCCAAACACAATTTACTGACTTATAGGAGATTTCGCAAAAGCAGTTCTTGATTAAATAATTAAATTAGATTAACAGAATAATTAAATTAGATTAACTCCATATTAAGTAAATTTATTTTAATTATTTATTAATGTATGAATATTCTTGTAATTATAAATAGTTTTATATAAACTAAATAAAATGATAAATAAATAAAAACAAATAAATAAATAGAATTCGCAGAGTCAAAGAAAGTGGCGTCGTCCTAAAACAATATGGCGGCACCGAACAGTAATGAACAAAGCAAGTGCATGTGGAAATATTTGAAGTGAACTCAAGTCGCTTGCCCAAAATCGAGTTCGATGGAGGAAGTTTGCTGATGCCGTATGAGGCCACGAGAAGTGACAGAATCAATATTGTGTCATTATTTTATTCTATACAAATTTACGGCGAGGGGGAATATATTTTTATCTTAAAACCTAATACTATGAACTGGATGAAGAGTCATCGACTTGGCTTATAAAATTTGATATACCTACAGCATAACCACCAGGCAATAAATACATAAAACTTCAACAATCTTAAATATTATATAAATCACCCTGTATTTTTATACAACAACAGATAATGTACTTGAAAAGACATTCTTATATAATTTTTCAATCATAAATAAATTTTCTTAAAACCATTTTCTATTTTCAAAAATTTATATTGTAACCTTAATCCATTTATTAAATTATTACAAAATAATAATTTATAAAATGTTGTGGTATTTAATTTTTATTCAATACAAATAATAAATAAAATATTTTAATTAAAAATTGGAATGATTTTCTGATTTAATAATTTATTATTAAAATATTGAAAAATGAGGATTGCAGAAAGAAAAATGTCCCCTTTTGATCACTAGAGATATTTTTAATAAATTTGCTAATAGTACTATGTATTGAACTTGTGTAGATTGCATGTTCGTATATGTACTGTTATTTTAACTTTCTTTGGTAGGTATTAGTTTTGATTGTTTGAGGCATATATAAGGTTTGTAACTCTTTCAAAATTGTACTCACAGATTGTTATATTCTGAGAGTTATTTATTATATAATCAACATTATTGTTTATGGTAGCATGATATGGCTGATAAACAGAATTATACAAGGAAAATGCTTGCGCATAATATGCGAAATATTCTGGCACAGAACAATTAGACAAAATGAGACCTGTGCCATTGTCAAACAATCAAATCAAAGAATAAGCGCACAAAAAATGCAGAGAAAATGGAGGTGGATCAACATCATCATAAGATCGACGAACAATATAGCAAGGCAGGCATTGGGCTTTAAACCGTTGGGAAAATAAGGGATAGGTAGGCCGCAGAAAATATTGCGCAGATCAGTCCATAAAGAAATAAAGAATATAACAATGGAACATTTTGACTGATTGAATTATTTGAATCGATAAATTGAAAACTTAGCGCAAAAACAGAGTCAGATCAGAAGCTCCCATAGGGCAAGAAAAAAATATATAATTATACTTAAAAAAATCTTAGTAGAAATGTTTACTACTTTTTTTTGTTTTTTTTTTTTATTCAATTATCTCAAAAGAAGGTTTCTAGCTTGTACAGAGTTTGGATTTTTTACTTTACTTTTTTTAGTTACTTTTTTTTTTTTTTTGGTCAATTATCTCAAAAGGAGCTTTCTAGCTTGTACAGAGTTTGGATTCACTTGGTTCGATGCTACCTCATTTTATATATTTTTATTCGTATATTCGTAATTATATTTATTTTGTTGATGTCTTTTTTTAGAAAATTTTAAATAAATCCTGTACCTTTGATTACCCTCAAAAAAATTATTCTTACTAACCTTATTTATTTATATATTATTATATAATATAAAAGAATGCTTATATTATATCTAATTAATTGTTTTTTCTTTTCGTTATATTTCTAGGTAAGTGATTCAAAGTTTTGAAATATTGAAGCAAATTGAAGCAAAAAATAAATACAACAATATTGTTAATATATTATATTATCAATGTAAGTAGTTAAAATATACTTATTTATAGGTATATAAATATTATCTTTTTTTAGTTATTCATAGTAAATATTTTATTTGTAAAAAGAATGAATTTATTATCAAAATAGTAAAAAAGTTAATTATTTTGATTTAATTTTGTTTAACAAAACGAAATATAAATCTTACACAAACTAAATTAAAATTATGATATAAATTTAATAATATTAACTGTGTTTATTTTAATAGTATAAAAAAATACGAAATATGTTAATTAAACTATATTTTTTAATATTCTAAGAAGAAAATAAAAAAATTTAATTCTAAAATTCATCAATAGTTCGAAAATTTAATTAAATATTGTTTAGTAATCATAAAATAATAATCAATAACTTCTCATTTACTATCTTATATCCTATTCACAATACGAGTATATAACATATTATCGTGCTCGTATAACATCCTATAGAGATTCGATTGTATCAATCATATCGGTAATTTAATTTGAGCTAGCGTTAGAGTAACAGTACAGTACTTACAAATTATTTAAACAAAAAATGTAAAAAAAAAATAAAATTTTCTCAAAGAAAAACCAAAAACCTTCAAAAAAGGATATTCTTAGGGATCTTCTAACTTAAAATTTTTTCAAAATTTTTTTAAACAATATTATTTGTTACAGTTAAATATAAGTCCTAATGTATAATTAAATATGATTTATGTTTATACAAGATTAAATAAAGGAATTTGAAAATTCATTTCATATGTTTTTATAACATTTTTAAAATTTAATTTGCAATTATTACTAAGTGGAATTTTGAAACAAAACAACCGTTGGTAAAATCAAAAAATATGCCACATAATACAAAACAAAAAAACAACATGTAAAACATTTATAATTTAAAATTTTATTAAATTAAATTACGTTCTCAGAAGTATAATCGGAAAGAGACAGAACATAATGTCATAAGTTGTAGGAAATATTTATATTATTGTATATTACTTCATCATCGTTGTCAATGATTTACCAACCCTGATAGGTTATTGACCTGTTTTATTTTATGCCTCTATGTAAACATGTCTCTGACTTATATTGTCCCATTTAATATACCTATTATTCGATCATCTTCGTTCATGTTTCCCATTCATCCTACTAAATTACACGTATCAAGTAGTAGTTCTCTTGTTAATCCCGACTATTTTTATTACTTTAAAGTAATATCTTTAAAAAGGTGTAATAAACTTCATGGACTTTAATTCTATTGCTAGGATAGAGTTTTTGGGTATTAAAAAGTCTTCTAAAATAAAACCAGATATTCTGATTCATATATACATAATGTAGAAATATAATTATTATAAATGCAATCATAAAGTCCCTGTTGATTCAATTTAGCATCCACATTATGATGAAAAAATATGTTTTATATATGGAATATCCTGATTTTAGATCCAACTCTATATTATGCCTATTAACTTTCGCATATTTTTACAAAGCAGATAATAAATAGATTAATTTCTAAAATTTAGCCTAAGTAGAATATTGTACAATTTAATTTGAAATTATGTATACTAAATGAAAATAATATAATCAATATTTTTTTCTTTTATTTTTTAATTTTTCTTATTTATTAAATTTAGTTTTGATTTATGATTTGTAATTAAAAATTTATTAAATTTTCTTTTTAAATAAAAATTTATTATAGAAAAGTTTTTTTTTTTGTTACCTAATTGAAAATTTAAAAATTTGACTTTCGGGTTAGCAAATGTTTGTTATATAAAATCTATCCATACGGTGGGTGGCGTGATAGATAGAGGGGCTCCAAATTCAACTCCCCAGTACAACTTCAAATAAAATAAATCACAAAAAAGAAAACAATTAAGAGTGTAAAGTACTGAGATGCTAATAACTTAAATAAAATGGAACTATACACTATTAAAGAAAACTTAAGTCCTGACAGAGGGTATTTGTTTAAGCCTGATAGAACGATAAATGGTAAAAACCGGAATAGAAATATAATGTTTAATAAATACTTTTATCTATTCGAAAGATTAATACATGGTATTGTCATTTTGAAAATGATTCGGGGTATATGGCTACAGCAACTGCCTTGACGAAGCTCATTCTAAATGTCAAATTTGTTGTCACTTTTTCGAGTACTGCTGACCATATGTCACGAGTAACACAAACTGAAATTTTATATTAAAATAAAAAAAAAAATAGTGTGTAGAATATAATATTAAAGGTCTAGTTTCTGACAATAATAATAGCTTTGAGTATTTAATAAGTTGATATGCCACAGTAAAATAATTAATATAATTTAATAAAAAGGCCCACATTCCGAAAGGGAAAATGATCTATAAAGTTGGGGTATAGATTTATCTGTAGGATTAACTGTTCAAAATAGATAAATAATTAAATAAATTAGTCGAATGTATTTCCCACCTTATGTAATACAAATTGTTGTATTTAATAAATAAAGAGGTAGTTCTACATAAGTTTGTGCTAAAAAAATAAAAACAAAAATAGACTTGATTACAAATTACATAAAATATGCGGTTTTGAGCATCCAATGATATTCATTCAAATTAAAAATTTAATTTAACAATTTCTGACATAAATGTTATGTCCTGTAGCATTTCTAGCATTTATATATCATATCGAAATATATCATACTGTCTTGATATTTCGTTTTATTTTAAATTTTCTTTTAGTTTTAAAGAGTGTGTAGTCTCTGATTTCTGTTATATGATTTATTTCTGAATCTCACTTTTTATAGTAGACATTCTAAAATACTAGTGAACAATATTGTAAGTAATATACCAATAATTAATAATCGACAAGCATTTTACTGGAGCCATTACATTTGGTTTATGTTAGATATTCAGACTGAGGATCATAACTGAATGATATAAGTACAAATATGGGCTTGACAATTAACTTTATCACCACCTGATAATTCACTTGATATTCTGTCTTAATGAAACCTATTAGGAATTTCAATATGTCACAAGTACTTGTAGTGAGCTCAAAGCCTCTCTTTAGTTCTAGATGTAAATATTATAGCCCGTGTGAATGTAAACATTTTTTGAATACGTAACAATGGGGTTTTTGTACTGTCTGACCTGCTTGTATTTTCTCTATTAGTAATATAAAGTTAGGCATTGATATTATTTTATTGTGCTTCATGGTGTGAATTGTTTCTAGAATTTTATTCTATGATTTCAGTCTAACTATCTACAGGATAAACAACTAAAAACAAATCATAGAACCAGGATGATGGTGGTGATTGAAACATATTAAAAATGTTTTTTAATTCTGATAGCAGATAAAATCTATTGTCCTAAGGACTTATAAAATCGAAGTACTCATTTTTGTTTAAAAAACCCGGTATAAAATTACAACTCAATATGATAAAAAATTAATTAAATTTTCTTAAAGCTAATTTCATTTTTTCTTTTTTTATAATTCCCTAAAATATGATTTGAAAAAGCATATGAGTAACAAAAATATAATTTAAGTACCAAAAGAATGAATATGGGGGAAATCTATAATTTTACCATTATAATAAAACAATGCTCTTAACAATGTCCTTCGCTATTAATATTATGTGCTTGAAATATTCTAAAAAGGATATTAGATATATGATATATACATGTACATATATATTTATCCCATTTAATATCAGCTATTCCTTCTCACTTAATCACCTTTTTTCTATTTTATTTTTTTGTTATTTTTTTTTTTTTGTTTTTTATAAAATATTATTAAATCACAGCTTTAAGCAACAAAATCAAGGATGTCCTTGCAGCATTATATGGGTAGTAGTAATTATTGTTGATAATATGGTAGATAATTTTCTTCAAAAAAAAAAAAAAAACAAAAAATAGAAAATAAAAAATAATTTTTAGGTTATAAAATAGTCTCTTTAGAAAATTGGAAAGCTATGTGGTTTTGAATACTAGTCATTCATGTACGTATATACGCTTGTGTAGAAAGAAAATATGTTAATATAAAATTCAACCACATTATATAACTTAAAGGGATATCTACTTAGAAATTATTCTTTTCTCCATGTTTGTTTATTTTCTTTTCGTTTTTACTTTTTAATATTTTTTTTTTTTTTTATATAAACACAGAGGAGTGAATAATTTGCTTATGGGTATTAAAATATATTTTTTTTTTTGCTTTTCTTTTCATTACTTTTATTTATTTAACGCTTTATTTTATTTATAGAAATTTACATTTATGTGTGTATTTGAGGTTAATTTGTGGCTAATATCTTTTATTATAATAGTAGAATTACTTACAAACTTTTTTTTTTATATTAGAGTTGCGGGGTAAACATTTTCAAATAGTTAAATTTAAAATAGTATTTTATATTTTTTTGGTTTTTTTTTTTTTTTGGTTTTTGTAATAAAAAGTGATGATTTAAACGTGATAACTGTTTTAATTTAATTCAAAATTTAGGATATTTTTAAATTGTACATTTTAGATCTGAATTAATTCAATAATATGTTATAATATTGTGATCAGATTATGGTGTAGATTAATATTTTAATTTTGATAAATACTTTATATTTATTTTAGACATTTGAATTTAAAAAAATCGTTATGATTAGGAAATTATTCGATTGTAATCATTGTAATGTCAGTAATAAAATAACTGAAGTAATGAAATATAATTGTTTGTAAGGCAAATGAGAACGAATTAATTTAATGAAAAAAATGTTTTGCCAATGTGTACCGCACATTATATTAGGCTTATATTTAGTCGTCTATGGCTTATTTTTAATACAATTATTGGATTTGTGAGTATACTTTTTTCAGTAAAGTTATTGGATTTGTGAGCATCTTTATATCTATCTATTAAATGTCAAATATTGTATTCTATCCAATTTAATGGGTCTAGTGAGAACTACGTTCAGGCAGTTATGTGAAGGTATTTATGAAAAAAAAACATTTATCCACTTTAGATTTTGATAAATTTAAAGGTTTTATTTTTGGTGTATCTGATATTATCCAGTTTTGATTACACGGTGTCACTATGTTTTCTTTTTTGTTTAGAATTTAAAAAAAATGCCATAAAATACTCCAACTGCTTTTAGACAGAGACTTGGCATATGCAATCCCACATCCAATAATATTTTTTAATTTTATTTTTATGATAAATCTACAAAATTTAATTTTTTTTTTGATTTTGTTACTTAGAACAGCTTATGTATTATTAGAATTTCCATGCATTTTCATACATTTAGTGTGTGTGGTACTGCAATATTTGTAACATAAAATGGATCATCTATTGCTTTTCAGGTATTTGCTTATTTATAAAATTTTTGGAATAAATCAATGAATTAAATGTGGAAAACTGCCTCTATTGATTGTCAGGAACTAATTACTTAGTATTGTTCCATTTTATTAAGTGGTTACCAAATTATATTCTTCATTCATTTCTTCTATCCCAATGACAAAGAGTACTGCACAAGGTCGAAAAACTTCGTTATTTACATTTTATTTTAAGTTAAAACTAAAATTTTGTTATAAATTAATTTTTGAGAATAATTCAAACAGTTTTTGCAGCATGTTCCATTCCCATGATCAGGTCTCGGACCCATTTTCTTCTAATTGATACTAGTAGGATAATATGTAATAACCGCTCATCATATCGATAATCTTATTTAAACTACCGTTAAAATGACAGTACAGTACTTACAAATTATTTAAACAAAAAATGTAGACAAAAATAAAATTTGCTCAAAGAAAAAAAAAACCTTCAAAAAAAGGATATTCTTAGGGATCTTCTAAATTAAAATTTTTTCAAAATTTTTTTAAACAATATTATTTGTTACAGTTAAATACAAGTCCTAATGTATAATTAAGTATGATTTATGTTTAGACAAGATTAAATAAAGGAAATTGAAAATTCATTTCATATTTTTTTATAACATTTTTAAAATTTAATTTGCAATTATTACTAAGTGGAATTTTGAAACAAAACAACCGTTGGTAAAATCAAAAAAAATATGCTTGAAAAAAAATTAAATAGACAATAACATCTAAAACATTCATAATTTAAAATTTTTTTAACTTTGATTACTTGATCAGAAGGAAAGAGGAGGAACATAAGTGCATGTGTTAAATTTATATAAATTTTCTTTTATTTTCCTTATGTCTTAAAAAAAATTACATCATCATCACGGTCTGAACAACCTTGCTAAGATCTTGGCTTTTTATAGTTTATATCTGTACGTTAACTTGTCTCTGGGTGATATTCTCCAATTCGTTCGATGGTCTCTTTCATTGTCTCAATCTATCCATCTTAATTTAAATTGGCCTATTTTTCATTTCAAATCACACCTGCAAAGAGTTGCTCACTTGCTAATGTTCATAGCATTTTTTGTGGCTTAATTAAAAATGTATAGAGTCGGCCTAGATAATATATGAATGTTTTATATAGAAATGGGAATATTGTTAATGGATAGGTACTTGTTGTGTAACTTTTGTGGGATATGTTTTAGTAAATATTTTGGTTTTGTACTTTATAATGGCAAAACATTGTTTATTGCTTTATTAGCTGTATGCTTTCTTTGTTTTTATTTAGCAATATTTACTGGTTTTATTCTATTATAGGAAGGGGATTATGTTCATATTGTCACACCATTAAAATATGAATTTTAATTAGTTTGTTTGCATTAAGTTAAATTTTTTGATATATTACTAAAATTTAATTTTTAATTCTCATATTAGTTTTAATCAAAAATATTAAGTTACGGCTTAAAAATGCTCTTCACCATTTTTTTTTCTCTACTATCTACTTCTGAGCATATCCTTAAAATATATTAAATAAAAATATGCTATTAGTAGACAAAGTAGTTAAACAAAATCAATTGTAGTCATAAAAAATCCTTTGAAATATTTTTCTTTCATTATTTTATACAATATAATATCAACTACAATAATTAAGGATTACAAGACACCAAAGACAGTTCCAATGAATAGAATTTTTGTGAAAAAGCTTAGAAATACACCAATATATTATTCTATCTTATATTGTTAGTCAACTCCATTCTGATCTAAATATTTTGATAAATTTAATATAATAAAATTGTATTTATAGAATATTTTAATTTATTACTATTCGGATTTGAATAATACAGGTAGGTAGGTAAATAAAAAAATAACATAAAATTTCACAAATAAATGAAAATTTTCTAAACTTATAAAAAAATTACCAAAAAAAAACACATTCTCTTCTATGAATGTATATACAGTAGAATACAAAACAAATAAAAACTGTGATAGATAGGATCAAAACAAAATTAAATAAGTATAAAATATAAAAGTCCTTGATCTGAAATTGTAACATTGATCCTTTAAATGTTTCATGTTTACATCAACTGCACATTAATTACAAAATTTAGGTATTTAAATAGTAAACACTTTTTGAAATAGAATTCATGTTGAGACTATGTTTAGTTATAATACACATAGGTATGTGTAGGTTATAACATTGTTATCCATGATATTAAAAATAATTCTTCGACCTGATGTTGGTTATTTTAATATAAGAAAAAAAAAACAATTCCAATTTAATATATTTTGCAAAATGTAGGTAAGAACTAAATGCAAAATTTACAGGAAGTTAGAAAAATGTTGTTTGTTTGTTTTTCTTTTTAGTGGTTTGTTGTTTCTTCGCGGTTTTATTTTATTGTTAAATTGTGGTTCTCTAAATATAAAATGAAAATTTAGAAGGATACAACTTTTATAGTATACATCCGTGTAGTCAAATCAAATTTCGATTTATTTATTTTTTTGTTATTAGTTTTATATACAGGTAGGTAAGTTTAGTAAAAAATAGTTTTGGTCTTTTTTTAGTGGTACCCAAATTATTGTACTCGTATGTGTTTTAGTACTTTACTTTACTCTCAAGACAGAATTGTGTTGTTTTCTACAATGTTTTCTTTTTTTTCGTTTTTGTAGTTTTAATTTTTGAAAGCAAGAATGCTTTGTGTTCTTAATAATGTTCATGACTATATTCTTTATAGGTAGGTATATTTCTTTCAGTTCATGGTTATATAGAAAGAGTATGTGTTTGAAATTTTTGATCTTGCATTGGATTGGGTACGATTTAGATCGATGGCAAAATTTATTTTAGATCTTTTAAATATCGCTTATATCTGCAGGGGCAGGAATTGAAATTGATTGGTTAGCACAATATGTGATCTTTGAAACTGATTTTTAAATTAAGTTTGGTTTCTGTGGGTTTCCCATGAACAATATATTTATATGTCTATAGAAATATAACCATCAAGTTTTTTACGTTGCTACTTGACTTAACTTCCTATTCTAGTACTACTTATCGCTTTATTATTAATAAATTATTTCTAATGGTGGACTTTATTATTACTAATAATAACAGTTTCACTGTATGGATGGCTTTACAACCGTTGCAATACACTTTGTAATCTCCCCACGTTATGAACTAGTTATATTGTCTTTTTTTTTTTTTTTTTTTTATTAGTTTTGTATAAAAGTTTATATAATTAATATTAACAATAATTTAATACTAATTTAAGTAAATTCAATTCAATGCATCAAAAATTAAATAATCAAATAATATCACTTCCAAAAACCAACAAATCCAATTTAGTGTTTGAAGTTGTTGTTTAGTGTTATCATCCAATTTAGTGTTTGAAGCAAAGATTCAATTCTTGATCTATTACTACATTTTAGCGATATTCTCATCCCTTTGTTTTGCAGCTTTTGCATTCTGTTCAAGTGTTCTGATGACCCGGAAAACATAACTGTTGCACAATAGTCAAAATGAGGTAAAATAATTGCATTATACACCATTTTCACTGTTGCAAAAGAAAGACTGCTTCGAATTCGACGTAGAAAGCCATTTTTTTTGTTAATTTTTCCGTATACTTAGTCTAAGTGTTCACGAAAATTTAGTTTATTATCTATTATAACACCTAAATACTTAATACTCGTAACAGGTTCAATAATCTCATTATTAATATAAACAGCAGGAACAGTAGAGGCTGCAGATCTAATATTGATATGCATACACTTTGTTTTTGTGATATTGAGCTTTAGCTTGTTCATACAAAGCCAGTTATGTATATTTTGCAGGTCTGTGTTTAGATTTCGAACTAAGTCTGCAAAATTTCTGCCACTGATATATACCAGACAATCATCGGCGAACATGACTATACGCCAAATTTAAGAATATTCCTAATATCATTAATATATAACAGGAACATTATAACTCTCTTATAGGTATTAATTCAAAGACTGCTAATCTAAATTCAATTTCAATAATTGTATAGACTTAAGTAAATCTGATTTTTAAGTCCAATTATTTAAAACATTTTATCCTACACTTGCTGGATGTTTCGTTTTTGATATATTGAAGCGAAAATCAATTTGAATAATCTCTGCTGGACTATTTTAATAGTTTTTCGCTTTAAAATATATATAATTTTATATAAACCGATAAGATGACCTCCAACATGCAGTATAAACAGTTTAATACAGTTTAAATATACAGCTTTTATAACCATTTAATTGTAAATTTTTGGTATATTTTGAAACACCGTTTTTGACAATATAAATATACATATACATTTTGACGTTTAAATTATAATTTTGTATTTTGGTAATATAAATCGGTAATAATTGACTTTTTGTTTATCTTTCGCTTTATGAAAATTAATATAATTGCCAGATCTTCGTAGGTCAGCACATATTTTCGGTGGAAAAATATATTTTATTAACAATGTATTACTACAATAATTTGGTAATAAACTTATTTTTTCACCGAAAATATACTAACCTATAGCTTAATTAATTCTGTGACATGTTATCTATACATGTTATCTATATATGTTATGTATACAAAATGTAGTATATATTTTTTAGCTACATACTCTGCTCTTATTTTGCGTTTCCACTACGTATTTTAAACATTTTGGAATGCTTTACAAAGCCACAAGCTTTTGTTATATACAATATTTTGGAAGATGCTACATTGCAAATTTTACAGTTTTACTGCATTTTGGAAATCACGAATTAATTTAAACCATTAGAATTAGATACATATAAGTAATAATCAGTAGAATCACAAATAGCGTATTTAATTGTTTTTATGTGTTCTAATTATGTCGCTAGTGAATACCTCTATAATAGTTTTTCGGCAAATTTTTTATTCATTTTAAGATGAAACATATGTTAATCTTTATATTCAGACTTTAATAACTAGAAATTAATGACTAGAATAATACTCGAAAGGATTAAATGCAGAATAGAATATAGCTCAAAAGATAAGAAGTCGCAATGGCTATTCACATGTGGATCACATCATATCATTACGAATAATTTTTTAACAATCCACTGAATTTAAAGCACCGCTGCATCTTACGTTTGTAAATTGTACGATAGTGTTTGATAGAGTTAACCGCGATAATATTTGGGGATCATATAGTAGGAGATACCTTCCAGAAAAAACTTAGAGCCATAGTTAAAGAATCCTACAAAGATCGCAAATGGTCATTGAGGACAGCTGACAAATCGTTTCGAGGTGTATCAGGTAGGAAAGCTGTAAAGTAGGGCTCTATTTTATCATCCGGTTAGATTACGCCGACGATATGTTATTATCACATACGAATGGAAGTTTAAATGATATGAAACATCTCTATGGCATTGGATTGAGCAACAACATCGGAAAACATTATTTCAAATGGTATTCTCATGGTACACGTTGTGTTGGAAGACTGAGAAAAACATCGAGAACATCAGTTTTAGTCGAAGAAAGTACTCAACAAAGAACGTGGCCATAATTGTAGAGGTTAGGCATAGTTAAGGTGCAAAAATTTTATGTCCGCCCAATGTCCCACGGATGGGATTACAGGATAATGATGATGATATACAGAATTTAACATAGTTAGGGTCTATTGCAATTTTGAAATTTTTCTTTAAATTCTTATAGTTAAATAGAATATAAAATTTAATTCTGAAATATCTTACTATGTCTACTAGATCTACGATGGATGAGACAATTTCATGTCATACGAAAGCTGAAAATTTCCAACGCAGTTAACTGATTAATTTGTATTTTAGGGTTTGTTATTATCAAACTTGTTAAATATTTTTATTTCGTTGTCGTAAGGAGCTTTAGATTTGATTTGCAATTACTTTGTTATATTTTTAAGAATTTTCTATTGTTTTACTATACTCTGCTGTGTGAGTGGTAAACTGTTTCAGAGAAAATAAGACAAGAAATAAAATAAAGCCAAATAATTATCTAAAGTATACAAAAAACAGCGGTACAGTGTTCATTGATTTATTGTGATATCCTGTGTTTAGACTTTGATTTTTCCATGACTATGTAAGCATACCATTTTGCCTACAAATTAATTTTGTGGTGTGAATTTTCCTGGTTCACGAGAGAAAGAATGTTCGGAAAAAATTATTTTTGTCAGAACGTTATTTTTTTACCAACCCATAGAAAAGTGCAATAAAATATTTGTTTTGGGCTTGGATTTTTTTTCTAGCATTAAATGATTGAAATATTTCAACATACATGTAATAGAAAATCAGTTTGGTCAATCAAAGTCTAAACGTAAATGCAGTAAAAATAAAATTACACACACACGCATTGAAACACTATGGTATAAAATTTTCAAAGTAATTTCAACGCTTAGTCAATGAATTGAAACACATAAAAATAAATATATATTAAAATTGGTTCATAATGCATACGCAAAGGACTAAAAAATTTAAAAAAAGGAATGTTCAACAAAGCCAATGAAAAAAAATGCAATCAAAGAGTTTATAGATAGATGTGAGTAAGTACTTCACATTTTTAAGTTTTCAACTTTCAAACTAAATTTTCAAATTCACAATAATTTTTGTTACTAAATTTTTGAATTAAATTTATACTATACTAGAAATACAAATAATTTCAAAAGCAACTCTATTTATAAAGACAGAGTATAGATACACATAAATAATAACTAAATTTACAATGGTTAAGGTCATACAGAATAATACCTATTTTGTATCCTTCAACATCATCCTCTAGAGTTCTAAGTCATATAGAATTAATATTTTGAAACTATATTTTACTGCTCCAATTTTCTCAGTAACAAAAATATAATAAAATATTCTTTATATATGATATTATATATGAGTACATATATAATACAAAATATATATATATATATAATAAATAAACTATGTATGCATAAATTATACTATATACATATTATTATAATATCACATTTATTTAAATGTAGTTTTTAAAAATAAATATTATTACATGAGTGTGTTTCTGTGTGTGTGTATGTTTATTTACTGTACACATTTTTTTAGAATAATAATTTGCATCCTTATACCAATTAGAAAAACTTTTTACTCTTCTTTATTATATGAAATTTGTTTGCATAATTAAATGCTGATGGATTTTACGTGAAATTCAACTTTTCAAATAAATATAAAACACCTACACTATACACACACACATATTTAATATGCAATATGATATTATTGTATTTGTGCTTAATAATAATAATAAACTAGCTTAAATAAATAAAACTAAGGTAAATAAAATAATATTTTGAATATAGCTAGCTATATAGAAGTTAGTTAGGAGGTGTATAGTGTATATGCAATTTTATATACATAAATATTATAAAGCTACGTACGAATTACATAGGATCTGAACAAAAGACGAGTGGGAATTTATATTCAAGAGCTTTAAACTATTTTATTATTCAATTTAAATTTATATTCTTCTCGGGAATGTACATATGATACTACACTAATTTGTTGTTATAACTTCCTATTAAACTTTAGAACTTTCGCTATCAAAATGTACCTCTCATGGAATAAAGTTTAAGACTTACAGTTTAACAAACTCCAAAAATTTTAATTTATTTAACGTTTGAAAATCCAGAAAAAATTAGAAAATATTTATTTTATTGAATTTGGCAGTGAAAGGGTTAATTTTTCAGGTATTGTTAATCTAACTTAACTTTTTTCATAGTTTTAATTTTGGATTATATTTGCTATTGCTGGAAAATATTAATGTATTTAATCAACGGTCTTTTGTATAAATATAATATGAATATAATATTATAATATATATTATGTACTAGAAGTAACCCCTGATGAAATCTTAATAATAATCAGTGAAGAGATTTTGGTTCTGGGAATATATAATTCCACCATTCATTATAACCGAAAATATGTTATCATGATATAAATACAACAGTATTATTATTATTATTATTAATTATTATTATTATTGTTATTACTATTATTATTATTATTTTTATTATTATTATTATTATTATTATTATTATTATTATTATTGTTATTATTATTATTATTATTATTATTATTATTATTATTATTATTATTGTTATTATTATTATTATTATTATTATTATTATTATTATTATTATTATTATTATTATTATTATTATTATAATTTATTATTATTTATTATTGTTATTATTATTTTTATTATTATTATTTTTATTATTATTATTATTTTTATTATTATTATTATTATTATTATTATTATTTATTATTATTATTATTATTATTATTATTATTATTATCATTATTATTATTATTATTATTATTATTATTATTATTATTATGATTATTATTATTATTATTATTATTATAATTATTATTATTATTATTATTATTATTATTATTATAATTTATTATTATTTATTATTATTATTATTATTATTATTATTATTATAATTTATTATTATTTATTATTGTTATTGTTATTTTTATTATTATTATTATTTTTATTATTATTATTATTATAATTATTATTATTATTATTATTATTATTATTATTATCATTATTATTATTATTATTATTATTATTATTATTATTATTATTATTATGATTATTATTATTATTGTTATTATTATTATTATTATTATTTGTTATTATTATTTATTATTATTATTATTATTATAATTATTATTTATTATTATTATTATTGTTATTATTATTATTATTATTATTTTTATTATTATTATTTACGATTATTTATTATTATTATTATTATTATTTATTATTATTATTTATTATTATCATTATTATTATTATTATTATCATTATTATTATTATTATTATAATTATTATTATTATTATTATCATTATTATTATTATTATTATTATTGTTATTATTATTATTTTATTATGCCTTACATTTTCATACACAAAATTATATGGGTATAAAATGCCAAAACAAAGCTGATTTGAAAAGTCAATTAAGACTTGTAACAGATCAGTTAAACAACCTTACCCTAGTCCTAAAATAAATTTTTAATATGATTACATTATGTAAAATTACGTTTTTGAAAATGGGAACCCACCAGGAATTTGTTTTGCAGATGGCAACAGTCCAGAATAGAATATTTCATGAAAATCTGATATTTTTGAAAGTACCTACTTTTTTTCTTCTTTAATTACACTTTTAATACATCATCATGTTTTTCAATAAAAAATCATGTCTTCAATTTTGTCGTCCAGCATTCATACCACCTTTTATCATGTCTTCCTAGTGGACTTTGAATACTGATTTGGTTATTATTTACTATCTTTGCTTGCTTCTTGTTGTCCTTTTCGCCGGACAATACCCTTGGTTGTCTTATGAATCCCAGATTTCGTTGCTACGTTTCTTACCCACATATTTGTTTCAAAATTCACATTTCTCTTGTTCGCATTTTCTGTTTTGATTTAGATGTGTCCGGGGTTATCTCAATAGCAGGTCTACGTTAGTATGCGTCAAATACAGCATTTTCTATATGTGACAGTAAAATTATTCAATTTGGATAATATTAATCAAATCTACAAACCGAAATCCAGAAATTTAAATGCACCAAAAGAAAAAATCCATAAATTAAAAATCCAAAATAATTGTGACAAGATTAATCCTGGATTGTGGCAAGGAAATATCCTCTTTTTTGTATCCAACCGCTGTTACGCATAAAAATAATAATTCTGGACCATTTTACCTAAAGCATTGAGCATTTAAAATGATTGGGCTTACCGCCCCAAACCCTCCACTATACTTTTTCAATATAGCGTCGTGTTCCCCTAAAAAAGTATGGCATTGTTTCGATTTCTACTTTTTTGCCAGACGTCTTAAATTAGATTCATAATTGCACTAGATTTCGATACACTTTGTTTGATAAGCCAAAAATTTGATAAAATAAATTCCACAGAAAAAACCATTGTATTAAAAATATGTAGTAAAAATCCATAGATAATAAAATGAAATAAATAAAAATATTAGCAATACAAAAAAAAAAGAGTGATTATTTTTTGTTTCGGAATAAGACATGAATTTTGTTTATTATTGATTTGGGGTAATTTAAAAGTAATAGGATCGGGTTAGTGAGCAAATCCAAAAATTGAAATTCACAAAAAAAAATCCTGTTTGAAAAAATTGTGGCAAATTAACCCTGGAAAAGGGAGATACCCATACATAAAAATAATTTATAAAAATATTCTGTAAAAAACGTAGAACTTTGACTAACCCAATTGGATCTTTATTTTATTGAAGCACAAATTCAAAAATAATTAAACATATACTACAAATTTTGAAATCGAACCCTCACCCATGTGTTTAAATATCTGTTATGGAACTTCAAAAATCCAATTGATAAATAAAATTTATTGAGGTAAATTTTATATATTTTGTGTTGGACTCGGACAACGCCGGGTGGTTTTTCTAGATATAAGACAAAAATAAAATGAAAGGTGAGAGTATAATTTAGAAGGCTTTGCTTCGGACAATAACTAAAAATATGAGTAGTACTGGAATATTAATAAATAAATAAATAAACAATAATGTAAAATATTAGATCTGTCACTTTATGTAGTAAAAATTGCAGTATCCTATTAATGTATGAAAAACTAATTCTACCCAAGTTATTGGCAAGAACATAATAAAAAAAACAAAGTTAAATTCACTCAATTTCCTTCACCTGAATTACCTCAAATCTGCTCTTATTATAATCAATAACTAAGCATATTTTGCTATTATGTTTTTTGTTGTTATTATTTTCCATGGTGTTGCAATAATTAACAGTCCCTTTAATTGAATAATATGTTTTTTAAATACAGTTCGTATTAATAGAATAACTTTGGAAATTTGAATGGTAAAGGATGTGAACTCAGTAGTCAATGGAATGTAAATGTTATGTAAATAGGCAAAAATAAGTAAAGTAAAATTTTCAAATAAATAAAAAGGATATTCATAACAGTTTATTAAACGAAGTTTTATATTATAGCAAAATTTTGCCTGACCTTCATTACTAACTTTTATATACATTAACAATTATTATACATAATACAGTTAGTTCTATTGTATTTTAATAGAGATGAATTTTAAATAGTTTTGAAAGTAGAAGTTTGTTTATTTTCCGCCACGAATATGAAAATTTAATTAAATTTTAAATGATTTGCATAAATTTCATTAAAATATCCTTAATTTAATTAAAATTACAAAAATAGAATAATGATTCTTAGAATTATTTGAAAATAATTATAATTTATTGTAATATTATTAATAACAATAAATTTAATATTATTAATTCTAACATTATTTTACAAGTTGAAATTTTGCATGTATGTACATATTAGTTTTTAGTATGAATAGTAAAAAAAATATTATGCTGGAGTATAGACAACAAGGTTTATCTTTAAACTATGATAAAGATTTAAGATAAATTAAAGACAGAATATTTACTGATAAAAAACTTCTAACGGTGTCTGGTATTGATAATTTAAAATACTTACGGACCGATGGCTCAAAAGAGGTCATATGTAACTAAGGTAAGCCTCAACAAGTTTAATTGTTATTTTCGGAACTGCAAAAATGTAGTAGACTATAATAAAAACTCTTGAACACTTCGTATGCATTTGCCATGTCTTGGACAATATCTAGGGCCATTGGCAAGCAATATAGGGTCTATTAATTTCTAAGAGGGATTTAATTGAATTTCTGAATCGAACAGATTGGTTCTTACGCATGAATCATTAAGATAATTAATATTGATTTTGAGCAACCAGACCTCATCACTTCTTTTAAAAGTAAAGAAGTAAAAGTATCTACTCTAGCAGGCTTCTGAGAAACAATTATTGGCTTATGCGATCTTAATACAACAATTAGAGTGATTCAATTAGATCGTCAATCGTCATGTCACAATCAGATCATATCAGATCGTATTTTTTTTTTACAAAACTGCGATCGCTCAGTTGGACGAATTTTGGGCAGTTGCTAAGCTAGAAATTGTAAGAAAGAATCAGTTCTGGCCGACCTAGAACTTGGATATCTGCTGAACCGTCGCCAATCCAAAAAGTATCATTTATATGCTAAAACTAAGTAACCCCAAACTTCCAACTGGAAACTGGAAGATTGGTAAGCTTGAGGAGGCCAAGGATGAGTTTCAGACAGAATACGTTAGTGTTAAATAAGGATTGTCTGGCATCTATAGTTAAATTCAATGAGATTATTGGTTATGGTTTTGAAAAGATCACTCTGAAGATCTACAAGAGTAATGAAGCAATGGGGCAGAGTGCTTCTAAAGGTAGCAAAGGCGGATTGTTCTGTCGAAAGAAGCATAAAGAGGTTATATCTCCTCAGGACGTGAAGGAAAATCCGCGAGACGATACCCTATGTGTGGACGAAGATATCTTGTTATAGTTCGACAATCGTCCATCATCATTAATGAGGAAGAAAATCTATTGTATTGTTATGCTACTTTTCTGGCAGATTCCATCTCCATTATTCAAAAGCAATATCTACCGGCTTCCTTCTTATCCGCCTGAAAAATGATGAAGTTTTTTATAGTCATAATCCAAGAAGCTTGAGTTGCTGGGTATACTGGTTCAAGGATTAAGGGCGCCAAATTACAACCTAATCTACGTTTAAAAATAAAGGTTAACTCAGATCGTGTATTTTAGTGAAAAATAACATTAACGTATTTATTTTTCTAACTGTAGCGACCCAAATACAGTTGTGGTTAATCTTGAATTTGATTATCATGTGCCGAATACTGATAACAGACAATTCTTTTCAATATTTAAAATATCAGAAGTGAAGAATATTGTATTTGGTTGGACCAAGTACAGAGCCTTGACGTACTCTCGATAGATATTCGAAATATATTAAATTTTACTTTGTCAATGTGAATATGAAAAATTCGATAAGATAAAAAGTTTTTGGTTGTAAATAAGTCAACTTAATATAATAATAAGCCCATCATCAATCAAAGCCTGTGTCGACATTTAATTTTACCACACTTACATGTTCAATATTATTTAAGTTGTTTTTAAGGGTAGTTCATTATTCGAAGTAATGGATGCAAGATATTCGTAACCTGACCTAAGTCAAAGTCGTTGATTTAGTAGGATATATTTTGTTCTTTTGTAAAAATTCATCATCAATTATGATAATCCAGCCTTAATTCAAATATTTTTAAAAAATTTTTAAGTAAGCTAATTGAACGATGACTTTAGGACAATTATTGGTGGGTTGTTTGGTTATGCTATAGTTATAATTTTAGCTTATTTCCACACAGTAAATTAATTTAATTTTAAGCAAGAGTTTAAGATATATCTACATAAAATATTATATTGTTATAATAATGTTTAGGTATAGCTTTAGTACATTTAGTTTATATATTATCAATACCGGAGACTTTTCTATTTTTGAGAGAGTCTATCAATTTCTTAACTTCACTTTCACTCTTTTATTTACCTGAGTCTGTAAGATTTATTATTTTAACTTAGGTTATATCAGATTGTGCGAACCAATTGTTTTCTTACCCAATTTTTTTTTTCTTATTAAATTAAGAATGTATTTTGGTAATATTTTTGTAAAAGCATGACAATGTTTTCATGAGACTGTCTATTTAAAGTTGATAACTTTATTATCCAATACTGTAAATATAATGTTATTAGTACCTATCTATAATAATCTTGGCTATAGATTTGGTCCTTAAAGACATTTTTTCACATTTGCGATAGATTTGTTGGCAACTACTACTGTCCTTTATTTGATTTTCTTACGGTGTCAATAATTTTATCATTAAATCTTACAGTATTGATAAGCCCTCAAAAAAAAAATAACTTATAAATAAATAAATAAAACTTATTTTATAACGGTGTTACGGATAATTTTAACCTTTAACTTAGGAGGTGAAATTTTGTAACATAGTCTGAACGTGGTAGTAAATTTTACACCATTTTTTTTTTTTATATTTTAGAAGCAATATAATATTTTCTATAATTTTTGTTCTCACATAAAGCTGGCTAAGTTAATTCTAAATGTTAAATTAAAAAAAAAAAAAAGAATTTAGTGGTGAGAGTTTTTTAAAAAATTGGCACTTTATTTTACAAGCCTTTTCTAAATTCAAAAAATGGTATGGGTTCTTATATTTACATAAAAAAATAAAAACAAGTTAAACAAAAAATAAATTGGTATTTTTTGACAGTTTAATATATATATTTAAAAAAAATAAATAGAGTATTTCAAAAAGTTTTATATCTTAAATAACAACCAGTCTTTTCATGTAATAATTTCATTCATCAAATCAGTATTTGTACAGTTTATACAAATACGCTTGCTACAACCCATACACATTGGTTTTTGACAAATCATTGTGATGGTGTTTTTCGTTTTAATCTGTTTGGTCAAATATATCGCAATTTGTTTGATGTGGAAGTAGAGGGCAGCATTACAGGTGGTGGGAAACAATCTGAACCCAATATTCTTCGACTATCAGTTTATCAAATATATCAGTAATATATCAGTTTTCAATTATTTTGTTAAATATTTCTAAAATAGCCGCTAATGGATCAATTATTAATCTCTGCGGTCTATCAAAAGTGTTATCACATTGTGAACAAGAAAGTATAGTAAGAAATCGAAGCTTAGACATAGCAGTTCCGCTGTTACAAATAGTAATTTTGTAAACTCTCGATTTGACTTGAAAACTGATGTATAAATTATAAAAATCCTAGAAATGCTCTAAATTAGATTTTATCCAAAGGTTTTGCTTCTACTTTTACTGTTGATTCAAATCTCAGTTTTTATTTTGTGTTGGTATGTTCGATGATTTTATCTTCAAAGGAATCATCAAAAATTTGGGACCAATATTTATACATTTTATTTTCTGTTTCATCGTTACTAGCTGCGGTTACTGAAGTTTGTAATATTACAATATTATGCAGTGGAGTTCTAAACTGGAGTTCTAAAGGGATGACTAAATATCTGTGGCTCATTTGCTGCCCATTTAAAACGGCTTTTTCGCTTATATCACAATTATTCGCTTATATCACAATTATTTTCTTCATCAGAAATTTCATCATAATTTTTTAAAATCTGTCTCCTTCCAGATTCGTTCATTTTGTATGATCGTGCAATATTCTCTGTAATCGGAAAATTATAGAAAAAGGGTTAAAAAGTTTTATAAAACTTCAAAATGGATGATTTTAAAAGATATTTTTTTTTAAATTTTAATATAGGTGTGTAGTAAAAAATTTTCTATTAAAAATCCACATTAAACTGAAGGTGTAGTAAAATATTTTCTATTAATTGCTTACGTTAACTTAGACGTGGTAGTAAAAAATTTTCTAAGAAAAAATCCCACAATAAATGACGAGTGGTAGTTTTTACACCTCTTACCAAATTTCTCTTCACGTGGTTTACTTACAACATGACAAATAATACTGTGTAATAAGAGTATAATATAACTAGAGGGTACTGAGAATATCACCTTGTGCGAGAGAGCAATGGACAGAAGTAATAAGAGGAAAAAAAGTGAGTGTAAAATTTACCACCACATCATAAGTTAAAGGTTAAAGGTTAACAAGTGAAAAAGTCCCTCAGGGTAGTGTGCTAGGACCTACCTTATACTTAATATATACTGGAAATTTGTACCAACAACAGAAAACACAGTTACTGCAACGTTTGCTGATGACACAGTAATATTAGCAACAAACAAATGCTCAACTGCTGCCTCAAACCAATTGCAAGAACACTTATTAAAAATTGAAGATTGGCTAAAAATATGGAGAATCAAGGCGCATGTAAACAAATCAGTGCATGTTGCTTTCACCACCAGAAGAAAAGATTGCCCGGCTGTAACACTGAATAATGTGGCATTAACACATGCAAACTCTGCAAAGTATCTTGGTATGAATCTGGATAGGCGTTTAAATTGGAAAGAGCATATTGTCAACAAAAATAAACAACTTAGATTGAAGTTTAACAGCCTCTACTGGTTAATAGGACGTTATTAGCAGTTATCAATGGAGTACAAGATCCTACTATACAAGGCCGTCTTGAAACCAATCTGGTACTATGGTGTAGAACTGTGGGGAGCCACAAGTAATTCCAACGTTGAAATACTGGAAAGGTTTCAATGCAAAGCACTCCGATCAATAGTAAATGCACCATGGTTCGTGAGAAATGAAGAAATTAGAAAGGAATCGAATCGGTTAAAGAAGCCATAGCAACAAGAAGCTCAATCTACTTTGCGAGATTGGAAATACATCCCAATGATCTCGCATCACAACTACAGTGTACAGACCAACATGTGCGACGGCTGAAAAGGTTTCATCCGATAGATCTAAGCAGCAGATTTATAAACAGTCAAACCAGAAATCCTCACTAGCTTGACCAGAAATATAAAACTTCGGAGATAAGCCAATGGGCTCACTCACCACCTGTTACAAAAAGAAGCCAAAACAAATTACTTAATATCGTCTAATAGTGACATACTATTATTAGATAAAAATAAGATAGATTGTAAAGTTAAATAAATAAACTAAAAAAAAAAAAAAAAAATTATACAATACATATTTGTTGCCAGGCCGAAGCAATATGAGGTGAAAACCAGTACTGTTTGTTTTAAAAATTTCATATTTTTTTAATTACAAAAATTGTTTTTAATTTGATTTCACATACCGCCATAAAAGTAATTCAACAAAAAATTTAGTTTACAAAGTATCTTTATATACTTATGGCATTTCACTATTCATTGATTCCCTCTTTTCATTTTAAATCAATAATTGCTTTTCAATAATAAAAATATATTTAATGATGTGAAATTTTGCTATTTTAAAATTGACTTTTGATATTTCATAAAGAAAACTAATAATTATAAAAAATCTAACAATATTTGAGCAGTGGCTATGCTTTTCAAAAGACAATGCTTTAAACTGACGTTCTGTAAATATTTATTTATTTATTTAACAGTGGGCCTACAGATTAATCTGCAGGCCAACTACAGGCTCGTAAATATTATTTCAACTTTTTAACACTGCTACTATCAAATCTTCGTAAAAATAAAATTGTTCTGTTTGTATTAAAAATTCTTTTGAAAATCTTAGAAAATGTATTTTACAAAATATTTATTATGCATGTATTTTATATAAAATTGTATTATTTTTCGTTAGCAAAAAAATAAAAAAATAAAATAAAGAAGAAAAGTAATTTTTGTTTTCAAAGAAATTCCCAAAACAAAGATCTTGTAATCATATTCAATAAAAACAAATAAAAATAAATACTACCTATTGCTAGATATATACTTGGAGTATAGTAAAATAGAAAAAGCATAAAAGTGTTATCAAAGAAATTAAAATTTTCTTAAGAATTATAATTTGTTATTTTTCTACAATATCTTAAATAATTTTCTAAAAAAGATTGTTCAAATTATGTAGATATATAGTAAAAAATAATATCTACTTAATAATCAGTTTTATTTTTTTTTAATATCATGCACCAATGCTGTCATCTGCTATTAGTGTTTGGTTAAATAAAAAAAAAAAAATTGTTAAAAAAATTGAAAATTTATTTTTTTAAATGATTGAAGGCGGTTTGTTACCGCGTGAAGAATACCGAATAGTATTAATCCATTTTACTTTGTTAGGTGAATATTCTAAAAGATAGTAACAAAATAAAACAATTTTGAAAAAATTGAAAATTTTCGGATTTTTTTGTCATGAATCGCTAAAAATTTTGAAATTAACAAAATGAAAAAATACTCTGAAAACCTCATTTTTGGACCGGGTTTAATATTTTTTCAACGATTTTACTTTGTTTGTTGACTATTCTAAAAGATAATAGCAAATAAAACCATTTGAAAAAATTTAAAATTTGAAAATTTTCGAATTTTTTTGTGATGCTTGTCTGGTTCTGATGGAGGTTTCTGTTGGTCATTTGTTAGCAAAATGGGATACGTTATTGGGTGTTTTAGGATAAAATAAAAATAAAATTGACAAATATTTTAACATTTTTGTGATTTACTGCTAGTTTGTAGCAACCGTTAAATTTGCGGTTCGAATTGGCTCATCTTCAAAATAAGCAAACAAGTGGTCAGTGATGCCATATAATAGTTGGAAGAAGGAAAATTTGCTTGTTTCTGGTAAAAATGATAGCCAAAATGTTAGTCAGTCTTATCAAAACCGTATAAGTTAATTATGTAAATGTATTAACACATATAGTCCCGGATCTAGATCCAGTTCACCCAGAGTCATAAAAATTCATACATAAAGTACTTCTAACTTAATTAAGAAAAAAAAATAACGTATTTTATATCACATCCTGGAAAGGAGATATTACACGCTTCGAAAACGAAACTTCAGGATTTCCACAAAAAATATTTCTTCAAAAATCTACTACAATAAATTGAATAAAGTGAATAAATTCGTTACAAAAAAAGTAAGTAATTTATTTTATAAAAAAAAAGAATTTTATTGTTTTAACAAATTTTAATCTTAAAAAATTATCAGATCTTAGGCAAGCTGTGATATGGTAAAGAACATTTCGTATGCAAATTAACGCCACATTTGGCGAATGAAAAAACAATTTGATTTTTGCAGTGACGGCACCGAGCTCGTTTCGCACTATGGATGATATTTTGATATACACGTTCATATCTAATTGAAGTGCCTGAACTTGTCCTGAACTTTGTTTAGTACTTTTCTTAAAGGTATTTTCACGGATTTCAGCAAACACTCAACGAAAAAAACTCGGAATTCAAGTTGGTGTATAAGGCTTTTTTTCAACTTTTCTTAGTAAACAACACAGTTTCCAAAAACCTTACCAGTTGAAAAATAAGCAAGTGATGAAAGACAGCACATAAGTTTGTGTAATGTAAATAAATTATCGAACGTAACGGTGTGTTGGTTTCGATTTTATATATTTGCTAATAAACGCAAAACTACGTTTTCTCCTCCATATAGGCTAACATAAGGTCCATATAGGTTATCATTTTCCTCTGAAGCTCCTCCATAAGCTATAAATGATAACAAGTAGCCTTCGGCAGGATAAAAAGACCAGTACTTGAAGCCAATTCGAAAAGGCTTAGATTTGTTGAACATTTTGCAGGAATGGTCACCAAAATAAGCAATCATTTGCTTATCTATAGATAAATTGTGAGAAAATATTCCAAATTGCATAAACCGTTTGTTCATAAATTCGTTCAAAGGTGTTTTTGCTATTATATTTCCAAGAATTCAAACTCAGGTATCTCTAAGCATTAAGCTATTGACGCCGATTTAGCATAACTTTTTATTTGATGAAGGAGTCTATCGCAGAATACGTGGTCCGTAATAATAAAAGACTGTATTGGTTATAATTATAGCTTGGAAGAGGAAAAGACAACAAAAAAGAATCTAGCATTTTTTTTTTATATGAAAATTTTTAGATATCGTTTAAACCTAATGTTTCGTTTTCGATACAATGCTTGAAAAAGTCACCCTGTAGCTACAAATTTTGTTGGATTAGTTTTATATTGTGATTAAATTATTACTATGGATTTGAATTAGTTTATTTAAAAGATTTTTTTTTCTATTTTTGTATTTTTTTTATTTATTTTAACAAGAATGAAAAATAAAACTCGAAATTCAGACTTTTCAAAAAAGGTAACTTAGATATTTGTTTTAAATTAAATAATAAATTTTAGTTTAATTTAAAACACACACCGGGTGACCCCTATGACGGAAAACGTCATATGTTTCGTTTTCGACACTCTGGGTTTATATGGGTTAAGCTCAACCCTTTTGACCCGGCTTTTGAATGTTAAAGTTAGGATCAAAATAATATGTTTGGAGATTATTTTATGTACATACTTTACAATACATTTATTTGGCAAAATAGGTCTACAAAGGGGGTGGGGGGGGGGGCTCCACTAGGATGGGCTAACATTGTTAAATATCCTGTAATACAACAAAACCTAATGTAGTGTGCATTGTACTGTTGGTCCATATATTTATCACTTCTCAAGACGGCTGGTACACTTTTGTACTATGTATAGAAATATAAATAAAACTAAACAATATTTATAAAAAAAAGTCTTACTTTCTGTAATTATAATACTAAAATTTGTTTTATTTTAATTTATTTTATCATTATTGTTACATTTCATCATGTACTTCCTCAATGAGAATTATAAAAAAATTCTATAAAACCGATTTAGCATAGATTCAAACCCATTTATATACAATTATTTAGGAATGTTTAAGCTGTTAGTGGATCGGATCGAAAGGGTTAATTCAAAAACAAAAAACTTCAATTTTAAATTAAATTGTATTACATATTAAAATTAATTAATTTTCAATTAATTTAAAATTACAAAAAAAAAAAACAAAACAAAATAAAAACAAAAGGTTAACGTTCATAATTATCCTCTTACATGTTACACCATTCTCACATTGTTTAATTGTAATTATTTACCTATTATTATTAATTCCATTTAATTATAATAATAATATTATTATAAAACATTATTCTCTTTACTATCGATTAGGCTCATTTGAATTATCTGATTAATAAATAGCTAGCTTAAAAAAAATGAAAAGAGCAACAAATCATCTACAAAAAAAAGACATGCACAATGAAAAATCTCCCCAATTTTATTACTTCTAATCGAAATTCTATAATAATTATTTGGGTTGAGTAATCACTAAATAATTACAATGTCATCAAATTTCAATAATAAATTTATTGAAATAATAAAAAAAAAAAAAGAAAAACAAATTTAAAAGTTCATCAATCTCAGTTCATGAAATTATTTGAAGTAATAAATCTTAAAGGATTATTGATATCGTCGTCACTCAATGTAATTAATTCAATATTGTCTTCAAATTAATTTGGTAATTGTCCTGAAAAATTAATTATTTTCAATTAAACAAATAAAAAAAAAAAATTATAATATAAAAAAAAAACGTGTATGAACTCCAGATGTACGAACTGACCTGAAGTAGATAAAATTCATGTTGTATTAATTACATCATAATTTCTAGAAATCATTAAACATTACCCAACTTTTAATTATTGAAATATGATATTTAATTTTTTTCTTCTAGCTATTTATTTTCATCTAAAAATTCAATAAAAAAATAACAAAATATGATCAACACAATTTAAATAATTACCCTCAATATTGTCCTTAATTTGTATAACAAATCATCTTGTAAATTTTTCACATTAAAAATAAAAAAAAGGACATTCAAAAACAACATTAAAAAAAATTATGAAAAGTAGATGATGTAAACATAAAGTGAAAAATTATTAAAATTACAAAAAAAAAAAAAAAAATTCTCAAAGTTCAACCAACATCTTTTCATCTCCTACAAAAAAAACATTTTAGAATTTATTAAAATTGAAAATGGAAACTTGATAATTCAAGTGAAAAATAAAATAAAAACAGGACTGATGAGAAAAATTTATTAAAAGGAAGGAATAACAAAAACAAAAAATAAAAATTATTTGGAAAAATATAAAGAAATCAAGATATTTAATTTTTACTGAACTTTCAACATAACCAGATCCCATTTAATTGGAACTAAGACCCATCAAATTTATTTTCATAAAGTCAAAAACTCTAATTAACAATAAATTCTATAACACACTCTACTCTGGTTCCGAATACAGAAAAAAGAAAAACATTTTTTTGTTTGTCATTGTTTTTTTTTTTTAAATTAAAATTAATAGCATTGTCGAAAGTATTAGCAATTTAATATTAAGTTTGTAATACCTTACATCATTTTTTTTTTTTTATAACTTTATTTAAGTGGCCTTTGAACACAATATAGGTTTTTTCAGGCCAGGTCTTTACATTATTTTTTTTTATTTTTTTTTTCTTTTTTCTTTGTTTTTGTTTCGATATAAAATAATTCAATAGTTAAATTTTTCTTATACATATATTAATTATATGAATTTATTATAACTAAATATTTTCTATTTTATTCCGTTTTTTTTTTCTTTTTTTAACATTTAATATTTTTCATTTAACATATTTTATTGATTTTGTTTAATTTTTTGTTTTAAATTGTTTTGTATAGTTCAATAGCTTTTAGGAAATTTATTAATTTTCTATAATTGGTTTCATCATCACTTTTTAAAATATCTAGACTATTACTTTTTAAATATCTATCTCTATCTCTTGAATATCTAATACAAGTTTCGAACAGATGCCTAATAGTAAGGTTTGCTCCACAAGCACAATTTAGTGGTGTTGTGTTATCAAATATAAATTTATGTGTTAAATTAGTGTGCCCTATTCTTATTCTAGTAAGCACGGTCGACTCTCTTCGGTTAAGTAAACTAAGATTTTGTCGAGGTCTCGTATTTAGCTCCTTACATAATTATTTCATAAAATATTGAATTTTGTTTTTTATATTACAATGGTCTACACATATTACATTGTGAATTTTGCTACTATAAATGCAATAACTGAAATGTCTCATCAACATTTGATTCACTTGGTCATTGTCGTATCGTTGGAGCACTCACTCTATTTTATAACCATCTTATGGAACTAAGCATATGCTCTCAACGAGAAGAGTCTTATACGAGGAGAGTTCCTGCGGTATCACAATGGACCTGGTTCAAATGTGTTTACATACTGTTGGCATCTACTACTACCTACCTAACTACTATGCACATGCTCGGAAGAACTAAAATTACTTTTTCCGCCTCTTAAGCAATTCTGTCGGGGATAATCAAGAGACTACAAATGCCCACCTTCACACTGTGGATATAGCAAGATTTTTCACTAGACTGTATATGAAAATCCGTTTATAGAACTTCTAAAAAATTTCGAACTACTACAACCATTCCCAGGAAGGGGTATGTTTTATAGGTTTGATTTACAAAAATTCAAACTGAACATCAGTAACATAGTCGAAATTCCCCAAATGAAATTTTCTAGTACTTCTTTCTCTTTTTTTCTCCAACAATGCTTTCTCTTTTTTACAAGCTAACGATACGAAACGCTCCCTTTGGTCGTGTAAGATGCCTACTTTTGAAAATTTATTTTTTTTATCTATTTTTCAAATATAACTTACATTACAGCTTCGAAACAAAAGCGAAGAAAAACTCAGATTTCTGCTATTTCTTGCTCTTTTTCTTATCTCTTACTACCTCTGTTCTTACTAATCTCTTTTCTTACCTCTGTTTCAAGACCCTTACGAAAATATAAAGCTTTCTCTGATCTAAGTTTTGGCCAAAAATATAAAAAAAACACACACACACGCATTATGCAAGTTATATATTTTAAATGATTCACTTTTGAATGAAAGTCCAATACTGGTATGTCCGGATTGTATTCCGAGTCAGTCACAAAACCCTGCCTTGTTGAACAAGGCATTTCATTTTGTACAGCTTGGTGACTTTTTTCTTAATTTCCAGTAAAAAAGTGTCTTTGTTTGAGGTATGACTTTAAGATCTGATAATATGGTAGCCTATGCTACCACGCAGAGTAATAGGAGAAAAAAAAAAAATATGGATATTTTCAATTCTTCTTGATGTTAGACAAAACTTTATATTTTGTCAAATGTCTGGGCGATGTCAAAAAGGAAATAAAAAAAAAAAAAAAGCAAATAGCTTTCCTAAGGCTCTCATAAGCTCTTCTTATATTTTTAAATACTCTCAATGAATTTAGTTAATTGTAGCATACTTGTTGTAAAACCTGCATTAATGGTTTTATCCTGTTTTTTTTTTTAATTAGGAGAAAATGCCTAATTTTTTTATTTTATTTTATTTTATTTTCAACTCAAAAAAGCCATAAGGCTCGTATAGAGTGTTTCATAATTGAAAGGGCAAGTTAAATAAGAACGATATTAGATTTTTTCTTATGGTTTTAAATTTCTGTCGTAACATTTTTTTTTTAAAATCCTTGAATATAGAATTGGAAGCATGTTAATCTCTACCTATATAATATTATATCTTCAAAAGTTTTATCCAGGTTTAGGAATTAGTATTATTTGGGCAATACCTTCCATTACAGCAGGAAATAAGCGCACCGTAACATGGCATTAAAAAGGGTTAATGAAAGTATTTTATTGCCAGTAGTATAAGCAAAGGTTTTAGTATTTTCCTAGTGATCAAATTATATCTCAGCCGCTTTTTCGGATTTATTTCTTCGATTAAATATTTCAACTATAAATTTTTTCCGAATCAGTTGGACTTGGAAAATTCATTTGAGATAGGAATTCTAAAAATCGATATTATATTAGCCTTACATTTTCATTTAATTTCCATTTGGTTTGGATTCGTATGGTTCGAAGATTTTGGATAGATGGTTAGCAAATGTTTTTAAATGTATTATTGATTGGCCCAAAGTCACAAATGAGCTTATTGTGATTACCCGCTTTTGTTGGTGCTAGTTAATCCTCTGAGTCCTTAAGGATACCTAATTTTGTGATCACACTCAGGATATTCTTCAATGGTATACTACATGTTTCCCCTGTTCGGGAAACGCTGCTACAAGTGAGTCCTTCGCATTCATAGAGCAGATGTTCAATAGATTCTTCCTCTATTTCACATATTTCACATATTGTACATAAGTTGTTCTCGGTTAGGCACATTTTTTAAATATGCTTCTTTATTAGGCAATGGCCTGTTATTATCCGTGCCACCTGTTTCTTATTGGAGGAATGAGCTCATCTTAGGCATGAGCATATTTTTGCATATTTTAGGTTTTTTACTTAATTCCAGCTTGCAAAATGTTTTTGTAAAGTCTGGACTTGCATAAATTATGATCTCTCAGGCTTTTTCATATACGGAAGGGAAAGGAGTAACTATAATATGATTCTGACAAATTTGAAATGTAATTTTTAATATGGTGTATTGAAGATAGCTGCGACAGTGATTTCTTTAATTCTTTAATGCTTCTATTACTATATACCGACTATACCCTGACGATGTGAATGTGTTACGTTATTACAGCACGATATGAATGTACTAGGATTAATAATAAGATTTAAGGAGAACACAAAATCGGACTAATAAATAAACTAACAATATCATCTTAAAAATTATATATCTCAACATTTTACAAAGAAATTTAATTTTAAATACGTCATGGCAATAAAAATGCGTAATATCCTAGAGTTGGATGGTTTAACTATATATACCATTTCTAGTCATTCCATGGAACAGACTACACTTTCCAAACATTTTTTATTTTTTTGTTTTTCTTTTTAAATTTTCTTCTCTCCAAAAATAATATTCTTGTGAATTTATTGACCTTATCATTGTGAAACACATCTAAGATAAGAAACACCCATAAAAAGATGAATTACACAAATATTTTTATTATGTAAATCAGATTGCAGGATAAGCAAGCGCCTTTTGTATTGTACATAATATTTTAAGGGAGTTTGTTTTCCTTTTTTTTTTAATTTCAATATAAACATACACTTATAAACCACCAGGGATTTGATATTCATGTTTCTCTAATTCTCTATCTCTTTCTCTTACCATCTTACTCTTATTTTGTAAAATATTTAGGTATAATAAAAAGTTAGACAACGTTTATTTAAATTTTTGTTTATTTTTTTAATGTAACTTTGATTTGATACCCCTAGTTTATTCTTAAATACGTGTAGAGAAACCTTTAAAAAACAAAAACCTTTAGTACTGGGCCAAAATATAAACTTTTTAACTTTTGTAAATTTTGTTTTTAAAAGAAAAAAAAAGGATTCTTTATGAAAATAACAGAAAAACAAAATATATCACAAAGGACACAATTCTTATTGCCGTCGCGAGGATACCACAACAAATATATATATGTATATAAATGCTTTTATAAATATATTATTTTGATCCTCTTTTCAATTGAGATAAAAATCCACCTTTTGTAGAATAAAAAGAGTTGAATGGGATAAGTTACAAAGGAGATATGATATAAATATATTTTTTTTTGTATTCCTGAAAACGCAATATGTTTGCATTTCTATTATTGTTATTATTTTTGGTTTTGTTTTTGAATATTTTTAAAATAAATTTAAAAAGAGAATATTTTGAGCAATGCTAAGTTTAGTTGTATATTTAGTAAACTCTTATTAAAACTCTTCACATTTAATTCTATCTATTGTGTTGAAGTATTAGTGTGAAAAATGAATCTGCGGCTTTTATTAAACTATTTTCGACAAATTTGATACCGTATAATGCAAAATAAGTAAATAATGGAATACAGAATATCATTCATTCTATAGCCACTTTTAAGCCACAATTAAGCATTATCGATATCCCACATTGATATTTTTAAGTAAGTTTTAACATATCTATTTATAAGTGAGTTATAATAGGGATAGTTATAATAGCTAATTCGTTATAATATTTTACGTTGAAATTTTGTTCGCTTTTTATAACTCACAGATGTATTTACAACATATTTTAATAAGTTATAGCTATAGGAGATTTTATGATGAAATTTTAATTTATGATGAAGTTATAATAAAGAATTAGTCACAAAATACTTTTCATTGAAATTTTGTTAAATTCTTATAATTCACAGATGTATTTGCAATATATTATTTGAATAAGTTATAGCTATAGGAGATTTTATGATGAAATTTTAATTTATGATGAAGTTATAATAGTGATAGTTACAATAACTAATTAGTCATAATAGGTATATTTTTCGTTGAAATTTTGTTCAATTTTTATAACTCACAGATATATTTACAACATATTAGTTATATGCTATAGGAGATTTTACGATGAAATTTTAATTTATGATGAAGTTATAATAGTGATAGTTATAATAACTTATTAGTCATAATATACTTTTCGTTGGAATTTTGGCAAATTTTTATAACTCACAGATATTTTAGTAACATTTTTTAATAAGTTATAGTTATAATAGATTTTACATTGAAATTTTGGCTGAGTTTTATAACTCACAGATATTTTAGTAACATCTTTTGATAGTTATAATAGATTTTATATTGAAATTTTGGTAAATTTTTATAATTCACAGATTTGGTTACATCATATTTTAATAAGTTATATGCTATAGTAGATTTTATGATGAAATTTTAATTTATGATGAAGTTATAATAGTGATAGTTATAATCACTAATTAGTCATAATAGGTATACTTTTCGTTGAAATTTTGATCAATTTTTATAACTCACAGATATTTTAATAACATCCTTTGATAGTTATAATAGATTTTATATTGAAATTTTGGTAAATTTTTATAATTCACAGATTTGGTTACATCATATTTTAATAAGTTATATGCTATAGTAGATTTTATGATGAAATTTTAATTTATGAAGAAGTTATAATAGTGATAGTTATAATAACTAATTAGTCATATTAGGTATATTTTTCGTTAAAATTTTGGTCAATTTTTATAACTCACAGATATTTTAATAACATCTCTTAATAAGTCATATAGTTATAATAGATTTTACATTGAAATTTTGGTCCATTTTTATAACTCACAGATGCATTAATCTTTCATCTTTTAGTAAGTTATAAAATCAATAAAAATGAAAATCAGTAACTTGCCAGGTAGTCAAACAGTATAAATACACCTACTGATGAGTGTTCAAGTAGTGTTATGATGAACGAAACAATTCCTAAAAGTCATTATACCTATAAACTATTTGTTATTATGTTTTAATTTGGTATTGCATGCATAGGTATAGTTTACATGGAAAAATTTTACCCACATAGTAACATAAAACAACTGTGCTTAAAATTAAATAAATTTTATTGACTGCATTCAATCAGACTTACTTATGTGGAAAAATTATATTCATTGTAAAAGAAAATAAAACTGTGATTAAGTAAATAATTACTTCTGATAACACTAGACAAAAGTTATAAATTTATAAAGCTACCCTATAGTCGATATGGGGTATGGGTTTTTCTAATGTAGAAATACTACAATGATTTTATTAAAACGTATTAAGACTGATAGCTGTCTCAACATAATTTTGTTATTACTATATCTTGTATGGTAATCAAGACTTCTTCTTTTGCTTTATCACGACGTTCAGTATTCATATCACGTCCTTAGAGTTCTTCTTGGTAGATATTTGACAATTATTTGGCACCATTTCTACACTACTTTCGCCAGTTGACCTTTTCCCATTTTATTGACATGGTCTCTCCAGTTTCTCTGTCTTATTTGACTCTAATGGACAATATCTTGAATGTCGCATATTTAGACTTACACATACAGATGAAAACCATAAAGTAAGAAATCAAAAGTGCAACGAAAACAAGTTCCATTTCTATTTTCTAGCTCGCAAAGGATACAAACGCTTCCAGGGATACAAATCGCCTGATTCTGAATTTGACATCAAAGCAATAATAGCGTTTATCAAGGACATAGATCTGCAATTCTGAAATGGACGGTGAAGTATAATAGATCTTAAGAGGTCGCGGTTACTTAGAACTCAACAATTTACAAAAACCAAAAAAAAAAGGTCAGTTTAGTCAAATGGTGTTAGCCGGATAAAACAGCACAGAATTTTGCCTGGGTATTGCAACAAATTGATAAAAGACAATGAAGTATAAGTAGATTATTATGGATGGCTAACAATAAAAATATTACAACTACTTTAGTCAAATGTAATGAGATTAACAGTCGTCTTAACATAATTCGTGAATTACTATATTTTACAATGAGACTTTAGGGGTGAAAATCATGAAGGAGGATATCAGAAATGCAAGCTGCAAATACCAAATAAGATTGAGTGTCACAACATTCTACAGTAACCAAATATAGATATTAACAAAATATTGATACAAGTTTTTGAAGTATAACAAGATCATTATATGGATGACTGACCATTGATATTTTCCATCATATAAATAGAAACATACCATCTAATGAATATCTCCTTTAAAAATAGATTATTATTATTATGTTGATTCATAGGAAAATAGAGGACGTTGAATGGGAGTCGTCAAAGAGGGTATTCATTCATACTTTCTGGCCAGAGCGAATGCAAAATGACATACACTAAATATCTATCTCTAACAAACCTCACTAGGAAAGCCTGCTATAACATCAACAAAACAAAACACATCTTAGCCAGGTCCCGCACTGATATATCAATAGTATTATACTATTATGATGTGACATTGGCCAATAGAAAGCCACGCTTCCATACTAAAGGTATTCCGTTCACCCCCCATTATGGCAGCTTCAAAAATGAAATTGAGATCTTGAACCGGTCAGCATTATCTTGAGTCAGACTTCGGATTTTAGGTGAGTCTTTCCTCAACAATATTGTTGGTATTATTGTGGAAAGCAAACTTGGCGATCAACTGATCAACTTTATTAACCGCACATTGTGAATCTAATACTGAATTCCTTGGGAGAGTATATAAATAACACAGTGATCACCTAAAAAAATCAACAATAGCAAATAGGTCAATCGGGTCGTGCTATCGACCAGACACAATTAAGTGGTAATTGGTTTTACAGAAGCAACTGGAATGACCACTTCTAGCTACCTACCTATAATAAATATAAATATAATAAGCAAATATTTGTGTTGTAATTGAATTATTTTGACTTGTAGCAGCATTTTCTATCGATGATCCGCCCTTGCATCAATTTACCATATCAAGGCTCAGTTAGTTTTTCGTTTGTTTTACAAATTAGAAGGGGTTCTTCATTTTAGTCTTCTCCTCTGACCTCGAGTTGTTATTAGGTTGCTGGCTAAATTGTTTGGATAACCTTGAATAAATTGTGTGTATAGCTTATTGCTATTCTATCTAACCTTGAATAAATTGTGTGTCTGCTATATTCAACTATTACACTGTAGTAACGGATTCAATGGTTAAGTCAAGTCGTGTTCGATGACTTTATTTGACACAGTTTTGGGTATTTACAAGTTGTTTTTACATTGTATGTGCATGTTGTTTACGTTGTATCTGCACAAACTAATATGCAGTTACGTGTATTTACGTTGCATTTAAGTGCTCTTTGGAGCTATATTCAAAAAAATAAGGTGTTAATAATAATAATGGAAATTATACTAAAATGGAATTAAATAATTATTTATTTTATGGTTGTTAATACCTACGCCGAAAAATGGTATCGTATTTGCATATTTAAAATTTACAGATTTCAGCTCATAAAAGTCATGTTATTAAATCACAGTGTACACAAACGGTTTCAAAACTTTATACAAACATTTTTATTAAAACATTATTTTTTCAGATCACAAATTTGCTTTATATATTTTTTGATTTATTAATTTCAAAAATTTTGTAGTTACGTCCTTTCTACATACCACTGCATATATACAATAGAAATTATTTTAATTTATTAAAGACTAGTCCAAATTTGAGCAGCACAAAAATACACATTATTCTAATATCAAAATTTTATCAAAAATGTTTGCCACCAAAATTTTCACATACCTTTTCACAGTACACACACACACAACCTAATATTACCTCATACTACACATTAAATAATACCCTCTATATTATTTATAGTTTAGAAATTATCAGTGCAATATAAAAATTAAATAAATTCTATATAATGTCATAATACCCTTAAGGACAATAATTTAGTAAAAAAAAAAAAAAAAAAAAATTATTATTTTATCCTGACACTAAAACAAAATATTAAAAATATTAAACAACAAAAAAAACACAAACTTGAAAATTTAATTCAAATTTTAAGGATATCATTTTTATAATAATAAAATATAGATAAAAAAAATTGGTGGTAAAAAAAAATAAATTATTTTATATAATAATATTATGTACCTATACGTAGAACACTGTATAAAATACGTATTTTAAATAAATTACTGAAGAGTCCTCTTATTATATTATTTTATTATTCTTAAACCATATTATAATAATAAATACAATTGTAAGTGTATGATGAAAAATAACTAAACAACTTTGTTATTTATTTGTGGTTGATTCATGGATAAAATAATAACAAAAAAAAAAATACAATAAAGACAAAAATCTTCATATTTCTTTTACAACCTCACACCAATTATTCTAAACATCATTCAATCTACCCCATATAATTATTTAAATCATCTCTAACCACTCTAAAAATGTGTACTCCTTAATAATGCTAAAAGCGTGAAAATAAAATGAAAAGGCGAATTTAGTAAACCGAAAAAAAGTTTTTTTGTTTTTTTTTTTTTATTTTTTATAATTAATTATGTTGTACTCCGGTAGCAGTGTGCCTACACTACCACCCAATACTCTCCTCTCTACTGACTACTTCAAAATCTTTTATTCATTTATTTAGTTCGCTTGTATTTATAATATAAGTCGGATAATTTCGTATAATGTGGTTTTACTTTAGTTACTTTTGTAATTTTTCATGGTGGTTTTGGTTTTTATTTTTTTTTGTTGTTGTTTTTTTATGTTAATTAAATTAAATACTCGCAAACATTAATACAATTCTAACGTCCTTTTTGTTTTAGTTCTTTTTATATTTTTGTTAAAATAATAATGTTTTTTGTTTTTTTTTTTTTTTGTTAGGAGGACATTTTTTATTTATAAGTAGTTTGGGGACATATTATAAAATTCAACTTTATTATGTTATAATTTTAAATATTTAATTTTATTTTATTTTTTTATTAATATTAGATATTAATTTAATTTATTTTTTCACCTTGTTTATGTTTCGAATCGACAAGGACAATTTCTATGTTATACCTATCTGAAATAAAAGCAGGCAGGTAAATAAATTAGGAGTGATTCAATAAGTGACTAAAATAATAATTTAAAATAATTCTTATAAATTATTGCTGATGATTTGTTATTTTTTTTTTTTTGTTTTTTTGTTTTTAATTTTTTTTTGCTTGATAAGATAAAAACATAAATTGAAATATTTGAAAATGTATGTAAATATTTTTTTGATTAAATAATTGTTACGTTATGAGGGTCGAAAATTGATTTGAATACCAGCATAATATTTTATGAATTTTATAGCCATGTATCAATAATATAAAACCAACTAGGGGCTCCTGTTGAGTAATTATAATTCAAGTTGAAGCCAAATTTAAAGTTTTTAAAAGAACAGTAATTTACGTACTTACATAGACTCTCACGATTAAGTAGCAACCAACTCCAATGTTTCCATAAAAAATTTTAGGTTACTAACTTTGATTTAGGAAACATAAATACTGCTCCCCCATATACTGTTTCGTTTCGACGTATAGTAAGTGGCATTTAATGGCTAAAATTACTAAAAATAAAATATTTTTGTAATTAAAAAGATATAGTCTAACTATACTATGTAAAGATGAGATTGCCCGTCATACGAAGAATTCAACTGTTTTTTTTTTATTATTGTATTTTTTTTTTGTTTTTGTTTTTTTTTTATATTTATCATTGCAAGTAATAATAATAACTGATTTGTTTGTTTTTGTTTTTTATTTTAATAAAAACTCACGCATAATGTATTTGGGGAATAATAAAACCATATGATTTCAACTGTGTCATCATTATTGTTTTATATACAACTCACTTATTATATATTAAGAGTTCATTATGGAGAAGTGGGATAAAATGAAAAGGTGTCTACTGCGCAGGTCCTTAAATGCTTGTCAATTATAATTATTGATTATGTTGACATAAAGGCCGGCTTGCATGACAAATTTTTGGCTAATCGGAGTTCAGAAAGAAATGAGTATACTATGCGGTTAATGTGTATGAGAGAGTTAAATTATAATGTTTATATGCCAATTTTTGTATAACAAAATTGATATATCATTTGGATCTGTAAAATGGAATCGTAGTAATGCCAAATTTTTGTGCAAGTACACATTTTTCATGTTAGTACTGAAAATATTGGCAATAATTATTGCACCCATATATTTGTGAAGATATGTTTTTTTTAAATATTTTTTGATATTTATGGCGATTCTACGAAATTTATGGCCACTCTCTCGATATTTCTCCCAATATTATGTCGTTGTCCGACAATTTATCATTATTTCTCTATTACATTTATGAATTTTTTGTATCTTCTGAATATGCTCTATCCATTCGCCGATATATCAGGTAGATTAAAACGGGCCTTAAAGCGAAAAATTAAATATTGTAAATACAGTATTACTACGTGTAAAACATCTATATTCCAAAAACAGAATATACTACAGAGTATAGTGTTAATGTGAAAATTATTTTATATATTTTCTTACAGTTGTAATTATAGTAAAGAAAGAAGTAATAATAATTATATTACATAGTATAGATATTAACAGAGCACATATAGTGTAATAACAGAAATGCTGAAATATCTTGATTATATTAATTATTAAACTTAGTGTAAAACTCTACCTAGATTTTCTAATTTTTATTTTTAAAAATGTTTCACGTAAAGTCTACAACATAACTATTCGATCACATATCATTATATTTTAATCTGTAAATTAAAAAAGTACTCTAAACATATCTGAACCATTATTCAAAACCGATTTTCATTACTATTGTTTTAAATGATAGATATCTCATATGACAGGAGACGTGGCGAATTAATTAATATTTTTTTAAAATTTTTTAATTTTCAATTCTCAAGTCATTTTGACATACAAAAATTTTTAGTTATCAAATTTCCGGAAAATTCACCATACACATTGAATTTAATTTCCTTTTTTTGAAATAATGTTTACTACATATGAGGTTGTTGTTTAAGATAAATCAATAACAATAGTGTCCACGATAAATTGAAATTATGGAAAAAAATTATTATTCATAAAGAATAATATTGAGTATGATTTTTTATCAAGCTTATTCGAATTTCGTAAAGTGGGTGAACACTGTTATTAATTTATTCGTCAAATTTATTTGTTACCGTAATTTATTTGAAATTTAAAGTCATTGAAAAGTGTTGAAATTTGACTTCAGCGGGAATATATCATTTCCACAAAATTATTATTTTGATTAATGTTGATTGCTTTTATAGAGGTATACCGAAAATTTATTATCAGAATAATAAATGGAAACCTGTAAATTCTATTGAGACTGAAAATCTGTTTTTAAATCTGTAAAAGAACCTTTGATAATAAAATAATATTATAATTCAACAAAAGGTGGGGTAGATTCTTTAGACCAAATATGGCATGCCATTTCGATATCACGTAAGACTAATAAATGGCCTCAATATTTTACAATTCAATTGATATGTTGTATACCTCCGAATATTATTTTGTTGAATATAATTATCTTATACATATTAATTAATTATATAATTAATTTTTTACTATAAACAGGCTACTTTTTCATAATTCTGCAAACAATTTTATATATTATGTTCCTCAGATGCACTTGGCAGTACTTCATGTTCGCTTATACACGTAGGTTAATTGGGGTTAATATTTTATTTGGAGCTACAATTCATTGCTCAAGTATTTTGTTTGAGACATTCACTTTAGTGCTTTAGTACTGCAGTTGTGTGTTATGACAGTACTTTTGTGACTAAATGTATTGTGTGATAAAGTTACAAATATTTAAAGTATTTCTTTGTATGATATGTTATTGATGTGATCTTTTGATATGCGATCTACATTACCATTCCTGCATAGAATAATTATAATTTGGATGATCAAAATATTGCATTTTTGAAATTAATATAATATTACTAAATTTTGCAAACAATTTTTAATCATTACTAAAATTCATGGTCCATAATTGTAACTAAAACACACAGAAATCAGCACCAAAATTACATTAAATGTGTACAACGAATTTTATAGTTATAAAACAACAACAGTGTTAATTATGAACTTGTAACTATAGTAAGATTTTGTAAACAAAGACTTTATATAATTATAACGGAAGCGTTTACAAATCTCCACTGCATGCATACTCATCTGCACTCAAATAGCATCAATATTACATTGCTATGTACTGTAAACATTGTCATATATTATAATAGAGTTAGCTGTCAACATTTCACCTCAATATTATTCAATCTATTCACCATAAATGAGAGAAAATAAATCACCACACCACGAACACGCCTACACCAGTAGGTACACCATCCTATTTATACAAATTTCAAGAGAATGCATAGCATAGGTAGCATAATGAGTTTTTTTTTCATCATTAAATGTAGGTAGGTACTTAGGTATAGACAATATAATGTGTATCGTAGTAGGTTGTCAACAAAAATATTATTGTTTTTTTGTTTTTACCTATTCATTGATAGTGAAAAATATCAGTATATTTTAATCCATGTTCTGTTAAAAACTTTAAATTTGGCTTCACCTTGAATTATAATTACTCAACAGGGGCCCCTAGTAATATTATATTGCTAGATTCAATTTCGTTAGAGCGAGGTATTAGAGAGCGAGGTATTAGAGACGTATAACAGATATTAATAAAACACCCTGCTTACTTTTGCATTATGACAACAACTTAATTATGTTAAGTATTGTGTAACATTGCCATCACTGATAATTTTAATGGTTTTGATTTTGTACCTGTAAATTGCCGATGGGTGTACTGCTCCAAATATTCGACTTATCTTTAAGTCGGGATCTAATGTATGCCTTGTATACCAAAAGTGATTGTATGATACAGTAAAATCTGGTTTGCCTATGCTTCAAAAGATAAGGCATTTCTTAACATTTTTTGCAAATGCAAAATTATGGTCTTGTCATTAGAGTTTGCTGTTTATAATCCAGTTTAAAGAGTCTTGATTCAGTATCAGAATGTCATTAGTCAATATATATATTATCGAAAACAATAATTTTTTTTGCTTCCTGAAATTAATTTTAATTCAAAATGAATAGCAGCTACAGGTTAATCTATTTTGTAATATAATTATATTGCTTTTGTTAAAGTTTTAATAAAACTGCTAAACTATAAAATATCAAGCTGTCTTGCTTAATATAATATTTTTTTTTGATGGCTTACTAATGTTATTCCCATATCAGTTAATTGTTGAGCAGTTAATCTTGAAATTTGCTGCGCTGTAACTAAATTGGCTTCCTTGAAATATTGCGAATATCTCGACATTTTTATACTTTCCAACAATGATTCAGTGCTTACAAATATGTTATGATTTCGCTGGGATTCAATTATATGTCCACCTTCAATATCAGGTGAATTTCTTGTGGTTAATAATACTTGTAGCTGCCTTGCTAAATTATCCAAAGTATATACTATACTATCAAATGTTGGACGATGTGTACGTTGTTTTTGCCTAAAATTAATTGAAAAAATACTTCTGGACAATACATAGGTAAAACGATAACCTTTTTCAATACCTTTTATAACATATTGATTTAATCAGTTACAATATGGTCTCTCTCTATATCACATTATTTCCCATAAAACAACACCATACGACTAGACATCGGGTGTCAAACCCTAGACATCAATGTAAATTTTCTAAATGCAATTGCCTCAGGCGCTGTTCAACGAGCTGGTATTTTACCGCCCCTTAATGTATAAGAATCGCTAGCATTCTAAATTTCTCTTGATAAACCGAAATCATCAATTTTACATACAAACTGTGTATTTACCAACACATTGCGTGCACCTAAATCTCTATGAACGTAATTTATGTCACTTAGATATCATATACCACTAGCTATGCCTCTTAACATTCCAATAAGTTGTTAAATTTGAAATCTACCATCATTTGCACGTATAAATGTATCTAAACTGCCATTTTCCATGTACTCTGTTATAATCATGACAGGATTTGTACAAGTCACTACACCTTGTAAATAAATTACATTTAGATGATCAAACTGTCCCGCTAAGAAATCACAACGTGCTTTTTCTGATGACCCCGGCTTTAATGTTTTAATATCAACATCAATATCTAGTACAAAATTTGTTGGAATCTTTAAACGAATCTTTAAGTTTTCTCTGATACTTAGCTATACCACCTCTAAGACAAATAAATTATTATTGCTGGACAAACATAATCCAGCGATCATTGATAACAAAATTATTTCAAAAATTCATAAATTAAGGCTAATTTATAGTTTGCTATTATTATATGGTTATTAATTGACAGGAACAACTATCTCTACAATAATAATATTTTACTTAATACCTACATAAAAATGTAGGTATAGATAATTTGGCTTTATACTCTACGTATACATTTATTTATATAGATATCTATATTTTTGTTTTTATTCTCTTCACCCACATTTAATTAATTTACTTTTGTTTTTAATTTCTGAGTAATTTTTAATTTTAACAAATTTATAATATGAGACTCATTTTTATTATAATAATGTCTTTAACACCGTTCAAAAGTTCAATTCCAGACACGTAGGTAGGTATATTAAATAAGTTTTATATTTTTTATTTTTGTTTTTTTTTTTTCGTTATGTCACAATTTTTACGCAAACTACGCAAAGCAAAAAAAAAAAAACAAAAAAAACAGAATTAAATGAAAAAGTAGATATTATCAAAAAGAAAAATTAGAAAACCGCACATTATTAAATTAAAACGCATTTAAGCCAAATTAATCAAGTTAAAAAAGAGGAAAAGAGAAATTATTCAACTGTAGTTAGTGTGGTAGGTAAAAAGAGTAGATAACAAAAAAAATAAAAAAACAAAAACAAAATATAAAATTAATTTATTATTTTATTTTGAAAAATTAAATTCTCATTCTTTTTCTTATAAATAATGTTACTTTTATACATAAAAGTTTTTAAAGACCTTGAGAAGAGTCTGGAAATGAAATTTTGTTTTTGATTTTGCTTTTTTTATTGTTTTATTTTTGTTATACAATATTGCATACTTGAATTACCACAAAATAATTATCATTAGCTATTTATAATTTATATTATTTGTATTATTTTAGTCAAAATAATTTGATTAATATTTTTCTGTATAACAGTTTTTATTTACTATTACAAACAACATTTTTACGTGTATAACAGTTTTGTTTTTTTAATTTTTATTCAATGATTGAAAATTTAATTTCTAAAATTGATAAAAAATTGCTTACGAAGTGATAATGTTTTTGCAGCAATAGTATTGGTTCATTAACAATGTATAACAGTTTTGTTTTTTTAATTTTTATTCAATGATTTAAATTTTAATTTCTAAATTTGATAAAAAATTGATTACGAAGTGATAATGTTTTTGCAGCAATAGTATTGGTTCATTAACAATGTATAACAGTTTTTGTTTTTTTAATTTTATTCAATGATTTAAAATTTAATTTCTAAATTTGATAAAAAATTATAATGAAGTGATAATGTTTTTACAGCAATAGTATTGGTTCATTAACATTGTATAACAGTTTTTTTTAATTTTTATTCAATGACTTAAAATTTAATATCTAAAATGTTTGATAAAAAATTGCTTAATTATGTTTGTTAGCAAACCGAATTTGAATTTGGATTTAAAACAAAACTTATATATGAATTCAGCTTTCAAGTTTAAAAATAAAACTAAGAAATGTTTGAAAATAAATACTTATGTTCTAATGTGAGAAAACTGTTATATTGTACGTTATTGATAGCTGTACTGAATCCAAATGAAAAAAAAAAACTAGATTGATCTATATTTTTCCTGTTGTTTGTCTATATTATTATTAGATTAGGTTAGACTGAATATCATTATGAAATACAATAAACTATAAACTAAAAAATATATTATAACTAAACAAGAATAATAAGAGATAGAATAAAATGTATAAGAAATATTCTAAATCCAAATTCAACTCCGATTGCAAATAGAACTTTGGAGTAAGAGCAATTAAATTAATATTAGTAAGTTTTAAATTAAATTTCAATGATTTACATTTTTTTGTATTTCAAATGAAAAACAAAATGGTTGTATTGACGCCTTTGAATTAATTAGGACAATTTGTTTATAGCAATTCTATTCAAGAAGACATTTCATATTATGTTCATATTATTACAGAAGATGTGGCTTTTAGAATCAGCAAAGCAAATAAACTATTCCGCAATAATATTGTTTGCCACGGACATAGACCTGCTATTTACTAAACAATCAATAATGGACAAATACAATACAAGACTTGAAAACACCGCATTATTCTTGCAGAAAAAAAAATTAAACTATAGAACAATAAAATAGGTACTCGTTAATAAAGAGAAAAATCACAATCATCAATAATAGCATAATTAAATAAAATAGCATAAAAAAAAGGATATGGCTTGAAATACAAAATTTTCTTATTTGAATAAATCAGTTATACTTCTTTGAAATGTACGTGCTATAACTATATGTAGCTCCACATATGTTATGGCATAATGTGAAATCCCGTATACTTTATACAAAATGCCAACAATCGACATAGTAGACCTAACTAGGCGTACTTAAGTTATAACTTAAAGTAAATTTCAACCTAATGTACGCTCTTATGGATTTGCACAAAATCAACTAGCCCTACTTAAATTTTCAGTATCGTTAAAAAATTATCTTTTCGTTCAACTTAAGCTGGCACAATTCACTTCGCATAGGTTACTTCAGTTTGAATGAAATGACATTTGATTTGTGTATAATAAAAATCAATAAAAATAAAATCTACAATGCTGTTTAATCTTTAGTGTCAAATTAAATGAGGTTTGACCAGACTAGTTGAACTTAAGCGGGCTAGTTAAGTAGCTTTAAGTTTTGACGTAAGTTTAACGAAAAGTATTAACTTAAATTATATATGGCTAGGCATAATCAAGCCTAATATGCGAACAATTCGGTAAATTTTTCTTATGCTAAATTCCATCAAAACCAAATTCGACGTTTGTAATTTTTGTTGTTGTTTTTTTAAAAAAGTATTTCTTATGGTACCATATTATGTAATTATGGGTTGACCTTATGTTTTCATGTCTATGTCATTAAAGTTAGCACATTATAAACTCGCCATATTATGAGTGAAAATGATGTTTGATATACCTTGTGCTTATGTAAATTTTTATAGAAACCTCAATAATAATTGGAGCAAAATAGAAGGCAAAAATGTTTTAGCTCTACAACCAATTTGATGAACAATCTAAATTTCAGTTGTCTTTCTTGGGCCACTCCAATCAACAAACAACAAACTGCAATATTTAGTGTTGATCTTAATTACACCTAGAAAATCCATGATTTTCAAAATATTGTCAACTAAATATTGCTTTACTCTACAACAGGTCCTACAAAAAAATATATTTGTTTGAATACAAAATTTTATAAAGCCATTGATTAAATTAAAAAAACAAATTTTAGAAACAAACCACACATATAAAATTATTTACAAAAAAAAAATAATTAACCAATATTATAAATTAAATTTTTTTATTAAACTTTTTCATCAATTATGTGGTGTAGCAACGCGTACCAGATTCATCAAGTATTATAATAGAAAGGACTCATAAATTTAACATAATAGAAAATTATAAAAAATGACATAACCATGAATTTGATATAAAAATTATATAACCAGATATCTCTAGAAATAATTTCTATTATTTAGCTGTTATATAGATATGAATTTTAATAACACAATATACATAGAAATAATTTTAATGAAATAAATACTTTTTATTAATTTATCGTAAAAGAGAAAAACATATAAAAAAAAATCAATAGATAAAGTCTTTCGTTACTTATTAAGTACTTTGTTTTGTGTATTATTTTTTTAATTCTTACAAAAAATTATGATATTTTAAGAAGCTTCAAAGATTTATTTTTAAATAAAATAAAAATATAATAAATGTTATTATTAATAATGATAATAATTATTTAATTTAATTGAATGAAAAATCTTACACACTTCTTGCTTTTAAGAAATAATTATTATATATTTATAACTATTACTAGTGAATACCCTGTGCAATTGTACAGAATTAGTTCTTTCTTACAAAATAATTATATTAAAAAAAATATTTGTTTTAGTAAAGCTGTTGTTGTTTTGAATATGAAAAATTAAATCAAAGTATAATACCTATACTTTGTAACGAAATGAATACTAATTTCATTGTAACTTGCCACAATACTCTCAACGTAGTAAATCGATAAATTATAGTTTTCACATAAGATATGGAAGTAGGTAGTTTTGTTGTAGAATATATTCTGAAGCGTATTTGAACAATTAATTCATTAGATTTTGTTTTTTATATAATAAAAAAATCAATACTAATATTAAATCAATATTAAAAACAGCCATTAATTTAGACGGTTCTGTTATCCACTATGTTATGTAATAGTAAAAGCATAATATCGAGTTCAAATCCTGCTTGTATCATGAGTGTATGTACATACAAAGTTTTTTAATTATTCTTTGAAATTAATTTGGAATATATTTAAAATAAAATGAAACTTTACTATTATGAAAGCAAAGTTTTACTTTACAATAGATTTTAAATTACAATTTTTTTCTGTAGACTCACAAAACTTTGCAACACACATTTTTTCATTTTTTTATTATAATTTAAATCAATCTTCCTGTTGTTTCTAATATTACCCAAAATTGAGGAAAAAACTTCATACAATAAAAATTAAGTTCTTAGTAAAGGAAAATTTAAAATAAATTTTATTCTATTGCCAGTTAGTTCTATTAACACGTTTTTTTATTCTAGAATGAATTATAAACGAAACGAAGTTTCATAACCTATTTTGTTTTGATTAAAAACCTTTAAAAAATAAAATTATTGAAATCCAAAATTATTATGCATAACTTTATACAGCATTTACAATAACGACAATTTATTCATATAAAATAAAAATAATATATTAATATAACTATATATATACTTATTGATATACATGTGCTCATAGTTTACAATACATAATAAACGTCATTAGCTTAATTTTGACTGAAAACTTAAAAAGAATAAAATGTATCACATACATTATTTATAATAAAAACTTCTTTATATGGAGTAAAAATAAAATAAAAATATATTGTTTTTAATGTTTTGAGTAATTGTTGGTATTTAATTTTAAAGGTTTCCTATATTCGCCATTGTTTTTTGTACTTTTCACTTTTGGTTTGTGAAATATGTTGTAACTATTTTAAATTTTTTAAGTATTCACCACCGTTTTGCATATTTTTATTTTAAGCTTAAGAACTTGCTAATATTTTAATAGTTTTTGTGGTGTAATTTACAACTAAACTATTCTTGCTTTTATACTATCCTTGCTTTTATGCTTTTATTTATCTGTGTTCACTTACAATTTTATTAATTCAAAATTAGTTGAAAATTAATTCAATATTATAAATAAATTGAATAACAATTTTAAAGTTGTAATTTTGACACACATTGTACATAAGAATTTTTCGACCGTAGCCGAAGCTGTCTGGTCTTATAATTTATTAATTATTAAATAGATTTTAAAATTCAATTGTTTGACAATAGTTTTTTTTTTCATTTCAATATTAAATAAATACAATCAGTTAGAAATTCATTAAAAATTTACATTAATTCAAATATATTTAAAAATTGCATATTCGAGCATTAAGAAGTTGGAAAATTTTTTTTTTTGTTTAGACAGAAATTATTAATTGACTTATTGATATTATCAGATATAAACAAACTTCGAAATCCTTTACAAGTTATTAAATACTGAATTGTTCAAAAATAAATTTACAATTCCAGAACAAAAATCATTACATTACAACACAGGATAAAAAAAAACACATTAAATCAAAAAAGGATGCTTTCAAATGAAATTTTCGTCCTGAAACGATAATATGCACCATTAACCATATATATTTTTGGAAAGCTGGTATCATCAAATATCCTTTAGATATAATTATTGTTTCTACTCTGGTACAACATTTTCTTCAAGCCAAAATCTTTAATCTCTTATTTTCAAGACTTTAATCTCTTATTTTCAATGATAATAATTTAAATATTGTATCGATTGCAATTACTTGATTTTTTTAAAATACAAATTGTATCACATATCTACAATATTGTGACCTTCATAACTTGGAGTGCTTATTTGTTTTGGTATTCTACCCGATAACCATTTTTCAGTTGATAAATTGTCCACCACTATTTTGATGAAGTGGTTTGATTTTTGGTTGCTGTAGATTGCTATGATTGTTCAGTCGTTTTCTTCAAGAAGACTTCTTAGACATTTTACGAAGGTACTATAGACATCCGGCCTAAAAGTATAAGCATAAATGTATGTAATTACCCAATTTAATCCAGTCATAATGATTATAATTTCATTTTATTTCACTGACACAAGGGTTAATAATTTTTTTTTGTGTACACATCAGTACTTATAATAATAATTATAATAATTTGAACACTGACACAATAACACTGACACACTGAACACTGACACACTAACACGGACACAAAAAAAATTATATTTTTAGTGTGTCAGTGAGACACAACTGAATAAAAATAGTGCTTTGATTTCTTATTTCCAATTATTATAGTGATCAAAGTATTACATTGATTGCCAATTACTTGATGCGTTTTCAATATACCTACTGAAAAAACAAATTGTATCACATAATCTACAAATGTTGGCACACAGCTTCGAGCCAATTGTTTTAGTGTTCTGGGCGGTAATATATTTTCAGTTGGTAAGTTACCTCCTACTATTTCAATGAAGTGATTATTGGTTTCTGTAGAGGCATGATTGTGCCATCGTTTTGTTCAAGAAGACTTTTTAAATATCATACGATGGTACTATAGACATCCAGCCAAATTTCATATAACAGTTTACCAATAAATGTATGTAAATGAATTTAATCCAGTCATGATGATTATAATTTCATTTTGTTGCACTGACACAACGATTAACAATTTTTTTTGGATACAAATAACCCAAACACTAGAAAATTATCCTTTATATGTTTTCAATACCTACTGAAAAACAAATTGTATCACATAATCTACGAATTTTGGCACCCAGCTTCGAGCCCATTGTTTTAATAATCTGGGCGGTAATAATTTTTCAGTTGACAAATTGCTTCCTACTATTTTGATGAAGTGATTATTGGTTTCTGTAGGGAAATAATTGTGCCATCGTTTTTTTCAAGAAGACTTCTTAGACATCACACGATGGACACCATAGAAATCTGGCTAAATTTCATATAACAGTATAACAATAAATGTATGTAATTACCCAATTTAATATCCAGTCAAAATGATTATAATTTTATTTTGTTTCACTACGGTTAATAATTTGTTTAGTGTACACAACGGTTAATAATTTTTTTTTGTGTATACATTACAATGGTTAATCATTTTAACACTCACACAACGGTTAATAATTTTTTTTGTAAACACGTTAACCCAAACACTAGAAGAGTATCCTTTGCACAAAACAATTGGTGGATAGAGTTGGGAAGAAAATAAAATATAAGAGGTTTAATACAATATTTAATATTTTAAAAAAAATTATTTTTAAAGTAAAATTTAGTGGTGACACAAACCATTTAATATTAACTTGAGCTAGTTAACCTTTCACTATTATGAAAGAAATAAATTAAAAATATTTTCTAACTAACTACACTATCTACTATAATGTATCAAACCCAACCAATATGTTCCAGAATATTACTCTCAATTTGCTTGCACAACACAACAACAAACAGCAACGACAAATAATAATTTTCAATCTGTTCTAGATGTTTTAATGTTGTAATTCGTGTTGAGAAAACTATACTTTTTGAAAATCTTTTAAAGATTAGTAAAAAATAAATCTTTAAAAATAGTTTTTTTTTTATATTATTGCTGCTGTTTGTTGTGTTGTATATCCAATTTTCAAGCAAATTTTTTTTTGGAGTCGTTTAATTTTAATTTTGTTATAATAAAAATATATTATAGCAAAAATAATAACAGCGACAACAGCTACAACATTATTTACAAATTTTTCATAAATTTTCTAATAACTTTTCCTTTTTTTTCTTGTTGTTGCTATTCTTTTTTTTTTGTGTTCTAATAATTTCATATTTTTTTTGCTTTTTTTATAGTTTTATGTCGCTTATAAACAAAAATACAATAAATTATCTAGTTTTATATTTTTTTTTTTTTTGTTCGAATAGAGAAAATTCTTGTACTTCAAAACCATCATAAGTTTATTTACAAAAACTTAAATCTAAAGAAAATTTTATTATATTATTATTTTTTTTCTTTGTTTTAGAATCAAAAGGATCGCAAGCAAAAATAAAGAAAATTTTGAATAAATGTTTTTTTTTTGCTTGTTGTTGTTGTTTTTAGATAAAATTAAAGTTAAAGCTTTTCGGAGCAGACCTAAATATTAACAATAAAAAATAATAATAAGAAAAAAAAAATTGGGAATGAACAGCGTGGGTGACAGAGTTGTATACAGATTATTCATAATAAATAGAACCTAAATTTGTATGTAAATGTGTGTGTGTGTGTGTGTGTGTGTATATTGTAATAATATGTATTTAGGGTGAATCAATACATTGATGTGAATTTAAAATGTTTTAAGGATGCTGTTGTTTTTATTTGTTATTGTATTTTTTTTTGTACATCAAACTTAGAATGTAAATAACATACAACATCTTTATGGATAATAAACCGTTTCTGAAATTGTTTATGATAAAGGATAAACTTAGGAAAAATATTATCTTTAGCAATGAATTTAATTTTGAAGATGTAATTTTTAAAGAATTTTGATAGTATCGACGATGAAAAATTTTAAAAATATATATTTTATTTTTTCAATTTTATTTAATTTATTTGACAATGTTAGAGGTCAATAGATCTCATGAAAATGCATTGTGCATTTTTTTTCAATACAAAATAAGAAAGTTGGACAATAATAATCAAACAATAAGATGAGAAATTCAAATTGAAACAAAATTATGAAAAAATAAAGGAATTGAATTCATTTTCTCCTCTTTTTTATAATTCCTACACTACCAAAGAAAGGCATCCTAACTTACTGCGATAATTGGAGGGGCATTACATTGCTCCACATAGAATATAAGATCATAGCAGCAATAATTCAAGGCCGCTTGCAAGAACAACTGGGGAAAACAAGTCGTGAAAAACAAGCCCATTTTCGTCCTCACTGAAGCTGCGTCGATTAAGCAAACACACTGCGGATAATAGTAGAACAATCAATTGAGTATAAAACACCATTATATATGCTATTCATTGACTTCAAAAAGGCCTTTGGCAATATGAAGCGCGTTGCTATATAAAGCACCAAGGGACAAAGGAACATCAGAAAAAATAGTCCGCCTAATCCAAGCATTATACGAAGAAGCCGAACTCTCAGTAATTCACAGGGGACAAACACTTCCTTTACCACCACTCCTCCACTCATCTTCACAATCGTCCTGGATAATATACTAGAAAAAACCTGCTCAATAAAGAGAGTAATAACTTTAAGTCTCACTCAAAAACTTGAAGACCTCGACTATGCAGATGATATCTGTCTTCTCCCGCACAAATTCAGCGACATGCAGAGCAAACTAGAACACGTGGAACAACTTTCCAAACATGTTCAACTAGAAATCAACCTGCAAAAAACTAAAGCTATGAGAATAAATAAAGCCACCACGGAACATTTAAGGCTTGAAAGAAGACCAAATCGAATTTGTGAACAATTTCTGCTACTTGGGAAGTATAATAGCAACTAGTGGTGAGGCTCAAGAAGATGTAGAAAATAGATTAAAGAAAACAATACCAGCATTTGGAAGATTACAACCGATATGAAGGAATAGCCAAATATCCAGAGCAACTAAACAAAGAATATTCCGGTCTTTTGTAAAATCAATCCTGACATGCGGCAGTGAAACTTGGTTAACATCAAAAATTATCAATCAGAAGTTACCAGTATTCATTAATAAATGTCTAAGTATAATATGTCAAACACAATAAACAACAAGGACCTTTGGATACTAATCGGCGAAGAACCCATAGCGAAACAAATTAAAAGAAGGAAATGGAGCCACACTCTCAGAAAGCTATCAAACAACATCGCGCGAATGAGCTTAGAATGGAACCTACAAGGCACAAGAAGAACCGATCGCTCAAAGAACACCTAACACTGACTGACAAGTTAAATTAGCAGCTAGAAATTGAGTACGATGGAAATGTCAAGTGAAAGCCATGTGATCCCAAGAGGAGTAAGGAAAACAAAAAAACTATGAGGTTAAAAGTTTGTATACAGATTAACACACTACTTTTATATGGGAGTAACCCCAACTTTTTGATGCAGAAATTTGACATACACAATCGTAAAATAAATTTTTTTCTTATTGAATTTTTTGATATGAGAGTTAATATGAAAATGTGGAAAACTATGCCTATTGTAGAGTGAATTGACCTTACTTGATCCTCACTTGGCCTTCACTTGTCATATTTCCATTCAATGATAAATTGTATTCCAAATTAATTTTAACAAACAAAAATGTACAACATCTGTGCATTGGACCGGACTCGAACTTGGGACCTTCTGATACGTAGTAAAATGGCCAGTGCACCATATCAGTTCTGCATCTGCATCTGACCCATTATCCCTTACCTCTTTAATCATATTATGTATGACAATGAAGATGATAAGGGCGATAAACTGATTTAGCAATTAAAACATTAAGTCCGGGTCATTTTTTTTTCTTTTGTTTTTCTTTTTTATTTATTTATTTAGTTTAGCTCAAACTTCATTACAATTATTATTATTATTTTTTTTTTTTTTTTACAATACAACATTCAATTTACAAATTAAAATTATATCTAGCTTAGAACTAGTTAAATACATTGAAATAAATTGCACACATATTTTAATTACTACAGATTACTTATATAATTTAAGTTTTTGAGTCTGTTTCGAAAGTGTGAAGTCAATATAGTTTATGTGTTTATTACCAATTAGTAACATTCTATGAAGTGGCTCATAATTGCCATAATTGGTTCTATGAAAACTTAATGTAAAGAAGTTTGTATTTCGTAGGCGATTATTTGAATTAATGTTGATGTTATTTAAAATCTGAGGAGAAGCAATGTTTCCTTTAATAATTTCCGTAAGAAAAATAACTATAAATTTTGAATGTACTATTTTTAAAGCAGCCGAACTTGCGCCAATATTCTTTTACTAGAATCACCTTCGAATGTTCCATCAATTAACTTATTTTTACCCTATACACGTATTATACATTTTTACAAAGTATACACGTATTATACATTATATATATAATTTTTTCATTATCAGTCCAGGACAAGTTTACATTGTTGAAGCGAGATGATTTATATTATATTTAATAATAAATTATGTATCACTGCTCACATCTTTTAGTTCGAGCTTCCGACAATAAAGTTTTTTAATATTGTATAAAATTATTGAATTCACATTATGCTAACAGGTATAATATACTAGCTCATATAATATAATCGAAATATATAACAATAGAATAAACTAAAATATTAGAACAAATTTTTTTTCGTTAATTATTAGTTTACAATCTTGAATATTTGAAAATACACCCTTCTACCTTTCCGTACATTTTTTATTCGATTTTTTCGATCCCAAAAGTAATTTCTGTTTCTATGATTTGATGTTTCTGGTCACCTTGTATTTTGTTTATCAAACGTGTTATTGTTGGTTTCAGTTAAAACTGTAATACTGACAACGTTAATTTTGAAAACAAAAATACGTTAGAAATATTTAAAAAAATTATTGAAAATTAAAATACGAGAAAGCTTCTTTTGGGCTCAATAAACCAACGTCAGTAAAAAAAGTACACAATCACTAATTAGCATAGATTATTGGTAACACATTTGAGTATATTCGTAATATGTTCAAATTGAATGTGAATCGTTAGAAATAGAATGCATTATAATCATCCAATTTTAAAATGTTATTATCATCATCCCGATGTGAGTGATAGTTTTAAGTTAGTAGTATAGATTATAATCCAACAGTATTCTAGAAGCTTCTAAACTCAATCAAGCACAGCGTTAGCAACCCCGTTAATGTAGCATAAGCTGAGTGATAGTTTGGAGTTGCAAGTGGATTATAGTCCCACAGTATTCCAGATTTATATATTACTGTGGGATTCTACGGGAATACTATAGAGGTTCCACAAATTAGTCCAGGGTAGTCTTTGCAACCCCGTCAATGTAGCATAAGGCGGAATAAGATTCTAAGTGTTATATATTACATTTTTATCGACAGTTAATCGAAAAATAATTATTAAAAGATGTTAGAGTATATATTTTTTTGTTTAATTTGTTAATTGTTACATCTTGTGCCTATGATATATCTTTGATAAAATCGTGAACTGAGTTTGGGGAATTTCGTTAACCGAAATTTAAAAAAAAATATATATATATATATATAACATATTGTAATGCATTAGATTAGATTAGATTTAATTTATTACGAGAGGGATCAAGTCCCTACATCACCGCAGCTACAAATGGGCTTATTGTGATAACCCGGTTTTTAAGTCTCTGAGTCATTAAGAATACCTGATTTTGTGATTACACTCAGGATATTCTTCAATGGTTTGCTGGATAGCTCCCAATGTACAGAGAACGCTGTTCCCAAGTGGCGAAGTCTGCTACGGGTGAGCCCTTCGCATTCACAGAGTAGATGTTCAATAGATTTTTCCTCTATTTCACAAATTCTGCTTAGGTTATTTTCAATTAGACCAATTAAATAGAGGTGTTTCTTTGTTAGGCAGTGGCCTGTTATTATCCTTGCCAAGATACGTACCTGTTTCCTGTTGAAACTGCGAAGTGTTTTAGTTTTCTTGAGCGAGCGTTCAGGCATGAGCATTTTTGATTGACGATTTCCAGAAATCTTTTGCTTTTTGCTCTACCCAAACTCTTAATTGCATCTTAGCTCTACTCAGGTGAATTCCACAGAACAGACTTTGACCTATGAACCTTGGGTGTTCGATACTTTTTTAGCTAGATAATCTCTTGAAAGTCATTGTCATGTAAGTCTCTCTTTTTTTATCAGAAAATCTCATGTTAAATTGAATGAATGACTGGGACTGAACAGATGTGTGTATATCAACAGATTTTTATTCATCCAAGTGTATATCAATAGATTTTTTTGCCGTTGGCGCATCCTAACCACCTTTAATAAAACACCGTTGGCGCATCCTAACCGTTGGCAACAAACCCCTTTTAATAAAACACTGTCGTAAAACCTGAATCAAAAGAAAATAGAAATAGAAATCAGAAAGAGGAAATTTCGTTTGATCGGGTCTAATTACTTAAAGAAACCTTACAACACCATCGTGAAACAATATTTCGAATGAATTCCTCAAAATACCAAGTTATTTCGGAAGGCCATGAACAACATGGATAATAACTGTCTTAGCAGCGGCAGGTACCCAACAAAGCAAATGTCCACAATTTAATAGGCTAGTGGCAGATGGGAGACGATGACTATGTATGGGGTTACATGACAGCGATGATAATGATGATAAAGTCTCTTTCAGAATCTGTCTCTTTAAACAGTTCTCAAATTTTATATGAATATGACTTATATATGAATTTAAACTATTAAATTCATATAACATTTAGTTTATACTTATTGCAGTCTTTGGTATTGAAATTTAATAACAGCATTTTTTTTACGCCTAGCTCAATTAAAAAATTTATCATTTTATCAAAATTTATAAATCCCATTTTCACATCTAATTGGACATAGAATTTATCCTATAAACTGACTTGAATCAGAGTTTATTGATTTAAGGATATAATAAAAAATTTACTGTCTTTAATAAAGTCTATTTTTTTATTGTTTTTTTTTTTTGTGAATAAAATTCGGTCATTTCATGATCCATTTCATTTTTCAACTTTGCAATATTTCAAATAATTTTCTCCAAAAGACACAATCACTAACTTAAATGACACAAATAAATTTGAATTTTTATATCCGTTGGCTATCTATATACGACTATTTTTTATATAAACAACACACAGTCAATATATATATATATGTAAATAGAGCATATAGGCATATATCCATATTTTTTTTTTCATTAAAATTTTCATTACATAAAATCTCTACATTCTCAATATATATACGTCGTCGTCGTCGTATTCGAAACACTTAAATTGCATATAAAAACAAAAGAGCTTATCAAGAAATGAATAAAAAAATATAAAAATTTTTTAGAATTTAGCATAACAATAGGCTTACAAAAAACCGTTTTTTTTTTTTTTTCTTTCATACAAAAATAAAATTTCAACCAACGAACCACTAGTCACTATCACTACCACCTTAACCATCATCACTAAAACAAAGTTAAGAAAGTCACAGCGCACAGAAAAAAAACGAGATAACAGAAAAAAACAAATGTTTAATAATAAGATGGAAACTGGCATAAAATTATGATCTATGTATGTGTAGGTCTGTAATATACATGCATACACATATACATATTATTATAGAACGGTTGATTTAACATAAAAAATGAAAATAACGAAGAAAATTCGAAAATTTATGATTTTTAGAAGAATAAAAAAGTTTATCTATAATTTTTATGTCTGTAATAGTTCATTATACAAACTCTCAAAGTATCCTTTTATTCAAGTCCTTCAACAAAAAAGGAAATAAAAAAAAATTTCTTTTGAAATTTTCAACCTCGATAAGAAAATGTTATAGAGATGAGTGTCTCAGTAAAAAAATTTTAATTTTTGCATGATTTTCATATTAAATCATACTAAAATGCTTATATTATTTAACCCTTTTACAACCGATGTAATTAAAATGTATTTTATTTAAAAAAAAAAAATGTTTACACTTTACAGAATGACTAATGACACGAAATAGTAAAATTAGAGGTGATAAAAATACTTTGTATAAGCGTACATTTAATTTAACCCATTCACAACCGGTGCGATCAAAATGTTACTACTTTTTTTAAATATATTTATATGTTTTTTGCTAATTTGCACTTTATACAATGCATAATGAAACGAAATAAAAAAACTAGAGACAGTAAATCTACTACTTAATAAATGTAGATATATTTAATTTAACCCAATCAAAACTGATGTGATCAAAGTGTAATTTATTTAAAAAAATTTATGTTTTTATTAAATGTTTACTAATTTACACTTTACAGAGTGGCTGATGAAACGAAATAATAAAATTGGAGGTAATAAAACTCCTTTGTAAGCATACATTTAATTTAACCCAGTCACAACCGATGCCATCAAAACGTACCTACTTTATTTAAATATATTTATATATTTTTAGCTAATTTTCACTTTACACAATGCCTTAATGAAACGAAATAAAAAAACTAGAGGTAGATAATAAAATTCCTATTTAATAAGTGTAGATATATTTAATTTAACCCAATCAAAACTGATGTAATCAAAATGTAGTAATTAATTTAAGAATTTTTTTTTTACTAATTTACACTTTACAAAGTGACTGATGAAACGAAATAATAAAATTGCAGATAATAAAAGTACTTAGTGTATATAGATAATTTTTAATAATAAATAAGGGAAACTATTCTGGATTATGTCAGATTTCACAACGGGATATATTATGTCTCTTGTATTCCAACTAAAATTCTAATTTACTCTCTGACGAATAATAATTGAAATTGTTTCTTACTTACAACTATTAAGCATTAGGTCATTTGATCAATGATCAAAAATATTTACTATATTCTAACCGATGACACTTCCTTTTATAATTCTAACCGATGACCGATGACCTATAACCATTTACACAAATTTGAACTTCCATTCAAATTAAAAATACAACTAAACAGAACTCATATATCAAAGCTATTATACAAAATATTGATAAGAAAATTTGAAATATAATTAGAAATAATTGTGTTAATTGAGATTTTTAATCCATCTGTAACACCTTTGAATTTTTAAATAATCTTGTGTTATGGAATTTACCCCAGCCGGTTCGAATTTTTTAAAATCGGTAAAAGAAATTTTTGTTTGCTTTCATGAAGGTATTTAATTAGTCATATTATTCTCTATAACACATTTGTGTGCATATATTTCTCATATCCATATATTTCTCTATATCAATAGGTCATGAGTTGCTTGACAACTTCCCGAACGAACCACCATTTTCGGAGATATTAAGATATATGTTTTTTTTTTATTTTTGAGAGAATTCCAAAGTACCAATTTTCACGTCTGCCACAATATTGGTTTTTGGCATATTCCTGGGTTGGTAGGAATTAGGTTATAATGATAGCTATCGTTACCTGTAATTTGATATAGATTTGTAGAATGCCGCGTTGTTGACTTTTTTTATCATGAATAACTCTGCGCCTGCTATATTTTCGAACTCTATAATTAAAGATATGTCAATACATTTGGACTATAAATACGTAGATAAATTAATGAAATTTATTACTGATTTTACAAATCAATAAATAAAATGGACAATTCCGATTTATTTATTCACAATGAAACACAGATATAGAGTTAGATATAGAGTTAGCTGATGAAACATAGATTTAGAGTTAACATTGTGTCTAATAATTATTATTATTTACTTAACATATAAGTTATAGTTTATCAACACAATATATTATGAAAGTAGTTAGTTTCGTTTATCATAACATACTATTTGAATTTATCAGTAGTTATTTATGGTGTTAGACTAGATAGACAACTTAAAATTTTTACTTTAATTTATCTTAAAACTTATTACAAGATGACATTATAAACACATCTGTGAGCTATAACCTGAAAACCAATTCGGTTTTAGGTACAAACACAGTACAAATCATGCTATTAATAAACTTACATCTGATATTTGTTGGTATATTAATAAAAAAGAATGCGTTGGTGCTTGCCTTATAGACCTCGAAAATGCTTTTAATAGCGTATGGATAGAAGGTTTGATATAGAAATTAATAAAGCGAATGTTCCCAAACAATCTAATTAGATTAATATTAGATATGATTACTGGAAATAGTTTCGTAATAGCAAACAAATCGAATTCAGAGAATTTATTCCAAATTAAGAGTGGCTTACAACAAGGCACTGTAAATTCACCAATATTATTTTCTCTGTACACCTACAGATCTTCTCAATATGCTCAATGATATCAAGGGCGATATTTTGCTATCGCCTCTGCCGACGATCTCATCATATACTATGCAGCAAATAATATAAAAGAGGTGAAAGCTAATGTTCAAAAAAAATTTAACCTTACCGTAGACTATTGTAAAGTATGGTTACTGAAAATGAACATACACAAATGTGAAGCGATATTATTCCGCAATACAGTGGACAAAGTAAATAATAATATTAAAAAACACTGTAAAGAATTTGAAATTAAGGCACCAAATAATATAAATATTAGTAAAAAAAAAATTTTCCAATACTTAGGTGTATATCTTCTTTAAAATTTGAATTTTATTTCCCACCTAGACAGAGTAGGGGAAAAAGGCACAAAAGCTTTCATGGCTTGTCAAAAATTATTTTACAATAAAATTATAAATAATAGAGTAAACATTTTAGCTTATCAGGGCCTTATTAGATCAACTGTTTCGTATGCTGGACCAATTGGGTTCAATATTAGTGCAAGCCAAATGGAAAAAATCTGGAAATTCGAAAGGAACTGCATAAGAGTCTGCGTAAATCTACATAGAAAACCAGAAACACACTACAAACATTTTTACTCTAATAAATGCTTGTACCGAAAAACAAATATAATAAGATTCGATAATTTTTTAATAAAAATTATTCGCAATCACTTTGAAAGATCTCTTAATACGTTAGAAAATGGTCTTATATCCAATATACCGGGTGATCCAAACCATGCATATCAGCTTTTTAAGAAGGGAAGGAGCCGTCATTTTAAAATTTAGAAAAAAGTTTGTTAACTAAATCGAGGATGCTCTATCGATTGGTGGTATTTTCAACTTTCGCAAAGAGCCGCAAATTGGTTTTTTAAGATCAAAAATCGCCGAAATTGGCCGAAAACGAGATTTTTAAATAGGAAGGGGTATTTTTTAATGCAATTCAGATTCTACGGCAAAAAATAAGGAAATTATGTTAAATGATTTTTTTTTGTTTTCTTAGTATTTTTCGTCTAACAATAAAAGAAAAATGCTCCATATTTTCCTTTGGTAAATTAAAATTAATGATAATCATTTTTATAAATTAATTTGCTTTTCATGTTATCATATTTTTTATCTCAGTTTTGGGTTCCTACAAAGTTTAAAAAAAAAAAAAAAAAAAAAATTTACTTTACAAAAGTTTCTTATTTTTTGATGTAGAATCCGAATTTGTATTAAAAAGTACGCCTTCTCATTTGAAAATCTCGATTTCGGCCAATTTCGGCGATTTTTGATCTTAAAAAGCCGATTTGCAGTCCTTTCCGAAAGTTGAAAATACCACCAATCGATAGAGCATTCTCGATTTAGTTAACAAACTTTTTTCTAAATTTTAAAATAACGGCTCCTTCCCCTCTTAAAAAGCTGATACGCATGGTCTGAAACACCCGGTATACTACCACAACGAGGTGAACATTAAAAATACTTTAAAAACGGTGTTCGTTGCACCCGAACACTTTATATATCTTGACTCTAAAGAGTATATTCAAAACCACGAGTATGTCCCTCTACTATAATAAAAGGGCTACATGCAAGTGTATAGAATATAACCCATAGAATATTGAGACTAATCTACTCAAATATGACATGTTTATTCCTGAAAAGATAAACAATTATCAACAAACTATTGGTGGTTACATAGTTCTTGAAAACGAATATAATAGTTAAATATATCAGTAGAATAAGTTAGGGTTAGATTAGGGATATATTAATTAGTGTAGTTCTAGCTTAGTTTTAAGTTTTATTTTATAAAGAAAAAGTCTAAAAAATTTCTGGTTTTTATCGAAATTTTCCAGAATAATAAAAAAATCATAATAAAATTTTTACTATAAAAAATAACAAAATATTGATGGTGTATAACTAATACTGTAAAAAAAAACTAAACAAATTAAACAATTGTTAAGGCTTTAGTTCCAAGTAAATTAAGAAATAATATTAGTTTTATAAAACTTTTTTTCTAATTGTAAACAGAATGAAACAAGAGAATAAAATAAAAGTTAACTTACAAAAAAAAAAAAATCTGTGAGCTATAAAAATCAAGCAAAAATAAAATTTTTAAATATATTATTATTAGATAAAAATAAAAAAATTATTAAAAATTTCTAATGGATTTTACCGACTTATGAGTGCAGCGCAAGTAATTATTGTATACGCGTGTTTTAATAATACGAATAAAAACGCCAACTAGTGACTGCAGAGAAGAACTAAAATATAAACATTTTCTTTACTAATTATGTGTCAAGATTTTGGCTACAATAATGTACTCAAGTAGCTTTTCCTAATGGACACTAAATGGAAATTTGGAATAAATGGACACAAACATTTCAACGGTTTTATAGCTATACTAAAACTAAATGTTATAACTACTATTTTTTTTTTATATTTTTTAAATTCACAATTATTTCAAATAACTTTTATCTTCTTCGGAATTTAAATAATATTTCTTATAACGAAAAATATTTTCTTCATCTAAATATGAAAGGAATTTAATAAATAGTTATATTTCCATTATATTTTTCACACAAATACCTAATGTAATAAGATAAAGTATTTTCATAATAGGGTATTAATAATTAATTAAAGAGAAAATTGAATAATTGTATTAGTTTATTTCTTTAGGAATTTAAATCTTTAGATGCTTCCAAAAATATTTCAATAGGGAAGCTAAAAATAGTTTTGAATATTGTTGGAAAATAGTTAAAAGAAATTTAAAAATAACTATATTCAAATTGTTAAATTATTTGTAAGTAAAAGAGAAAATTGGTATCCAAGGACTTAGCTATATAATAATAATTATTATGTCCTTTTGATTTATTTCAAAAATAACCCAAAATATTTCACTATATCATAATATTGTTTTCTAAAACTATTTTTGTCTTTTGTTATAAAATGTATTCACATTATCTATGCTTTTGTAAAATTATTGAATTATTATAATAAATGGTAATAGCTAAAAATAGGATAATAATCTAAAATAATAAAATAATTTAAATAATATTTTGAAATGTAGATGCCTACTGGTCTTGCGGACCTTATTAAACCGTTCAACATATGATTCATTTTTCACTGAATACTTATTCAACTGTACATCGACTGGAGATCTTAATTCTACCACTGTTATCTAATTTTAAAATTACAAATTCGCATGGAACAATTAACAAAATTTTATAGAAATTAGAAGGACATTGGCCCTTTTGATGGTTATAAATAACTCATTGACCTGTAAAAAATTGATCTATCCTGAAACGGAGTACAATTCGATTCAATCCTCAGTGAAAATATAATGGCTAATTTGCGATACGACACAATTATTGCATTTAAAACCAAAATTTTTTCTGCAAATATATTTTGAAAACTGTTTGAAGTAAGATCTCGATCTATTCACTCGGTTTTTAGGTTATTATTACAGTTAATCTGTAAATCCAAAATAGTACAGTCATATCTGCCCCATTTTACAACCGTTTTTCATTATTATTCTTTCAAATGATAATTATATGTATTTAAAAGGAGACGTAGCGAAACTAAATATATGGTCAACAATTTTTAAATTTCAAATTAAAAATATCAATTAAAAATTTCACCCCATGCCATTTCACTTTTCGTCTGTGCATAGTTTTTTTTATCGTAGTTTGTGCAATATAATGCAAATGTAATGTACGTGTTTAAACATCAGCAGATCGAGGACAAATATGACACCGTTGACGTTTACTGGTCGCATTCATAGCTATTTCTGCGTCTGTTGCAACGCGTCTTTGGTTCACTATTTTATACCTTATGTTCTCCATAGCGATTTTAACATTTTTTTTCATTGCTCTAGGGTTGGATAGACAACTTATATATTTTTTTGCACCAGTTGCATAGCCAACTCCTTTAAGAAGAATTTACATTGCAACGATTTCTGCTGGTTGACTAATTGATGGTTGAATAGTTTTATACACCAGCGATGTCGATCATATTAAAAAATAATACCATTAGCCTGATGGCTAATTATGGCCTGGATTAGTCTTACTTTTGCACGTGTATGTTCTTACAATTTGTGTAGTGTATCAACTCCGCCTTTAGTTAAATTGTAATCCAATATTATGTTGGATTTATTTCAATCAGAGTAAACACCTTCATCATTATACAAAATTGATAGTAACAATACGTTCTTATTTCGCCTTGGAATGTAGCTTACCAACCTAAGATTCTCGTCAAAACAAATCTCTGAAGAAATCACATCTCTTTTCTTGATTTCGGCCTTGCTGGTAAATTTTTTTGCGAGATCGGGTTTATTTGAACGAATTTTCCAAATTATTCTTTTTTTTTCTTATTAGCTCTTCAACCAATATACAACTTTTGAAGTAGCTATCCATAGTTATAGTTCGCCCTTTGATGACGTATGGCTCATATAAACGATGAACTAAATTCAATGCATAATCAGTTGAACGTGGCTTAGTTGGTTGCATTCCTATATAATATATCTCAGCTTTTAATGGGTACGAGTTTATTGCATCGCAAATCTAAAAAAATTTCACTCCATACTTGCCTGGCTTAGATAGGTATATACTGGCGAAAAGAACATCTGCCGCGTGTTAGTACTAATCTGTTCATCAATTAATATTATAATAGTTTTTTTTATATTTAAATGTCAACTTGAATAAAATATATTATGAATTTTCATAGAAAATGCATGAAACATAATACGGGGGTTCTGTTGACCCCAGTGCACAGATATGCGTATAGTTTTTTTCAAATGGGGATAACTACTTGATGTACAATCGAATTTGATCCCGTTTTTTATTTTGTGGTTAGAAAATACTAATATAATTGGGGCTGATTTGACCTCAATGCACAGAAGAAAGGTTAAACAAATGAGAATTTTAATTTAACAAATTGCCGCAACAAAATTTAATTTTTCCTTTTTTAACCAAATTATTACATTAATGGTTGTTGTCTAAGATAAATCAATAGAAAGTGAAATGATTATAGTGGCAAGAATAAATTGCAATGATGGAAAACAGTATTCATAATGAGCATAACAAATTTGTTCCGGATTTCGAGGAGCGGGCAAATACTATCCGGATATTAGATTAGACCACAATAAATTGAAGTCAAAAATATTCTTGAAATAGGTATCAAACTTAAGCGGTGAATGCAAATATACGTCTGAGTGACATAATAAAATTTTTATTTTTACTCTCTTTCATTTAGAATTTAATTAAAGTTGGAGTTTATGGTGTTGAAGCGTTTAATTTGTATAAAATTGCAAACCCTCAACTGTTAAACCAGCCGAAATCATCTCAATGTTAATTGTTCTTGAAGGAGTTGGCTATGCAACTGGTGCAAAAAAATATATTAAGTCGTCTATCCAACACTAGAGCAATGAAAAAATATGTTAAAATATCAATGGAGCAGATAGGTTAAAAAGTAGTGAACCTAAGACGCATTGCAACAGACGAAGAAATAGCTATGAATACAGCCAGTAAACGTCAACGGTGTCATTTTTCTTCTCGATCTGCTGATGTTAAAACATGAACATTATATTACATTTATAAAGGAGCATCTTGTGCAGCTCATTCAAAGATTATCTGCATAAAGTGGCTCAACGTAGAAATGATAGAACCCAAAACGAAGAAATGAAAAATAGCTAATTTCAAATTTTTTATACAAAATATATGAAAATTCATATGGGGTGCAAAAACTACGATAAAAAAACTATGCCCAGAGGAAAGGCTAAAAAAATAAGTCAAAGACTAATTTTTTTTTGTTTTTATAAAGCTATATTTAAGCTATATAAAAAGCTATATTTAAATACCTTTATTAACAAATTTTGTTTAGATAATTTTTATATTATGAAATTAGTTATTATTGATTTTTATTTGTGATAAAAGAGTGAAATTATATTTAAAATTGAAAAAAACAATACCACTAGGTTATTTCAATTCATTTTAATTGTTTTTATTTTTCCTGTAAAAATTGTGACTCTGACACGTACGTTAGTGATAGCGTTTAATTGTTGTTGTATGTCACACATTGTGCTTAATTTTTTATTCTCAGTCTCTCTTGCTATTTTATATACTTTTATATAAACTTGCCAGTGTCTATATGTTTATATGTTTATATGTAGGTTTACGTGGTAGGTTGAAATTTTTTTGTTAATATTAAAACAAAACGCAAAAACAAAAAAAATAATTTTGTTTAAAAAATTTAAAGATAGAGTTCTGAAATTTTGCACAGTTACTCATAATGAAAAAAGCAACCGGACACGGTGCTTTACAAAGCTATCATATGACAGGTTTCGGGTTGCTACCGTACAACTTCTAGCACGTCTCAGGCATATTTCGAAAACCAATACTTGTGTTACAACTATAAACACCCAATGTGCTTACAATGTTACAATATTTATGTAAAAATTGTACAAAACTGTTTTTAATTTTTTAATTAATTATTATAGTTTTAAGAAAATGTCTATGAAGAGAAAAATTGATTTTTGCTACTCTATTATATATATATTATTCTGCATTTATCTGGATGTTTGTAAGTTCGACGGAACGCTCCAACACATATACAAATTGCATATGTATACAAATGCATATATATACAAATTGGTTTGGTGCTTTTTTTTAACCCCTGTCTACCATGCTGAACCTTTGCAGGAAAAATTGATTGCATGAACTATATTTTTTTAATTTAATGTTAGTCTTCTTCGCAAATAATAAGGAAAAATAAAAAATAATAATAATAATATAAATAAAACAAACAATTTTTTGATTTATAATAATAAGGACTAATAGAAATTTAATCAATAGTTTAATATGGTATAATAACCAAAAGGCAAACAGCATTTAACACAAAAAAAAAACATAATTTACTCAAAGGTTATTCTTATTACTTAAAATTATACACAATAATATACATGTGTATCAGGGTATTTGTATTGTATAATATTATACATTATACTACTTTATTGCTTCTACCTTTTATTTTTGGCATTATTGTGTGCGTAACTCACTTCACTCAAAAAAAATTATTTTTGTTTTTTTTTTTGTTTTTTTTTTGTTTTTTTTATTATTTGCTGTATCTATATTCTGTATGTTCTATATGCTCCATTCCAAAAATATTATTTTATTTTCAGTGTTAAGTGTTCACATTTCACTTCACTGTTCAGGTTAACTGTTCAATCAATAGAACTTGATAGAAGTAGAGTAGGATAATTAACTCTACTTCTACGCCGGATAATAAAACATTGTTTTTTTTAAATTGAAAATTATTGATGAAAATGTTTTTGTATTTTTTGTAAATTTTACCAATTTAGATACAAAATTTTGAATATTTTTTTAAAAATAACACAATACCATAATAACAGTTTATTCATATAGCAAAATAAGATCCCTATACATTATACAAAAGACAAAATTTATATGAAAATAAGATTCCATTTTTAAATTTGCTCTCCCGGAGGACTCAATAACGCTAATACGGTATAATTTATACTAAATGGAACCCAACTAACGAATTATAACTAAATGGAAGTGAGTACGAGTATACCATACAAAAATACAAACATTTTATATAAATTTGTTGGTATGGTACTTCTTTTTCTGTTATATAAAAAAAAAAGATTAGTGTTAGGCCAATATAAACATAAATAAAAATAAATAAAAAGTGATATAAACATAAGTACTGTAATTTCGGAACAAAGAAAATAATGAAAGAAAAAAAGAAACTAGAATTTATTTTGCTTCCGTCATTTATGACGGGTTACAAAGCTAGTTTTTTATTATTATGCAGATATTTTTGGTCTGTTTTTGACAAATTTTTTGTTAAATTTTTTATATTATCTAATTTAGGAGTTTTTTTTATTTATTCAATTCCTAATGTTAGTGTACATAAGACTATTAATCTTTATAAATGTATACAAATAAAAATTATTAAAAGATAATAGTAATTTATGTGTTGAATGTGATATTTAAAAAACCAACGAAAAGATTATAATAATAATATAAAAAATAAAATAAAAAAATTAATTTATTTTGCATAAACACTTTTACGACATTTGAAATTTCGAAGTCTAAAGTATGGGGCAAGAACAACAATTTTAATAAGATTTTTTTGTTGCAACAACGTTTTAAAGTTAAATATAGCTTTTAAAGGGTTATACAACTTTATTAAACCGAACTATAGGCTCCCGAACTCTTAGTAAAAATAATCTGTTACCAAACATTAATTAGGCCAACACTTGCATATGGTGTGCCCATATGGTACAATATCAATGCAAGTCTAATGGAAAAATTGCGCAAGTTTGAAAGAAAATGCATAAGAGTTTGTACTAATATATCCAGAAAGCCCGAGTCCGATTACAAATATTATTACTCCAATAAATATTTGTATAAGGAAGCAAACATAATCAGAATCGACAATTTTCTAATAAAATTGATTCGAAAACATTATGATAGAGCACTAAACACTCCAGAAAATGGTTTAATATCACATATATTTTACCACAATGAGGAGTACATAAAAAAATCAATGCTCACGCGATTTATTGCACCCGAGCATTTTATATTCCTTGATCAAAATGGTTATATTCAAGACCACAATCATATCCCTATACCAAATCACTATAGTAGACGGGCCACATGTAAGATCATTGATTACAATCCGGGCCTCATAAATGGAGATAACTTAAAATACAACATGTCTATACCAGATAGAGACAAAAAAATTAAAAGAGAATATTGGTGGTTAGAAAACACATTCAACCAGAATTAGGTACTAAATACATATTAGGTTTAACAATTTAGGTTAAGTTAGATTAAGTAGGCTTAATAATTAGGTTAAGTTAGGTTAGACTAAATTATTAAAAAGGGTTTTATTTAACAAAAAAAAAAGATTTAATATTGATTTTTAAGCCTTATTTTTACAATATATAATATAAGAATAAACATGTTAACATACAGTAATAATTACAAGCGAAACAAAATAAAATAGTAAGAAAATAAAATTAACATAAAAATTTAAAATAAGTTTAAATGTTAATAGTAATTAGTTATAGTAAAACCGTTTTTCCTAAACTTTTTCTAGGCTAAGATAGTTTTAAGTTTATCTCAAAGGCAAATAATAAAAGTTTATATTAAAAAAAAAAAAAAAAAATACATAAGACTATTAATCTTTATAAATGTATACAAATAAAAATTATTAAAAGATAATATTAATTTATGTGTTGAATGTGATATTTCAAAAACAAACGATAAGATTATAAATAATATAAAAAATAAAATAAAAATATGAGTTTATTTTCCAAAAACACTTTAAGACATTTCAAATTTCGAATTCTAAAGTATGGGGCAAGAACAACAATTTTAATAGAATTTTTGTTGCAACAACGTTTAAGGGTTAAATAACGCATTTGAAGGGTTAACTTTAACCATATCGAACATAACCAGAATTTTTAACATAAAATTTTCATATACATCTTTATTAAACCGAACTATAGGCCACCAATTTACACTACATTTTTAATGTCCAGTAAATAAAACACAAAATATTTTAAAAACTATTTCAAAAATGTTCTTCCATCATTCTGATAATGAAATTCGATATCAAACTAATTAACAAAACAATTAACAAATTAAAATAATAATATTTGATAATTTAATCAAAAAAAAAAACGATTTCAAGTAGGGTATGAATACCTACTTCCAAACTTTTATCTTAGTTAATTGATATATTTTTTTTTTAATAATTCATTTGAAATCCTCTTGAATATTTTCAACATTCAATTGTTTTATAATATACTTTTCTGTAACATTCAAAAATAAATTTTTTAAAAATTATAGATACAATAAAAAAATTAATTCCTCTGAAATCCCCAAAAATGAAATGTTAACTTTTAACTTTTTCCTAATTCCTTATAAAACAATATTACAAAAAAAAAAATTAAAATAAAATAAAAACAAATCCTTTTTATATTTACTTATCAAATTATTACAAAATTCCGTAAATCCTTTATTCAAGTTAATTTACAAAATATTTGTTTTCAATAAAGCGAAATATTTTACTGAAATTTTTCTTTGTTATTTTTTTTTTGTTTTTTTTTTTTATTTTTTTTTTTTGTTAAACTTACACTGATGCTATACTAGTTAATAAAATGTTATTATTACATTGTTTTAAAGAATTAAATTGGAAAAAAAATCTCGTTATTGAAATTGAAACTATTAAAACAAGAGTACGGTAGATATTGTAGGAAAATTAAAAAAAAAAAAAGAAAATATTTTATTTTGAACCAACATCAACAACAAAAAAAGAATTGATTTTCCACACAATAAAAGGAATAATTGAAAAACTTTTATAGAAAAATTTTTATATAACAAAAAAAAATAAAAATAAGAGCAAGTCGAAATTAATTTCGTGTGAAAATTATTAAAATTTTTAAGTTTTATAGAACTTTATCATATTTGTAATTGAAATTGTATAATACCTATATATAGACAGGATGGGTTAAAATTAAATGAACAAAATATTCATTATTTTTAAATATTATTTTATAGAATATGCTGTATAGGCTCTGCGTAAAACATTATTAATATTAAATAAATATTAAGGCTTTAGGTTTTATTAAATATAAATTTTATTAAATATTTTAATCGATTTCGGTTATTACACCATCATCAGAAGGCTAAGAGTGATGGTGTAATAATGACAGTCTTCTGATGACGATGCAATAATTGAAATCGATTGATATACTTTTTTCCATTCAAATTCAGCGGTGTTTTCAAACAAATTAAACAATTTTTCATTTGAAATTCAACATTTTGTCAAACAATTAGTTTGAAGAAATGTTGAATTTGAATGAAAAAAAGTATATATACAATGAAATTTGTGAAACATACCTAGGAGTTTTAATATTTACTTAATTTAGTTTTCCGTTCAAAACAACTGACATAAATTTATAAAATTTTAGAAGTTAGTTGTTGTTGTACATTTCTTTTTTTTTTCATTTTGTGGGTTTTTAGTAGCAATTAAAACATAATTCGAATTGGTTTCTAGACTATATCTAGAATTTTAGTTAGATCAGATTGATTTATTTACTCTATTTTTTTTTTTTTTTTTTACTTATATACATATTGATGACATTTTATCTGTGAGTTTTTAAAATTAAACAAAAATCACAAATATAATTCTATAAAAAGAAAAATTAACAAATATACCCCTAAATGCATGCAAAATTTTTTTTATTATTCAAATGTTTCAAAATTATACATATTGCTTGACATTACATCTGTGAGTTTTAAAAATTAAACAAAAAATACAAAGATCTATAAAAAGAAAAGTTAATAAATTTACCAAAAGTAAAAAGAAAAACATGATTTTTATTTATTTATTTATCCTTAAAGAGTCCCTGGGAAAAGTAAAAATGAGAGAATGACCCCCCTATAACAACCAACAACATAAAATAGGCCACTCGAGTCATGGTATCAAAAAGGCACCATTAAGTGCTAATTGGTTTTCAGAAGTAACTGAAATGGCCACTTCAACCTACCTACCTACCTATTCTTAAAGAGAATAGTTAATAAAAATAAACATATTCTGTTTCATTTATTATTCATTTTGAATTTTATAGACCTGCATGTAGAAAACTTGGTTAATATCAGCATGGCAATCGACTATTTCCATTACAATTAGATAGTTGTGATTTTCATGGTAGTACTGAAACTAGAATTACTTTTAATTCAATGTTATCATTAAGTGCATCTAAGCCATGGCCAGATGCAATTGAGATATTTACAGGAGAGATAGTAATGTTTGGATCTGCTATTTGAGTGTATTTTGAGTACATTAATTGTATGGCTTAAATCTAAACCAGAGAAAATAATTTTTATATTGGATTGGATATTTCAAATGAGAGTGGGGTAATCAAAATAAAAAAATTTATAAACTTTTTACAACTGTCCAAGAGACTAGGAAACAGCTAATTAGCTACTAAACACTATAGCATTCTGCAGCTACCCAATAGACAGTGTAGGATAACGGGGTAACGCTACAGCAATACAATGGAGTATAATGTGATCATTATGGGTGATTAACCATTGGGTTCTCTCATCAAATTGTATACGAGTTAATATCCAAATTACTTATTTTTCACACGTTCACTGTATATGACAATACAATGCAATGAAATATAGTTGAAAGATAATTTAAAATAAAAACTATCTAGTGCGCCAAACGATTTTAAATTTAATTTGTGATTCAGCAGCATTTAATACCTATAATCACTAAATTTTTAACGTCACTGTATATACTATAGATTGATATGAAATAATGTTTGAAAAATCAAATCAAATATTAATTGATTATAAACTTGTTTTGTAATGTTGTATACAAATTATTAATCACTATTTTTTCAGCCTTACTGTACACTACAGAATGGTATGGAATAGTTGAAAATAATTAAAAATCAAAATGAACAAATTTGAAAATTGATTTTAGACTTAATTTGTTAAGTTTTGTATTGCAAGAGTTAATACCTATAACCACTGAGTTTTTAGCCTCACTGCATATACTACAAAATGTTATGAAATATAGAATAATAGAAAATGTAGGATAATTGAAAAACAAAAACAAGTTTGTTAACTGATTTTAAATATAATAGAAGTTAATACATTTTCTGTTACATTCAAATCCGATATTATTAACGAAAGATATTATTAAATATAATTTTGATCTATATCCTACGAATGCTGAAGAAGTGTTGAATATAATAAAGTCATTGAATACAACAGGTGCAACTGAGTATAATAACATTTCAACAAAGTTCATAAGAAAATGTGCAAAAGCTCTGAATACTTAGAAATTACTGTTAAAAATTTTATCTTGGTAGAATTATAGACAGTAACTGTAACTGGATCTAGTACATAGACCGAATAATAAAAAGTATTATTTCATACGTATTTTTTTTTAAGAAGATTACGGAAACTCTTAGCTAACTTAGGAAACCAATAGCTATTTGTATTATACATTAATCGTTCATCAAATCCCATATTTGCTAGGAATATTACTAGCTACTAGCCAAATTAATAATACTAATAATAAATTGTACACAGACTTTTTAGCATCACTGTGCACATTGCAACGTAAGGAAATATTTTTGTATACTAATCAATAGGAAATACTTGTATAATAATACTAATCAATAAATTGTTTACAAACAAAGAACTTTTTAGCCACACTGTGCACATTGCAGCGTGAAGAAATATATTTAGGATAATGAAAAAATCACAACAAAACTATTTTGTCAACACTGTTTATTAATTTAATTTTAAATCCTGTAGAAGTTTAATACCTAATCAATAATTTTCCAACCACCCTGTAATTTACAGAATATAATAAAATAGTTGAAGGATAATTTTAAGAAGATTATAGATATTATAAAATATATGTACATACATACATACTCACATATTATGTACAATTCCATATATAAAATGTGAAAAGAGAACATTGTTAAAATTCTTGTAAGTAAAAATAATAATATGAGAAGTTGAACGTGTTGTTGATTCATTTGAAAGGATTATGCAGGAGGGAGTTTTTTGATTGTTTCTTTTAATATTTTAGATTGAAATTGTATATATATATATATATATAATATTTTTTTTTTCTCATTTCCTTAGTGTTTTAAAATAATTTGTTTTGCTAAAAAAATATTACTAGCTATATTTTTATATTATGAATATAATTTTTTTTTTTTACTATCTACGAATATAATAAGGAAGAATAAAACAATTTTAACGGATATTTTTGGTTACTAAAATTGTTTTTTTCAAAACTTATTAATTGAAATAAGGAATAGAAGTAGGTCAACTAATACATAATTATAGTGAAATTTTATTATTATTATTATTAGTGATTTTCTAGAAATAAAATTTTTATAATCTAATAGAGACAATCAAACTCCCATTTTGAGTTTCCATTATAAAGATTTTGAAAATATGAGCGATTTTTAACTGTGTTTTAATCCACTTTTGTATGTTTAATACATTTTCGAATGTAGTTATGATCTATTTTTGTTATCACACATTTCGTTTTTTATACTTCTTCTTTCTGTCACTGTGATAAAGTATTGGAAAAGTATGGATTAAAAACCAATAATTATTTATTAAAAACATAACCTATTTTAATCTAACCAAATCTGCTTAACTTAATTAAAAAAATTATGTATTAAAGTTTGTGTTAATTAGAGTTTTCCAACCACCTGTACCTAATTTGATTTAATAAATTTGTCCTTATATCTGGTAAGGATATTTCAAATTTTCAGTTTTCTTCGTTTATATTTCCCGGGTTATAAACAATAGTTTTACATGTAGTCCGTCTATTGTAATAACATAAAAAAAAGTAGCTAGCCAATCGGTTTGAAGGGTGTATGGTATTTTTTCTGTTTTATTTTATTATTTTTGGTGGTTAAAAACCAGATAACAAATTATAATTTCTATTTTATGAGATTTTCAGTAGAGGACATTGACTTAATCAATGTCCTGCAACCCCACCCGTGGGACATATTGCGGAATTATATTGACTTGATAACTTCAATTATTGATGGTTTATAAATCACACGTAATTTTTTCTTTTTAGTATTTTCCTATGATCTATAAATCTTATTTGGTTGAATATCAACTTGTCTGAATAAATTTGAAGCTTTGTGTCTGTATGTGGTATTAGATTTTTCACCGGTAACTAAAGTACAATATTAAATAACATTTATTTGGCTAAGAAAAATTATTGTACCAATGATATCAGCACATTATTGTTGAATTTTTCTTTTGTTTGAACATTTATTTTGACAGTAAAATTTTATTATAATATCCATTCTAGTACTACTACAGTAAGATTTTATTTACGAAAGACAATTGTAAATTTATTTCTAGAATCCAAATGCTTAATTTTAATTGGATTCGAAGATTCCAACTGGATTCGAAGATTCTCTTGGCCTGAGCATTTTTGTTTATCTGCTCGCTCTAGGTGTCCGAGCCACTGTAGACTCTTGACTTTAATTTTCGTAACTACGTCCACCTTATTGTACAGCTCATAGAGTTCGGCATTATATCTTCCCCTCCAGACCTCATCGTCGTTTTCAGGACCATATACCCGACGAAGAATTTTCTTCTCGAAGACATCAAGTGCATGCTCACTATTGTCTTCGGTAGTGTCCATGGTTCTCATCCTTTAAGAAAAATCGGGAGTATGAGCGTTTTGTAAATTTGTACTTTGGTGTTTCGAGAAAGGAGCTTTGGCCCGAGATGTTTTAACAAACTGAAGCAGCAACAGTTTGCAAGGGTTACTCTTTGCCGTATCTCCACTTCGTTCCGCTTTTTCTTCAATCTGGGTGAAAGACTTGACGACCGCCCGTTGTGATCTGGCATTGATGTCAATGTGGCGGCATACCCTAGTAGTTGAACAGATCTGAAAAATATAGTTCCGGCCGTGTTTACTTCCGCTTGTCCCACTATACGTTCCAGTACTAGATTGAAAAAGTTGCAGGATAGTGCATCTCCTTGTCGAAATCCGGTACACGTCTGGAAGAAGTCAGAAGTGTTATTGCCAATCACCACAGCACATCTTGTATTTTCAAGTGTCATTTTTGACAATCGGATGATCTTGGTTGGTACACCAAGCTCCGACATAGCAGCATACAGCTCGCTGCGGTATATGTTATGGTATGCAGATTTAAAACCGATAAATAGGTGCAAAATAAAATAAAAAAAAAAACAAAATAATAAACAACAGAAAACGTAAAGTAAACAACAATTTTTCTTCTCTGCTGAGTTTGTTTATATACCTAGACCTATCCCTTTATAAAAAAAAATAAAAATACTTAGTGTGTATTGTACTGTGTATGCATATGCATAATGAAAATACTTCTAATTGAGACATTATGTAGATGTGTATATTCTAGAATTGATTTTAAATTCCAATGAAATGAAATAATAACAACGAATTAGAATTAAATGGAAGTGAGTATCCCATACAAAAATACAAACATTTTGTCCATATTTTTTTAGTACTTCTCTTTCTGTTTGGTTTTTTTATATCAAAAAAAAATTTTTTTTAGTGTTAGGCCAATATAGTTTTTTTAAATAGAAAATTAGTAAAATCTTTGAGTATGAATAAAATAAAAGGTATCAAAATATAATCTTAATAAAAATAACAATGTTTTTTCAATTTAAACTTTCTTTTACTTTATTACCGTATTCTATTATTACACAGAAAAATATTGCTGTTAAATTATTTGAAAAAAAAATCATTCATGTTTCTGAAATATTCAAAATGTAGCAGTAGTGTGTAATATATGGATATATAAAATTTACAAAAAGTACGAACACTAGCAATTCTAATTCGTTGAATAATAATAAAGAATATTCAAGTAGAAGAAACTAATAAAAACGTAAAATCAAAAGAAAAAAAAAACTGTACCTATGTTATTTTTACTTCATATAAAAAAGTTGTTATTGTAAATAAAATGTATGTGATACATATTTTATTCTTTTTCAGTTTTCAGTCAGGTCAAAATATAGCTAATGATATTTAATATGAATATTGTAAACTATTAGCATATGTATATTAATAAATATGTATATATAGTAGTTTATTTATATATATATATATATTATGTATATAGTATATTTTAATTATTTCATATAAATAAGTTGTTATTATTGTAAATGCTGTATGGAATTATGTATAGTATGAATAATAATTTTGGATTCGAATTTTATTTTTTAAAGGTTTTCAATCAAAAGAATTATGTTATGAAACTTCGTTTCGTTTATAATTCATTCTAGAATAAAAAAAGGGTTAATATAACTAACTGGCAATAGAATAAAATTTATTTGAATTTTTGCTTTACTAATAACTAAATTTTTATGCTATGAACTTTTTACCTCAATCTATACCTTTTGGTGGAAAGCTCATAATTCTAGGTGAAAATTTCAGCAAAACATTACCCATCTTGCCCCATAAAAGCCAATCAGATGTTATAAACTCTTGTATAAAATTTAGCAACCAAGTTAACCCAAAATGTTAAATCCATATATCTATTATTTAGCTGTGGTAGATGGTGATCTAACGAATGACCAAAGTTTTTCAAATCTAGAACACCGTCTTGAGACTGAGAGGGCGGGTTTTACAACTAGTAATAATAATAGAAATAAACAAAACTTAAAAAAATAAATTTAAAATAAAAAAAAATAATATGTCGCAATACCAAAGAAAAATTTATAATATATAAAAATATTTGTATTAAACTTCAATTCAATATCCAGAATTGAAAAAAAATTATTTTTTATTTTAAATTTTTTTTTTTTAAAAAAACTTAAAACAAAATTTCGTATAAAAAATATAATAATTTATTTTTTATAAAAATTATGGCTGTACTCCTATCAATTGTAATAGGATTTATATCAAAGTGTATTTTACAAACTTTTCTTATTATCGATCAGTCAATTGCATACAAAAAACATTTACCAATTGAAAAATCACAATCCGGATCCTGGTCATTTGAATATCTTAAAAAATACCAAAACGAACAAGCACATCAGCAATTAATTACAATCAATCCAATATCTTGTCACTCTACTCTCATAATTCAATTAACTATTGGACTTATACTTTGGGATAAACGTGAATTTTTAACAAAATATTCAAAAAGGATCAAAAATATTTCTGTACAATTATTTATTGAAATAATTCTTTGTATCCTTTGTTTTGAATTTTCAACAATTATTTGGGATACAATACAGAAGAACATTTTCACATTATTATATTATAAATATCTTGATATAGAATCAGGTTATAGTGAAGATAATTTAAATAATATTATTAAATTACATATGGTTATAATGATAATTATAAGCATTTTAATATTATTGGAAATGTATAAATTAAAAATTCTAAATAGCGGAAAATTACGAGAAAAATTAATTGAAAACTTTGGAAATATGACAAATAAATCAGATTGTAATTCTAATGAAAATAATACCAACAACATGAATAAAATATATTGTGATACAGATGAAGATACATTAAGTGATTTGAATAGTAGTGTAAACAGTACAATAACTACTGATAATGAAAATGATAAAAACAATAAAAGTAAGGGCTTAAGAAGATCGAAAAGAAATAGAAAACCTGTTGAGAAATTTGTTTGTAAAATGCCAAAATGGTGAATAAATTTATGGAATTCTATAACCGGTTCGATTTTTTTTTTTTATAATTACTCGTGGTGTTGTAAAATAGTTTTGTAATAATATATTATTTTAATAAAGAAAAATTTATTAAATTTTTGTATTTTAAATTAAATTAAATTTAATTTTTTAGGGTAAAGAAAAAATTAAAAATTATTTGTTTGGAAAAGTTAAAGTAAAGTCGGATATTGTTGTATGCCCATCTTGATATTTTGGTTGATATTTCAGAATTACAGCTTATTTTATGTTCAGAAACTGAATATATTATTTTTGTGAAATTCTTCTCCCCATTAAATTTTGTTACACAATAATTGATTGTTTTAATTTAAATAAGGAAGCTATATAGTGATTAAAAATCCAAAAAAACTTCAAAATGATGAAATTTCTTGCATTGTGATATACCATAGTACACAACACCAACTAGATATTTTTTCTATTTTTTATATACTAAATTATTTAACTAAAATATTTTATTGTTAACAAAACTGTGTTTATTACTATTTCACATAATAATATAATCAGATAGAAATTTTATGTACCTTGTAGAGAATAAGCGACTTCAAAATCAAGGATGCCTGAAGTAATAATTGTTATATCATAAAACAATACTTTATTAATGCGAGTATCTACTATAACTATTATATTATTTATTAAGGCAAATTAATATAATATTAACATTATTATTTCCTTCATACAACATTATTATAGTTTCCGTAACTCTAATAATATATCTTATAATATATAATACAGTATTTCCAAGTTGGCAATTTTTAAAAAGGCTTCATAAAAATTCTGTCATTTTAAATAAACACACAAAGTTATAGAAAAAAATAAAACAAAAACACAAACAAAAAATGAAACCAAAACAGAAACAGAAAAATTAGATCAGATCATACTCTTCAAAAATGATATTATAATAAATGTTAATTCATATTTGCATATTATGCTATTTAAAAAAAATATATACATACAGTAAAACACGATTATAGTCATTCGCTAAATTTCAGTAATATTTCTGACTTTAATCGTTTTGTGACTATAGGCGTAGTCAATAAAAAATTGCATCTTTATAAACAAACTTAAATTCAATAAAATAACTTCCGTACCAATTACATTTTAAACTTTATTTTATTCATAAATATCAATTCTGTTATGTAATCACAAAATATACACATATTTGTAATAAAGAACCGAAAAAGACAATATATAAATCAGTTTTTTACTACAAATAATTCACTTTTGACTTATTTTTTTGTTTTATTGAAAAAATTGGCGTTATATTTTAATGTGACTATAAACGACATCGATTGCTTGCATCGATTGTGTATCGATTTGAAACTCATGGGTCTTCTCCAGGATTTGTCTAACTGTGGTCTACCTATTATTATTTTCTTTAAATTTTATATTGAATGTAAAAACATATCAGACGAAATATGATACGACCTTTTCGAAGTTATAAACGAATTTCCAAAACCTATATATATACATATTTACATAAATATACCAACTGTAAATTTTCTTCGTCATATTGTTATATATAAAATGCAATTGGAGAAGCTTAGTTCCTTTATTAAGAATAGGTAAACGTTGTATTTTCACCTAACATATTTGATACTGGAAACCGTATCCGATTTCAATATCAATATTAACTACATATCACATTCAATTCCTGATATAACTGACCTATATCTTTATGGAAACACCATTGTAAAACAAGACATTGAATAACCATAAGGGATTAAACAAAGAGATCCTTAAGACACACATAAGAGTTTCTTAAGCAAATATTTCTTCAAGAAGTCGCACTCACATAAAACTACCCCTAAAAAAGCTATACCAATGCAAAATGTACAACATATCTAGACAAAATATCCTATATATATAGATGTGAAGAACTATTATTAAAAAATGTTGGTCTTATGTGGCTGCATGATAGTTTAGAAAGTAATTGAAAAATGTTTTTTGCAGTTATAAATAGAACAACTGTGAACTATACTAATGCTTTCATCAAACGAACCTTTAAAGTATAATGAAACATCCCTTACTATCTTATATGTTCATACAAAGAAATAATTTAGACGTTTTCAAGAAACGGGAAATAAATCTGGGAAATAAATCTTTTTTAAACGGTCAATACATTTTTGTGTACATATTACTATCTAATTCTTTCGATTCTATTTCCAATTAATATCATTCTCTAATTTGTTTATTGTTTCTTTACTATCATTTCTTTTTTCGATCTTTTAAAAATGGCTTTTAAATTCCCCGGGGGGTTTTTATTTTATTATTTTAGCCTAAATTGAAAAACAAAATACAAATCATATGTGAGTTATAAAAACTAAACAAAATTTTTTTAAACCCGTTATTTTTACAATACTTTTCAATTCACATACCAATATCCTGTTATCTTATTATTTATTCCATATTTTTTTTTTTTTTTTATAAAAATTCTTGTAACAATTTTTTTAGTGTACCTAGAACTTAAATTTTAAGAGTTTTCCTGTTTTTAAAATAAAATTACCAATTTTTTTTTTAAGTTATTCCTTTTTTGCGAGTAACTGAGTTTTATTTATTTACTTTAAAATGTAAATTATAATGTGGTATAGTAATGTGTGAATTTACATAAAGGATACAGGAAAAATCAAAAAAGAAAAACAAAAATGTTCAAAAGGATATAACAACACTTTTAATAATAATTTTAAATTATAACGAGTATTTTTTTTTTTTTTTGTGAACAGAAGTTTTCCATTTCTGTTAATTTCACTCATTTTTCATTTAATTAATTTGGTATTTTATGACCCACGGTCATTGACTACTACTAAAGTTCATTAATTTTTTTGTTATTGTTTTTGGGGTTTTTTTTTTTTTTAAACAAATCTCATTAACTTTCATTAACTTATCCATTATTATAATTATAAAAACATATTATAATAATATATTATTATTATTACATAACATTTATTTGTGTTTTCTTTTTGTTTTAACCTTTTCGACCGGCACTCGAAATAAAAATAAAAAACAAACTTTCACTTGAGTTGTAGATAGGGTTCACTGATATTTAATTTTGTGAGTTTTTTTTTTTGGGTTGGATTTTAGTTATGTTAAAAAATAGCCATGAAGTTGTACATTTCAGATCCAGCATTAATTTAAACTAAGTCAAATTAAAACCAGTTATAGTAAAGGCTGCCATCCAAATCCACCTATACTCGTTTATTAAAATTTTGTTTTTACCAGCTGCAATGTTTTTAGTAGAAACTATTTTTCCCTCAATTTTTATTTCATTCGAATTTTGTAATCCGTTTTTATTTTTACAATTTATTGCAATCCTGTTTGTCCTGACGACCAAGAAACTTAAACAGCAAGGCTTTAATAAAAATGTTACAAAAAAAATACTTATTATATATTTATAAGCTGTGGATGACAGATCCCGCTTCTCATTTTTCGGAGTTCTATTATTGCAAACGGCAAATAAACGCAAATGGCAAGATTTTAGTAGGTAAAATGATTTAAAAAGATCAATTAAATAGAATTTATAAATCAACCTAGACCTCTGATTAAGGTCAAATAGACCGGATCAGAGTTCTAGGTTAATCGTTTAATATACAAATATAACAACAACTTAAAACTTAGATATTTATCCGGCTTTTACATATAGATCTCGAATATTTCGTGAGCAGTTTTTTTTTCAATGTCTATTTATTTATTTATTTATTTATTAATTTGTGCATATACATAAGACGATAAGACTTTACAATTGTATACAAAGTATATGAATAGAATAGTTACTAACATAAGTTTTGTAGTAGAAATTATTGATAATTCAATCAACAAGGTTTGCCAACTTAAAAAAATTATCCAGACTACGTCTTAACCTAGATCGTTCTTTTGAATTTAATAAAAGCTAGACCTTGACCGGTATGAAAAGAACATAGCTATTTTTTCCGACATTTTTTGATTCAACATTTTTTTTTTAATACAAAGTGACCGACCCATGATTACTACTTTCGTTTGTACGGAAAGCTTAATAGTCAAATTTGTCGTTTACCAACTACTGTTTAAACGATTCATGTATTTTTTTCTTTATGACAAAAATTGAGATATGAAATGAAAATATACGGTAGGGTTTTTTTCCATTATGGAGGTGTTTCTAATAAGTTAAGGATGTCATGTATGCCTTTAACAATAAACTTAGTCGACGCTTTTGACAAAGGCCAATAGGTTTATCGGTTTTACCCTGCAGAGGTTTTTTGAGATTATGAAGTGCATTTCCAACAGCTTTCCGACAGCCTACAACATGTGTGGATGTTTCTTCCTATCCCAGACAGTGCCTACAGGTTAGGTCGTCACTTAGTGCTAGTCTAGGCATGTGCTTATTCATGTGGCTATAACCAGTAAGTATGCCCACCATATTCCTACAGCCTGCTTCTATTGAGTGTGAGCAGGAATTTCGTTATTTTGGTAGGGTCTACGTAGATTTATCATAGAAATAAAATATCCTGTACTTGCAAGTGTGTGCACGGTAAATCAATATAGGCAACAGGAATCTATCCTATAGAGTTGAAGCTGTAAAAAGCTTTAACAAGTTTTTATAAACATGTACATCACACAACCAATGTTACTGCTCTACCGTTTTTGCTTAGCTTTGAAAAAGTCTACATAAAAAATTTGTGACTATAATATTAAGGTAGCTAGCTATATACAAGTAAAATTAAAACACAATTATTTATTTTGTTTTTTTAAATTACACAAGTGGGTCTTTGGTTCACACGAAGGTTAATAAAATTATCCACCCATGAATAAAAATTAAAATCTTTCATTTTATCAATATTTAAAAGGAAATGTCTACTTCACTCGAATATGTAGTAAGTAAAATACAAATAAATGAACTTTACACTTTATTTAATTTTCGTATACAATAACAATTTTTTTTTTCTTTAATTAAACTAGTAACCATTTTATTTAACCATTTTTGTTAAATATTTTAATAACCTTTATATGAAATGACTGGAAATCAATATTTTTACAATGTCATTGCACAAAGCAAATTTAAATATTTACATTGAAAAATTGGTATTTATACAATCAAAATATTGTTCTTGTAATATTCAAAAGCAAAATATAAGGACACTTGTAATATTTTTTGATTTGAATAACCTGCTGGGATCATAATTTTGGATCATTTCCAAAAAATTAAAAATTTAAAATGGTCTTTGAAAATTTAAACCAAAAATGTTGTATTTTAAAACCAAAAAACATTACAACAAATTATATTACATGTAGGTATACTATAGGTATACCTAATTAGGTAGATATAAATAATTATTATTGGTCAAATCAATGTATTCGAATAATGTTACGAACTATAATAATTATTATTAAGCAACATGTTTAGAAAAGTAGAACAATTTGTACAAAATTATAATAATGACAAAAATGTTGTGGGTTTAATTGAAAAGGTAGTTATAAACTATTTAGGTACAGTTGTAGGTACAGTGCTGCAAAGTGCAATTTATGAATGTTCAACCGTTATGAAAACCCAAATTGAGCAGTGTTGTTGTGCAATTTTACAAAATATTTCTGCCAAGATACAAAATGTGTCTTCTCTCATGTAAACATTTTCATAATAATTATTAGTAATTTTAATAATGGTTTATAAAATTATGACGTCACAAGGATAGATTTATAAATAAAAATATTGATTTGATTATTGCTAATAATTATTTGGATTGTAGTCGTATTTAAAATTAATTAACTGCTCAATTAAATGCCAGTTTAAGTAATCTACTTAAGCCTCTTTATTTTTTTAAATTTGTTTAACTTTTTTATTTTTTTTTTTAATTTTTATTGTTTTATTAGTAGTGTAATGGTAGGATTTGACAAATTTTACACTACATTAGTAAAAAAAAAGTTAAAAATGTTGATAATAATTATTGAAATTGATTTTCTCTGATATGTGGTTGAAAAAATGATTTTCTGGCAATGTAAAAACATCTTGGAAGATTAATGACAACTGTTTGGGATGTGTTTTTCGGTTATATTTGTTTGTCATTAAATCTTTCTGGTGTTTGTGAGGTCATCTGTGTGACACAATTCGAAGATGTACAAGGCAATTTAACATTTGCTACTACTTCTCCTTCCGGATACCATATCGGAGGGCGTTGCGACAATAAAAAGTGAATATTATGAGGTTTTTATCATAATAAATGTTCAGTAGATACATCTATTTTGTGCCATGTGTGTGGACCCTGGAACCGTTTTTCCGATTAAATATCGTAGTTTATCTCTCCATATAGTTTGTAATCATCTTATTACTTATCTTTCGATCTATTACCAGCTTTTCGAATTTATATGACTTTGTGGAAATGTGCACCAAATATTTTGAAATAGAACAAATAATGTGGTACGTATACTCATATATAAAAGCTAGAAGCTTTTTTTTACAATTTCACCAATAATTTTATATTTTCAATTATTTTAATTTCGATCTGGTATATGGCTTAAAATGAATTTAGTCCCGGAATGTATAGTGGGATGAGTGGGAATAAAGGCGACCGGAACTATTTCTTTCAGATCTGTCTAACTACTAGGATAATATAGTATGCTGAAGACATTGATAGGATAGCTACGAAATCCGGAAAAATATATAGATCCGGAAAATCAAGATCCGGAAATACAAAAATTAAGAAGTTCTTAGTTGCATGAAGAAATTTATTTTGATGGCGTCTATCACTAATTTTTACTACATTTTATTTTTTGCGTAAACATGTAGAAAAGAATATGTTATTGGGCATTTGAATAGAAAGGGAATTTTCCTTGTAGTTGTATTAACTAATTTTAGTGATACCATAGAAAAAGTATAATATAGAAATTCAGAAACTAAGATTGCCTGATTTTTTCAATACAATTTTATCCTAGCTATATTTTCTTTCTTTCATTTTTTGCCTTATTTTTAATTATAGTTGGGCTAGTAAATAAAAGGAGAGTTTACCTGATTTAAAAGTTTCATCTTTGTGTATTCAGATTTTCAATTTCCGGATTTTGTATTTACTGTGTTTTGATTTTTCGAAGTTTCTACTTTCCAGATTTTTATTCCCGATTATGTTATCAACCTGACATTGACATCATCGCCAGATCACAATGGTCACAAGCAAATTTCACCCAGAATGAAAGCGAAATAAATTGGCTTAAAAGTTAATGAGGAAATAACAAAACCTCTTAAAATCATATTTGTCAAAACATCACATCGTCGGCACATATGATTTCAAGGTAGTGTAGAATTTTACCTACTTTCCATTGAAACCAAAATTGTTTAGGTCACGATTTGTACAAAACATCTTGGGTATCGGTTTGTCCAAAGCATTTTGTGTCAAAGCTTCTGTGCCGATGCACACAAGTTCAAATTTACAAAAAGTTCATTCTCCCGAGTCTGCTCTACAGATTAGAACCATTAACACTGCCCAAGACAAGTTAGCATGTACTTAATGTGCCTTCAAGAAGCAAATTAGGTCGTGGAAACGACGATTAATATGAGCTGTATATAATGAAATGGATATATTCACGAAAATTAAAGTCAGTTGTAGCTCGAAGACACAGAACGGATGAATGGAAATGCTTCAGTCAAGAGAATCTTTAAATCCAGACTCGAAGATACAATAAAAGGTCGATGCAAACCAAATCTTTGTTGGAAAGACAAAATAACCGGTAAACATTTCGTATCTTCAATTGAAGAGGAGCCACCCGTGACTGACACGCATGAATTATATTGAGTAAAGTAAGTGACTAAATGACCTAAATTCGGCGAAGACATTTAAAGCATTATTTTGGGCATCAATAGTAAAAAAAAAGTTAAAGTCTAAATAGTATTTTTATATGTAAGGTTGATCTAAATGTTACATTGCATCTGATAAAATAGTGCACCTAACAGATACTGTAACACTGTATGAAGATGATGCTGATTCTAACAGCTGTCATAATAATATATCCCATTTCTGTACAGTAATATAATTTTGTCAGTTTAGAACATAATTTAAGACTACTGATGGGAGCTGTTTTAATTTTTTAAGGGTAATTTTAAAATTTCTTTCTACTGTATTACTGTATTAAATAATAACTGGAAACAGCTAAATAACTTATATTAAATAAATCTAAAATGCAACCATTCCAATGTAATACAACCCCTTTTCCCATAAATATGTAGTAGAAATTCTTCTATTTAGAACTGAGAAATATAAAAATTCTTTCTCAACCGAACCTCTAAACTATGGAATATTCTGCCATTTTTTGTGTTCCCGCAAAGATATAACTAAATCACTTTCAAGAAACAAGTAAATATTTCTATCTCTTAAATATGTATGCTAATTTTATTTTTGTCTGAAGCCTCTTGTAACAACAATATTAATAATGAAAAGAGAATGAGAATTGAGAGAATAAATCAATTTTCTTTAATCTATTCGTGTAGGTAGAAATGTAATGAGAAAATAAAATTAATGTATTACGATGAGAGATCATAAATATTCACTTTGCATTATTGTTGGTGTTTTTAGTTGTATTGTGGATATTTTTTTAAACTGCACCCAAACTTTACTAGATTAGCAATGGCAATTTACTAGTTATTTTCTAATTTATTAGTATTATTTCTTTATTTTTCTTTAATTTTCTTGCTTTTAATGGCTTAAATTCTGCGAAGGCAATAAGGGTGCTTATCTTAAATACCAAAAGAAAACTTATTAATTTGAAAAACGAATAGGTTATATCAAAAGAAACAAAAGAAAAACCACTTAACGAATTTGTTTCATTCTTAACCGGTTGGCAATCTTATTATCCCAATATAATTTTTTATAGTTTTTTTTTTATTTTCATTTTTTTTAGTTTAGTTTTCATTCAAGAAATTGTTTTGTATTTTCGACAAAAAATTCTTACTATCATCATTGATGTGCGCTTTCAGTGTGAATAACAAAAGAAATCTAAAAATCCTTATTTTTGTCTATTTACAAAATAAAATATACTTATATTTTCTTTATATTTTATTTTTATCTGGTTGCTAGCAATACAAAGAAAGGAAATTATTTTGAGAACTACAAATTATATTATATTATATATATATATATATATATATATATATATATATATATATATATATATATATATATATATATTATATTAGTACAAAAAAATAGATTAAGTTATTTTTATCAATTATAAGTATTATAAAGAGGATATTCTATAAATTAATTGAATTTCAATTATTATTTGATACACCAATAATAGAGAATTAGTATACCTATTTGTATACAGAGAACAAAAATATAAAATTAAATTCTGAATAGAAAATCTGAAGATTTTTATTAAAGCTGGTGTAGTGGTAGGTAGGATAATATTGTGGTAGTTTAAAAAAACAAAATTAAGAATTAAAACATTAAATACCTAGTATATTTGTGATTTTTATTTATTTATTTATATATTTGTTTAACTAAGCATAAATGCCAAGAGGTGATAATATTTATAATAATAGTAGCCGGAGGTGATGTTTATTCAAATGTATTTAGATTATAACTGCTGTTTAAATTAATAAATTAGGTTAAATGAATATACATTCTACAAATTAAATTATTATACAATTTCAGAATATTTTCAGAAAGTCTGAATTTAATATAATTTCTGTGTTTACTACCCATTAGCAACATTCTGTGAATTGGATCATAATTACCGTAATTGATGCAATAAAAACTTAATGTAAATACTCGTAAATGAGAACTACGTATAGCTATAATTTAATTAAACTAGTTAAATACCCGTTACTACGTAACTTTTTGCTACTGTTATATATAGTGAAAAATCAAAATTAGAGCATTCTAGGTTGTACTGCATTATAAATTATCAAAATCAAAAATTCCCCTATCAACAATATTTTAGTAATATGTAATACTTTAGTTAAATTAGTAGATTAGCAGACAGACTATATAATTGGATTGATATAGATTGAAATATTTAATCAACTAATATTTCATTTAAAACTCTATTTCTAACAGTTCTATTCTCTTCGGTGACAATTTTCAAAAGATTTATATTCCCAGTAGTGCGCGAAATCCCGACATATAGTTGTCCATGTGAAAACTCTGGTGCATCAAGTAAAATACCAACCTTATTGAGAGTTTGACCTTGCGCTTTGTTGATGGTCATTGCAAAGGCAGCTCGTACGGGAAACTGGCGTCTTACTGTTTATTTTTTTTTATAAATTAGGAAAAACAAAAAATTAAAAACTACTGTTTTTTTTTGTTTTAAAATACAAAAGACTACAATATCAAATATCAATAAATAGATAAAGGATATATTCATATATTACATAGGTACATTTATTATTTATCTATACTGTTTATTTTTTTTTTTTGTAAATAAAAAACACTAAAATATTAGAAATAAAGTAAACTTAATATAGCTATTGTTTTTTATTTACAAATAAAAAACCGCTAAAATTAGGTACTAACGATTAGGTAACGTTTAGACATCAAGATTTAGTTTGTACTATTGAAAGTTTTTTATTTTTTTTTTTATTTTTATTTTATTTATTTACTATTTAGTTCAAACAGTTTACAAAATATAATACAATTTAATTATTAAAATTTTGAATTAACACAATGTATCAAATAAGATTTATGATTTAAAGCTTAAATTACTTTGAAATTTAATACAACATAGTTTTTATAAAAAACAAAAAACAAAATTAGATAAAATAAATTTCATCAGAAAAAAAAGAGAAGATGAAAAGTTATTAAAAGTATTAAAAGTTAATTATAACACTAAAAATTAGTTAATATTAGTAGCGGAAAAACAAGATTAATTAGGAGGACTAAGGAAGCAAGTGAAACAAGGTTTTCTTTAAACTGGTTTTGTTCAAAGAAAAGTCAACACTGTTTTTGTATTGATTAACTGCCATTAACATTCTATTAATTGGCTCAAATTTACCATAATTAGTTCTATGGAAAGGAAGATTAAAAAGATGTTCTATACGAAAACGCGTACTGGTGTTAATGTACGAGTTAATCTGATCTTTTATAATTTTGGAATAAATTTCATAATTGTATACTTGGGATATGAATAAGATATCTGAAACAACCCTTCTTGATTGCAATGTGTTCATCTGAAGAAGCTTCAGACGATTTATGTATGGAGGTAGGATTATTGGGTTAGACCAGGGAAAATTACGTAGAGCATATCGCAAAAAATTGTTTTGAATAGATTCAATTCTATTAATATGAGTGGAATAGTGAGGTGACCAGACAGGGCTTGCGTACTCAAGGTGGAGGCGAACAAGAGTAGTGAATAAAGATTTAGTAATGTATGGATCATCAAATTCCTTAGACCATCTTTTAATAAAACCTAACATAGAATTTGCCTTGTTAATTATGCTATTAAAGTGAAGTTTAAATGTGAGTTTATCGTCAAAAAGTACACTAAGGTCTTTAAAATGAGAAACTCGGTTGATTAGTTTAGAATTAAAAGTAGAATCAGTTATTATTGGAATCAATCTACGAGTAAATGAAATAACAGCGCATTTATCAATATTAAGGAGAAGATTATTATAGCCGCACCACTTAAAAAACGAATCAAGATCGGTCTGTAGTACAATACAATCATTATATGAAGGTATTTTTTTATAAATTTTCATATCATCAGCATATATGATCACGTTACTATTGTTAATGAGACTGTTGACATCATTAATTGAGATAATGAATAGTAAGGGACCTAGATGGCTGCCTTGTGGTACACCAGAGGTGGCAGAAAATGATTCAGAAAAAGCTGATCTAAACATTACACTATAAGATCTATTGGATAAAAATGATTTAATCTACATTATAAAAAATTCAGGAAATCCCAGTTTTTTAAGTTTTAATAAAATAACACTATGAGGCAGTACATCGAATGCCTTGCTCAAATCTGTGTAAACGACATCAGTCTGAAAGCCAGCCTCCATAGTGTTCAGGAAATGTGAGCAAGACTCAACTAAATTTGTAACCGTAGATTTTTTCTTTACAAAACCATGGTGAATAATTGATAAATGTTTAGAACAAATATCATAAATTGTATCAAAAACTATTAATTCGAAAAGTTTAGGTATGCATGAAAGTTTTGCTATTGGACGGTAATTTGTGACCATATTTTTAGCACCTTTTTTGTAAACAGGGCGAATAAATGAATTTTTCCAATATTGTGGAAATATTCCAGAAGTAAACGATCGATTGAATAAAAGGGATAATGGTAACGCAAAAGATTCAGAACAGTTTTTTAAGATTAAAGATGGTACTTTGTCAGGTCCAGGAGATACATCACTGTTGAGATTATTCAAATAACTCTTTATTTTCTGAGTAGAGAAATCTATTGAGATAACTTGGTTTTCAGGTTGGTTTATCATGTGATTAAAATTATTTTCAACAACTTCAAAGAGATTTTCTGAATAAGAACTACAGAAAAATAGCTTGAAGAGATGTGCAATAGATTTCGGAGAGTTAGCACTAACATCATTATAGGACATGGTGACGGGAAATTGATCAGATTTACGTTTGGAGTTAACAAATTTCCAAAAGGACTTGGGATTAATCCTTAGCTGAGAGCTAACATTTATTAAATAGTTGTTATAAATGAAATCTAATGTCAGTTTGTAGGAGTTGAACAAAATTACAAACTCATGATAGTTTTTATTGGTTTTCTCTTTTAAGTACTTATTCCAAGCTTTATTCTTTTTATTTCTTAATTTTTTTACTTCATGATTAAACCAAGGAGGACTAGAACTAAGGTCTCTATTACGAGCCAAGGGTACATACAATTCCAAACCTTTCGATAGAATTTCGTAGAATTTAGAAACCGCCTTATTGATGTCATCATCTTCAACTATAAAATCAAAGTCAATTGATAAAAAAAAATTATTTAGCGCAGAAAAATAAGCGTTGGCAAAATTATATTTATAAGATAGATCATAAGCAGGTAATACTGGGCTATTATAACAATATGAAAGAAATATAGGAGGATCAAAATTATCAACATTTACTAAGGGCATAATAGGAACACTAAAAGTATAATTAGCCCCATCTGTTACAAAAATAAGATCAAGTTGCCTATCCATACAATTAGTCACTGAAGAAATTTGTTGAAGACCATTTAAATTACAACCATCCAGTAAAGTATATTCACAGTCAGAATTAATCTGAAGTGGAATTAGATATGTGTCATCCTCGTGATGTACCCATGATACTTTCGGTAAATTAAAGTCACCGCAAACTAATAATTCATCAGAGGGATTCATTAAGGTTGAGATATGGTCAAGAGAAAGCTTAAAGTTAGAATATATGTCAACAACAGATTTTGGAGGTATATAACAACAAACAATATAAAGCGATTTATTAAGAAGTTCAACTTTTAAAGCAACTAATTCAAGTGAATCACAATGGGGAAGAAACAACTCAATAGCATTAAAGCTATTCTTGATTGCCACCAGAACGCCCCCTCCTTTAGCAACAAATCCTGAATTTAAGGTGATAGAAGTTTGTTGAAACCTATCATTTCTAAAAACAGTGTAGGATTGGTTAAATAGTTCTAAGGACTGAATTGAATTAGTCAACCAGGTTTCTGTTAAAGAGTAAACGTCAAAGTTAAGAGTAATGGAGTTACGAAACACATTCGAAGTTTTTGTACGTAGACCCTGAACATTTTGTTAGAAAATAGATTAGCACCTTATAGGAGTGTTATTAGAAGCAAAAACTGAGGTTGGTTGGTTTAGGGTTACGTTTAAAAGGTTAGGGACGTTGAGGTTTCTCATGTTTGCCTTTAGGGCCTTGAAAATATTTTATCCTTTTTGTTGAGACGTGCTTACGATATGTTGCTAGATCCTTCTGAACAACTTCGCTAGATACACCTAGAGATTCATGATATGTAATGAAAAGCTCTCGAAGAGCTTCATAGTTAGTTGGTAATCCTTCTTGCTGAATTAAAATTTGAATGTTGACTTTGGTTTTGCCATCTAGGCATGCAGTATCTGGATGGTCGTGTAAATACGCTAGGAACAGCCTCACATTGTCATAAATTCTATGATCTCTAAATCTAGAAAGAATATTTTAGTTCTCCCGTGGCCTATTTAAAATTACATTGCAAAAATTAAGTGGTTTGACAACTGATTACATAACAAAAATAATAGTTCTTTGCTTCTTTAACTAATGAGGTTTTTTTGTAAAAGGCGTAGTAAAAATATCTTGACTTCCCCACCCCAGTGCATATCTTCTTATTAATGAATATTCTTTCCTATTACGATGTTTTAAGAAGAAAAACAACAAAAGAAAATAACAAAAAATGTGTACCGATTTCATTTAAATCAATTTGAGTAAAGTTTGATTTTTTTCTCCTATATTAAAGGCACACCACCTTGATGAGGTGTAAGAAAGAAAGAAAAAAATTTCTTCCAATTTGTTTGCAAATACGGTTCTTCATTTATTGTAAAAACAAGCATGTATGCATGAAACAGAAACAATATTTCTCTTTAAAACAAAAAATTATAACGGCACATGCTGACACCGTCGAAGAACTATATATGAGATTATTAATGTTAATATAATTCCGAATCTGCTGGGAGATAATCTTTCATATAATAATTTCAATAAGATAAATAACATCAGCCACTTCTTGTCTTAATTTCAAAATTTTCAGTTAATTGAAGTTCAGCCTCTGTGTTCATATAGAGTGGTAATATTAATGGATTTCATCATTGGAAACTTCCAAAATCAAATCTTATTTCTATATTTTCTGAAGTGCTTCAATTTTATTGATATGAACTTCATTGAAATATTACTGACATACTTCAAATTTGTCTAACGAGACCTGAATACAATGATTTATAAACATATGGAAAACTTTTTATAAAACCTAGCATTTAGCAATAAGCTTAATTGTTTAGTTATTGTCAAAAATATGGCTTAAAGTTATGCTTAATTGTCTTCAAAGAAAACCCATAAGTCTTTGAGTTTGTTTTGGAAAGACATATCATTTAAAGAATAATTAAAACAAACAGGATTAAGTCGTGTGTAATAAATAATAATAAAAATAATAATAAAAAGACTTTATTTCATCATCAAAACCAAAAACTAATTTGCATTATAATATTCAAGACTTAACTTAAAAATTTATAAAAACAAAAAAATATTAAATATAGAGTAAAAATTTAAACCTAGCATAGTTGATTAAATGAAAAAGTTAGGTTCAACCTGTTATCCGCTTAAAACCACATTTATTCATATTTAAAAGAAGATTGTTATCAGTTCATCACTCAAAAAAGTTATGTCAATCTTCTTGCAGGACTAAAGTATCTTCGAAAAAAGTATTTTTTTTAACGATTTTCAAGCCCGTAAGCTTGCAGTTTACTATTGAGAATAACTAATAAAGAGACATCATTCCAAAAACACTGTCTTGTAGAACACCCGTATAAAATGGTTTCGAATAAAACGCTATAAGATCTATCAGTTAAATATGGTTTTACCCGTTTCAGAAAAAAGTTGGAAAACCAAGATTTAATCCTTAATTTTAAAAGTATTACTGTATACGGTAAAAAATCATTAAAACTTTACAGCATTACCATCTGTTGGAAAACCCGCTTCTATATTTTTTGTAAAAATTGAGACAAAGATTAGTAACTTTTGATTTTTGATCCATATATTATCCATGGTGGTTGGGACGAAAAATTATTTACAGTGATAATAAATGGAATCATACAATAATATATAGCTCAAAAAGTTTAGCAAAGCGGAGAGTACCACGATCGGTCAATAATTTTAGTTTTCTAACAGTTACAAACCGCATTTTGTAATATTATTATGACAAATAAATTCAGTTGAAGAGCAACCATCATTCAATTTGTTTTCTTTTTCGTTTCGAAACAGCAGGTAAACTGATAAATTAAAAATATAAATAAACTTAGAGCTCTTTAATCTAATCCAGTTTTGATTGTAGAAGCATAAATATTTTTTCATTAAAAATATTACTTGCAGCAATTATTTGCGTCCATATTTTTTTTAATTTTCATATTGACTTTTTTCAAATATTATTTATGGAAAAGAAGACTTATGATCTATTTCAAATGGTATTTCTCTGTTACCTATAATGTAAAAATTTATTTTTTTTGTGATTTGAAGTAGTATTATGTTGCGTATGAAATGAAGACTGAAGCCTGGAAAGCTATAAATATTATGATCTATTCATTGATTTGGTTTTGGGTAGGATTAACAAAGAATATTAATAGGTCTATAATCATAATTAGTAGTGTTATCAAGTTTGGGACATAACCGTGTAAAGAATTTAAATGTGCATAGCATAAAGGAATATAAAATGTATTCGCATCGTGTAACTAACACGCAGCACAAACTGCAATACGTAGTACAAAAAATGCGCTAATATAATAGTTTCTAAATGGTTTTCGTATTACATCGATGCTAATTTTGTGCATAGTAAAAATTGTTAAAATACGAAAATAATTTTACGAAAGTAGCAATAAGCTAAAATTATGTACCTGTTCCAACTGCATTGGACTTAACTTGTAAAATAGCAAGATTGATTTCATTAAATGTTACATTTCGAAATGTGAAAGTATTTGAAAGTGAACTTTGTTTAACCCTATCAGTTGATCTTTTGAAATAACGAAAAAAAAAAAAAATGTTCGCGATTGTTTTGTGTTAAAAGAGTTTTAGGAACAAGAAAATACAAGTCCCATGCCTAGGGCGTCACCGAGAGAATGTGTACAATTGTACACAAATATAGTAAAAAATTGTAAACATTGTAATAATTACTTCATAAATATTGTACGAAATTTTAACTAAAAAATCAACTTTTTGATGTTTTTACCTAATTGGAAATGAAGTAAGTTTTGTTTGTTTTTTTTTTAATTTTATTAGTTCAATAAAAAACTATTATAACATCATATTTAAAACAAAATTTACAAATTTAAAGGAATATTGAAAGTTTTAATTTTAAACATTCGTATATAAAACTTTAATTTTTAACTATTTAAAATTTCAAAAGTAAATAAAATTTAAATACTTTGTATCTCATTGTTCTTTATAATATCAATTAATTTTCTTTTAAATCTTGAAATATCCATATCATTTTTAACTGCATTAGGTAACAAATTAAAAGATTGTGTACCCTTATAGAGTAGACTATTTTGTGTTCTGGTTCTCCTGTATAATGAGAGTTTGAAATCACCCCTATTTCTTAGAAAGTAATAACCATCTACATATCTAATATTCTTTTGTATATATTGCGGCATCCTATCATATTTCAACTTATATACGAACAATGCTTTGTTTATTCTTTTCTTACCCTTAATTTTTTGCTTTCGTTCATTTGTTTTCCTTTAAATTAATTTAAATATTAAATCTCGTTCTAAAGCATATAGTAGTTTATATAATTGTGTAATTGTTTTATTTTCTTTTTGTAAATTTTCCTTCAATTCACTTATTTGTAAGTTTTATCTATAAATTAAATTCACATTTCTATATTCAACTTTTAATTTTAATATTAATTATTTCTTAAATTTAGTTATTTTTTTATACATAAATATTTAACCAGATTAATTTTAGTATTCTATTTTTCTTTACGAATTTAGTTTTTCAAATTAATATTTACATCTAAATTTGTTACTCCACATAATATTGAATAATTTAAATTGTTTATTTCTTGTGATGGGCCATTCGAAACTTGCTTTTGCAATAGAATGTTTCCTAACTATTATATTTTATTTATATTTTGAATTCTGTAGATGCTTTTAATTTAGTACTATTATTATATTTGTTTATTTTCTATTTTTAAGTTTTGAATTTTAGTTTTAATTAATTTACTATAATTGTAATGAATTCTAATATTTAATAAATGAAAAAAAAAAAAAAAAAATTATTGCATTAAATTTTAGTCTTTGATTTACGCTCATCCATTCCAATTTATTTAGCATATCCTTACTTCGTGTTCTTCTGTCACACTTTAATATAATTCTCATAGCTCTATTTTGAAGTACTTGCAATCTATTTAAGCTTTCAGTATTACATATAAATAAAATCGAGGAACAGTACTCAAAATGTGGTAAGATAATTGCATTATAAATTAATATTGCACACTTTAGTGATATTTTATTTCTGATTCTTGCCAAAAAACCAAGTTTTTTCGAAATTTTTTTACAAATATTATCAGAATACATATTAAATTTAAGCTCTTTATCTACAATGACTCCTAGATATTTAATACTGCTAACACACTCTAATCGTTCATTATTAATATTTATATTTAAATTTTCTATTCGAGAATTTATCACCATACATTTTGTTTTACTTACATTAAGTTTTAATTTGTTTTTTTACAACCACTCATATAATGTTTCTAGGTCCCTGTTCAATTTATTTTCTAAGTCTACCAAATTATCCCCTACTAAGTAAATTAATGTGTCATCCGCAAACAAAGACACTGAAGAGAAGGCAACACTATCCTTTATGTCATTTATGTATAATAAAAACAACATTACTCCCAAAACGGATCCTTGTGGAACTCCTAGTTCTACTCGTTTTTTGGCTGATACATCCTCTCTTATTTTTGTTTTTTGGAATCTTTCATTTAAGAAACTTTCGAACCACTTCTTTTCAGTGCCTCTTATTCCGTATTTATACATTTTTTCTATTAAAATTTTTCGATCCAGTGTCTCGAAAGCCCTTTTTAAATCTAAAAAAACCACGATGATAACTTTCCCAGAATCAGTTTCTTTCTTCCATTCATTTATTATCCAATTTAAAGATGTTTCAGTTGAAAATCCTTTTCTGAAACCAGATTGTTCTTCACAGATAATATTTTTTGTAGTTAGAAATTCTTCCATCTGAAAGCACACAACTTTTTCGAGAATTTTTTCATACATTGGTAACATATTATTTACAGGTCTTAAATCAGATGCCATCTTTGCATTTTTAATTTTTTCTACGGGCACTACTATGGACTCCTTCCATGATCTCGGAAACATTCCTTGCGTCAATGAGGTATTAATAATTTTCGTTAAGATAGGATACATTAATTCCTTAGATTCTAGCATGATATTTATATTCACTCCATTAAAATCATTTTTACTATTCATACTTTTCATAATTTTATCTAATTCAGATTCATTTATTTCCTTAAACTTAAATATTTCATTTATTTCTTGTATACTATCATTATAATTTATATGTGGAATGTTCCTATTTAGCTTATTAACGCTATCAACAAAATATTCATTTATTTTATCCACTAAATCTTTGTTATTATTAATAATTTCATTATTTATTTCTATTTCATTTATGCAATTTTATTTCTTTCCTAACACATATTTCTTTATTTGCTTCAACATAGCTTTCTGATCTCCTGCTTTAGCACTAATTTTCTTTTCTATAAAGTTATTTCTAATTTCTACACATTTCCTTTTATAGATATTTCTTGCTAGCCTATATTCTTCCCAACTCTCGCTTGTTCTAAGTAATGAGTATCTGTTGTACAACCTAATCTTAACTCTTTTCATTTCTTCTAACTCCCTACAATACCACTCTGCTGTATTACTTCTTGCTATATATGATTGTGAAATAAAGTGATTTTCCCCACATTTTATGCAAACTATTTCCGAAGTTTTACATTTATCCAGGTTGTGCCCGAAAGCTAAACACTTGTGGCACATTCTAGTATCATAATTTTCATAAACTTTACATTTATCCCATCCGACCATAATCTTACCCAACTCCAACACTCTTTTGAAATCATCAAATCCCAATTCAATTATAGCATTATATGCCTGATATCTCTTAGTTCTGTATGATCTAATAAATTTTACCTCCTCTTTAATTATAACATTGTTCTGTTGCTTAATTTTCTTTATTATTTCATCACCCTTGTAATCTTCAGTAATACACACAATTAATATTTTCGGATTTTTGTCCCTTGGTACAATAATCTCATATTCATCCTTTAATTTCATTGCAGCTTCTGTTTTAAAACTCTCTACTGCTTCCGAGTCATCGCAAAAGATAGCAACAGCACCATTTCTTTTTTCTGATACTCCACTTACTTTAAAATTCATTGGATCAATTTGGCGTTTAATTGCTGACTTTGTTAAATCTGCCTTTTGATTTATTTTTGGTACAACAACAACCACTGGATCCTTTTTCACCATCTCTGCGAAGGATATTTTATTTTCCTTTACACCGCTTTTTTGAAAATCCATTTGTTCATTTTGTAAGATCTTTAGATCTTCTGAAATCTTATCACTTTGTGTTTTGAATACTTCAGTTAAACTACTCATTTTTTTAATTTCAGCTTCTTGATGTAACTTTTATTTCTTTTATTTCTTTTTCATTTTTCAGCATAGACTCATCGAGATCTCTTTTATATTCTTTTAAGTAATCACTGTTTCTGATGACCGCTTCACGAACGTCATTTAATACCAAATCTACGTTTTGGATATATGTAATGCATTCATCGCATATAAATTTTATTCTCCTATTTGTTTCTAACGACTTGCCTAGTGATTGATCCAACCCTGAACATTTAAATGTAGTGTGGTATATTGTACCACATACTCCTGAACACCTAATTCCAGATTCACCACGAATCTGGCTTCTGCAATGGCTACACTCTGTCATTTATCCACTCGTCATCTATTTTTGATTTTAGTTTTTAATTTTCACCGTTGATAGGCGCTAGTGTAGTTTTATGCAAATACACCAATTTACCTCATTGGCAATACCAGTTGTTGCAATTAAACTGGCAATACCAGTTGCTGAATATTACTTATTTTGATTAATGAGTTGTCACTTGTCAATTTTAATTTTTAGTTTTTTTAAAAAAAGAACAAATGTAAACAAAGTGTTTGTGTAATTATTTATTTTATTATTTTAATTTTTAAAATTGGAAAAAAATACTTTAATTGTTAAATTTGGAAATTTGTTAAATTTAAAATTAGTAGACTATTGCTCAACTTTTATCAATATAAATTATACTATGTTTATGTTCAAAAAAAAATTTTTTTTTATTGTTTATTATTGCTTGTTTGTATATAATGAGATGAAAATAAATTTCAATGTAAATTAAACTGTGTATTTTCGAAATCAATTAAATCACACTATGTTTTACTGTTTTTCAACAATAAATAATTAAATATAATTATATCAATATAGATTCTCTTTTGTAGGATCAACCAATAATTCCATTTAATATTCCATTCACCATTAATTTAAATTCAATGCTTTCAATAAATAAAAAACTCATACTATAGATTTCCTTAATATTAAAAATTCACCATCAATAAATCAACCGCTCTTCTTAGATTCGAAACCGAAAACTCTTTTCGTAAGTGTGGAAAAGCTTCTAAATTTGATATCGTATGTAACATAAGAGCTAAATAATTATGTATATTACAATCAAATATTGACATAAAAAAAAACATATTGATAAAGTTAATTATAAAAGGAAATAAAGGTAAAAAAAAACATATTAATGTTTTGACTGAAAAGCTATGAAGGAATTTTTATCCTTTTGTGAAGCATAGATGCACATTCTACTTGCAGTAGCGAGTTTTAGACTTCGATTTGCAATTTTAATTTTTCATCGATCATTGTTCTACGTCATCATACCTAATTTCCTTCATCGACCGATGGTCATACATAAGCCTTCTTTTAACCTCCTCAGGGCAATCATCTGAAAGAGGTATTCCTCGTCTTTTTGTCTCTGTTGTAATTAATAAAATTTAATCTAAGTTCAACCTAAATTATAATAATCCTTTTATTTGCTTAAGAAAGTACCTTCGGGTTTCGATGTTAGCATTTTTTCGCGGTATTTAAACCAAGCAGCTGTAATCGCAAAATCTAAAAAGTGATTGGTCAAATTTATCAACTCCACCTATTGACTAATAATTGTATTCATTTACAACTTTTTGTTTATCTATTTCATCATATGTTTTTGCTATCTTGCTAAAACGTTTAACCTTTTCTTCTGAACTTTTGTCGACGGAATTGGATGCAGATAAACAGATTTATCATATTATATCCATTTAACGTCAATTATTTTTTATTAATAGAAATAACTTCATCTAAGAAGCCTCTATCTTTCATATTCATATCTGGCAAAATGGTGGTTTAGCAAAATTATTAACACGGATTGTTCCAAATGAATTAATTTTAGCTTGGGTTGAAATTTCAAAGAAATTATCGAAGCTAAATTATTTATACTAAATACTGCATCTTTAATAATTAAAAAATCACTTACTGCGTGTTATTCATATTAATTTTTAACTATTTAAGTTAACTTTTTTATAACTACCTTTCAACAAATACTTTGTTTACAAATAGAGCCACAATTAAATTGATTGCTACAACGGACCTAAATGCAAAATTCTGCTAATATACCTTTGAAGTGAAAAACAAAGGTATAATGGATAAAATTAAACTAAAAAATTCAAATGTTACTGTTTTACGTCAGTTAAAAAAATAGCAGTGAAAATCATGTGTACACAAATTTACTGAAATGGTATCAGATATTATGTGTAAAGGTAAATCTGTAGGATCTGTTTGTCTTATCAAGAATTTATGGTATAACTTATTTACATAAATGTCATTCCCAAAGTCAACACAAACTTTTACGGTAGCTCCGAACCGGGAAGAATAGGACCAAAATGTTTTTTCGATAAATATAACTTATCTTCTACTCCTTAGTACGAAGATTCAGTCTATTTCTAAGATGCTTAAAAATTATTCAATAATTGGAATTATTGATAAACTTTTCAAAATACATAATAACAATATTTACTGTTAAGTGTATTTATTTCATTAACCATTTTCTATCTTCTCTATCTATTTCTAACATTATTCCATATATCTTGGAAATTATCATAAAATAGTAATCACAGTAAATATCAAATTATCTAACAAGTTTTAACCAAAAATAGTAAATTAGACTTGCAAAAATATTTTTCTTAAATTAGCTACTTACAATATCAGCTATAATGTAGTTATTTGATAATTTATGAAAATCATTCTAAAAAGTTAAAATTAAATTATTATAGAAAAAAAAATGTAAGCCAACTTCTGTAAATACGATAAAAAAGAAAAATAAATAAATAAAAAAAAAAAACTACACCTAATAAAGAAACCAAATCAACGCCGAACCTCATTAATTTCTCTTTTTAAAAATAAACTCTTAAAATCAGAAAATAAAAAACTAAAATGGAAAAATCGAAAAATAAAATCGAAAAATAAATCTAAGAAAAGAAAGGAAAAAAAAACAGTAAATCGTTTTTTCTTTTTTATTTTATTATTCTTCTTTTTTCAAATTAAACAGTCTCTAATGCACCCCCATATAAATAACTTTTTATACCTATCTTCCTGTCAATTAAGGTAACATCAATGACAAAATCCTATTTTATTTTTATTTTATTTTTTTTTTTTTTTTTTACTTCGATTTACTTTTCAAATAACCACACATACAAAATAAATATTAGGTATGGTATTTTTTGAGGGTGAAATCTTCTTCAAAGTTACGACAAATAACAAAATTAAGTGCCAATAGAAAAGTAATATAACAGCATTTTATAGTTAGAAAGAGAGGTAAATGAAAAAAAAAATAGATGTTTGTAGACTGGTGGTTGTTAGGATTTACAAACTTTCATCGAATCGAATGAAAATAAGAAAAAATATTATATAATTTTATGTATGTAGATATATAAAAAACAAATAAAATACAAAGTATATAATAAAATGTATTTACATATTATAGTTAAGACACAAACCATCAGGATCGGAATATTTTGTATCAGTGTTCAATCACAGTTTATTTAGTTGGAATTAGATTAACATGAATTAGCGTATTTAATTGAGAATTTTTTTAACTGGGTCACATTGTATAATGACGGAGTGGGGTCCTAATCTATAATTTAAAATAATTTATTGTGTTTGACTAATCAGTAAACTTAAAATTAATGTTATATTTGGAAAAATATAGATATTTTCGATAGGCCTATATTACCGCAGTCATAAGTGGGCTTGTTATGATTTGAATTGAAAATATAACAAAACTGTTATTTAATTTGTTTGACTGTGTTGTCATTTGAAAAATATAATAAAACTGTTATTTCATTTTTATTTTCACTACAAATATTAATAAAAATTACATATCCCTTAAATTTTTCAAATATTTTTTTTATCCAAATACGGTATATTGAAATATTAATTTTCTTTATTATTTTTCGATTGAAATTGTTTCTGGTACTTAAGCAATAAGCAAAAGACTACGACCCCACAAGAACTGATATTAGTTGTGATTTTAATAATGAACATACAAATGTACATATTTTAAGGTTCTCCATCTAATTTTATATTCATCTGGAAGTAAAACGTTTCATCTACCCAATTTCCTATCATAAGTACATACATTTATTATTAATTTAAAAGTGAACCAAGCTAATAGTTCGGATAAATTTAAATTTTCTATTGTAATAAGACGACTAACTAATTTCGTTTAATTTGTTGTGAGGAATATAATATAGATTGGCTTTTTTTGCTGTGGAGCGTCTTTCAAAATCAAAGGATTAATATTTTGATCGTAAAAATAATAATAGATATTCACAAATCTATCTATTCACGACTATCAGTTGCTACGTTCATGTAAGTGCTAAATTAGCAACGCTAAGTCAAATTAAGATTGATTTTTGGCAATGACATGAAGACGAAATTTTTTTTAGCACGCCTACTAATTAAAATATCAACATAAATTTATCTCTGTTACGTACCTAGCTGAACTAATGTAGTCCGAGATAAATGCCAACATTGCTACAGATGTCAAAATAAAAACGAAAACATGACGTGGCTTTTACTTATTTTAGTAATTCTAATTATTACAAAGGAACTAAACATAATGAGTAGAGACAATAATTTGTTAAATAAATATTCGAAATATTGTAGATATTGTAGTGTAAAATTGCTGTACCATATTTAATTAAGCACGAAAAGGTGATTCTACTTATGTTACTGACAAGAACGTAAAAAAAATAATATTTAAAATAGATATATAGTAAAAATCATTTTGGTTTACTATTTTATTATTCAATGTAACATTTAAGACCATTTAATATGTTGGAAGAGCTAAATAAAAATACGTGCTATGATGTGTTTGAAGTATAAAGCAGAAAAAGGGGAGAAATTTATTAACATGTTTGTGGTTACAACAGTCTGATATTTATAAACAATGTTAGGACATTATTAGTAATACTATGTAGTGGCAGTTTGTTCATAATATTTTAACAGAATTATTGAAAATACGTTATCGTCCGCTGAGTTCTGCAAAGCTCCGTAAGCCATTTACACTTTTTGTATAGCGGGAATATTATGGTTAAATTATTGATGTCAAAAGCATATTATGATTATTCGGGCTTTAATAGAAATGTACATTTTCAATAGTAATAAGTTTAATTATAGGTATAATGTGTTTGTGTTTTAAATTACAATATTGTTATATTTAGGACATGCAAATGAAATATACTGATTTTTAATGTTATAATTTTTTAATACCATAAATTTGAATATTTATTTATTCCTAAAGTTTAGTGTTAAAATGAGCCATATTATAAATAAATTTGACACACGCTTGGATCAAAATCAGTTTGTTAGAAAAAGTGAATATTATGGATCATTTGAGTATCAGCTTTAAAAATCAAAAATTTCGCTAGCTTGTAATTATAAAAAAAAACAAAATGTAAGCATTAACTTATTGCAAAAATTCTTGTTATAATAAAAATAACTTGTTACGAAGAATTGTATCGTACTTAAAATTATGTCTACTCCTGTTACGAAAAATTACAAAAAATTATCTTAAAATTGCGTTTACTCCACACCGAGTTGACAGCATATGGAGTCTTTTAAAATTTAGCCAACGTTATGTTATCTGAATTTTATCAGTAAATATGTTTTGATATTTATAACAACAAGCTAAGGGTATGAACTTGGGATAAAAATTGTTTTTTGTCATTTATAGTATTGCTGCTCCACTGGCGTTGTGAATTGTCGATTGAAAAATTTTCAGACTTTAATAAAATACCATAATTGAACTTTATAACTTTACCAGTATGAAATTACATTATAATTCTATCACTTAACTAGAGTAATATCTTCTTTTAACAGTAAAAACACAACTGAAACAATAATTTCAATGCATTTTCTTTATTTTACTTAAAATATTATTTTTATTAATTCAATGAACATTCTACTATCAAAACCTTGTTTTTTAATGTCCAATTTACCTCTCCTCAATCGTAGCTACATTCGGACATTTGTTTTTACATTTAATTAAGGCGTAACTACATTTTAAACATATTGACAGTTTAACACATTTAGACATCATCTATACTGGCAACCTCTATTTTGTAGAAAAAAACTATAATTCCATTACAGTGTCAGCCATATTCAAAATTAATAGATTAAGCACATTTATTTAAAGAATTAGTCAAAATCCCGTTAAAATACAAAATTCAAAAAATTTAAAGAATGTCTAATTTATTGTAAGCTAGTATTAGTTTGCCAAGAAAAATTGTATCCAAAAATAAATACAGAAAACATTTTATTATAAGCTGTTTCGTTAATCCCCATGCCCAGTATTGTAGGCAACTAAGCAGATTTACATAATATAAAAAAATGTTCATCAAATTTTAGTTAACATCTTAAACTGTTCTCCAAAAAAAATTTAATTTCATATTTTGTTTAAATTATATCAGATTAGAATATATAATTACGGCAGGGGATATCCCCTATAGTATCACAACCGCAAATGGGCTTATTATAATTATCCGTGTTTGTCAGTGCTAATTAGTCAGCTTTTTAATGATACCGAATTTTGCGATCAAATCAGAATATTCTTCAATTATATGGATAGCTCCCATTGTTCGGGGAATGCTGGTTCCCATGTGGTAAAATCTGCTGTATATCATCAACAACAGTCCTAACACATTTATCTATTTTACTATTATACTTAAATCAAACTGGTTCTAGCATATCTACCTATTAATTTAGATAATTAAATTAGTAAGACATTTATTACTATGGGAAGGAGTCTGTTCGCTGCCTACATCACCGGAGCCGCAAATAGGTTTATTGTGATTACCCATATTTTTTAGTTCTAATTTTTTAGTCCTCTGACTCTTTATGTATACCCGATTTTGTGATTACACTCAGGATATTCTTCAATGGTATATGCTAATTCCAAATTATAAAACTTAAAAAAAAAAAAACCTGATTCTATAGGTCAACTGTCTTAAAACAATATAGATAGAATGATTTGGGTTTACCCATTTCAAAATTTAGAATAATATGTCGTTTCGGCCCTGAAAACTATTGAATTATTTATTAACATACAAAACAGTAGATAGAATAGAAATCACTATTAAAAATAAAATATAAACGTTTTATTATATTGTGTTCTATAAACACACTACCATATATACATACATATTATTATTTATATAGATTTGTTTAGATATATTAAATTTATTTTATTTATTTTTTATTTACTTATTTTTTTTTTTTTTTCGGAAAGGAAAGATTGAATGAATATATTATTTTGACGCTAATATGATCAGCTAGCAAGTAAAATAAAAGTTGAAAACACAGAGAGAGAGTATAAATAAGTAAAATGCCAGAAAATTCTAAGGATAACAAAAATATATATATATAAAGTATACATGTATAGGTATATAATATAAGATGAAAAATAATATATAAATTATTTATAGCGCTTCAAGAATATTAAAGAAAAACAAAACTTAAAAGAAAATTTTATTTATGTATGAGTAGTAAAACATGTCAGTGGCGGAATTGTAAGAAGAACCGTTTTAAGAAATTTTAACAGTATTTGACAAGTTTTCTGACTTTTACTAAATAAATTTGTATAAACTGAGTTAAATATTAATGTTTTCATTTATTTAATAATTCAAATTTATTATTAGTGATTTTTATTTATTCATATTTTGCTCTGCCAAAAAAAATATAGCTATCTAATGTTTTAGTTTTAAACGAAAAATAATGTTTGGGATAGTGTTGAAGTCTTAGATAATAATTTATTAATCAAAAATTCTGTAACATAACAACCATCCTAAACTTTTGTGGTTTTTTCAGCTTCACACATTTGATTTTGCAAAAGAAGATGAGTGATGGAAAATGTTTGGAAGCCCTTCTCGATACTCGCGAATTGAATTTTGTCGAAAAAGAGCACATACATTTCCAAATTGAAAATGATCTACAAGAATACACATGGAAAAAAACCAAAATCCTAATAACCGAAGCGCATTCAATGAACAAATCGAAAATCAAATAGATGTTCCAACATCTTCTTCTACACCAACACAACTGATTTTTATGCAAAAATAAAGATTTTCCAATTATTGCAAATATAGTTGAGCATCATCAGCAAATTTAGTTGCAAATCAGACAAAGTATTTTTACCGTTACAATAATATTTCGAACAGTATTTCAAAGTAAAACATTTCGAACATTGTGCTACATATACGAATTATGACTTATGCTTGAAACAAAGGTGGGGTTCTTCTAAAAACTAATACTGTAGAAATTTAACAAAATTATGGTGCTCATTTGTATTTTGGTTGTATTCCCCTTCCCAAATTAAGATAGTATTGGCAATTGTCAATTTAGGCAAGATATGATAGCTTCAAAAATTTCCAGAATCGTCTTTCGATACACTATGATGACATCAATAATACAGCATCGGGAGACAATAAATTTTTGAAAGTGCAACCAATATAGATAATGTAAATATAATCGCTGTCTTACGTTGTGATCAACACACATTATTTCATTAATGAACAGATGATATAATTCACAGGGCGATATTCAACAAGCTTGAGACAATATGTAAACAACAAGTAGCCGCATCCAGCCAAAATAAATTGTGGAAAGTGCAGCCAATAATGGATGATGCAAGTAATCGCTGTCTTGCATTACGTCATGATCAACACACATTATTCCATCGATGAACAGATGATATCATTCACAAGGTGATATCCAACAAGCTTGATGTAAAAAAACAAGTAGCCACATCCAGCCAAAATAAATTGTGGAAAGTGAAGCCAATATAGATGATGTAAATATAATCACTGTCTTACGTCGTGATTAACACACATTATTTCATCGATGAACAGATATCACAGTGCGATATCCATTAACCTTGAGATAATATGTGAATGCAGCCAATAATAGATGATGCAAGTAATTGCTGTTTTACCTTACGTCATGATCAACATACATTATCGATATCCGGCAAGGCGATATCCAGTAAGCTTAAGGCAGTATGTAAAAAACAAGTAGCCGCATCCAGTAGCACAAGAAAGTGTTGTTGTGACTTCATCAAAAATTGTATGGTGCTCGATTTCGAAAAATATACTCTGCCAGAAAAAGTTTTGTTTGGGTTTGGGAGCGGTTAGAATATTAAATAAGTTTAACTAAAACAGTTCCCACAAAGAGATGTTTTTATTTTGGTAGATATTTAACCGGCTTACCGCATATGGAAAAACTTAACGAGTTTGGGCTTTATGGAACTGGAACAATACAAGGAAATAAAATAAAGCATGTGCAATGTCAAAAGGAGAGACATTAAGGGAGGGGAAGCTTTTCAGCTTATAAGCAGCTACCATAAAATTTGCTCGGTGAAATGGCGTTATAATAGCATTTACCGCTTTTGAAACAAATCCTGAACAACAAGTAAAAATATGGACAAGGTTGAAAAAAAAAAAATAAAATTACATTAACTTACTGTCCAGATGTGGTCACAAAATATAATATGTATATGGGTGGAGTAGATTATAATATGTAACCAGATGCTTGAATACCATCGATCTTGGATAAAATCAAGAGGGAAATGAATAGTAAAAGTTTGTTCGCATTTGCTAGATCTTGCTGTAGTCAACGGTTGGATGTAATACCGAAGTGACTGCAATAGTCAAAATGTGCAAAAAGGTAATGTAAAGTCCTTTTAAACTTCGGCCTGCAAATAGGAGAAACCTTTCTTGCACTTCAACGTTCCAGAGGAAGTGATTTAGTTAAAAACAAAATTCTAAAACAACTTCAAATTATGCACTACATCCCTTTAATAGCAAACAATGATATGGCTTGCATCACTAGCCAGTTGCTGATAAATTACAAATGTCCAGAATGTGCAGAACACCCAAATGTGAAAAAACGTACAAGAAATTGCTGTGAACAATGCAATGCAAGTTTCAACCCATACTTGTTTTGTGTGGGTCCTTTTCATTGTAAACGGGTCACACAGATTTTTTAGCCTATAGACAAACTAAAATATCGAAAACTTCATTCCAATCCGGTAAGTTCAAAATTTTTAAGGTGTATTAGATTGGATTAATTTTTGCAGCTTTAATATAGAACTACAACCTTAGCGCGTTGAAAAGCGTGTATGGCTTTGTTCCTATTACTGGAAACGATTTGCAGTTCGTCACCCTAGTACTTGAGTGTCGTATACGCATATTTGTCATTTTTGACAAATTAAGTTTAAAGTTAAAATCCGTAATGTAGCGTCAATAATATCAATATTTTAACGGGGCTTTTTTTAAACGGTGTGTGTCTACCAACACTTTTCGTTACATTATGATGTGGCTTCCTAGTTTGCATAGGATGATAAATTTTTGAAGTTAAATATTTTTAAATTTGTCGTATATGCAAAAATAATTAACGATCGTTAATATATGATGCATATACGACAAAAATGATCATATACGACAGACAAGCATTAAAAATTTGTATGAGTACATTACTTATCATACGTCAAAAAAACAAAAAGAATTGAAATAAAAATCGAATATTATTTTTTTGTGAAGACCAATTTTAGTTTTTAGGCATTAATAATTTTATTATAAAAGCAACTTTGATTTTTCTTAATCACATAAACAAAAACAAAACATAATTATAGCATAACAAACATTTCATTCATAGAATAAAAAAAAAGTAAAAAAAACTTAATCTTATAAATTATTCATTTCAATTTCAGTATTATAAATAGGTAAAAAATTAAATTTCAAAAACCCTTAAATTATTCTTATAATATTAATAAAAAAAATATTGCATTTATGTGCATTTTAGGCAGTAGACAGTTTTAAGCTTAAAATTTTTAATACTGTAGTTGATTTTAGATTTCTACATTTTTAATTCATGTTTTAGATATTTTTAATTTTTTGTTTCTTTTAGGTGTAATAATCATAATTTTTCTGGAGTTCAAAATAGCCTTATAATAGGTGATATCTTTTTCATCCATATATTTATACATTGATTCAATGTCTTTAATTTTTTCTTTTGAAATTTGTAATCCACTCATTTTTACGTTAGTAATTTTGGATAAAGTTTCCAGTCCAATCTTCTTTAAAACTCTACTGTTTTTAATATCAAAAGTCTGGAAAAGTGTATCATCAAAAGAAGTTTTATATTTTAACTTCAATAAATTTTCTCTCTCATACAATATACTTTTTACTTTATTGAATGGCAACCAGTTATAGTTTGTCGAGGCAATATTATAATTAAAGAAATTTGTGCTTTGCATTTGCATTATTACTAGACTGACTTTCTTATAATTCATTTTTAGCATTTGCTTTATTAAGGAAACAGGGCTATATATTGATATTCCTTTTAAATGATGTTCAATGGCGCTATGCACACTATCGACTTCTTGAATAAGTGAATGTCCTTTTTCGGAATACTTGTGTTCAATAGAGTTTATGTTCAAATTTTCTTCTAAAAATTTTAATATCATCATGGAACTCATTCTATTTTTATTTTGTGGCACACATGAATCGGACCAGAGAACAAATTTCTTGATAGTAGGATTATTTTCAAGTACTTTTTCTAAAATCTTTTTTAAGGCACTGGCTATATCGTTCCCTGATCTTCCACTTTATGCCTCAGTCCATAAACTGCAGTATGTTTTCTTATCAAGGTTGCAATGACCAGTAAGGTTGTAAACTGAAAATTTACGTTTGTAGAAGAAATTAGAGACCTGTGCTATTGGTAAAGAAAACACGTTTTCTAGATCATAACAAATAATTGCGGTTGTTTCGTCATCACTTTTCCTATCAGCATCTCTTAGCTTTTTGCCTATTTCTTTATTAATTTTATGTTTTGCAATAATAACTTTTTCTTCATTTGTTAATTCAGTTTTTTTTTCGTATTCACAACACAAGTCGCACTGATCTTTTTTGGGAATTAAAAATGACAAATTAAACTCCTCATTGAATATTTTCCTCTATACATTTTCTTTCACAGGCGACTTAATGCATATTTCCTTGTACAACTCGTACATCTTACGTATATTTAATGTAGGGTCTAAATAATGTTTCCTAGTACTTTGACGGCAATAATGAGATTCTACTTTTGGAAAACTTTCAATATGCCTTCTGATTTCATTTAAACTAACATCTGAAGTAACTTTTTTCACATGCTTACCTTTCATTGGAGATTTTGCTGTAGCGGTTTTATCCACTTTATGCTTGAAAAAATAATAGACTCTGCTCTCACTAATATCTAAAGTTTTCAAAAAAAAATCCTTGCAAACTCGGATCAAGTTATCATTTTCACTTAATTGGAAAAAATACTGAAATGAAAATCTTCGACATTGTTTTTGCTCTTGCTTCACTCTTTTGGCACATAATTTTTTAATGAATTTAGCATAATAATGATTTTTGGATTTATCATCTAATTTCCAAAAACTGTTATGAATTTCTTGACGGGCATTTACATCAAAGTTTTCACAACATTTAAAAGTACAACCTGGCCTGCAAGACACTCCCTGCTTAACAAATTTAGGATTGATAACCTTTCCATTATAGGAGACATATTCTTTTGCAGTCTCTCGTAATGTTTTTGCTACATTTCGTTTCCAAGTGTGCTTCTTCACTAGTCTCTTTCTTGAAAGCGGTGTAGAACTATTAGAAAGTTGTTGAGTAGGTGTACTTGGAGTTAAACAGAAATTAGACAGATACGAAGATAAAGTAATCTGACTGGCATTTAACTTATTTGTTTTTTTTTGTACCGGAGTCATTTCATCATCTGATGAAGAAACATGATCAATTGGTTCAAAATTAGGATCATTGATGGAATTGTCTGGAGAGAAGTCATCTAGATCTTCAGTATTGCTATTGAAAGAAAAAATAATAATTCTTTATATACAAACGCTTAAACCAACTATAAAATTTAACATTACAATCCATGAAAATAAAAATATTACCCTTTCTCTAAATTTTCTTTTGCGTCAGTATTATCAATTAAGTAGCTCAGAGCAGCTAACTCTTGACTTATATGCGGAGCGGGTGATGATTTTCTAAACATGAAATGGTACTTTAGAAAACTTCATATTATAATGTTTATACATATTTACCGTTTTCATTTATATCCATATTTAATTATTTTTTATGATCACGCACGCTTCTATAATTTGTAATTATGCGTAACACTATACGTGTACAATCACAACAACTGACTAATTTATTGTAATAGCTATTTACTAGTAAATGATTCTCTTCTTACTATGTGAAATATTATCTTTATATATATGGTATACGATAAACAAGAACTCAAAAGAGATTTTGTGTATACGACTACAAATTATCTTCATGTATGGTATACGATAAACAAGAACTCAAAAGAGATTTTGTGTATACAACTAGATATTATCTTCATGTATGGTATACGATAAACAAGAACTCAAAAAAGATTTTGCGTATACGACTACAAATTATCTTTATGTATGGTATACGATAAACAAGAAATAAAATATAATTGGATATTGACTAACATGCGAATTTGTCGTTCATGGAGCAAAAACAAAAGTTGTGGCATATACGACAAATAAGGTTTCAACAAGTAGTTTCAATTTTGAATATACGACAAACTAGCAACTGATATCTTTGGAATGAAGATAGGTAGCGAAATTCTGACTAGACCATTCGAAAGATCGTATTTTGTTTAGTATGAATCAAGTCTTAAGTCAGAAAGTGCCAAAAAGCGTATACGACACTCAAGTACTAGGGCGACGAGTTGTATTTGCAGCAATTTTTTTTTTTTCTATAACCAGAATTAGAATAACTTTGATTCACTGAATAAAAATTACTTAAAAAAAAATCAATACAATTAGAATGAAACAATTTTATTATTAATAATTAAATAATTTTATGAAACTGATAAAATATATTTTTATAAAAATAAATAATTTACACAGAAATGGATGTCAACCTATATGCCAGTATTAAAAATGTCAAAAAATATTTGTTTTAAACAGCTAAGAATTCTAGTAGATTTTAGATTTGACGGGTAATTTTATTTGCGATTTTCTATAATTTTGAAACAGACAGTTGTATCTGCAGCATATTAAGCCGCTTACTCGCAATTGTAATTTTGTTAATATTCAAAACATTATCTACACATTATCTACACTAAACATTTTGAAAGATTATCTTGATAAATAATACTTTTATTAATCAGACTCTTTGTATTTTAAAGACCATCTATTAAATTGAACTTGTGAATAAAACTGATTACTACATGAAAATTTGTATAAATAGAGAGAACACTATCAACTGTAATTATCATACAATTACTAGTATAGTTTAGTTGCCTTAGTTGAAAAGGTGGTAAAATCCCAAGTAATCTGTATCCGCTACAAAAAACTCCAACGTGTGAGTTCATAGCAATTCCCTGCAGAATAAAAATATTAACTAAATCTGTACCTATTCTCCGATCAGACCAGTAGCTAGTATAAATCTGTTATAGATTCCTTGCAAGCGAACCTTTGAAATTATCAAACATATACTTTGAATGAAATACTTGAGCCTAGTTCCTGCCAAACCTGTGTACAGAATATGCTTATTGTTTTCCTGAGAATTAAATAGTTCACAAATAATTCAGAAATAATTCGGAATTATTTTAATTACAACTCATTAATTTATATTCAACATCACGATGGTGGTAGTTGAAATGAAATCTTAAATTAATAAAATTATAGTAAAAACTATTTTTACTTAGAATATAATAATCAAATTTTATTAAAATAATCTTAAAATTGAACTGATATGATCATAAAAATGTAGAATGGTTAAATGATGAAAATTTATATTCAGTATGGATGAATCGAATTCAAAATGAAGGTCACCCAATTGACCAAATTGGTTGCAATTGCAATTGGATTTCCAAATACTTTTTCCGAAATTGTACCACGTACCAATGGTACAGAATGGTACATATTTTCGGAAAACTGTAAATTTTAATGAAAATTAATTGGAATTCCAATGTTTTTTCCTATGAAAGTGGTCACTTTCTTAAAATGTACCAATATCGAAATTTTTATCTGAATATGTACCTTAAATGTACCTAATAAAAATTAATGACGTCATAGTTTTTTTACTATTCTTCCGTAATAAATTCCTATCATTATTCCTAAAGGATTTCCTAACCATTTTTCCAACAATGTTTCCACTTTTTGTACCAAGTATTATTCCTATAATTTTCATATGGTTTTTCCTATAAATTTTCCTACGTTTTTCAAATATTATTTCACCCTATTTTCCTTGTATTGTTCCTGTACTTTTTCATATGGTTTTTTCCAATGCCATTTAAGTGTTAACAAATAAAAAATGTAATGCAATTTATAGTTATAAATCACTAACAGGTTGGGTTGATTATTTACATCGCCTTTAATTAATAAAGATGGTATAGTCAAATTGCTTTAATATTACCACATAATCAAGGTGAACAAGATAGTGATTATGGACATGTAACATTATTACCAACAACTGATAAAAATCAAACACCAACACAGTTGAAAATATGTTGTACAATCTTTATTAAAATGGGATCATGAAGCAAATATAATATTTTATATGGCAAAATACACCACAAAAAACTCAATCATTACATTTGTATGCAATTAAAGCTGTCAGACGATGTAATGAAGTACCACAATGTTTAACTTGCAATTTAATAAAGTTCAATGATATTGAACAAACATATTTCTCAGTATAGATTTCAGTCATTGTGGAAGAATATTATTATTAAATCTTTAGAACCTAATGTTCATAATATTCCAATGGTCATATAATAGATATTGAATACAAAGAGACCTTATATTCAATTCTATATTTTTTACCAGATTTTCGTCTTACTTAACTACACTACAATATTGATAAAAGACCCTGAAAAGTCTATTTACCCTATTTTTTCACTCGTCTTACATTTAGGATTGATTTAATACAATGGCCATATGATTATATTATATTCTAAATAAACTAGGCTTAGACAACAGCATTTCCAGAGTAATAGTAGGTGCCCAACATATCGCTGAAGAATTGTTCAGGAGTTTAATAATTAAATCAGGCATCCGAAGCGACTCAGACGCGTTATTGTATTGCTACGGATTATTTTAATAAGTTCACATTTTTGTGTGGCTGTGATGATATTGGACTATAGAACCCAACTCTTACTATAATGTCTGATTTAATTTAAAATAACCTAACGTAAAATAATTATTTATACGATATTATTCGTATGATACGATATTCATACGATTGTTGTTCTAAGTATTACTACTGACAACCTTTGAAATATTCAAAAAAGGGATTGTGTCAGCTGTCAAAATCAAGTACACATTGTATAATTTATAAATTTTTAATCCTTGGTATTCAGCTGAATTTCGATTAAATTGAAAAAACAAAAACTATCTATTATTTTAAATTGAATTTTCAAACATTCTAAAAATTCAATTAAATTGGTTTTTGTCTTAGATAAATCTCAATTTCAATTATCATATAAGGTAATTAAAGCATCAGATGAAATGATTTATTTCCACAGAAATTTTCAATTATTTGACCTATTTTAAGATTATGCCTATCTTGAAATATCCCGCTCCCTATACCAATTTCTATTTAATTCCTTAAAAGAAGTAAAAAACAAAATAATAATTCTAAATGCACAAACACGTATTATTTTATTTTTTTTTCGGTGGTTTTTGTACGTATAATTTATGAACGTGTGCGAAGAAAAAAGTCTAAAAATAAAATCTAGTGAATGAATTGTGAATTTCATTCGCAGATGTCATCCTAAAATTTAATACTCACAAAGTCACAACGCAATGAACGTCTAAATAGAGAATAGAATCCATAAAGTATGGATTCAAACCAATGAAAATGATTTATTTGAAAAGGACTTCGATCTCCGATTTGTTTTTTTTTTTAGTTAGGTAGGTTACTTACTTTCTTATTTTTGCTTTATTTCTTTTTTCTGAATACGGATTTGTTGATAGCATGACGTATATATTGTACCTGTTGTAGTGTGTTTGCTTTTGACAAGAATATATTATTAAATAGAACGATGTGATTCAATAAAGTATTGGTTTCCTATTGATTTTATTGTGTTCTTTTTATTTTTTGTTTTTGTTTATCTTTTGTTCGGTATTATTTTCTATTGAGAATTCGGTTTTGCATATTAATAGAAACGAATGTAGAAAAACTCACTGTTAAAAAAAACGCATATATAAAATTTACGGAATCGTAAATTTGAGCAGTATACACACATGAATAGGTATTATAAATCTTATTTTGTATTAGAATGTTTGGATAGGAGTTTGAAATTGTGAATTATTGTGTCGTTGGTCTATGTTCACAGTTAATTGAAAAAAATATGTTTCTAGAGAATATGACATCAAAATTGAGTACTACATAAGGATCTTAATAGTTGATAGAACTGGGAGATTACCCGCAAATGTAATAAAAACCCCGTTACCCTATAATCAGGAAGGTTATAATAATAAATTATAATTAACCCATTCACGAGCAAAGACTTACAAATAAATTTTGTTTTTGGTCTTACTTGCTATGTCCTACTTAAATATGTTATCAAAATTGCCTTCTACTAACTTAATTTAGACTTTAAGCACTGACGAAACCCGCTACTCTTACTAGGGAAGCTAAAATAATGAATTATATTTAACCCATTCGCTACTAGAGATTTAATAAAGAAAATATAGTTTTTGGTTCTACTGGATGATGTCCTACCTAAATATGTTAACAAACTAGACTTCTATCAGCGTAATTTTAGAATTCGAACACTAAGAGGACCCGTTACGTATAACAGGGAAGCTAAAATAATAAATTATATTTAAACCCATTCGCTTCTAGAGATTTTATAAAGAAAATATAGTTTTTTTGTCCTACTGGATAATGTCCTACCTAAATATGGTTAAGACTTCGAACACTATGGAGACCCGTTACGTATAACTGGGAAGCTAAATAATGAATTATATTTAACCCATTCACCACCGGGTATTTAATAAAGAATATGTAGGTTTTTGTCCTACTGTTTATGTCCTACTTAAATAAGTTGAAAACATTGATTAGTTAGACTTGAATTGATAACTTAGATATCAATCATTCAAAGAAGACTTAAAGTAGTCGTAGAAAATGAAGAAGTTGTATAGAAAATGATATAAGTATGAAATTTCACTGTTTTTAATCCACAATATGTCACAATTTTCACTGTCATCTTATTATCTTCTCTATGCTGTTATTGATTATCACATATTATATAACGTGACGTGAGCAAAAATGAAGCGAATTTGATATTGCAATGTTGTAGGAAACATCTACACATGTTGTAGGAGAGTGCCTAGTTCTTTCATGGTCCAGACTCAGGTTGTAGGAAACCGCACTACATAACATCAGAAAAGCTTCTGCATGATAGAACCTGCGAAACCTATTGGACATTATCAAAAGGGTCGACGAGGTATAAAGGGTTAAAAGCCTACATGCCGGCCCTGACATGTTAGGGTCACCTCCATTTTCTTAAAAAAAAAAACAAAAAAGTATCGTGTTTTTTGGGTTAATAACAGTTCGTTTTTCGTTTTTGGTACGGATATAAAATTTTTGGATCCTATTTAACGACATTATGAATAACTGATATTGTGGTCGATCTTATTTGAATTAACTTCCGGAAATTACATAATCTAGCCACTATATTTGTAATACCGGTAACCCTTAATATTTGTTCTAAGACCATAAGTTGTCTTTTTAGAGCTTGTTAGTATTAGATTCAAAGCAGGGAGTGAGTAGTAAAAATTGTAGCGGATTCACTTGCCGTATTTCGCTAACATTTTTTAATTTTTGCTTCAAATCTATTTTTAACAAGTATTCTGTTTTTATTGTCTGTATTCAGCGGCATATGACTTATATATAATTTTTTGTGATATGTTTAACGTTCTTTTTTATTAATTAATAACTAAGGGGATTCTGAGGGAGATGTTGTATCGGCGTAGGACCTAATAACTATATCCCAAGGAATAGCTGAATTCCTAGCTTTACAAAAAATATATGTATTTAGTGGCGCATTTATCCTTAAGGACGAAAAGGACATTTGAAAGCATCCTTGTTGTTTTGATGTTTTTGTATAAAAACCTTTATATCTATTGATCTATTAGATATATATGATATATATATTGAATTACATGTTCTAGAAAGAGATAACGGTCTGGAGCATATTTTAACATTCAATTGATGATGTATGGTTGCGGCCGCTATTAAGATATTGTAGTTCCAAGTAAAAAATTTTGGAATTTTGGAAAAAAAAAGCAATCTTTATTTTCTTTCTTAAAAAACTAAATACCTAAAGATTTTACTATTTAACTGCCCCAATATTTATATACTGTTGGAAAGGTATCGATTTTTTCTATAACTCATACATACATACTTTACGTCTACGTCCAATAGTTTAGAAGATATAAGCATTTATTAAAATTTGTGTTTTTTTTACCCCTTTTCAATATATTTTTGGAAAGCTAACAATTTGAGCTATCCTAGTAATATGGTCATTAGGTCCTACGCCGATACAACATCTCTCTCAGAAAAGCCAATAATAATAACTGGACGTGAAAGTTCTGTGCAAATTATAGATATAAAAAAATATATTTCAAAGCGTTTTCCATTTGGAAATGAAAATCTAACACTGTATAGGATACTATAGCTTACGGTAGGATTGTGCGTATTAGGATCATAATACCATATTTTGAATTGAAAAGCAAGAGAGAATAATATTATGTCAATTGTTTTGTTGTATAACAATCTATTATAATACGCCTCTATTTAAGTCACAGTACCCTGAAATTATTTTTATAATGTGTGTGAGGAAATAGAGTAAATAGAAACAAATACGAAGACAATAAATCCTATAGTTAGCTTAACAACTCTGTAATTCAATAATATTGTTTTCAACATGGTTATTTTCATTTTGTTAGTTGGTGTTGGTTTGAAATTGACAATGGGTTGTTAAAGACTTTGAATTATGATAATTTTCAATTTATTGCTATTATTTTTTTTTTGTTTTTATTTTTTTTTTATTGTATTTCGATTTTATTCGTCATTTTAAATCAATAAAAAATTTATTCTATAGAGAGGTTAAGTGTCATAATATTAAAGAAAAGTAATAATATTATACGAACAAAAAAAAATAAAATAAAAATTATACAATTTATTGTTTTTACATTTGCATACAGATGGATTACATACATTTTTAGATAACTAGAACATAATTTATCAGAGTCTTTCGTAATGTTAAAGTTCAAAATTATGAAAATGTCCTTAGAAGACTAAGTATAATTGAAATGTCATAAAAACAAAGAAATAAAAAAATATATTTCTGTTAAAAATATTTATTTTTTTTTAATTGGATTATAATTTTTGAAGAAAATTTATTGTCCCCCTTTAATTTTATTATTTTTGGTTTTGTAATCTTTCGACGCAAATACCTTTAATAGACTCTGTTTTACAATGTATAGATATATATTTAGTTTTATATCGAAACCTTATGAATATTTCATATTTACATTTTGTACATAATATGTATATATGTATGAATATATGTATGTATGTATGTAAATATGTATGTATGTAAATATGTATGAATATATGTATATATATATTATGTAGTTTAATATAAACAAAGTATCAAATCTTAACATCAAATCAAACATATTGGATTTCGTATTTTATTTTATATTTTAAAAACAAATACTTTTACTTAACGAGGGAATAGTTGGAGTTTCAAAAGACATCCTAAAACTGTGGTTACAACTGGGATTTGTAGACCTTTAAAGCCATTATTGTTCTACAATAACCGATCTACAATAGATTTATTCTCGAGAGCAACAATTATTATTATAAATGTCCCAAAACAAACAAAATATATTTAATCTACATTGCAAGGATCTTGAAAATTACGTTCTAAACACTTTTACATATATGTATGTGCATACATATAATAATCTTTTACTTAATATTAATAAATGTGATTATTATTCTCTTTAGACTTAAATAGACTTAATTGCATTCATCACTATCCTATAACACCATACGTGGAGTATAGTGCAGACATAAAATTCTGCCATCCCCCCTTCTTTTCTGCATATAACCTCTGCAGTCATACTTATCTTCTTTGTTGGTTGCTTGGTTCAACTAAAGTTGTTGTTCTCAATGGTTTTATCCTTCCGACGAAATATGTACCCTTGTGGATTCGAAATATTGAAACGCGATGTTGTTGCTTCGATTTTTGAGTCAATTTGATTTTCTCTGTTCTCTTGCTCTGTTAAAAATGGTTTGTGGCTAGCGAATGTTTAGGATATACAGGAGGCATCTACCGAAGAAAGCTGTATGAACTTTGCTGATGTGGACTTCAATATCCAGTTTGGCACCTCCATCTGATGATACAATGCAGTATTCATATACCCTTGAAATTTCCTGGTGATGCAGACTGAAACAGTTCATGCTTTGTAGTATAATTTCGATTGCCTATCACACTTTTAATAGCATACCGAAAGCTAAACGGGGACTTTGGTTATTTGTACTTCAATATCCAGTTCGGCACTTCCGCACCTCCATCTTATGATACAATGCTTTCCAGTCATAATTATATTTACTCCCCTCTCCGATTCGCATTTCTTTAAGTACGATCGAATGTTGTGATATGCGAGTTGCTAGCACTTTTGTCAATATAGTTTTTGGCACATATTATTTGAAGTTCCATTTGAATGTAATAGAAGTGATTATTCCAATCATAGCTTTGTTCTAGTGTTATTTCTTTTTCATCAAATTTGATATAATTTATTTACATATAGTAAAATACTTAATTTACAAAATATTGTTTTTTTTTTATAATTATAATTTTTCCTTTTTACTTTCAGAACTGTTGAGAAAACGAATTTAATTTCATTTCGAAGGTAAGTTTTTTTTTTCAATTATTACAAAATTCTTTACTTAAATAATTTAATGAGACAAATACATGACGTGTTAACGGAAAAGGTAAACGTTGAAATGAGTATGGGATTGCCAAAGTTTGTAGTTAAAAATTACTTAAATATTTAATTCAATTGTATAAAAATTTGGTTTTTAAATGTCTACCATTGAAACAAACATAGGAAAATAATTATGCAAAGGTTTTAATGGCTACTCTTTTTAAATAGCTACACGGGATTGATACCAGATTAAATTTCCAATAGTAAATCGATTAGAAGTATTTGATTGTATGATAATGCAGGTATTACAGACTAAAAAGTCTATTTACTTATACAACTCCTGGTCATTAACTCTGATTGATTCAAAAATTTATCATATTCTTTGAAAATTTAGGTCTTTAAGCCCTAAAATGTAACCTATGTTTCCTTAATCAGTATTTTATTCACTTTTTAGTTATCCTAATCTAACCTAATAAAATCTTTATGATTTTAAAGCAAATTGGAATACCGTAAAGTTCTGAATATAATACCCAGGTACTCTAATTGGAAAATGCTGAAAAAAATAATAAATCCAATTGGTATACCCAATTAGAGTACATTGGATTTTTACCCCCGGGTACACTATGATAGATTCTGCACAGGTGGTAATATTAAAATAAAACCAATCAACACAATTGGTTTAGTAATAGATAACATGAAAATTATGTTAGTATTAGATAACGTCCAATATCGAATTAGTTCTAAATTAATTTTCGAAATTTCGAAATACTGTACCCGGGGTTCTGTAAATGGAAAAATGTTTCGATTAGTTTATTCGGGGTACTTTATTGGGAGGGGTATTATATTCAGAACTTTAGGTATGCCAAAATACGGTGAAAAGCATATTGGATACAAATGGTATCGAGATAGTCTGATAAAAAATTCTCTAATTTCATAAATTTTTGTAGTTTGGGACACTTAAGCATTGAGATGAGGATAAAATATTAGTATATATTATATTATTTTGTATCTGAACAAATCGATCATTTTAAAATTTATTATAAATAGAACCGTTCCGATAAATAATTTGGAAAGAGTGTGAAAAAATTTGTGATAATAATTATGTCAAAATATGAAAGAATTACCCGATGTACTGTATTGTTTAAGAGTATTCACACGGCGATACGTCAAGACCAATTTTAAAATCATTTTTTGATTTTAATAAAAACAAACAATAGTTTGAATTATTTTTCGTTCAATTAGTTTTAATTTGATTATCTGCATGTCTTTTTCTTTCGCTGGGTTTAGTGTTTCTGTGGTCAGTTAATTTTGAAATAAAAGGTTAACAGTCTGCAGTAGGATCGTGCTGATGTAAGGGCTTCATCAAAGTAGATTTTGAAATAAATATATAATATAATTAATCGCATATAAAAAACAAATATAATTTTTTTTTTTATTATTATTTCAACTGCACATAAATTTCCAATCAAAATTTTGGACACATTATAGTAACTATATACATATGTATATAATATACTTATAACAATAGTAATCAAATACAGTAAAATCCGTTATACTCGAACTGATCTGACTCTATTACTACGTATGTACATGAGTGACTCTATTACTGCGTTTGGGTACTTGACTTGAATTCTTCTTGAAATTTTAAGCTATGTATTCGATTGATAATCTTGAGTGGCTGTCAGTTTGAAAATAGCTTGAATTTAACATATGTATTTTTGATGACGTATATTTTGATGCCTTAAAATTGAATCTTCTATTTTTTTAAATTCACTCTAAATATTAACAAAACTTTGTAAATTGTTTATATTAAATGTGAACTCAACCTCTCAAGCTGCGTATTCGGTTAAAACTTTCAAGTCAAGTAAGTAAATTTTTGTGATTGACTTGAGTGAAGCTGATTTTAAGAAATATACATAATGTTTAAGTGTACTTGAAGCTTAATTGAAGCTATCGTGTACATGCGGTATATGTAAATATAATGTGTAGGATCGCTGTGTATGTTTGCTCGAGTAGTTAATTGCATATAAATGTATACACGACATTTTATTTGGCCCCAACTTTAACGTTATCAGTTCTTTTAATATTCTTTCACTTGGGTTACATTTATTTTTAAATCATTTTATGGAATTAGATATGCTATTATTATTGAATTTTATTCTGTAAATTTTTAGTATTTTTTATTGTTAGTTGTCGTTCCATATGTCGTGGGTTGTTAGTAGGTTTGTGATTATTTGTGTGCTTTTTTCGTACGTTAGACTTAGTGTGTCTGTGGTCATTATTACTCGTGTGTTTGCAGTTCAGTACTGTATTTTGTATTGTTAAGGTTTCGTTGCAATATCTGATGTTGGTCTAGGTACTCCATCTAGTAAATACCGATGAGTACCTTTTGTTCAGCCCAGCCAGACCCTGGTAAGCTTCACAATTTAGTAGTATTATTATAGTCGCTGTTATTGTTTTTGTGTTGATGTTTGTTGTATCTAATTGTGTATATTAATTTGGTTGGTTCCATAATAGTTCAACAATTGATGGCTCATTTATAGTTTCAACAATTAATGCTCCTAAAGTGATAATTTTTTCTAAATTTCTTAGTTTTGCTGATGACTCAAAGCTTTTTATTCCTATATCTTCCTCATCGGATTGCTTACACCTACAAAATGATATTAACAACTTCGCTTCTTGGTGTTCGAAAAATGGACTTGAATTGAATACTTCTAAATGCCAAGTCATAACCTTTTCTAAGAGAAATTCCGCTCCGATAGTTTGATTCAAATACCAACTAAATGGCTGTTTGCTTTCAAGAGCGAATTCTATTATAAACCTCGGGTTAACACTTTACACTAAACTGAGCTTTAAGCTGCATTATGATAAAATAGTGAGCAAAGCAAATTCCTTTTTAGGTTTCATTAAATGATGGTCTAAAGACTTTTCTGATCCCTTCCTCTTTATGTTACATATGTAAGGTCTACCATGCCAGTCAAGTGTGATCTCCACATTACTTGACTGATATTAATTGAATTGAATCGGTTCAACAAAAGTTTTTACGTTTTGCTTTGAGTAACTTTTCGTGGAATCCATTGCGACTTCCACTTTATTTCCACCGTCTTAAACTCATTGACAGTAGTTGTCTCATCGTCGGATAATTGCAGATATTTTTTTTATTCATCAGATCTTTTCGGGTATGACGCTAACCCCTGAAATTTCAAATTATTTGGTTGAAAGATCCAATCGGAATAATCTCACAACCGTTGAGTTGTTCCACATTCCCTTCCATCCTACTGAATATGGTTGCTTCGAGCCAATCACTAGAATGCTCCGTGAAGTAAATTCTAACTCTAGTTCTTTTGATTGAAAACTAAGTGTTTTAACTGTTAAAAAACGATTACATTTTTATGGTACTTACAACTGAGACTTACTAACAACTGTTGTTGTTTTTAGCTTTGATACTTTCGGCCTAACTTTTGGAAGTATTTTTAATAAATGTATAGGTATTAACATAGGTATTAACTTATGACTTTTACCCTGATACTACTAACAGCATGTACCTGGTTTAATTTATTTTTAGATTTTTCTAATCAAAGGTGACGGTGTTTTACTAACCCTACTGGATGATAAGTTTACTTAATTAACAATTAAATGGAGCAAGCCTTCGTTTAGTAATAAACGTCTGATGTGCTTGCTCTAAGCATAAATTTATATCTGACAGTATAATTCTTATCGTTTTGCCTGGTTAAAGTTGTTTAGGTCTATAGTTTTGCATGTTCAAATGTTTGTGGTGTTATCGTTAGTATAGTGGTCTTTTAGTAATGCAAGAAGTCATTGATTAAAATTTCATTCAAATTTTTAAACTTTAAAATTCCAGTTATAAAAAAAATTTATGCAAGGGAAATAAAAAACTAAATTAAATTAAATTAATCCGATTTTAACTATTAAGTATACACCTATCGAATTTTTTTTTCCAGGTCTTAGCAACTTCTTTTTTTTAAAACTTTAAAATAGAAAAATATTTCCATTTCAACATTTCCAACATTTTCATTTTCACCAATTAAAAAACCAAATTCAAAATAAAAGAAAAACTGACTTCAAAACCAATACAAATCAAATTTTATCTATTCAGTCATTACCTAAGTACCTAATAAATTCCCTACAATCAAATAAATTTTTTTTTTTTTTTTTATTAAAACTTTCTTGCAGTTGGATGATTTTATTCATTAAAAAAAAATATTTATTCCCACCCATTCTAAATAATAATCAAAAATTAGAAACTGTTGCTGCGTTATAAAACTTTTAAAATATAAAAAAAAAAAAAAAAAATCAAAAGACATACAAAAAAAATAAGCATGGAATGGACAACTTCAAATCAATGGCATTCAGCGGAAAAATAAAATCAAATCAATTCGCTCTGCTAACATCATAGACTCCTACTAACATCTATATTCTACATTTATTGCAAAAAAAAAAAAAAAAATTCAGAAAATTCATTTTGTTTTTCTTTAGAATTATTCATTATCCAGGATTTTAAGGACTAAAAAAATTTTTTTATTATAAAATAAAAAAAAAATTAAAATTAGTAATACGAAAAAAAAAAAATAAAAGTTTTAATTTTTGTAGTCCTTTTCACTGTATAACACTAATAGTGCTCTGTGCTTGTGTCGACCTTTTTATTGTACATATATTTTCATCTTATTTTCAAAATTATTCTTGACTTTGGCGTAAAAACTTCAAAAATAAGAAAAGAAAGCAAAAACACAACAACAACAAAATAAAAAACTTTACAAACTTAATTTTACAATTGTAGGAAAAAAAAAACAATTATTATTTGTTTTTCATTTAACCTTTAAAATTTTTTTATTTTAATTATATCAACTATAGGTCATCAAAATCGGATTTAAAATAATAATATACTGATGATATCGAATCAAAACTCTTTAATAAGCCCCTAAAATGTAAAAAATAAAATTGATGGTTGGTGGGAAACATACTCGGTCCGAAATGATTTTATAATGCAAATTATGTATTAAGAAACGGCAACAGCAGCTCAATAATTGAATTAAAAGGGAAGACCATTTAGGGTTTTCTAAAAATCCAACTGACTGCATTACATGCACATACATGCGCACATAAACATACATTACGCATACATTCCATACAGTCATCACACATACATACGAGAGTGGAAACCAGGCTACAAAGATATTAATCGAGGTAGATAAAGATCAAGAATTAGATCAGCAGATAACTTTAAAAGTGATGCTTAAGCCTTATAAATCTCAAATTGGAATTAAGATCGACCTTTTTTGAGCAGTACAGTGATGAAGGTCAAATCTCACCCAGATCTCTGTGTAGTGATACAAGATGATAACAATGGCAGATTTCTTTCGAATTTTGAAAGCTGAATTCAAAAATTCTGTTTTAAACCCAAGTTCAGAGCCGAGTTGTGAAAAAAAATATATTATACAACAACATATTATGTAAACTGTATTTTACAGTTGTATTAGTACAGTTCTAAATAAAATAACAAATCGGGTAAAGGTTAAACATAATGTAAAGCAAAACAGTTTCAGAGAAAGCCTATATTAATTATATTTAATAAAATAAAATAATGCAAACCAAAACAAGTAAATCCAAGAGCTATAAATTAGCTAAATAATATATAAGTAGTCCAAAAATTAAAGCGGAACGAAAGCAGACCAAAACAAATAAATCCAAAAGTGCAAAATAAAACCGAAACAAAAGCAGAACACTCTCTCACGTTTCGTTTTCACTTCCAGCATTTGGATGAAAATTTGTATCCATTTTTTTTAACAAAACCATTATCAATAGTAGTGTTGTATAGTATGTCACAACCAGAAAATGTTTATTTTTCATCAAGGATCTTTGTTGAAGTTGGATGCCGGATCCAAACTAGTATTTTAATTTTATTTAAGATTATGGATATCATTTCATAAAACTAGAGCTATACATTTTTTTCGTTCATTCATTTCAGGTAGGTATGTTTCATCGATACAACACTACTGAAATTTATCAGTTTAGTATTGTAGTGTTGAACTAATTAGATATAACTGTTGGTTTTGCATTCTGATTGATTCTAAAAGTCATGTGGAGATGTTAAAAAATCATCTATGAGTTGCATAATATTTAAAAAAAAAAAGTAAAGTCGAATAACAAAACAATTAAATAAAAGTAATTAAATTATGATTGCACGTTATTAATATTTCCACTTTTTTGCGCATTACCAACAAAACAAGACAATCTAGAAAAATTTTAATATTTTAATAATGCTGTGGACATTTTTCTCGTTTTTTAAATCAAAAATTTTAATTAAATTTATTTAGTGGCTTGAAATAGGTTTTCGACAATTTTTGACTCAAGCTATTAAATAATTTGTTCTCAGTTTGTTTATAATTTACTTAAATATTTATTTAAATATACAATTAATTTTCTTAATACCAATAGATCCCACCCTGCACATTACTTACTTATTATAATAGACTTCGAGGAATACTGCCCCACTGTTGAACCTAGCAAAACACCCCTAGAATATTTTTTTTTATTGAATAATTTACATTCGCAGTTATTACAATTAAAATTACAATAACTTAATTTTTAAGATCTAACTGTTTGGGCTATTGGCTTAGATAGTAAATATATTTTATTATATTAATAATATAATAAAATATATTTACTATCTAAGCCAATAGCCGAAACAGTTAGAGCTTAAAAATTAAGTTATTGTAATTTTAAAACATTATATAGCTTCAATTTACTATATAAAATACATTAACAGACCTTAACACTTCAAAAACGGCTTTAAAACGGTTGTTTTATTCTAGGAATTATATAAATATTTATCTAAAGCTTCGATCTACATCAGGCTCGAAAGAAAGTCTTAAATTTAATTTAAGATATTTTATATGTATTAATTTTTATTATAAATTTGTCTTAAACTGACTAGCTATATATTACAGTTATATTGTATTTTATTGTTTTTATTATTAACGCTATCGGAGTGGCCTCATTAGTCGAGTGGTAAAACACTCGAGTGTTATAATATAACGATCGATCGGTGCACCGGTTTGAAAAATGGTGAAAATAACTGAAAATGTAATTTTCAATACAACCACATCGGTTCAAATATAATTTAATAATTAATACAAATATAATATAACTAATATAAATAACATCTTACATTATAATACACAAGATGAACGACGTGGTGAATAAAAAAGCAAGAATAATTGAATAGTAAATTATTTACGCCACAAACATATTAAAATTTTAGCAATACTTACAACATTTTAAATAGTTACATCAAATAAATGACGGTTATTTTCGAGTGGAGCAATATCTATACTCTAAAATAATTTTCAATCACGGACAATTTTTAAAAAGACTTCATAAAAATTCTTTCATTTTAAATAAACACACAAACTTATAGAAAAAAGTACAAAAACGAAAATACAAACAAAAATTTAAAACAAAACAGAAAAATAAAAATCAGATTATACTCTTCAAAATTGATATAATAAATGTTAGTCCATTTGCTTCTGCTATTTTTATAAGAAAATATATAGAGTAAAACACGGTTATAGTCATGCGCTAAATTTCAGTAATATTTCTGACTATAACCGTTTTGTGACTATAGGCGTAGTAAAAAAAAATTGCATCTTTATAAACAAAATCAAATTCAATAAAACATCTTTCGTATAACAATTTGAAACTTTATTTTATTCATAAGTGGCAATTCTATTATGTAATCACGAAATATACATATTTGTAATAAAGAATTGTAATAAAAGAAAAATACAATATACAAATCAGTTTTTTAATAAAATAATTCACTTTTAACTTGTTTTTTTGTTTTATTGAAAAAAATTGGCGTTATATTTTAATGTGGCTATAAACGACATCAATTTTGTATGAAACTTATGAAGTTAATTACTTTCTTTCAAACAAATTGTTGACTATTGCTATAACAGAATTGTGACTACAAACGCTTTTGACTATAAACGAACTAAAATACATCGATCTACTACGTTGAGAGTAATGGGATTTTATTGTGTTAAGTCGTATTGAAATTAATATTAATTTCGTAATAAAGTAAAATACCTAATTTACTTTAATTTTATTATAAAGTATTAATATTCAAGAATCAAGCGATTCAGAAAACATCTACATTATACCAAAACAAATATTTTGTCTTTATATAAAATCGTACCTGAAAGATTTGGTTCTGTGCAATTGCACAGGGGATTCGCTAGTAAATATATAATATACAAAAATATATACCAAATAATTAATATGATTTAATAAAAAAGACAACACTTCGAAAGGAAAAAGGACCTATAAAATTGGCCTGGAGATTTATCTGTAATATCAACTGTTGGAATAAATAAATAAATAAATAAATACACAAAGATGGAAACGTCTAAAACCATACAAAACGCTTTCTAAGACAAACATATTATTATATGACTACTAAAATATTAGAAACGTAACAGCGACGCATATAAAATATAATATACTAGCAAATAAGTTACCCGACATAAGTCCGGGTCGACCACACAATGTATCGAATTTACTTCAATGAAGTTTGATTTATGAATCGAATTGTAAAAAATTGATTTATCAAAAATATTCTTATATTTTTTTTCACTACGATAAAAAAATATCAACAATACTCGAACTTAAGCTATACTTATATTAAAATTATTTCTTTGTAAACAATATTTCGGATTTTTTCTGATATAGTATAAGCAAATACGTTCCTTGTCTTTTCTACAATCAATTTGCACAGATGCAAAGTTGTTATTCTTAATCTAGTGCCATAGTTTTGGCTTCTTCAAATTTTGTAGAAGCAATATTGCTACTACTTTTAATTCCAATTGAAGAAAAGGAACAACTTCATTTTCATCGATAACTGTGTCTATCGATTTGTATACATGACCACTCTGCAAAATTTTCTGATTAATAAACCGAATTGTCACATTTTAGTGCCTAATGCACATAGCCATGTAAAAATTTATACTGATTCCTAAAATTCGAAAATATTTTTTCAGGACAATACGTATTTGTTAATTTTTCATAGAGTAATTATGAATAAATTTTCAAGTCTGTAACACAATCTTTCTTGCAAACATTCCAAGGGGTTGTACAGCACCAACCCGAACCAATGCCAAATTTTCAAAATCGGTAATAGTCATAATTCTTTATTTGTAAAAGATTATCTAAGTGTAAATTTGCATGCCTCTAATACAATTCGTTTTTGAAATATTCCTAAGACATGCTAGAAGTTGTACGGCAGCAACCCGAACCATGCCACATTTTCAAAAACGGTAATAGTCGTATTTCTTTATTTGCAAAAGAGTATCTAAGTGTAAATTTGCATGCCTCTTACACAATTAGTTTTTGAAATATTCCTGAGACATGCTAGAAGTTGAACAGCAGCAACCGGAATCTGTCATTTGATGGCTTTGAAGGGTACCGAGTTCGATGTTCTTATAAGTATAGATTGTCCGTTGCAGTTGAAATATACAAAAAAAAACTGGATAAAATAAATCATGTAAATAGAATGATAAAATATCGACTAGTAAAGTTCATAATAATTCAGAATGGCTAAATTAAAATGCAATATCATAGAACTAGTATTTCAAACCTTCGCTGGAAGCAACAAACGATAATTGACTTACCTATAACTTATTAATATTGTTTCTATCAAGAAGAAATGCATAAAAAAAAACTATTGTTTACCAGGAAGATCTTTAAAAAATTTATTCATGATTATTAGAAAGCCATCACGAAATTAATTTAGGGGATAAAATTAATTAAAAAAAACTGTTACTTAATACCTAATTCAAGAATTAATATATTTTATATTATATTCGTATATTTTAATTTCACACTGTTATTTGAACATCATATAAATTTAAAAATTTGGTCTTACAGTTTTAAATAAGTAAAAAATTTAAAACTATAATCTACTTCCATTTATTGATTTGTAGCACTTCTTTACATCTCCCACATATCTCTTTTTTTTATGTTCTTGACAGTAACTTATGTAGAATCACCATTTCTTGCTGAATTAAGTACGGTACTGCAAGTTTATACTATACAATATCTACAATATTATGTCGAGCATCTTTTATCAAATTACTGGTTTTTATCAACTCATTAAATATTTAAAGCTACTGCTATTGTCAGCTACTAAGCCTTCTTAAATAGAATAGACTCATTTTATTTAATTTGTTACCGACCAAGATTATACTCTCAATTCTTTGTCATTTATTTTATCCCAATCACAAAAGGTGCTGGTTCAGGTCGAAAAACCTATAAAGCATTTTTATGCTGGAAGTAGACCAGGTTTGATTTAGCATTATAATGCCTACAACAAATAATTATTTTTGAACCTCATCCACACACAGACTCACTTTGATATTCCAAACTTAACATCAAAAATTTCACATAAATTTTTCTATTATTTTAAATTTCATTTTAAGAAAAACTTTGTTGTTCTGATTTTTTTTTTTTCCGTTTCATCTAAATCCAACAGTTTTTCTTTTGAATAAATAATTACAAACAGAAAAAAAAAAAAAAAAAAAAAAAACAATTCATACCTAAAATGAAAAAAAAAAAAATAAAAGTTATAAGAAAAAAAATTGGTGTTGACCTTTTACAAAACATAAAAAGGATCGTAGTGAAGATGAAAAACAAAAATGAATGAAAATCCATCCTCCTTTCAGGACCAAAACTTCATTTTTCTTTCATGTCTATTTTATTTTTGTTTTTTTTTTTTTTCTTTCTTTCTCATACTTTTTAGTATCAACAGGCTCTAATTTAATATGAGAAGGTTCACTGAATTCTTGTAATGATTGAATGAAAGGATCACCTTTACATTTCATATCAGTATTTTTTTTTGGAAATATTTTTTTGGTCATTTTTCTTTTTATCCAAGCCGGTCCCCACCCTCCAACGCAAGCAAAAGTAAAAAGAAAAATAAATTATAATGAATTATGGGTTCTATATTGGGACTATATTGTCATAGATTGTAAATTCTTTATTTTCATTTTTTACATTTCAATGCAAAATACTTGCATGTAATTTTCATCATAATACAATCATTTTAATCAACATCATTATTGTGAGAAAAAGAAAATGTTGAATGAAAATTCAGGTGAAGTGAAAAATTAAATTTTTTTTTTTTTTTTTATTTGTAGGTATTTTTTTTTTTTTTACTAAAATCTCTACTATATTTTTTAGTTTAGTCTAAAACTATTAAGATTTTCTTTACACTAGAATCATGACATGGAATAAACTACAAAGCAAAATTATATTTGACTACAGAACGGTTGAATTCAACAGTTGAAAGAATCCTATTAAGATAGACATTTTTATTTGTGAAATGGAATGATTTTTCTTTTTTTGTATTTTTCAGAAAATCATTTCCGTTCTTGTGATTTTCTCTATTTTCTGGTAAATAGGTCCAATTCGGTTAAACACAAAGTATTTAAAACTTAAAAGGTAAAAAAATAAATCTTACAAGTAATTTAGCCAATTTTCTTTTTATTTTCTTTTAAATTTTCATTTTTGTTAGAAGAGAAGCGCATTGAATCACAAATAAAAAAAATAAAAAACGAAACAAAACAAAAAATACAAAAGCAAAGGAAAAAAAAGGTCACATTAACAAAATAAAGGTCTTAAAAAGAAAAATTGTTATTTTGACATTTCAAATGTCTGAGGTTTTTTTTTTTTACTTTTTTATTTTTCCTTTTTTGTTTTGTATTTTTTTTTTTTTTTTTTTTTTCGTAATTTGTTCTGTATACCAAATAATATTTTAAAAACTCATTAATCATTTGACAATTTCCGAAAGGAAATTATTTGTTATTTTCCATATTTTGAAACTGTTTCTATTTTTTTTTGCATTTTGTTGTGTAAAGAATTTTTAAGAAAATGTTTTTCCAAATTTGCTTGAGTCAATATAAAATAAGGTGGTTTTTGTAAGTGATATTCTATAGCACAGCATGCATTTTACGGAGAAAAATTAGTATTTTGGAAAGCTAATTTGTGTGGTACGAAAAAGTTCAGCTGCAGAATTTAATTGGGCAGTAAGTTGAGATATTTAAATTTTAAATTAATTCTAATGAAAATTCTTAGGTTGATAATGAAAAATTAAAATGCCAAAGTCCAAGTCTGGATCCAGGATTAAGTTTAAAAATAAATATAAAATTAAGAGGTAGCTAGTAAATTTAAAAAAAAAAAATGTACCACAATTATGAAGTTCTTTGTCGTGCCGACTTTGACAATAAATCTTACCTCGTGTTTTTTGAGACAAAATATCTAAGTCTTCTGATTTTATGACCTACGAAATTCTAAATATGAAAAAAATATTTGTGAAAGTAAAAAATCACATTTGCTTAACTCAGCAGTTTTATCAAATCAAATTTGCTAATTCAGAGTTTTGAAATTCAGATTTTTTAGTCAGTTCAATTTTTTTTGAAACCGTGATATAGGAAGTATTGTGATCAAAGTAAGGCAATTGTTTATAAATGATTGAAGTCAACATGCTACTTTGCAAATTATGAACTATTTCAGTTTAAACTGTACTCTCTAAATAGTCTAAATTAATTAACCAATTACAGCCGGCTCACAGACCCCGTCCTAAAATCATTATGAAATCCTAAGGATGGTCATAGTGGTTGCTTGGAAAAAATTTATATCTCCAGCTTTTGTCACGCATGAAATTTGGAATGGGTATTTAAATACCTAATCGGCGTTAGCGCTATAAATAAATGCTTTAGTTTGTTTTGAAAAAACTTCATGGGTCTATTATTTCATCCTCTATCTAATATTGATGGATAGTGGATTATATGGCAAAATATATAATTGTTCTGTATTGAAAATCGAAAGCAAGCAGTCGTGCTGAATAGAAAGCCAGATAGCAGCCGGGGTATAGGAGGACAAAGAAACAGATGGGCAGACAATGTGAAAACCAATGTTCAAACCCTACAAATACCAAATTGGAGACAAGAGGCACAAGATCGACCTTTTTGGAGGATTGTAGTAATGAAGGTCAAACCTCACCCAGAGCTGTAGCGCTATAAGATGATGATGAAGATGATTGTAAGATTTAATATGTTTTTTAAACTTTTAACATTATCTCATGGCTTGAAGTTTGACCGTTGTGTTTTCAGATTTTAGAAAGTCAAAAGTGAAGTTATGCAGTTTCAAATGTAGTTTTATGTAAAATTAATTAGTAGGCTAAAATTTATATAATTCTGTTTACATTACTATGATGCTTAACTTTTTGAGACATGGCCCCAATGTTCCATACTAAGCGGTACGACCGAAAAAATCGTAATGATAACAATTGACCAGCCATTCATGAGTATAATAAACGGAAGGGTGCTGTTGATCCGTTTGATATTGCTTTGAACAATTATCGAATCAAATTTCGTGGTAAAAAATGCTATTGGACATATGAATTCTATGTCGTAATGGTGAATCCATGGAAGTTGCATGTTTTCCGCCCAAGGTATGAATGTTTGACTTCTATGGGTATATTTGATTTCAGAGTAAATGTGGTGGAAGCACTGGTAACACTACCACAAGTAGTCAGCCGTCCATGTGGGCGTGTACTTCTTAATGCCTAACAAATGGCAAAATGCACAGATCGCGTCAACCATATAGTGGAAAAAATACCTAAGCGCAGTCTTTGTAGACAATGCGGTATTGAAACACAATTTGGTTGCAAAAAGTTTGTTCGATTACTTTGCATCCCAAATACTTTTTTGACTATCATAATGATGTACCACGAAATAAAATTAAAATTAAAAAGCGAGAAAGCGAAATAATTTTTAAAATTTAATTTTACAATATTATTATTTAAATACTTTACTTTTTTAGATTTGTTCAATAAAACAGTGTGCCTTACTTTCATAAAAATATACATTTTTTTTTCACTAATTTTTTCATGCTTTTTAGACGGTTGGGTATTTAAATACCCAAAATGTAAATCATTTCTAGAGACGATGTAAGTACACCGATTCAAAAAACACTTGCGGCTAAGTGATCTTTGGAAATTTTCCCGACTTTTCCATATCTCAATTTCCAAATAACCACTTTATATGGAAATTTTCGGGGTTTAAAAATCCTTAGTTGCCGAATCCACAATTCTTGAGAATTTTGATTAGCTCACTGGGAATGAATTATGGTCCCGGCTTTTTCTCCTCTCTAATAAAATCAAAACTAGCTCAATATCTATTACCTAACGGCAGATATAGCTATTTTAATCCACTAAGGTTTTTGGGTATTTAAATACCCAATAGGCAGTAATGAGTTAAAATTTATGATGAGACTGGTAACATTGTTATTATCGTAATTGATCAAATTCTAACAGTTCAAATTACTGCCGAATAAAATAATTATCACTAAAATAAAACTGACCTATAATTATAATTCCAAAATTGATCTACATTTACTTTATAGACGCAGCTTATCTCATTTAATTTATTAAAAAATACACTATAAATTAAAATGATTATGAAAAATTTAGTTGTTAGTTAATTTCTATAGAATTCGCTAAAATTTGTTGTGTTTTTCATCCTAAAAAATGATGGCTCGATTGACAAAAATATCCCAAGTCTAATGGATAAATCAGGCACATTAGAATTTCAGATACACGATTGTAATGTTTATACGAGTAATCACTATTAAACTCAAGTATAACAAAAATCTATCTATATTGCATATCTATATATTAGATCTACATCTACCTTAAATATTGAGCACTTCATCACTATCCTGTAACCCCATCCGTTGGACAACATAAAATCTTTCCGACGTCTTCTATCTTGGACTAACCTCTTCAATTGTGGCCACATTTTTTCACTGGTATTTACTTGGGCTAAGACTGTTGTCCTCCATGTATTTTCTATCTTCCGGCGCAATGCGTACTCTTAAGATTCAATTCGAAACATTACTTTGGATGTTTGATGTTATTGTCAGGTTTTCTTATAGAGCATGCCCGACCTAGCTTTATTTCTCCTGCCAGAGCGCTTACTTACTTTTATGGATTTATTACAACGTTGATCAAATTTTAGTTTTACCCAACAATATTTTATAAAACTGACTATTTTCTATCATGCCTTCAATAGGATTCGAACCGGGGGCTTTCAAATTAGTAGTGTGATCACTTAACTACTATTAATCAACTACTGTTCGCTAATTTGATTTATTTGTTTGTTATTTACTTTACTGATCTTCCTTTTTCCTATTCGTTCAAGCAATTTATATTCTGTTTCTTAGGCAATGATATTCAATGGTGCTCTCAAAAGCATTTCGATTTATTGTGATCAAAGAAAGTTGGAAATGTTTAATTTTTTTATTGTTTTCTGATTGAATATTTTAACACTGATTCCGTCTTCATATTTGTGGAAAATAGTTTAAAATAATTACATATAAATATATGATATTCCCACCGTTTATGAGTATCAAAATGGTGAACACACACAAAATCAAGACTGTAAAATTACAAATTTATTTATATTATAACTAGTTAGTTTTACTTTAGTGTGTTGAAAATGTCATCACAATTGTCCTGTAACCCCATCCCATCCATGGCATGGTTGACACTTTGATAAGTTCAAACCGGATAGACACATCCGCCCCTTAGATAATCAGATTCCTTCTTACAGGCCACTCATTGTGAATGCAGACGTCTGTTGCAGCCGCTCCAATTACTACATTCATTGTTACATAAAAAACCTATAAATTCAAAATTTGAAAGTAGCTAATTTCAGGGCATGCACCTTCCGCCTTTGGTTGCTACCTCTGCCATTGTCCGATACATTTCATACTACTCTTCTCTTCTGTTCTCTACCCATTCTACTACACTGAGATTGTAATCCGATCGTTCGTAAGGATTGCTAAGGTTAACAGGGGTCACCACGTGAAGGTGAGAGTAGGGAAATAAGGTGGGAGAGGTAACTGCCGTAAGCCTGATCAAAAGGATTATGAATTGCGTGACCACACCCCATTAGACCCCTCAAAATGCCTTAAAGTATCAATATCTCTTAAAGTACTGAAAAATATGACACAGTCTGTACAAATATAATATGACTTTTTAATGTAGGTCAATAAGCAATAGCAGTAGTGGCATTAGAATTGACATAATATGTATTTGGTATGGAATGGATAGATATGGCATTAGATACGGCACAAGCAATGGCATATGACGCATATACGGGATTTAGCAGTGCACTAGGGTAAATATAAGGGAAAAAACGTGACAATATCCGTGTCTGGGAATCATTCTAATGATAATATCAATTATACAAAACCTAATAGACTATTAACTGTTCTTTCACTTGGATGACGTTGTTAAAATTTGGAAATTTAGTATACAACAACCAAAATTCCATTAAAATCTTTGATACAAACAACTCATTTAATTTCTTTGTTCGCAATGAAACACAGTTCTACCGAAAGGTCTAAAATTTATTGTAATTACAAAAATTATAACGTTTAATAGTAAATTACTTAATTTACTAGCTCAAATCATTAGCATGTCATCCAGTAGATTAAAATAACAGTTTTTTTTTCATTTTATATTGACCAATTCAACTAAGTGCACCACCATTTCATTTATCGCTATTATTAAAGGCGATAATTTACAAAAAAATAAAAACAAAATTTTGTTTTTTTAATGCTTACATAATTTAATGTTACTAATTTAAATAGTAAAAAACATAATAATGTATAATGTATATTATATAAAAAGTAATGTGCAACATAAAACGTTAAATTTATTTAAAAAAAATAGCAAAAACAAAAAAGAAAATTAAATCAAAATAATAAAAGTTTACAATAATTTACCGCAACTGTTACAAAAAATAAAAATAAAAAAAAAAACTAGCTATTCAACTATAAATAGCAAACAATAATGTAAAAACATAAATTTAAATAATTTTTCATAAAAACAATGTCTGTGCATATTATAAAATTTTAATAATTATAGGTGCAATCGAAAAGTACAAAAAATTAAAAATTTCGAATAGAAAAATTTCTAAAATGGTTTTTTTTGTAGATACAATTTTTTTTTACTATACCTTACCTACCAATTTTTTTCACTATACCTACCTACGATCAATATTGATAACTTCGTCCTTGAAATTCTACACCAAATGCTTAATACTGATAACTTTGTCTTTAAAATTATGTAGGTTTTTGAATGTTTGTTTTTTGCTAATGAAGTTGGTTGAATTTCTAGATGTTTAACCCTTTATTTCCCAGTTGGTGCATTTATCACCATATTCAATAAATACTCGTCGTATCATAATGTTAGAAATACGTCGAGATATAATGCGCTTATTTCAAAGGCTAAATGCTTTAGTAAGGAGTATTTTTAACAATTATTTTGAATAATTTTATTCTAAATCCCGTCCATGCACCAACATGAGCTGCAGTTTTCGCACAACCCTAAAAAAATTTATTTTACAAATCATAAGACAAAATATTAAATAATATTATTTAAAAAATGTTATATAATATGATTTTAGTATATCGTCGACTGAGTTCAGAAAGGCTCCATATGCCATCAACTCGGTTTCGAGTAAACGCGATTTAAAGTTTAAAGTTACTTAAAGTTTAACTTTCAAACATCTTTGTTTTTCGAAATCGATTCCCAAACAACCCATATCCACTTTTTTGAGCAATTTAATTTTAGTCTATGCACGTGGGTCAAATTTACCTGGATGTGGGTCGTTTTATCACTAAACTTTACAAATAAATGAATGGTCCACCAGCTACATATTAAAAAATATTTACGGCATTAAAAAATTTCAAAATTAAAAATCAGTTTATTTCATTGAGATCATATTCTCTTATAACAATATTTTAATCTAAAACAAAAACAATATAACGTAAAACAATCATTCAATTACTAAAAAATAAAGAATTTAAAATTATTTATTATATAGCTTTCCTAGCTTACCTTAACTTATAACTAAGACGTACGATTCTATTATGGCGATAATAACTATACATTTTTGAGCGTATACATCAATCACAATTATTTTATTTTTAATAATGCTTTTAGATAGTTTCGATCATTTTGATAGTTAGGCATATGTGTCAGGCATATGGATATGGGGCATTTCAGAAATAAGCCAATTTTGATGTCAAATTTCCTACAAAAATGACCCATATCCAAAAATAGGCGTATGGGTCATTTTATAATTAACAAAGTATTACAAAAGTGGATATGGGTCAATCCGGAACGGTAAAAGATAGTGAAAAACGGTTCGCGCCGAAAAGAAAAAGCGTGTCGAAAAACCTAAGAATCTCTTCCTAAGTCAAAAAAAGTTAAAATGGTTTATGGAGCCTATCAGACCTCAGCCGTCGACATAACAAAACTAACCTAATTGACATAAGCTCAAACGAATTTATTTCCGAGATAATGGGGCTGAAACTTAAGTGGTAAGTTCATTTATAAATGGCTTCACACACATGTACCAATTTTGTTATTTTGCTTTTTACTACAATGAAATTTCACATTATTTTTTGTTTAATTACAAGGTAGTGCATTGCTTACCAAAACCATTAGAGGTTGAATTGTTTTTTGGTATCAGTTTTATAATATTCCAAGATACAACATTAAACAAGAACAACAATGCTACGAAAAAAAGTAATAACCGAAATTGCCAATTTGAATTTTTAATTGTATATTTTTACCTTGGATTGTGTTGACAGTATTTTAGATTGGACTAGCTTCTTATTTGCAATATAGCATTTGCTGCTTGGCTATTATCTATCATAATTGCATACTACCGTCATTTTAGAGTACAATTCCAAAGCATATGAATTCAATAACTTACTTACTTACTTGCTGAGCGCTACAGACCTGACGTAAAATTGTCCTGCACTGATTTCGGTCAGGAGCAGAATCTCTTCAGTTGGTGATTTGAAGTTTATTCATATCTGCCGGTACTTCATCTCTCCAACGACGTTGTGGTGCCCTCGACGATGCGGTAACTGGGGCTTGGATTTGAAGAGTTTCCAAGCCTGAGCATTTTCATCCATACGCTCTACATGGTCTAGCCAATGAAGCCGTCTTATTCTAATTTTTTTAGCTAGGTCCATGTAGTTGAACAGCTGGTATAGTTCGGCATTGTATCTTCTTCTCCAAACCCCTTCGTCAGACACAGGACCATAAATGCGACAAAGAATTTTTCTCTCAAAGATACCAAATGCATGCTCGCTTGCTTTTGGTAATGTCCACGATTCAGAACCATATAGCAGCACCGGAAGAATGACCGTTTTGTATAGTTTGTGCCTTTAATGTTGTTTTCTGCTATTCTTATATCTTATTGGTGTCTACTTCTCTCCTACTCTGCTAACTTTTAGGGAATTTGATTTTTGTATGTTTATTTGAAGACCCACTTTGGGTCGAAACATAATTAAAATTTCGTTTGCATAATAACATATTAGTAATATTCGGCAGAGAAAGTTTGATAAAAAATCGTATCCAATATTTCATAATAAATTGTTTTCCGTCATTTCAATTTATCGTGGACACTTTTTGGTTTATTGATTTATCTTACACAACAATCTCATATGCAATCAAATTTATTTAAAAAAAAAAATTAAATTGAAATCGGAAGTGTTGTGGCGGCATTTTGATAAATTGAAATGTTTATATTTTAAAATTACTTAATTGAAATTTCTAATTAAAAGTTAAAGAAATTTCAAAAAATATTTGAATTCCCCACGTCTCTTTTTAAATATCTTAAACATTTAAGAGAATATTAATCGGTTTTGAATAGGTTCAAATATTTATACCGTACTTTTTTTAATTTAAAGATTAAAGATAATAATTTTAAGGTAGGTACCTGGTTATATTTTGACAAAAAAAAAATGTCGGAGGTTTGAGAAAATATTTGTCTAGTACTAAGATACTATACTGTAATAACCTCATTCTGTTAAACGTAATATTATACCTAAACCTACTTTACACCTAATTTGTTAGATTGATAATAATTAAGCAACATTAAACCTGATTAAAATTGAGGTTGGAAATGTATCAAAAGATGTCAAACATTATAAATTATAAGTAAGCTATTAACCAAGCATTATAGCTTTGTTATATGAAGCTGAATGAGTGGGTGGTTATCACTATAGATAATAAGATGGCAGTTTCATGTTTTCTTGCAAGTTTGACCCATTTGTATTCAAAAGTACTTGCGGGAAAACACGGGAGCGTCATGATATCAAAATATGATATCAAGTCGGAGATTTGACAGTAACATGCTTTCCTACAAGTTTGACACATCTGTATTCAAGACTACAAAAATACAAATGTGTCAAACTTGTGGGAAAACTCGCAACTGTCAGAACTTCGTACTGATATGTCATCTAGATGATTGACCTTCATACAAATATAAGAAATATTATTCAAGAGTACTTGCAGGAAAACACGGGACCATCATGATTATAAAACATGATATTATCAAGTCGAAAATTTGACAGTTTCATGCTTTCCTACAAGTTTGACACATCTGTATTCAGGACTACAAATACAGTGATGTGTCAAACTTGCGGGAAAACTTGCAACTGTCAGAACTTCAACCTGATATGTCATCTAGATGATTGACCTTCATACAAATATAAGAAATATTATTCTAGAGTACTTGCAGGAAAACACGGGACCATCATAATTACAAAACATGATATCAAGTCGAAAATTTGACAGTTTCGTGCTTTCCTACAAGTTTGACACATCTGTATTCAGGACTACAAATACAGTGATGTGTCAAATTTGCGGGAAAACTTGCAACTGTCAGAACTTCAACCTGATATGTCATCTAGATGATTGACCTTCATACAAATATAAGAAATGTTATTCAAGAGTACTTGCGGGAAAACACGGGACCATCATGATTACAAAACATGATATCAAGTCGAAAATTTGACAGTTTCATGCTTTCCTACAAGTTTGACACATCTGTATTCAGGACTACAAATACAGTGATGTGTCAAACTTGCGGGAAAACTTGCAACTGTCAGAACTTCGACCTGATATGTCATCTAGATGATTGACCTTCATACAAATGGAAGAAATATTATTTTGTTGTAAATTATAAAATAAAGATTTGCAAATTCGAAATCCCGAAAATGTACCAAAATAATCCAATTCAATCCTTTCATTATTACCGTATATTTTTTTTAATTTAAAAAAATAAAAAAAAAAATGAATTACTTAAAAACAAATTCAAAATAAATAAATAAAAAATAAGTTTGTTATTTTTTTTTTTTTTGTTATGTTTGTTAATAATATCTAAATTTGTTTGTTTATTATTATTTTTTTTTTTGTTAATTTTCTTGGAATATTTATTGTAAAAATACACGCCATCTGTTGACATTAAATAAAAACACTAAGAAATAATAACGATAAAAAAAAATATTTTTTTATTTTTATATTTTTTTACAATTTGTTTGTTATTTTTTTTTTTTTTTTAAATGGTAAAACTTTAAACCATATTTTCACACCTTTTCATTAATTTTTCTATTTGTTTAATTTTGTTTTATTTTTACTTCTTGTTTTAGTTTTTGTATTTACTTTCCGTCTTATAATTTTGAATAATATGTAACATACCTAGGTTTATCTATAACTTATAAACTGTATTATTTTTTTTTAACCTTAATAATTTTAAGTAAATTCACACCTAACTACTTTTTATATTAGCTACATCTTACTGAAATAGAAGAAGGTGAAAAGGAGACGAAAAAAAAACAAGGACGAAAATAAATAAAAATTCTTTATTCTCTGTATTAGAAAGTTTGAAATTGAAAAAAAAAGAATAAATAAACAAAAAAATATATTTTGAAAAGAAAAAAAAATGAAGAGTCACAGAAAATATGAAATGTTTATTTGTCACACCCTATTTCAATTTTTAACTTTTTTTTTTTTGTTTTTCATTTCCTCTCCTTTATTGCATTATAGAAAAAAAATCCTGTGCTCCGATATAGTTAAATTTTTGTTAATTAGGGGAAAGTTGGTGAACTGTGTGCACCTAAGCATTATGTCCGATATTTCGATACTCCTTGAATATTTGAAACTGGCAGCAGAAAAAATTAAAAGATGTAGTGGTAAAGTTCCATTTTTAATCAAAATTTATTTGTAATTATACTGATAGCTTTATTTAGTTCTAGTTTGCATAAACAGAAGAAATGAGTAAAGCAAAGATAATTAAAATAATTATTATATAAATAATATACAGGTTTATTAAATAGAAAAAAATAAGCTATAACGGTTTGTAGATGCTTAAAAAATATAGAATTATTCCTAATTTACCGTTATAACGATAAGTACCAGTTATTTATAAAAACCAAAAACTGAAAATAAATTACAGCTGGTCGTTTATAGTATATAATTCAATTTACTCTTCTTGAGAGTATCGTACTTCTACTTAGCATTTCTATTTTACTCGTTTGCTAACTGCTGTTTCCGAGTCTAGTTTCATTTTTAATTTAATTATACTATCTAAGTATAGCGAATTTGCCTGTTGTAGGAGATCTTTGATAACTCTATCGCGCCCATATGCTAAGACGATGTCATATTTCTGCAAGATGTCTCTGCGATTGTTTTTTATCCATCGCTGGCGTTAAGGTACCTGCCGTTACTATGTTTATTGGCTCATTCACTTTTTTTGTCAGATGTTGTTGGAAATAGTTGTTGTGTATAGTTATTATTAGAGATTTGTCAATGTGATTGTACTATTGGTTATTATGTTATATGAGATATATGAATATTGATATTATTGAAATTTTATATTAATTATTAGTTTTATTTTATTTTATTGATTATAAGTTATATATATTATTTGGATATTTTATATTACATACATTTTATAACCACAGCATATTCTATAAATTGTATTTAAACTAGGGGCCCCTGTTGAGTAATTATATTTCAAGTTGAAGTATTAGCTTTAATGTAAAAATTGTGTGCCTACAGGTGCTTTTTTTATCAGAAAATCTCATGTTAAATTGAATGAATGAATGAATGAATGACAGGGACTGAACAGATTTCTATGTCAAAATTTGACTTTCAATAAGTTGCTGTTCAATTGAAAATACTACTAATGAATATTTTAATGTATTGTAAATTTACCGTGGTAGTCTGTTTTATTTGCCTCTTATTCATACTCTTAATTATATGTTATTTTAAACCCGATTGTCATTGTACAAATCAAAATATGGTACTGATGTATGCAGAATAAATTTATTTGTTTAAAAAACGTAGAATACAACTATTTACTATGTTACTGATGATAAATAATATTTGAATATATTTTATTAACAAGGTCATATCAACGCATGTCGGGTCAGCTTGTAGAATATTTATTTATTTATACTATTTAGCTCAAACAGTTTACAATTTCGTATTACATTTCATAATATATTAATTAAAATACCATTAAATTTATTTAATTATTTATTTTATTTATTCATTTAATTTCTCAAAAAGAGCTAACAAAGCTCGTATAGAGTGTTTAAAATGCGTTTTAAAGGGCTTAGTCAAGTTTATACAAATTCAAGTAATGTAAAATATAATATATAATGCAAAAAAAAATATCAAATTAAGAAAGAAAGAAAAAAAAAATATTACATGTAATAGAACAGAAGTGATGAATATGTGAATAATTTAATGGACGATAGTAAAAATTATCATTAAATGAAAAACAAATTAATTACAAAGTACGAGTTGAATATCGTGAAATTAGCATTTTTTTTACATTTACTCTTAAATATATTTTTTTGACAGCTTAGTATTTAATGACATACTATTAAACATTTTGATAGACGAGTTTATTACTTTCTCTAATCCAAATAGGTTTGTAGTAGCAGAATAATGTATACATTACTTAGTATACATTCAAAAATAACAAAATTCAAAATACAAAAATAGTAATAGCTATTATTTTTTTTTAATATAAATTAAAACGAGTCAAGTTAACGAAATATTCAATTAATTTCATATCTAATTTTCGTCTTAAAGTATCTTTAGATATTGAAAAATATATACTATTCTTATATTTATTACTAACTATTAATATTATATTAATAGTAATATAATAAATAAGTTAAAATTTTGATAATATACTCCTCACTTTTTTACTAAGTACTAGAAACCTGTAATCTGAGCTTCAATTAGATATTATTAGACAGTTTTATATAATAATAATTATAATTTATACTTAATTACACTATTCGATATTGATTTATTTCTGGACAACATGAATTATTATATTTACGGAATTGATTTATTATATAATATACTTGTACTTAACAAAAAACAATGTAAAGCTATATCACCCAATTTATTTCAAATTTGTAAGCATTATAGAAGCGGTGTCGTGACCCTAAAAAATATGCGATATAAATTTATTTCTCATTTAAAAGTGAAATTAGGCCATTGTGGCTATATTACGTTTGTCGTTATATGACGGCGCCTTCAGAAGTACATGATTAAGTTTTTCCATTTTTACTCTTTTAATAATATCTAGTTATGATATATTTTATATAATATATCTAGTTATAGCTTATATTATATCTAGCTACTATATTAATAATATTATAAATTATAATAATTATTACTAATAAATAAATAGAATATAATTATTTTATTGTATATTTCATTGTTGATTAATTATTGGAATAAGATCGCACAGATCGCTGCGATATCAAGCGGTAAAAAATTTTTTATATAATTAAATATTTTGATAAATAAATCAAATATCGAATATTAAATTAAGGTTTAATATATAATATCACATTATAATAATTAAGTCCTATTTAAAAAAAAAAATACTATAATGAAGCACCGGTTTTTATTTTTTGTCTTACAAAATAAAAATTTTGATATTGTTTCTTCTCATTTTTTCTTTTTCTCGACAAAACAGTAAAACACGAACTTAAAATAAAGTGAAAACTAACACAGCACAATATCGGGCTATGCAAGGGCAGCACCTGTGTTCTCAATTTATACTTCATTTTATTTTGTTTTCATTTTTTTTTCGTTTTTTTTTTTTCATTATCCTTTCTCTTTTTTGATTTTTTTTGTCCTTTTCCTTATTTAGTTACTTTGTACCAAGATTTGATATGATTTCTTCGTAAATATTATATGATTTTAATATTTCCTTTTTCTTTACATTATTTTTATATTTGTATTTGTAAGGATATCAATTGTTTTTTTGCTTGTTTTTGATGTTATTTCGTATTTTGCCATCAGCAATATGAATCATTTTTTTATTTTTATAGTTTTATATTTCCCATGGATTCAATTTATATTGTTTATGTTTTTATTGTTGTTATTTTTTTTTTTTATTTTTTAGTAACTTCAATATTCACTCAAAATATAATTGCAATAGGTAAATTGTTTCTAAAATTTTGTTCTGTTATTAAAATTTATTTTGTAACTCATCATACGGAAGGATTTTAATATCAAACGATTATTTGATTTGATATTGGGTTGTTCTAATATTCTTCTTCTTGTTCTTTATCTCTATTTTGCAATAAGTTAAGCCCCACTTATTGTTGAAATTAATTAAGTTTTGAAATTTTTTTTTGTAGCTCATATTCGTATAAGTCTTAGTGTTATCAAAAAGTCATAATTAAGTGTTAATTGATTTTCCAGAAGCAACTGAATTGGTCATTTTTACCTACACGCAATACTGCAGCAATGCTGGGCCATATTATACCATAATAATGCTGGGCAGCTGCAAAGGAAGTGTTAAAATTTTCTGCTTCATTCTCATCCTTGCAGTTGTGACAGTGGGATTGAATAGAATATCTATCTTGGCAGCGTGGCTTCCTATTGGCCAATGATCCGTACTGGTGGCTTCTACTCTTGATATATCAGTATGGGACCTGGTTAAGAGGCTTAGTTTCATTGATATTATACGAGGACCATGTTTTCTTTCCATGCATTCGTTCCGGCCAGAAAGTAGATATGACTGAATGCGCTCCGAACCTTGCCTTGCCAGTTCATTTGCTCTCTCATTCCCATCTAGTTTTACAATATACTTCGACCAATTTTTAAGTAATATAAGTCAAATTTTCAGTTATTAAAAATTAATATTTAACCTGGAAGAAACATATAATTTGTAAGCGCAGAATAATTGGGACAATATCTGAGAAGCCAATATTGGTTAATGGATAAAATATCTGAACTGACTTTACAAAACACGGTGCTGATGTACAAAGCTATACTTAAAACTATTTATGATCGTACGAAATTCAACTCTGGTGTGTTGTAATCTAATACTAATGCAAAGATTTCAGAACAAAGTCCTAAGAATGGTAGTTGATGCTCCGTAGTTCGTGCCAAATAGTTTTCGCAATCAACGTTATTCACAGGTTACTCAATACACGAAGAAATATCAAAATATTGTTCAAAACCTAAAGGTAAACAGAAAATATATCCAAACAATGGGTGAGGGACCCAGATCTTAGGAGATTAAAACGTAAAATTCAATGCGACCTGTAAAATTATAATATATTAAGTAGTTAAGTGCTATCATACGGTATTCTTCTGTATGCCAGTATAGTACACAAACAAATTTTTAACTAATGGAATTGTAAATCATTCAAATTGTAAATATGAAATTGAAAGAAAAAAAACTAGTTAATACTTATAGAATAAAAGTCGAGTTTCCTTTCACTAATCATTTGTATTTATTTTGCAAATATCGATATTTCGGAAGCAACTTACTTCCTTCATCAGTGCTTTGCGACTAATCAAACTAATCAAACAATTAGTCGCAAAGCACTGATGAAGGAAGTAAGTTGCTTCCGAAATATCGATATTTGCAAAATAAATACAAATGATTAGTGAAAGGAAACTCGACTTTTATTCCATAAATCTAAACATATCACTAAAAACAAATCTGATTATCAAAAGCAATTAAGTTAATACTGTTTAACAACAAAATTATTGGGTACGATATTTTTAGAATAAAATTGATTCAATTTTACGTTATAGAAAACTTAAATCGAATATCGAAAAAACAGTTTTAAGTATCCACTATACAATAACTAAATCAACCCGCAATAATGTAAGTCTAAATATAGAGATTTTTAACTCTTTTACGTTCAATTTTTATTAATCGTATATACATTAACAATTTTGAATTATTATTGCCATTATTATTTTAATAACACTAACATTGTTAGTAACATTATGTTACAAAATAAATACCTTACCTAATTACGGAAGCATGTGTCGAGTTTTATAATTATTATGTTGTACAAAAAAATTGGTTTTACAAATTGTAATAGAAACTAAAATTATGTAAATCAAATAATAATATAGTTGTACAGGGTGTTATACAATTAAAGAAAAATTGCTATTAATTACATGGATCGGGTGAGATATTCCCACAAAAAAAAAATCAAAGCGAGCGAGCGATGGGTTAATCAAATAATAATTATCTAAATACTACAACAGTGTTCTTATAAAAAATTTTAGAAAATAAAAAATTTAAAACCAACAGTGAAATCAGTGGAATCTATAATTATAACGGTAATGATTTTCCATTATCTTTATATTATAATATACAATCAGTTTAAGATTTAGGATTCATTTCTACCTTTGCTGAAATATGAAATAGAACTGAGAGGGATTTATTTAAAACTAAGATATAATAATCCGGTAAAAGGTAGGGATAGATTTCACATTAAGCACAGTTTAAAAAATATTAAATAATTTTTATACAGAATTATACAGAACAACTAGGTATAAAAAGCAAGGAAAAGGTAGCAAGGATTGTTTTCAAACCATAACTACGTTTTTCGATGAACAGCTGGTGAAAAAGTCATATCAATTCATATATTTTTAAATTCATATATATTTAAATTTTGTCCGTAAATTGAATTATAATTAACCAACAGGGGCTCCTAGTAACTAATATAATACAAAACGTTGTATAGCGGTTGGTCTACCACAGTTAGGAAGTAAAATTAATAAAGAAGTACATTATTATCTTGTATGTAGTACTTTGCCAATTATTCTTAAAATATAATATATTTTATCTCTTTCTTACTTCCACTTCCAGGTAACGTAACATAAATACAAATTTATTTATATAAAACAACCTGTAATTCGGTATAATTTATCAATTCTTAATTTAACAAATTACCATGTATCTAATTTTTGATTTTAGTTTTGCTTTTGTTCAATTGAAAATATTTCTTTTTATATAGATTTCGATGTCAAGGACATGACCCACGTAACAATTTTATTGCTGTAAGACTCTTGCGCACTCTTATAACACTATTATAAACACTTGTATAGCAGTATTAGTGTTAATTTGAGTGCTCCGCAATTGTAGCGAATCGTTATAGATACGTTATAGCATTATAATGGAGAGTCCTATAAAGCACTTGCTGGATCAGTGTTTGTAATATTTGTTATAGGATTAGTATAATTCGAAATAATTTTTGTTATGCGAGAGTGAGAAAAGTACATTATTTTTTATTTTAAAATAATAATTCTATGAAATTTATATCTATTGCCGCAATTGCTATAACAACATTTTTATAGCAACACTAGTCACATTATTCCCATAAAAACATCATTATAACAGGTTTAGTGCTTATTAGAGAGTCATATAGGAGTATTATAGCACTAATTTTGTTTTTATAACAATAAAATGTTACGTGGGGATGATGTATCAAATCATATTCGTATATAATGTACAATTAATTAATGCTACAAATGAATATAGTGTAAACTACTTAATTAAACAAGTGGACCGAACCGGATTACAAGGTAATACAGGCAACATTGACATTTGTTTGTATACATAGCCAAAACACTAGATCTAGGGGACCCTTTATACCGATTGCTATGTTTGGCTAGGGTTGGAAAGGAAAATTGGGAAAAGAGGATGGTAAAATGGAAGGAGGACAATGATTACGAACGAAGGTGTTAATGTTCGTGTTGAATTTATTTAGGTCATAAATATCGAATTTATCATGTTTTGGGAACACATAAGATGGAATTTGGTTCCACATTCGGGATGTTGAGGTTATAAATGAATTTCTATAACTTGTCTTTTGCCACCACTAGGGATTTCAATCGTGCAGGGATAAGCTGCCCTTCGTGCTTCCCGGGTAATGCACTTAAGAGTGGAGGTAATATAGATTAAATTTCCACTGAGCATGTGTACTTCAATGTCTATGAGATATCTATAAAAAATGAGAGAGCTCCAACTATACGACGATGTCCAAGAGGAGCAAAATGAGCTGTGACATTTGGGTTATTGGTTAGACGAATAGCGCATTTTAACGCAATACTAGAAGCGCCGGCCCATATGTAAGAATTGTACTCCATTTTGGGTCGTATGAAAGCTTTATATAGATTTTCAAGTGGACACAGGGGGAGAAGTAAATCTTGAAGTGGCTAATAAAACCTAAACATTTGGCTGCGTTTTTTGCAACATCAAATATATGATCATTCCAGATCATTTTTCGATTTAGGTGCATACCTAATATGCTTAAGCTTTCAAACCGCTGAAGTTTATCTTCCTGAAACAAAATAATAGGATCAATGGAAATTTTTCAGTAGATTGTACAGCTCTGAGTTTTAGAAGTGTTAAACTCGACTCTGTTTTTTAAGCCCCAATTAGAACTGGCCATGCTGTCTCTTTTGGATCGATACAGCGACATTAATACAAAATTAAGATGTCCGGCGCTCAATATTTTGATAATTTTATTTAATTCGGAAAATAACGGGAAGAAAATGTCTCCAAGAAGAAATTACTTAAAAATAAAATATAGGTTAACAACAATAAAAAAGATCTATCAATATTATCCTGGTTTTGACTGATTGTCAAGACATGTAATAATTGCGAGATATTTCAGAAGCTTACCTATATTTTAACCATCGTTAATTTAACATACGACATAAATTTGGAAGTCCGGCAAAATGTTTCACAGCTTACCTACATTTTAACCACCGTTAATTTGACATACGACTTCAATTTGCAAGTCCGGCAAAGTTTTTCAACATTTTGAATGTAAGAAAGTAATAGTACAGTTAGTAAATTTTCTCTCACCAATGCATATATTCGTGTAAACTACTGTGTCATATTTACCTTGTATAACTATTTGCGTGCTTGTTTTAATTTTTTGGGACTATTGTCATGGTGATATTTTGTTTTATTTTGGTGGGATGCAGTACCTATTCTACGTGGGTATGACCTTTTAACATCTATTGTACTTGTACCTATATGTTCTTGTTTTATTGCTCAAAATTAAAGTACAGGTATGGTATAATAATATCAGTTTCAGAGTATACCTGAAAGAGCTTGGTAAATCATACAAATTATACAAATTATTATAAGTCCGGTATTATTATAGTTTTAGAATTTGACATACCTACTACCAAATTCTTTCAAATGACAGAAGGTTGATCATTACATTTTTGCATACATTGTCTTCTTAGAATAAGACTTAGCCAGATATATTTTGAACCGTTGAGGTCTATTAACTCCAAAATGGTTTAGGTCTGAGATATTTTCAAATACGTTTTGTCATTGTTTTGTTTTAACCACATAATTTATCACACACTGACTGACATTGAAATTTTCTTACGTGACATCTTGTATTTTTGTTTGTGCGTCTTAAATTGCTAATATAATTGAAAATAATATTTCAAATCCATACCCACAAATTTTGTTACGATTGTTATTATTTTATTAAAAATTTCTTTGATTAAATGTTACATGCAAATTCCCATACAAATTTCCTAGAACTCAATATTTATTTCACATATATTACATTACTAATATAGAATGTTATTATTTTAATGTCCTTGAATGTTTGAAACTGAGACACGTGTTTTGACAAGTATCAAAAAAGTTATTTTTTTTTTCTGATTTTTGATTAGATAAAAATATAGAAATAAATATATTTCTTTTATTTATTCTACTTTAAATTAAATTAGATTTTTAGTTATAAAATAAAATGAATTTCTAAAGAAATTTATATTTTAGAGTAGGTACGAGAAAAAAAAAATTAGGGAATAGGTAAGTTTGTAACAAATTCATTTTATAAAAATAGCATTTTTTTGTTGTTGTTATTTTTTTTTTCTAAAAATGCTATTAATCTTATAATTAATTTCTAAATGAAATTTTTTTAAAGTTTATTTGTTTCTATACTGTTATTGAACTTTTATTTTTTTGATTGAAGGGCATCAAACCTATTTGTTACAACTTGCTTGTTCATTTCATATTGAATCAAAGATTTTAAGAAATTCCAATAGTAAAAAATAAATTAAAACTAAAATTTATATCGATTCTTCATGACTGATTTTGATTTTGTCCATAACTACTGGATAAAACATTTTTTTTGTTTGCCCTTTTCTACTCGAAGTCATAGAAAAAGTTCAGACTATAGTATTACTAGGTGTAATCGTGTCCCACAACTTCAGATGCTGTTTCATTGTGGTTCTGATGCTGTGCTTCAGTTTTTATAATTCATTAATTTTTGGAAAAGTAGGTATAGTTGGCTAATTTAGTATTGCTACTATTAACTAATGTTTAATGTATACAGATAAGTATTTGAATGTCTCTTGAATTCCTTTTTGTTCAGATTTAGCTCATTTAAAATAAAATTAATTATTTTCATAACAAAGTTTATTAATAGCAACCATATAGCATCTATAGTAACTAAAAATATTAATTTTATGAAAGTTATAAGAGTCACTGTTTCGTACTATGTATCAGTTTATCTGCACGCATTTGATTATCTGACTCTAATATATTAACATGTTAATAATGTCTGTAAAACTTTCCACCGTGGAGAATTAAAGCAAAATGCCAAACATTTAAATGTGAAGCTTTTTCAAAATATTACCGCAAAAAATTACCGACTAAGAAATAAAAAAAATAAAAAACACTAACTTTGATAACCATGTCTCATTTATAGGAAAAAATATCCAAGTTTTAAACCCATATAGAAAATTTATATTGTTAATACAAGAACCAAATAGCATAACAATACAAAATTAATAAAATATTAACTTTTTCAAATTAAAAGAAATAAAAGGTACTAACTTTGATAACCATTTTTCATTTATAGAAAAAAATATCCAAGTTTTAAACCCATATAGAAAAACTATATTGTTAATACAAGAACCAAATAGCATAACACTACAAAATTAATAAAATATTAACTTTTTCAAATTAAAAGAAATAAAAGGTACTAACTTTGATAACCATTTTTCATTTATAGAAAAAAATATCCAAGTTTTACACCCATATAGAAAAACTATATTGTTAATACAAGAACCAAATAGCATAACAATACAAAATTAATAAAATATTAACTTTTTCAAATTAAAAGAAATAAAAGGTACTAACTTTGATAACCATTTTTCATTTATAGAAAAAAATATCCAAGTTTTAAACCCATATAGAAAAACTATATTGTTAATACAAGAACCAAATAGCATAACACTACAAAATTAATAAAATATTAACTTTTTCAAATTAAAAGAAATAAAAGGTACTAACTTTGATAACCATTTTTCATTTATAGAAAAAAATATCCAAGTTTTAAACCCATATAGAAAAACTATATTGTTAATACAAGAACCAAATAGCATAACACTACAAAATTAATAAAATGTTAACTTTTTCAAATTAAAAGAAATAAAAATAATAAAAAGTACTAACTTTGATAACTATCTCTCATTTATAGAAAATAATATCCAAGTTTTAAACCCATACAGAAAAACTATACTGTTAATACAAGAACCAAATAGCATAACAACATAAAATCAATAAAATATTAACTTTTTCAAATTAGAAGAAATTAGAAAGAAAAGTACTAACTTTGAAAATCATTTTTCATTTATAGAAAAAAATATCCAAGTTTTAAGCCCATATAAAAAAAACTGAATTGTTAATATACAAGAACCAAATAGCATAACATCATAAAATCAATAAAATATTAACTTTTTCAAATGAAAAGTAATTTTTGAAGCCATCAAAATAATGAAAATTTCCTTGGTTTGTGTCTTTGAATAAGCTATCTCGAAATATCTCTAATTGACCAATGCGGGCACATCTTTAAGTTCAAATGAATGTTTCATTTTGTAAAAAAAAATTAGACAAACATAAAAAAAACATTCCTATTTTTACCTTGGTGATAAATCTTACTTCGCCACCTTTAAAAATTTACTAGATTTGCCAAAAATTATTTTTGTAGGAAAAACACTAAAAGCAAGATATTTTATCAATGTTTGTGATTTGACTCAATGAGATAGGTTCGTTGGGTAATGGTCTCTGTATCATTATCAAAATGTTATGCTTTCATCTTAATTGCATTATTTTGGTGTGTATTTGATGCTTTGCTACTACTCCAATGATTATCTTCTACGTATTGTCTCCTCTATCGTCTCTTCAATATGAATCTGTTTGTGTAATATTTCACTTAAAACTGGCGAAAGTGCGTTAGCCATGGCTCATATGAGTTATTATTTCTAAGTTTCAAATAGTTTCCTGCAAACAGTTTCATTTTTAATAGATTGTCATAATCAATTTCACTTTGGATTACGACATTATTTCCTTTGTCCTCCTTCATGTAGTACACTGCTTTCCCTTTTAAGAGTTTGATGATTCGATACTCAGATATCATTTTATATTTTCCATCCATCAGTAGTTTTATTTTAATTTGATTGCACTTTATTGGCACAAACATATCATATTTCAGATTAGTATCACCTTCATATTATTCGGATTATAGTGAATCATTTTGCTATCTCCTCTATTATTCCGTTATAATTTACGGGCAACATGTAAATTATAACGGAATAATAGAGGAGATAGCATGCTCTGAATTTTGATTTTGTATAAACATTTTTGAATCTAAGTATGTGAGATTTACATTTATGTATTTTGTACATTATTAAGTATACTTTTATATTGTTTTTTTTTTTTAAATTTAATATATTTAATATAATTTATTAATAACATTTTTTTTTAAATATTCAATATGTTTTCAAATTCTAATTCATTTGCTATATTATTCAAATTCAATCCTTTATAAAGCAACATATTCTTTGACAATAACTTAGATGGGATCATCTTTTCGTGGTTAATTAAGCACGGTACTGCAATTTTACACTACAATATCTACAATAATCTGAGTATTTATTTTAACAAATTACTGGCTTATCTACTCATTAAATGTGGAAAACTACTACTATCGTCAGGAACTAAGCCTTCTTAAATAGAATAGTTTCATTTTGTTTAATTTGTTACCAGATTAACTCTCAATTATTTTTGTCATTTATTATATCCCAATGACAAAAGGTACTTGGCCAGCTCGAAAAATCCATAAATCTTTTTTTTTTTGTTGCTTAATCAGGAATCGAACATTGGGACCTTTCAGACCTACTGCACTGCCCATCGTTTAATAGATGAACATTAATAGATAAACAATATACAAAATGCGGCTTTATCATGACGTTAAATTTTTTTATTGCTATCATAAATAACATTCTGCACCTGATTTTAAAAAAGAAGTATATCTTCTTGGACATTCTATTCTCTATATAGTTATATACTTGAAATAACATATGATACAGGCAGTCAATGGTAGGACAGTCAGTCTTCGGGTGGTGTATGTTGTGCTACGTGGAACTTTGCTTATCTAAGTATTACAACATCCGGTAACCATATCCGGTTGCACGTTTCTGCCATTGATTGACAAATGCCATTATATAAACGGTATCTTTTAGAAACTGAGCTCTCTCTCCTTCTAACACAATCAAAGAGTGTACAAGTTCATTGTGCAACACAATTAAGATTTATCAAAATACTAATATTGTCAAAACTTAATAATAGGAATAAATATAAATTGTAAATTAAAATTAAAACAAGTTTTTAATTAAAATATAAAAATCTAAATAAATAGCTATATTACATAATAAAGTTTAAACTGAAAAAGTGTTTTAATATAACAAATACAACTATATAGTTTATATACGGCTCTTAAAATTCATTTTATTATCTAAGATTGTCCCTAAGTATTTTATTTCATTCACTTCTCCAATCATTTTATCCATTTTGGTTTCAACACTTTCATTGCAATTAATTTTTTTGGTATCTAATTTAAGTTAGTTTTGTTTTAACCAATAAAATAGTTCTACTAGTTCACAATTTATTATATTCCTACATTCATTTATATTATTATTACCTGATACATAATAAAGCATCATCCACAAACAAAACTAACTTGGACTTGTGAAAAATTTTATACTGTGGGCAGAAACATAATCATATTTAGGATGAGTATCATATTATTATTCGGATTATAGCAACGATTTTGAATGTTAATCTTCTATTATAATCAAATAATATAGGGGATCTGAGTTTTGTATGAACCCGTTTGATTTTGTGCATTTGAAATTCTACTACAAACCCCCCTTTGGTGCTTTTATTTATGTGTTCTTCCTTGTGGGAAGATATACATGATCCATAGAATCCACTTCACATAGTATCTTCAAATATCCTACAAAACCAATTCTGCCCGAACAAAATTTCATTTATTGATATTAAACCATTTTCTGAAGTTCTATTTTAGTAATTTCAGATTAAATTTGTTATAAAATTATCAAATCAATTTATTTTTAAAATATTATAATCGTGATATTTTTGATTATATTATATTATATTTGTTATGTACATAATATTATTTCTATTTTCAGTTCTACATAACAATATAAATTAAAATTTTTCTATCACTGTACCTAATATAAATAAAATTGTTATAATATAGTTTTCTGACAGTAATTAAACTATCTGTAAAAATCTTTTTTTAATATTATCCTGAAAAAGGAATTGTATAATAATTTCAATTAAGATTTTTTCGTTAAATAATATAGTTTTATGTATGCATGTAGCTTTAAAAAGAACCCCAACAACAATAATAATTATTATTAATTGTGTTGAATTTGCTTTTTCCATCAACATTTTAATTTACATAATATTTACTTAAAAGTATAGAGATATCTTATAAATACAAAATGAACTCTTACTTTGTATTTATATTCTGTTTTATCATTATTTTTAAGTCACTTTCATAATAATTAGATTTTCATTTGAAATCAAAAAAATTTGTTTATTCAATTGTTAGTTTTGTTTTGTTCTCTTCTAAAATTATTATGACAACAATTTTTGTTTTTTCATTTAAAACTACGAAGAAGTTTTTCACATTATTTTGTATTCTTTTTTTGTTTTTTCTTTGTATTCATGTTTTTCCATTTAATTTTCTATTTTTAATTTAATTCTTTGAAATTGATAAGAAATCTTTCGAAAATTTTTTTTTTACATATGCAAAATAAAAAATAAAACAAAATAAAAATAATAATATAATAATAATAATGTATGAAAAAAACAATCAAAATACCAAAACAAACAAAAGAAGAATAAAATACACAACAACAATAACAAAAATTAAAAAAAGAATGTAAAACTTTTGTCAGAACTTCCCGTAATTCTTGGTATTGTGTACGATCTTGAAGCAAAATAAAAATAAAAACACAAAAAAAAATGATTACCAGAAAAACTGATATAAACAAAGAAAAGTAAAGTTTTATTGAACAATAATGAAAACAAAAATAATAATAATAATATTAAAAATAATAAAAAAAAAAAAAACAAAAACAAAAAACAAAAAAATTTCAAAAAACTTTCGTAAATAAAAATAGTTTTGAAATACCTGGTACAATTTTCTGTGAATATATTCCCCCTTCAAACTACATATAGGTAGCACAATCTAAATTTCCAAAATACAAACCGATTTTCTTTAAAATGTAGATTAGTAAAATATAAACAGGATAAAATCCAGGTTTTTCTATAAAATCTTGAATAACAAAATCGAAGCGGAATAAAATTCAGACGAGATGAGATCCAGGGGCGGCAAAATATAGATAAAATTAAGTCCGAATATTATAAAAACCAGAAAAAAAGCATGTGAAGAAAAGCAGGATCGGAATAAACTTTACCAAATATCTCAACTGCGATTTGTAAATTGAAACAGTTATATGGATGATGCCAAAAAAATGTTAGCAGTAAAATACCAGATGTGAGCTGACAAGAAAACAATAAAACTTTGAATTTGTATATTTGATATTAATTTTTGCCGTGTACGAATATGACATTTTTCAGGTCAAGAAAAATAAGTTGCAATAATAGGATTACATTTTTGGGATAATCGCTCTAACTGCCTTTGCAGAATTTAGGCCATTTAAAAAATCACAAAAAGAAGGAATGTGAAAAAATAATAAACAAAATTATAAAAGAATATAAAAAATAGGATAAGTGGATATTTAAGAACCGTAATTCCAGTTGACTTATATTCTACGCAATTAAACCTTACGGCTCGTTTGAACACCCACTCAGCAATGTTACTACACAATTGAACCTAACAATTTCTATCGGTTTTTTTGTTTTTACTTCCGAGAAGTTCTCCAAGTAGTAAAATTCTAAAAGGTTTGCTCTTCTCGTTCTTTGCATTAGGCATATGCTGAAAATGAGGTGTATGAGCTAATTAAATTTTAGGTTTTATAAAATCACATACATAGGACTGAGGCAATCCAAAAAAATTTCTTAAGATTTGCACTACGTTACCTTCCGTGATCTGACCCCTTAATTTTGCCACCATATGAACATAGACTAAACTTAATTCATTTTGCTACCCTGAAGAAAAGACGCGAAATTGCTGATGTTATCTTTGTCCCTCATATAGTTAAAGGAAATATTAACTCCCCTTATATTTCAAACCAAACCCAGATTAATACTACTAATCGCTTCAGCTCTGCTAACCTATTTATCCCCACATTTCATCGAACCAACTATGGAATGAACGAACCTATCCATAGAATGATGATTATGGGTAACAAATTCAAGACCCGTATTGATTTCTCTCTCTCCAAAGACACCTTAAAGAAGCTTTTATATTCCTCTTAGTTGATTTCTGATCGCATCCCTCTGTCTTCAATATTCTTATAGTTGCTAATTTTTTCTTTTAGTACCAACTTTAACCCATAACTCCTTACTAATTCTCAAATATAAAAATATTTTGATTATTTATATTTTGCAGATTGTTCAATTTTTTTTTTTTTTTTTACTAATAATTTTTGGTAACCATTGATTTACATTTTAATTTATTTCAAAATTTTTGCAATTAGTTTTTTAATATTAATTTTTTGATATTTATATTGCTAATTTTAAAATTTGTTTAAATTGATATAAATGTAATACATTTAACTCGCTTGAACTAAGCCTGTAAATAAATAAATAAATAAATAATATATTTTTGTATTATATAGCCCTAAGTCGGCTCTATTCAGCGATAGAATTACCACGTTTTCGTCTGGATCGTCCCTTCTGGAATTTTTTTAGGTATTCTGTTGGGCGGTTTTTTTTCCACTCCATCGCAATTATTTTCATGGACTGCATTGTTAGTCCTACCACTAATTCTCAGGATCAATGTTTCTTGAACTACTTTTGCCAGTTTTTCCACTTTAAAGTTTCTCTATACTCTGGAATGGATGGGTACCCAGACGTAGAGTAAAACTTTATTCAATATATTCCAAAAGGTGCTTATATTCTTGAGCTGTTTTTGTTTTTGCGTTATTTATTGCTTTGATGTCTATCCCAGCAAAAAATTATGTTTAGAAAAATTTCTACTTCTATTTTCATTGCCATGATTTCGCATTTGGATAGTTGTGGCATTCTTACATATCTTTACTGTTGTTTCTATGAAAGGATCTTCACAGTGTAGATGCCTATTGTATAATTTTCACCCTTCTTATAGTTCTATCTGTATTATATCGTCAGATGATTATTATGTACTGCGTCAGGGATGTAATTTTCCTTATTTCATTGTTATCTTAAATGCTCTGTCAGGACATTTTTCTACAATATTGTAGCCCCAATGTCTTTCCTCGAAGTCAATTTTTTGAAAGTTCTCACTTGTGTTGATATTTGTTTTTCCATGTGAAGTTTTTCTTTTTGTAAGCTTCTTTATAATTCCATTGCCATACGTTTTGTATGTATTTCTGTACGTGTTTCAGTATAGTCTCTAAGGATCTTGTGGCTGTCGCTTTGTTGCGACTGTAATGCATGTTATTTGCGACGCATCTATGTTAATGTTTTTAGGTCATAGTATACAGGTATAAAACCAGGGCACTATTTTTGGTGATAGACCATATGTTTTTCCAATTGCACTTCTGCATTGCCATTATGTTCTTAATGCTTTATTTTTTCGTTCCTTTAAGTGCTCATTCCATTTTAGTTTTGCATCTAAAATTGTTCTTCAATATTTAACCTTCTGTTATTAGTTAAGCTGTGTGCCCCCTATACTTAGGGCATTGATTTTACTTTCTATCTTTCTGCTGTTTAAGTACCGTAACTTCCTGTTCTTAGTTAAGCTATGTGCCACCTATACTTGTGGTATTGATTTTACTTACTATTTTTCCGCTGTTCAAGGACATTTTTTAGATTAGATTTAATTTATTCCGAGAGAGATCCAGTCCCTACATCACCGCAACCACAAATGGGTTTATTGTGATAAGTTCAAGGACATAGTTTATAGTTCTGTTTTCTCTAGGTGATCTTGTATTCACTCAGATAAAAGATTTATTACCTCTAGCATCACGCTTCTTAGTACTGGATTTTGTTTTTGCTTTTTATGATTATAACTAAATCGTGCGGATAATAAATAACTTTCGTTCCATGTTCTGTTAGGGAATCTAAAAACAAATATATTACTGTGAGCCATATTATTGGTCATAGTATACCCCATCTTGCTCACCTTTCCTACTATTGCTTCCATTTTTTCGCTAATAAAACTAGTTTGCATATTTCTTAAAGTTAGTCCATCTCACTAATATAGAAGAAGAATAGAAGAGTTAGTATTTAAATTTACAGACAATTTAAAAGTCACATCTCTTGAAAACCACTAAGTTTGTCGGAAAATGTTTGTGAGAACACATAAGATGGTATTGGGGGTTCCAAACAACTCTTGATTAATTATGAGTAATCGAATGAATTATTATTAGAATCTATTATTATTTCCTTTAATATTTTATTATAGTGTGTAAATTAAATCTGTGTTATAAACTATTATTTTATGATAACATTTTATAATTAAGTAGTTTTTAATCATCTTGTTTGTTTTTCTTTATTATAAGTTTTTATTTTAATCTCTTTGTTCTGGATATTTTTTTCTAGATTTTTATTGTCGACTTTTTTACATTTTGATTTCCATTTGAGCGTCTGCATTTATATCAGTCTGGATTCAATTCAGCCTGGACTTTATTATACTTGATTTTATGTTTTTGGATTTTGTCTATCTCAATGTTGTCACTAACCCAAATCTCTTCTTAGATACTAAAAACAAAGAAAATAACTACAAGCATGCCACAATTAAGAATAATCGGTTTGTTTATGAGAATATGTGAAATTTACTTAGAATTTATAATACGAGTATAGATACAAGAATATGAGTCCTTGCAAAAGGATAATCATACATATAATGTTACTCTTTCAAATTACTAACTTTGGTACTGGGATATGTGTAAAATTTCAGTTAATATGAAAAAACAAATTTTTTTTTGGGTTAAATACGTTGAAATTCTGATGCAATTATAAAAAAATTTGAAAAACTTGGAAAGAAGAAACCGTTTTGGAGAAAATTTAAAAACTTTTTCAGTTAAATAGGTACCTAAGTTACATACAAAACAAAATAACTGTATTTTTTGTAGATTCTTTTTAGAACTTTATACACAATCATTTTTGCATGAAAAAAAAAAAAACATTTTTTTTTTATAATATTTTAAATTATGTATTCTGTAATTTGTCGAAGTTCTAGTCAGTTTTATATAGTTTTTAGTTGTTAATAAAGTTTAGTTCAAAATTTAATTTTTTTTTTTAAGTTGTAGTCAGTATTGTGGATTTTATTTTAAGTTTCCTTTCAAACCCTACATTTGAAGTTTTTCAATATTTTAGTCAGTATGTGGGCTGTATTAAACCTAATAAAGTTAATTTCAAATTTTTGAATTTATGATGTTTTGTTGGAAGGACATTTCCGAAGTAACAATTTAAGCTCTGTAAAAGCTATTGTTCTGCACTAGAGCTAGAGATGAGCAAAAAAGTGATTTTGCAATAACTGCTACTAACTGTGATTGCTACTTTTAAATCACAGTGAAAAATTACTGTGATTCAAATATTACCCCATTCCTAACTAGAGCTAAATTTAACGCTATTAGCTCCAATTTTTAGCTCTATATCTGTTATTAGAGCTTTTATAGAGCATATAAAACTATTTAAATTTTTAAGTTTAGCTCTATAAAAGTATTTTGCGCTTCTTTTTTAGATCACTCTCTCTCTCTCTCTCTCTCTTTAAACGTTTAAATAAATTAGTTTTAGGAGCATATTATATAAGTATGTATTATTATATTATTTTTATTGTGATACACATATTAATATTTTTTTATTAGTATTAATGCTTATCTAATTTATTTTCTAGATTAACATATTTACATTTTTATTACAATAAAATAATACTAGGGGACCCCTTTGAGTAATTATAATTCAAGTTGAAGTCAAATTTAAACAAACAAAATTATTTTTAAGAATTGTTTCGTTCATCATAACACTACTAGAACTCATCAGTAGGTATTTATAGTGTTAGACTACCTATACAAATCCTAATTTTTAATTTGATTGACTTTATAACTTATTACAGTATGTCAATAAGACCTCTGTGAGTTATAAAATTCAACCAAAAAACCCATGGTAAAATGTAATTTTTACAAAACAAATTTATATAAATATAAATTTTTTAAAACCTTTAAATCATTTTACTTTTAATAAAAAGAACAAGTTCGATTTATTAATTAATATTCAATCTTGATACATAGATATTTTATATCACCATTGTATCACAATTATATCTATTGATTGAATATTAATTAATAAATCGAATTTGTTCTTTTTATTAAAAGTAAAATGATTTAAAGGTTTTAAAAAATGTATATTTATATAAATTTATTTTGTCAAATTTAAAGTTTAAAAAAAAAACAGTAATTTACGTACTGCAGACACGAAGCATCCATATATTGAGTTGAATGAGTGCTTCCCCAAATAAAATATTATTTATTACTTTTTACAACTTAATATAAAATATATATTTAATTTAATATAAAAATTACTTAACTATGTACAAAAATTCAAATCGAATAAAAGAAAAATTTCAACCAAAAATTATATGCATAGAATCATAGAGTAATCATATAAGTAGAGTATTCACGTAGAACAATATTTGTTAATCATTTTCTTCTAAAAATGCCATCCCATTTTTACTCAAAACACGAAAATGCCGTCCCATTTTTACTCAATACCCCAAAACACTCAAATACAATTTTCGAAACTCAATTATTTTTACTCAAAATTTTTTTTTTATTGAGAAGAATATTTCATACAATGCCTCTATACTTCTAGCCTATTCACAGAATGATTTTTTCGGAATTTTATCGAATTACGATTTCGTTTTAAGTTTTGTTTTAGTTTTGTGTATAAAGTTTTGCTCTCCCAGTGACTAGGCTAGGAGTATAGAGGCATTGTTTGATAATTTGAAAAGTATTTACATACCTATGTACTTTTGATTTATATGAAGAGTGTATATCTTAATATCGTATATGTGTTCACCATACATTTACATATCTAATTCAATACAAAAAATATATGTATATAGAAAAATGTAAACAAAAAACCACAATTAATCGCAAAGATAATGAATGAAATTGTATCCATACAATAATAGGTCAATGATAGCATCACATAATCCAGAAATTCTTTTTAAAAATAATGCTAATAAAAGAATAAAATTTATTAGTAATGCATTACAAATCGTGAAGTTTGTACGGAATACCGTTTTGTTTTCTTTTCTCAGAAGTTGGTTAAAAATCGTATTTCTATTTCAGATGAAATAATTTCTGAAGAAATAAGAACAGCCAACAATCCATATAAAGAATAAAATGTCCAGTTTTATTTTTTTAAATTTTGATAGCTTGTTTGTTTGTTTGTATTCATAATTATATTATGTATTCATATATATACTATTCATATTATTATCTACGGTAAGAAACAGACAAAATTAACAAAACCAAAATTGCTGAAAATTTAAAAATACATGTAGGTACCTACTTTTCAGTATACTTTTCAATAGAAATTAATTTGAATTATTTTTAATTTTACAAAACCAACATTAATTTTTTTGTCCCTTTGAATTTTTTTTTTTTTTTAGTTTTATTTGACATATTTACTATGTACATTATATTCACTGCAGGTAATTATAATAACTTATTTGTTTGTTTCTGTTTTTTATCTTAATAAGAACTCACATATACATAATGTATTTGCTGAATAATAAAATCATATGAGTAAAAAAATTTCAACTGTGTGCGCATTATTGTTTTATATACAACTTATTTATTATATTAGAAGTTCATTAAGAAGTAGGGAAATCGAAATAAAATGAAAAGGTGTCTACTGCGCAGGTCCTTAAATGCTTGTCAATTATAATTTGAGATGACAATGTGATATTGCAAGTTAGTTTAAAATGTGAATATTTTTCTAATAAAACATTAAATTCACTTGCCATTTCAAATTTATCGTAAATATAGGCCTTCTACCTCGAAAATTTACAACACCCTAAAATAACTGAAAAAAATTTTGTTAAAATTTTGAAATTTTTTTTTAAATAGATATTTTTGATTATTTTTAGTCAATTATTTTTTTAAAAGATAAAACCAACCTAAAAAAAATTTATAATTTATTTTAAATTATTTATTTGCAAGTTCTTCAATGTTAAGATTCCTTTAATTCAATATTAATTTTAATAAAAAATGGCGATTGGCTATAGAGTTTTTTTGGCACTGATATAAAGCAGTTATAGAGCTTCAAAATGTATCATAAAGTTAATCAGTTTTTTAGAGGGAGATAATATGAAATGACTTTAATTTTTATGAGAATACAATGTGTATGACAAGAAGAGTAAGCATATTAAATTAGGTAGCAAATAGTTTTGTAAAAAAAATATTGTTTTAGTCCTTTTTTTTTTTAATTAAACTTTTATTATGTGCCTTTAGTATACAAACTATCTTAGCCTATAAAAAGTTGAAGAGAAACGGCTATACTGGATCTAGATACTATTAACATTTAAATTAATTTTAAATTTTTATGTTAATTTTAATTGCTTAATAATATGTTTTTTGTACATTCATAATTATTATTGTATGCTTACATACGAACTTCTTATATGTATAATAAATTGTAAAAAAAGGCTGAAAAAATCAATATTATGTTTTGTTATTTTAAACAAAACCTAACCTATACCTAGCTAACCTAACTTAACCTAATAATGAACCCTATCTAAGATAACTTAAACTAATTCTTGAACCTAGAATGTACATGTTTAGTACCTATTACTCATTAAATGTGCTTTCTAACCATCAATATGTTCTTTTAATGTTTTTATAACTGTCTGGTATGGACATATCATATTGAAGGTTATAGTTGTTTTAGCTCTAACAGAGAATTAATTAAAGAAGCAATGATGAGTGAATAGCAACAACTCTATTTCAGAGTACTATGACGCTGTTAGCTTTTAAACAGCATATAATTACACTCTTAAGCAAGTTGCTTTATAAAAGAATATAATTATTCCAACAATTGTAAAGCAATATACATTACTAAAGGAAAATGTTCTATATAAGAGAGAAATTATTATTTTAACTCTAAAGTAGAATAAATATATTTTATGCACCTATAGAGCTAATTATTCTATTGTAAAGCTTATACGGTGTATTTTTGTACCGCTTTAGAAGTCATTTAAAACAAATTATCCTGAGAGCTCTAAGAATTGTTAGATACTTGGGTTGTTATTTCGAAATCTCATAATCAAGTTTGATACTTTATTAAAAATTCAAATTTGTTTTAAATTCTAATAATTTATTAGTTTTATCTCAAAGGTTTTAAATTTTTGAATATTTTAGTTAGTTTTGTTGTTTTTAATTCTTAATAATGATATTAAGCTAGCTTAAGTTAGCTTAAGGAAGCTACGATTCATATAAAATATCAAAGAGTTTGGTTAAGTTTTCGTTAACTTTAGTTGATAAGACAAAGTGCTATTTCATTAGGCCTCACTAGCCGTACTTAAGTTAACTTAATACTTTTTGTTAAACTTATATATAAAAAGCTAAAGCTACTTGAGGTTAATTATAACCAAATTAAGTTACGACTTCTTTTGATTATAACTCAATATAAATAATAACATTAACATTTATGTATATAACCTTTCATTTTATTTATATTAATAGCGTTCCATTATGCTGTTAAAACTGACAATTTTTACACATTTTTGAACACAGCTACACTACGCTTGTTATTGTATAAAAAATAAATGGTTAGTAACGATCTACTTTCCGCTAGGTGCTGAATAAAATTTGTTTGTGCTGTGCATATAAAATTAAATTTAATGAATAAAACTAGACAACACCAAGAAAAGAAGAGAATTTTTTGATAAATATATAAATTCCAAAACAAAACAAACTAACATCAATGTTTTTGGGTTATGTTTTGCTCATGAGCATAAAATGAGCGTTCCCTTTACAATTTACTCATGAGTAGTTTACACATCTTAATGGAACGCTAAACTATTAATTTCTATCCAGAATGTCACTTCATTCAAACGTCATTTTACTTAAGTAACGTATGAACTGAATCCAGTACTAGCTTAAGTTGAACGAAAAGTAAATATATTAACGAAACTGAAACTTAAGTTGTTGTTTTTTCTTATTTTATTTATTTATTTAACTGAAATACGCCTCGTTGATTATATGAAAGCCCATAAGAACGTACATGAGTTTGACATTTACTTAAGTTAACTTAAGTACGGTTAGTTAGGCCTATTCGTACACTCTGTATGGAAATTTGATATTTTGATTTATTAGCCATATTATTTTCTAATAGTTTTGATATAAATTATGTGAAAGTGGAGCGTTTAAATTAAAAATTGTCCTGTTGTTGTTTTGTTATGCATAGCTATATTGTTTAAATGAAACAATGTCGGCAATTTATTATTATGAATATGACTTTATTGATAGTTTAATTAAACATTTGTGACAAAATAAGTGCCTACAATGAATCCATCATAAATTTTTATTTTTTATCCAAACAATTAAAAAATGATCTTCTTGAAAAATTTTACGTAATGTAAACAAAATTAAAGCCAAAAAACAAAATAACAAATTAATATTAGTCATTGTTATGCCTGTCTTCAATTTTCCTGGCAATAGCACCTGCCAATGCTGCACCTTTACCACTACTATCTTCTGCTAAAATGAATTTGGCATTCTTTGTGTCTGTATTATAATCAAAAGTTAACTTTTATTTTAAATAATTATTTTTTGTTGTATCTACAGTTCATAAATGTCAAAAACACTAAAATTAGCTAAAACCTATTATAATGGATAATTTAAACAAATTACAAAACTTTAGTTGACTTTTCGTTTAGTTTTGGTATTAGTTCAAGCCAGCTTAATATCAATATTTGTTTAATATATGTTTAAAAATATTATTGTTCATTTAGTAATTATTTACAATTTCTACTCAATTTTGTAGATAATTTTTACATTTAATTATTATCCACCTATCCCGCATCGTTAGTTAGAATATTGTTTACAATTGTTAATTTTAGAATCAGTCATTGCCCGATAGGAAGTTACGCTGCCAATTTAGGTATTCCGTTTAACTCCCCATTGTCACAGCTGTACAAATTAAGATAAGACAGAATTTCTAGAACACTTCAATTGAGGTTACCCAGCTAATGCTATGAACCGTGCTCAAGCTCAATTATGAATCATATTACCGTCATTGCTCATGACTTTGTCCAATTGACTGTTTCAAAGTGCACACCATGGCGCAGATTTTTATAAAGTACGTACCATGGTGCACTATCCTGTGATAGTTCACCATCTTTAGAAGTTTTGACAGCATTTCGATATTGGCTTTATTCTTCTAACCTTATAATTAGATATAAATTAGATAGAAATATGAATATGACATAATTTTCTAATTTTTAAACATCTATTTTCCAATCTTTGAAAAAATTATAAAATTTATTGAGTCAATTATTCTACACCATCAACATAAATTTAAACCAACTTAAGTAGATACCCAAAGTATTGAATATAAATAAAAAATTGAAGAATAAAATTAAAAATATTCAATTTTCTGATACATATTTCATTCCAATATTATTTTCTTCCTTTGAATATAAATTTTATTAATAGCAAAGTTTATTATATTATATTTTAAAAGAAAATTCAGAATTTCCAGGTAAATTACATAATATAAAAGTAAATGTTTAAATACATACCCTAAAGTAATATATAAAAATTCGATATTTTATAAAAATATTTTAACAAAAATTCAGTAAATTTGTGAATTGAAATTAGGTTTATATTTTTTTACATTATTCTCAAACTTTGAAATTATAATATAGCTAGTTATTTGTTTTGAAATGCATATTAGATTTCTACTTATTAACTCTTTCGCTGATTCAATATTTTTTTTCCCTAATTAGATATACACTTTTGGCTGAAATTTACTGTTATCTTTCACAATACCAAATCTAGGTGAAGTCAAAGATTTAATGGTTAGATTATACAACTGAAAGCATTTATTTTTAAAAAAAGATTATGGTATGTAGTTATAAGTGACCGTCAGACGATAGTTGAATTTTATTGCAACTAATTTATAAAAATTGTATTCAAAAAAACTGTATAAAAAATTAAATTCAAACTACAAATAAAAGGTGTACTAAAAATAATATTTTTGTAATTAAAAGTCTTTGACGAATATTTTTATTTCTCCGTTAACAAAGCTATACTTTCACACCGACTGTTAAATAAAAGAACAAATTAAATTAGCTTTACGTTAAAAAAATACCTACATCCTATAGAGATATCTACATCTCCCACAGGTGTCAATAGGAATATTCGTCGCTATTCTCTAAAAGCAATTCCTTGATTCATATTACCGCTGGGTGTTTGTGGTTATAGATATTCATTATGTCAGCAGGCTACTTATGAAGTTTGTGGATATAATATAGCTCCGCTGAATATTATGCTTGTGTAAGTCTGTATTTTTGTTTAAATCTTGTACAAGTAAAGGCACATTTGACTTTTCGATTTATTTTAGACCAATCCGTATACATTTTTTTTAAAGTTTTTGTATTTTTTGTTTAACTTTTCGTTAATTAGTCTTCATACTGTTCTTTATTTGTTTGTTCTTTTTTGTATTATCTATATTAAATCAATGTTGATGTTTTTCATTAATCAAGGTGGTGTTTTGAGTGATATTGAAAGGTCGACTTGATTGGATGTTATTTCATATATATGTGCAACAGTTTTCTCAGTCTGACATAGAAATAATGAAATTACATTTTGTTATTATTACTGTTATAATTATTATTTGATATAACCGTGCTGCTTTTTGATATTACCATATTCTTTGATAATATCAATTTTGCGTTCATATACTTATATTAACTGACTTTCAGTAATATTATGATGCCTGTATTAAATAAGTATTAATAAATTAGTTACTGTCAATGGTAAATTTGGTATTGGAGCAGTTTTTTGGAAAACAGTTTTTTGAAAATATCATATACTTAAGCGTACGTACCTAGCGAAGAAGCAATTTCCAACTGCATATATTATCACCAAGTCCGGTGTATGGCAAATAGACTGTCCTTCTTGAATTTTGTTTAGTTAAAAAAGTTAAAATAAACTGGCTCAATCTGGAATAAATTAAGCTAACCTCTTAATAAATGCTGATCATGAAGATTTAATTCGAAAAGGAATTCCAGTAATTAATCAGTCATTAAAATTAAATCAATTACAAACTCAAATGCTACTCAAATGCTACCAATAGATACCACAAAATTTTATCATATTCGTAAATTATAATTTTCAGTCCGTATCGAATTATAAGTATTTGGGTTCTACTATTACCTTCTCAAATGATTATGGTGTTTTTTTTTTATGCTCATGACAATAACTATACCTTTTCGTGCTTAATTAAGTACGGTACTGCAAGTTTATACTACAATATCTATAATATTTCGACCATAAAAATAGAATATCTCCATTTTATTTAATTTGTTACCAATTTGCTCTCAATTATTTTCTTTGCTTCATCGGGAATCGAAAATTGGACCTTTCGATTCTAAGGCAGGCGTTCAACCTACTGCGCCGTCCAGCATTAAAATAAATTAAAGAATTAAGGCTACAATTAGACTATTGTGAGGATTCAAAAAATATTGTATTATCCAGTTTAATAACACAAAATATATTATAATTTACAAATTAGACCTGTCATAATTTATGGTTGTGAAACGTGAACATTGAAAAAAACTGATGACATTAACTGAAAGCGTTCGAACGAAAGATATTTAGAAAAATATTTCGCCCTCTAAGGCAACCCTACAGATGATCAAAATCAAAAATACAGAACATTGTACGGTGATGTTGACATTGTACCATTTTGAGGTAATAATTTTGTGAAATTCGTTTCCCATTGTTATAAGGTATTGTTGAAGCGCACAAATGGAACCACACCGATAATTGTGTTTTGTTTTTGATATGTTGAAACTTATGCTGATATTTTGATTAACTATTAAGTATTTTATTTTAGTTTTTATTATAATTTGTAAATTTAGTTTGTATTGCTTTTATTTTTGAAATTTTCTTTAATATTCTTATCACATTTTATATTGTTATATACCCTTTTGAGACAACAGATGGTGTAAGGCAGTCAATGGTGGCAACAGTCATCGTGTGGCGTATGTAGGGCTACGGTGAACTAATTTGATCCCGTAGTACTAAATCCGGTAACCATATCCGGTTATGTGTTTCCACAATTGATTACTGAGCACCATTATAAAAACGGTATGTAAAGAAGTGTAGAGCTCTCTTCCATTACAACCTTCCACCAAGTGTTGACTGTTCACATAGAAGAATAAATTAATAATTAAAAATTAATAAAATTGTAATTACAAAATTGAATAATTGGAATTAAATATAAGTGTTTATAATTAAATAAAACTATAAAATAAACCTTTTATCTTTTAACATAACTTGTAACACAAATTGCTATATAAATTAAACAAAAATGTCAATAAAAATAAACTACTATCTTTTTAATAAAACTATATACACTTACTTAGATCATTCAAATTGTAGAGATTCATTTCATTTTATATCGAATACAGTAACATAAAATAAAATAAATAAATAGATCGTAGCTAAAATTTCAAGTTTACAAATGGTTGAGACATGTTATAAGAATGGATAGGCCTTTTCACAAATTTTTTTAGTACCCAACCGGAGTGTGGCAAATGTCACTTTGGAAAACGAAAAGTAAGGTTACTTGATGATAATGTCAAATGTAAGTAACTGAAAAAAAATTATTTTATAAGTAGAACGTTGGACGATAATACAACCATAGTATCGCAGATAAGATTTCAACATTTCAACTGCCTGATACATGTCGTAAAAGCGGACATTATTTGTATAAGATTTTTACTATCCATTCGAAGAGTGGTTAGCGTCACGTAGGTAGGCTAAGAGTAAAATGTATCGATAATGTCAGGTGAAAGTAACTGGAAAAAAATGTTTTTAGAATCATAACGATGTAGGATGATACAACCCAGAAACCCTATAAAAAATCTCAGAATAGAGTATCCAAGAAAAATTTTTCAATCAAATTGGTTTCAATACAAGAAAAGTGCTTTTAAAACAGAATATTGTACGGTAATGCATCCATGGATACAACAATTTCATCGTTTAAAATATCTAGCCATTTCGGAAGAGTGGATAGGCATTTGTACACAATGTTTTCTATCTGGCCGAAATCCAGCGTGGTTAGAATCACGTGGATGGAATAAGACTCAGATGTGGCTGGAAAAACAAAAAAAAATAAGCAAATGGAAAAAAAGTGCTGAGCATCTTTTTGAATCCAATTGTGGTGCAATGGATAAGGAAAAAAATATTTCTTAACTCTATTTCTCAAAACGGTTGGATCCAATATTCTCTTACAATTTTAAGATTTAATTTATTGAATTAAATTTTTTGTATCCCATTCAATTCATCATATTTCAAAAGAAATATTTAAAATCAATTAAAAATTTTTTTTTTTTAAATATTTTCTTAAAATATCTACACTTTTTCCAAAAAATTCTTCTTCTATAAAATTTTTTACGCTTTTCTTTTCCAAAGAAATCTTTTCACAAAAACGGATTAATTTAAAGAAATACAAAAAATGTTATTGATTAAAATTCAATTTTATCCTTTTAATTAATTAAATCTCAATTGAGTATTTAATAAAATAAAAATAAATATTTTTATTTGAAGAGACCCTAATTTCCAAGGTTTATATTTTTGATGTAAACATTCCTTTGAGACAAAAAAAATAGAAACAATAACTATGCCTTCAAAAAGATCAAAAAAACATAAGTTGAGACAATTTGTGAAGATTCTGAGAAATTGACAATTAATAGGAGTGTAGTAGAAATTAGAGTTCTGATAGCAAAGTAGATTTAAAACAGTTAAAATAGAGTTCACAAAAATTAGGTCCTTGTAAAATACATTGTAGGTATATAATACATAAAAATATATTCTAATAAAATTATTAAATTTATTTAGATCTAATTGGTAAAGCCTAAACAATATAAAAATATACAACAAAAACGCAAATTACATATACATAAAACAATTATTTTCGTGAAATTTACTTTAAATGAGATAATTTTTAGAGACTTAATCTAGAAGTGTATAATAGAAATTTGGGAAATTTACGTAAGTGTAAATGTTGTTAAACGTATGAAATATAACATTTTTATATTTAATAAATGACTTGCTTCAAACCACTTTCCACCCAAGCCACAGTTTTACAGGCGACAGCACTCTAGTCCTACATCTACGATTTTGACAAAAAATTTACATTTACAAAAGTTACATTTATGGCTGTACCAACCAATCGTTCAGCCATAATTTGATCACAATAGCCAATTGGGGCTTAATACTTCACAAAAATAGTCGAGATTAATACTTCAAAAACTTATAACTAAACTATGTCCACAAAAATTGCCATTTTTGATTCTGATATTTCGTTTCAGGAAGATAAACTTCAGTTGCTTAAAAGCTTAAGTATATAGGGTATGCATTCAAATCGAAAAATTATCTGGAATGATTACGTATTCGATTTTGTAAAAAAATGCAGCCAAATTTGTTTGGTTTTTCTAAGTCACTGTAAAGCGTTATTCGCCGTCCGGTGGCCTCTTGAAGATCTATAAAGATTTTTTCGAAGCAAATTTGTACTCCATAACTCTCACATATGAGCGGGAGTTTTTAGTAATGCATCAAAACATTTAAACAAAGCCCAACAATGGCTATTCGGTCCTGTTGGTCATCATATAGTCGCAGCTTTATCCCTTTTTTATAGGCACGGACACTCATGCTCAGTAGAAATTAAATTTTGCATTACCTTCACTTCTATCGCTTCTATCGTAAAAAACGCTTCGTTCTAAAATGGTAAAAAACCGAATACATTCCCAGCTGCCAGAAGGTATAGAAATTCGTTTATAACATACACAACCCGAGTGCGGAATCCAATTCCATATGATAATGTTCCCAAACATGATCAATTCTGTATTTTATGACCTACATATATTCAAGACTAACATGAACATCTTTATTTGTAATTGTCTTCGTTCTCTTTTAATCTGCTCCTTTCCTAACTACTTCCCTTTCCATCCCTAGCCAATCGTACCAAACGGTATAAAACAGTTCCAATCCAGTATTTTGACTTTAAAAAAATGCTCATTTGAAAGCTTTTGGTAAAACCAACTGAATTATGAAAGTCCCTAAATAACCAGATCCGACTGGGTAGTGAAGTACGGATAAGGGACTACCGCAGTTACTTCTGAATAGAAAATAAGCGCAAAATTGTGATTTTTCGATGAAACTGGCTTGGTATATTTATTGAGAGGTGGCGGTTGTTGTTTTGAGGATCAGTGTTATTATCCTTTTATATTTATATTATTATAAATCAATATTAGAAACGATATTGAATTGCATTGTTGAGAAAGTCAATCAGATTACTACTCAATAATTTACTTACAATACAATCACTTACTTATGGTAATTAGCTCATTTAAATTTATTTAATTAATGAAAAAAGTGAGCCATCAGCTACGCCAACATTTATACAGAAATTTGAATTATTGTAAAACAAAAACTATTAGAGATAAACAAAAAAAAAGTATATTCTGAATCAAAATAGATGTCTTGACACGACTTAACATCCATAATTTTGGTCTGCATTACATATTTTGTAAACCAAAAGCAAATGAAGAACATTTTGGCCAGCAAGAAAAAATATTATATGATACGACAACTTGCATCTTACTCTATTATGATAGTAATTAATACGATAATAAACATATCACAACTAAAACGATTACGTGCAGTTAAATGTATTTATAATAGTCCCATCCTATTAAATTACATGTTTCTCATGCACTTATATTGTACCTATCACACTTCCAATGCTCTAATTAAATAACGAAAAACTTTTGAAAGTTAAATTTTATGTTGTATCAGTTATGGTAATTTACTTATTTTTTTTATATTGCAATATGGCCACACTACTTCATATTTTAATGCTTGCATCAGAAATACACAATCTTCTAAGAATTTTCCATCACTCTCATACCTACATTCAAAATGAAAAAATTTAAAATTATTGACTTCCCATAGCACAACACTCAATACTTCAACAAAAAATATTTTGCATATTTTTAGCAAAATTGTAGCTATAACTTCTAAGGAATACATAGAGAATTTACTAATAGTTTCTAAAAATATTTCTATACCAAAACTGTTAAAACTTTTACCGATTTATTTTCTTGATTATTTTTAATCAATTTTTCATCTATAAAAATAGAGTATATAAAGTTGAAATTTTCAAGATATCTATTTCTTCGTGTTTAGAGGTATTCAAAAATTTAATTTTTACAATTTGTAGGTCTAGAGGAAGACAGTCTTATTTAAAAATTTTAATTTTTGAGATTTGCTTTTCCTGTCATAGGACTTTAATAAAGCTCTTACATTTGACTTCGGTTCAGGTTTTCAATTTGACTGGATGCTCTATTGCGCTATTCTATATTTCTTTTTGGACTGGTTTGTACCGTGTTTCCCGCCGTCGACATCTTTCTCTTTTACCCTTACCCTTACATTACCTTTTATATGGTTCGTAGCTTTTCTAAGGGTATGGCCTATCAACTTTCATTTTATTTGCTTTATTTCTGTGGTCATTTTCCAGAGTGCAATGTTTCTAATTTATCTGGCCCAGAATATTTAGTATATTATGCGCAACCACTATTGATTGTATGAAATAAATTAAAACAGCAGTATTTTGAGCTTGAAAAATTTTTTTGCGAACTTTTGCCTAATCAACCAGTTTCTAAGCTAACATACCTAGTACTCGTTGAGTGAAAATATTTGATTCAATCTCTCGCTCAAGAAGACTAACAAATTTCCACCGGAAACAAATTTGTATCATGGCAGAAATAATAACTGACCACTAGCTAGTAAAGAAGCAACTTTGTAAGCTCGGACTTACCAAAAACATCCTATATAGCCTATATCTGAAATAAAGGAAAAATATATTGAATATCTCCTCTGTTAATACTAAGGTCTTATTCGTAATAAATTCCACCATTTCGTAACGGTGTTTGTGGTACAATAAAAGGTGCCCAATATGCCAAAACAATCCTAAGTGTAATCACTAAATCTGGTATTCTGTACGAGCCACATATACTTACTTACTTACTTAGGTGCCAACAGAAACAGAACATGTAGGTCCTGGGCCTGACTCATTACAACGTCCTCCATTTTTTCTGGCGATTCTCTTCAGTTGAAGATGCGAAATTGTTTTAAATCCAGATATACAGTGTGCTAATGGCGATAATAACATCAATCCCACTTGTAGCTACAGTGATAGTGATATGAGATCCCTACCGCTAAATATCTATCAACCTAATCTAATTTTGGGTTTTACGACTTTTATGTTTAATGAGGGGATGGTATTTGGAGTTAAAAAAAATATATTGCCCCATGGGCCATGGTAAATTATAACAGTATTTTTATCCTAAATATATTAAAAAAACGTTTTGATTTAATCGAAAAATCTTAAATACGTTTTTAAATTTTACATATTTTACTTTGTTAGTTAGTTCAATGATAATAATTGAATTGAGGCGGATCTTAAATTAAAGCTTTGCAATTTGATAACTACACTCAATAATTTTACAATTTCGTAATAAAAAAAGCAAAAAAGTTCAAAAACTTCCTGCATGTGGCCTGCAAGGTGTCTGCAACCGACATTAATCGCAGAATTTGCAATATAACTATTTCGTAAAACCTAGGAATTATTTAAAGCACAAAGGTATATAAAAAGAAAAGCTTTCCATCATAACCGGACCCTCCATACAAAAATTAGATTGATTAAAATGAGATGTGCAGACGCCAATTTGTTAATGTATGCTTTGTTGCAGTAGATTAAAACGTAGATAGTAAAATCGTATTATTTTTCATCATCATCAAGGTCCTGTAACCACATTGGTAGTCGTTGGGGTGGGTCTTATCCGATTCTATTATCTCGATGTTTTGCGCTGCAACACTTCCACATGTAATGTGGCGCATCATCAAATCTGATGTGCGATATATTTCTACAACCGTGGCTGATCAGTACTCACTGTGATTTTATCGCGATTACCGTTTATTGTCATGCTTCATGAAATTTTATCAATTGCTTGGCTGCATTCTCTGAGATATGGGTGATAAAACCATAAGCTCAAACCTGACATATACGCCCACCCTTTGGATGGTTAGATTCATCTCATTGTAAGTGTTTACACCTTTTGAATCCGAACCAACGAGGAAATGCAAATGCTGCATACATGGTTACGGAAAAGACCCGTAAATTCAAAATATGAAAGTTTGGATTCTTGGATAGACATGGATTCTTCTTCCACCGTTGTCCGATACAATTTCTCTCTTCAATTCCTTACCCATACTACTACACCGGAATCCTAATACATCCAACCATTCGTAATGGTTGATAAGGTTAACAAGCATCATAGAGTGACAGTAAGAGTAGAACAATAAGATGGGACACGCTAAGTGGCGCAAACCTGGATACAACAACAATAAAAAGCTTTAGACTTACTATTAAATATTCGTTTTGTAATTTTAAATAACTCATCATTTTGGTTTTTGTGACTTACGCCACTATTCTTCTGAGCCCTACATGCTATTCAAATTATTATACTCAACTTATTATTCTATCTGAAAATACTGAGATAAAAATTAGAATATAAAAATAAGAAATGAATTTTAGTAAAAGTTTTTATAAAAATAAAAAAAAAAATTAATAAAAAAGAATGACAACAACAACTACTGTTAAAATTTTATACTTTTATAAGAAAAGGATATCAAATCAAGGAAGTAACATAATAATGATAAGGAAGTAAATTTCTCAGTATTTTATATAACCATGAATGTTTGCATGAATGTGGAGTAATTAAATTTAGTGAAAAGTTTTTCCTAAAAACAAATTTCACGAAAATTGTTTAAGTTTTCTAAATTATTTGCAATTTCTATTTTAACCCTTATGTGGCAATAGATAATTTTTTTATTATGGTAAAGAGGTACCCGTGTATTTTGTATTTTGTATGTTTGATATATTATTGTTTATAGTAGGTATTCCACATAAATTTTATGTATTATAAATATTTTTGGTTAATGTTGAAGAAATTAAACCATTAGGTTCACCAAAAAAAATTTATAGAATTTAATATTAAAAATTATCAAGTGCAGTTATATCAAGTTCTTAGAACCAGGGACTGAAAATAATCATTATTTTAAAACAAACAAAATTATTAATCAAACAGTAATGCTTAGCAAGGTTAGCAATGCTTAGCACTTATAGTCCAATTTTTATTTTTCTATCATTCAATAATGATTATGGGATAAATTTTATTTTTTGATTGTGTGATAATGATTATCAGGTCTCTGCTTAGAACATCTTTTCTGATTAATCAATAATAATATGAGGAGTAGGGGGGTACCCAATCCACTTTTGTTGCATCAAATCCAAACTTTATAGTCATTATTTTGTTATTATTTTTTCTGAAATACCGTTATATTCACAAACAAATGATTTTATTGATGCGGGCAGGTAAAAAACCAAAATATAAAAATATATATTGTAACATAACAACAAAAATAATCTAAAATATATAAAAATTCCTGCATACACAATATCTAACCAACATTTTTTAAATTCTGAGCGGTAACGAAGAAATAGAATTAAATTGCACTAAAATCGGTAATTAAATATTCTGTTTTCGATTTTTTGGCAATTTAATTGTATTTTTCGCTTTTGGTCAGAATTTAACTTGCCAAATAAATTATAATTATTAAAATTAAAATATATAGAGCTACATGGAATATAATATAAAGATGTTGACATAATTTTTATTTATTTATTCAAAAGTAATCTCAGAAGAGCTACACATGTAAGCTCATGTAGAGTACTTATAATATAGTTATATAATTCAAAATTATTCTTCATTATCAAACAGAACAACCCAAAGAAAAAATTAAATCTAAAACAAATGAAAATGTTTAAAAGAAATTGATTAAAAACGTGTATGATTATAAATTAATAAGCTAATAACTTTCAAGATAAATATTTCTTGAAATAATTATTGAAATATTTAACACTATATGGTAATGTGTTGTAGGCTGTAGTTGCAGTATTAACTATTTTGGTTCTAATCCATTTACATTTTGACCAGGCATAAATCTTAGATGATTTGCATTTCTTGTGTTGTAATTGTGTATATCAATGTTGGACATTAGAAACATGTTTGATTTAATGTTGTTTTTCTAATATTATTAATGTTCAACATCTGATTTATTTCTTTAAAATCTCTTATTTTTAAAATATCGTACTTTTTATGTATTAAGTTTGTTGATGTTCGGCAGTGAAGCAAAAACATATTCTTATTTGCTTTGTTCTAGATAATCTTTAAGGCAAGTTTCTTTCATAATATGTATTTCCCCAGACTCCAATACCATAGTCATTTTACTATGAAATAAAATGTAGAATATAGATTTCTCCGTGAGACGAGGAGCACGTGAACCTAGCTTTCTTCGAGAAACAACAGCTATTCTTCGTGTTTTGATTGATAAATTCTTTATGTGTTCATTCCAATTCAAGTAATTATCCATAATTACGCCAAGATATTTGTATTTATTAACCCTCTCAATTCGATTATTATTATATGACAGTATGACACCGTAATTGTTTGTTGTTTAGCTTTGATGAACATCAGTTTAGTTTTACACACATTTCATATCTTCATTTGTCTTGGATTCGAGAATGTTATCAAATCATAACGAATATATTACGAATATATTAGTACTATATAACTAGATCATCTGCATAAAAAGAAATTTGCCCATGCAATTTTAGTGAAGACAAGCTACTTAATATAGCAGGAAAATAATGCTTGCCATAGTGAACTTCCTTGAATGACACCAAATTCAATATTGTTAAATCCTCCACATTCAGAATACGGTTTTTGATTTTTAAAATAATTACGAAACCAATTATATTCTTTGCCCTGAACACCACATTCAAACAGAAATTGAAGCAGATTATTTTTTCTACGAAGTGAAAAGCTTTCGTCAGGTCAAAGAAAATTACACCAACCTTATTACCACAACTAATTGCAGATTGATTGAATATTATGTGATACAACGTCAAATAGAACTGTATTTGTATAGAAGACATTTTTATAAAGCCATATTGCCGATTACAAATTAAATTGTTTACTACCAAATGATTTACCAATTGATCATTAACATATGTTTCAATTATTTTTCATAACACTGAAGCTATTGATATTGATCTAAAATTATTAATATCAGATTTATCGGCTTCTCTCTAAATGGGTATTACTTTGTTTGTTTTTGGCATTTTAGGAATGTTAACTTCTGTTAACGATACTTATTTATCAAGTATGTAATAGGTTCAGCTAGCTCAGATCTTAGCAATTTTACAGTTGACATTTTGATATTATCAACACCAGAACTGATAATCATTGGTCTTTCAATAAGTTTTTTCGCTTTAGTTACTGTAATTCTTGTAAAATCCATTCTACTATCAGTTCCAAGACGCGGTGTAAAAGTGGTATTCACATTTTGGGCCATATTTGTACTTATACAGTAGTAGAAGTTACAGTAGTACTCATTATACTTATTTATTTTGGAATATTTTTGATCTAATGTATCTTCTCCTTCATATAAATCATTATTATTATTATTATTTTTACCATTAGTAATTATATCTTTTATTGCATTCTAGGTTTTGTGTGGATTGTTCAAACAGTTGTTAAATTTTTTCCTTTCATATATTTGACGTTTTTTACGTTTTATAGCTGTTAAGTTTATTCAGCCAGTAATGAAACATTCCTTTAAAATACGCGTCATCCTTATTCACTACATGTTTTCTATACCAGTAATTTTTTGCTTTTATTAATTGCATACATTCTGTATCTTTCCAAGGATAAGTAATGTATACTACAGGTATGATCTACGTGATGATGATTTTCCAAAAAAGGCGGATACTGCAATTATAAAATGCTAAACCCATTCAAATTAGTATATTTTCAATAATTTTTAGAAGTTGCCTGTTATAATAATATATATTTTTTTTATAAAACCACACCAGGGTTAAACACAAAATAAAAACAAAAAAACGTTTAAAATTTTTGTATTCTGTACTAACTATTATGAAATTTTAGGTAAAAAAGGTATTTTGATTTTTAGAAAAACAAAAGAGCAAAGTAAACCAAACTATTTTTGTTAAAATTTCTAATGAAAATTCGTTGTAAATACTTATTTACTTTGTAATACTTATCTAAATGATAATATTGTGGTTTTTATTTGTAGTGAACATTTTTTTTTAAAACCATAATAAATTGAAAATTATAAGAAAAATAAACTTTAAAATCGTAGCTTGATATGAGATTTTACAAAACAAGTTTTTTTTTTTAAATTATATTTTTATTTACATCACTGTCTTAATATAAAAAATAACATGTAAATGTTCTTACATTTGGGTAAACAATAAATATACAATAAATATTTATTAGTACTTTTTTTTTAAATTCATTTATGTTAATATGGAAAGAATAAAAACCTATTAATTAAATCATTTAAACTATATTTTTTTAAGTTGTGTATTTGTTCTTCATCTTGTTTTGCCAGAGTAATGATTTTATTTTTCCATTTTTTTTGATATCATAAACTTGTATTTTGAATAGTACTTTATTTACTGCTCATATTTTTGAGTTTTTTTTAATGCTGTCAGATTTATGCTTAGAGCAAGCACATCAGACGTCTATTACTAGACGAAGGCTTGCTTTATTTAATTGTGCAATAACTCATCATCCAGTAGGGTTAGTAAATCTTCGCCACCTTTGATTAAAGTATTTAAAAATAAACTAAACCATAGGTACATGCTGTTAGTAGAAGGGTAAAAAGTCATAAATTAATACCTACGTTAATAGCTATACATTTAATAAAAACACTTCAAAAAGTTAGGCCAAAAAAATATCAAAGCTAAAAAGAACAAGAGTTGTTAGTTAGTCTCAGTTGAACGTACATTAAGACGTAATCGTTTTTTAATAGTTAAAACACTTAGTTGACGATCAAAAGAACTAGAGTTAGAATTTACTTCATAGAACATTCTAGTGATTGGCTCGAATCTACCATATTCAGTAGGGTGGAAGGGAATGTGGAACAACTCAAAGGTTCTGAGATTATTCCGATTGGATCTTGCAACCAAATAATTTGAAATTTCAGGGGCTAACGTTACACCCGAAAGGATCTGGTGAATAAAAGAGATATCTGCCATTATTCGACGATCAGACAACGACTGTAAGTCAATGAGTTTAAGACGGTGGTAATAAGGTGGAAGCCGCAATGGACCATTCCACGAAAAGTTACTCAAAGCGAAACGTAAAAACTTTCGTTGAACCGATTCAATTCGGTTAATGTCAGTCAAGTAATGTGGAGAACACACTTGACTGGCATATTCAAGGGTAGGCCTTACATATTTGTAACATAAAGATGTTTCGTGAGGTAGGAATCAGAAAATTCTTTACACCAACGTTTAATGAAACCTAAAGAAGAATTTGCTTTGCTCACTATTTTATCATAATGTAGCTTAAAGCTCAGTTTAGGGTCATGGGTTAACCCGAGGTCTATAATAGAATTCACTCTTGAAAACTGACAGCCATTTAGTTGGTAGTTGAACCAAATTGTCCGAATGGAATTTTTCCTAGAAAAGGTAATGACTTGGCATTTAGAAGTGTTCAATTCGAGCCCATTTTTTGAACACCAAGAAGCGAAATTGTTGATGTAGATCAAAATTAATTAAAATAAATCATTCAGCTCTCGATTTTGTTTTTATTATTTTTTATTGTGCTTGATTTGATTGGAATTACAAAGCAAGTGTGGGATTTAATTACCAAACAAAAATATTAGACCATCTTGAAATTTCGACAAATCTTTCATTAAAAGATTAATTTAATCTAATTTTGTTATTTCAACTGCACAAAAAAGCCCACATCTATCTATGACAAATTTTACAAACCTAGCGTCTAAATGAGCTTGATTGAACCCATGCTTCTTGCCCATGCTATTTGTCCGTATGTTTATGGTGTTATCATTAGTAGTGGTCTTTTAGTCGTCTGTTTTGCTTCCTTGCAAATGGAATGCTAATACCACTTGTGTTTTATATTATCAGAATTTAACACACTTTTCGAACAATACATGAGCTTACATGTATAGCTCATCTGAGATTATTTTTGAATAAATAAATATATAAATATGAAAAAAAATTTGAGTAAAAATTTGATACATTTCAAATACATAGGTAGCGAAATATTATATCCATCCAAAATGGTTCCAATTAATTTTATTTTCGATTATAGAAATATATTAAATTTGAAAAATTAAAATAAAATTAATTATTTATTAAAAAAATATATTTTAATATAATATAAATTTTTTTTTATTTTTAGGTAAGATTTTAATTTGACATTTTGAAGCAATACCAAATAAAGAAATCAACCTACAGTAAGTTCTGAATTAACTAAAATAATGAAATTACATTAAATTAAGGGTTAGTATTAATTATGTTTCAAGCTAAATACATCTAAATAAAAATAAATCAAAAAATAATATTATTAAAATGGAAATGCGTCAAAATTGGAACTTTTTATATCCAAATTTTCTCAGAATATGTTATATATGTATATGTATACATTATAATTAAATGTACATTGTGCGCACTTGGATTTTGTGTTTTAGTTTTTTCTTTTTAAATTTTAATACAGATCTCTTGATTATGATTTTGAATGACTAAAAAGTCATTATTTTATTTTATATTGACTAGTGGGTACCTGTGCAATTGCACAGTATATTAACTTTATTTAAAAAATTCTGGATAACAACATCATCCTTGATGTATATCAATTAATATGTATATTTTATTATATGTTTACTAGGGGCTCCTGTTGAGTAATAATAATTTAAGTTGAAGCCAAATTTAGATTTTTTAAAAGAACAGTAATTTACGTACTGATATAGACTTATCACGATAAAGTAGAAAGCAGTCATGTTTTCATAAAAAATTTGAGGTTAGTAAGTTTTATTTCATCTCACATATGCACAATATATTTGGGGAATAATAAAATCATATGATTAGAAATTTTTTCAACTATGCGCATATTATTGTTTTATATACAACTTATTTATATATTAAGAGTTCATTAAGGAGGTGCATTTAATGTCCTTAGGTGATTATATATTATAATTATAGATTTTTTATTTTTTTTTGTATATGTACGTGGAACCCTTGACGGACACCAAGGGATTTCAGTTATGCGCTCGCAAATGTACAATGGAAGTGAGTGCCTTAAATTCACTAAAACCACCTCTTTTTGTCTTACATACATAACCAATTCATGATAGATCGAGTAATGAATTTTTACTCTCAGAAAAAAAAATTACATGTTTTTTTACATAATTTGAATTGTGGTTATGTTTCTGTATTATTAATTAAAAAATTTATTTAGTAAAATATTAAAGTAAATTTAAATTAAAATCTTTAAAAAAGTGATTTAAAAATGAAATAAAATGATAAATGTATTTTTCTACTTTTAATATTTTGTCATAGTATTCGAATTACTCAACTTTTTTCTGCTATTAGACTATCTTTATATCTCTTTAATCTTAATACGTACCATGACATCATCATCAATTTGATGGATCAATTACAGGAAAAATTGGTTATATTCACTACTGGTTATCGCTTTTAGTCAACAACTTTACTGTCATCATCTTTTTTAATATCTTTTTCTGTATTTTAATTCGTTTATAGTCAAAAACGTTTTTTGTCACAATTCTGTTATAGTCAACAATTTTTTTGAATGAAAGTAATTAACTTCATAAGTTCATACAATCGATGTCGTTTATAGTCACATTAAAATATAATGCCAATTTTTTCAATAAAACAAAAAAATAAGTCAAAATTGAATTATTTTATTAAAAGACTGATTTATATTATATTGTCTTTTTCTGTTCTTTATTGCAAATATATAATATATTTTGTGCTTACATAACCGAATTGCTATTTATGAATAAAATAAATTTTAAAATTGTTATACGAAAGATATTTTATTGAATTTGTTTATAAATATGGAATTTTTTGTTTTCAATACCTAGGCCTATAATCACAAAACGGTTATAGTCACAAAATAATATTACTGAAATTTAGCGAATGACTATAACCATGTTTTACTGTGTATATTTTTTTTAATAATATCAGAAGCAAATTAACTAACATTTATTATATCACTAGCGGGGTTACCCGGCGTTGCCGGAGAAAATTTAAAGTTCCTAGAATTTTTTCTTCGTTTTAAGTTTGAAAAGCGAAGTATTAATAAACTAATTAAATTGACGGGTGATTAAATAATTTTCTCAAGATAAAACTTGATTATAAACAACGTTTTTAGTTTCGCCTTCACACTTAAATCCACACCGCAGTATTTAATAGGCTGTCCCTGTGCCTTGTTTATCGTAATCGAGAACGCAAGTCTAACTGGAAATTGCAACCTCTTAAAGTTAAAAGGGAGATCATTTGGAATAAGTGGTATCCTTGGGATGAAAACGACTTCACCCTGTCCCTTCCCTGTTAAAATAGTCGCTTCAATTACGTTTGGCAACAATTTTTTAACACAAAGTCTTGTACCGTTGCAAAGTTTTGGTGGGTCGAGGTTCCTTAATAAAATAATTGGTGATCTCAGATTCAGTAAAAGACGATGTGGCGGTAATCCAGCCGGATCAAGAGAATTCAGGAATTCTGTTGGAAAATTGACTACCTCATCAGCATTTACTACGCCCGGTAATATGGAAAGTATTTGATTATTCATTTCGCTGATATCAGAATTTTTAGCAGCAAGAATTGGCCTCTCTCGAAACCAGTTCAAGTTTTGATAGTTTTGATGAATATCCGGATAGACTGCATCTATTAGTTCTGCGACGGACGACACCAAATTACAAAAATCGGATGGCAATTTTATTTTTCCAGATGGCTCAACTGCAAATCTACCTTCTCCGATCTCAAGTAGCTTGTTGGCGAAAATGTGAGCACTGTCATCCCCCAGATGTACTCTCATGTTTTGTTTCAAACTTATCTTTCGTACATGTCTTCACAAAGATGAATGTTTTAAACATGGCATAGAAGTACCAGAACCCATAAGGTTGTTATTTCCTCTCTGATCTCTCACAGTCACGTCAAGGGCTTCGAGAGCTTTCTTGTGAGCCATGGTACATTCATCCCATACGATAATTTTGCATGTCTTGAGCACTTGCGCTCGACCACTTGCTTTACTAATGTTGCAGGTAGGATTTTCCTGTCTGGAGATTAATGGCAACTTAAGTGCAGAATGGGCTTTCTCCTTCCATTAATGCTGAAGTGATTCCTGAAGGTGCAATGGCAAGAGCTCCTCGAGCTCTGATTTCGGCTAGAATTAGATTGATTAAAAATGTTTTATCTGTGCCCCCCGAAGCATCAAGAAAAACCGTACCACCTTGTTGGTTCTCTACCCGATCCATGATAATTTTGTATGCTTTTTTCTGATCTTGAGAATTTAGGACGTTGCAGTTCTTTTCTCGTATGTAATCTGTATAAAGTTCATTTTGTTGGTTTCATACTGGTGAAGATAGGCCGAGTTGCAGTAATGTTTTACCGATCATAGCCACACATTTATCTTCAAGAATAATTAATGCGTTGTTGAATATGTCTGGGCCAAACGTGATTGCTAACATCGGATTTTCGCGCCGGACTTTGGCAGAACAGTATATACTCGACTCAAGGCGTCACTCTTGACCACATTATATACGGGGACGGCCTGTCCGACTTTTCGTTTGTATTGCTTTGAAAACCTTATATCAAGCTGCGATTCTAAAGTATTCTTTTGTAGTTTTAGTACGCTTAAATTCAAGGCAAATATTTTTAAAAAAACAATTTTTTTCTTTATTTTATTTCATTGAAAGATAGAATAAATAAAAATGAGAATTTGGTTTTGATGTTTTCTTCACCCCTTTTTCTCTTCCTCTCTAAAAATAATAAAATAAAAAAAAATTTAAAGACTTGTTTTTTGAATGACTATCACCAATAATTCGTACCAATATTAACTGCACTAAAAAGGGTCAAATAAATAAGCTAAATTCAAGCTCCATTAGAAAACTATATATGGACTGCATAACATATGAAATTCAGGCATTTTAGACCCACTTCCTGTTAAGTTAGGGACTTGACATTTTACCTTGGATCCCGATTACCGCAGTTTCTGCCAAATTTGTTGAACCTGCTTTCCGCCAGAGCTCTTTTGAACGAAAATTTATATCTCAGAAACTGGACCGATTTGGTTCCAATTTAATACACAAAAGTTAAAATTTCGAAAAAATGTGAAAGTCATATTTGTTTATTTTTGGAAGAGTACCTGTGTGCAAATTTTCCGCTCTCTACCACCTTTGATTTTTGAAATCTTTTTGTCGAGTGCTGGGAGTTGTATGACCGCTACCCGAATTAGTCAAAATTTCGAAAAAATGTGAAAGTCAAATTTGTTTATTTTTGGGAGAGTACCTGTCTGCAAATTTTCCGCTCTCTAGCACCTTTGGTTTTTGAAATCTTTTTGTCGAGCGCTGGGAGTTGTATGACAGCTACCCGAACCAGTCAAAATTTCGTAAAAATGTGAAAGTCAAATTTGTTTATTTTTGGAAGAGTACCTGTCTGCAAATTTTCCGCTCTCCAGTACCTTTGGTTTTTGAAATCTTTTTGTCGGGTGCTGGGAGTTGTATGACAGCTACCCGAGCCATTCAAAATTTCGAAAAAATGTGAAAGTCATATTTATTTATTTCTGAGAGAGTAACTGTTTGCAAATTTTCAACTCTGTAGCACCTATGGTTTTTGAAATATTTTTGTCAGGTGCTCGGAGTTGTATGACAGGTACCCGAACCAGTCAGAATTTTGGAAAACAACATATCACGGTTCGATTCCAAGTAGTAAAAAACCATCCTGTAAAATTTTATTGAAATTGGTCCATGCGTCTCGGAGGAGTTCTGACACAAACATACATACATACATACATACATACATACAAACATCCTTCTTTATATATAAGATTTTTGAAGAGTATGAATCTGATCTGATTTTTGTTTTCAATTTTTGTTTGTGTTTTTGTTTTTGACCTTTTTCTATAAGTTTGTAGTATATAGATGTCGCTCAACTCAGAAATAATTGTCATTTATTTTTTTTTTGTGCTAACAAATACCGCTTATGTCCACATAACTAAAGATCATTTCGAGTCAAAATTTGGTTTAATTCTAACAATAATTATAAATCAGATTTTTGTTAGGGTATCGATTATGTCAAATTGACCTAAACACCTTTTTTTCATAATTGCTTATTTAACTTAAAAATATTTATTTTAAATAATTGCAACAATTAGCCATAAAATTTATATCAATTAGCCATAAAATGTATATGTAAAATTTATGTATTATACATACCAAATTTATATTTTTTTAATTGTTAAAATTAAAAATTGAAATTTAAAGTCACAAAAACAACTTAAAAATCAAACAACTCTACAATATATCCAAATTATTATTATAAATATTAAATTTATGTTAATATTTAATATTGAATTAAATAAAAAAGTTGTTCATTAAATATAATTAACCAAAATTTAATTTAAAATTTTTCAAATAAAGTTGGGATAGTATGAAAAGTTTATTTTTTATTATTATTTTGATTTTTGTTTATTTATTCTCTTCAAATTATTTTCTATTCTTTTGTTTCCAGAAATTTTTTCAGGAATTTTTGTATAGTTTTTGTGTCATAATAAAATATATAAAAAAAAAAATAGTAAAAATAAAAATAACACAACGCACACAAAACTTTTCTAACATGCTCTATTTAAAATTTTTTGAAATTAATTTGAAAAGTTGAATTTTAATTTCTAATTTAATTTTTAAATTTTCAAATGTATAGTAAATAACAAAACATTAGTATCTGTATGTAAAGAAAACAACAATAAAAAAATTATATTTGAAACCTCGGTAGCCGAGTGGTAAAACACTCGAGTGTAGTAATGTAACGACCGAAGGAGCACGGGTTCAAACCCCGTGAGAACCGAAAAATTTTTCAAATGGTGAAAATTACTGAAAAAAGTAATTTTCAATACAACCACATCGGTTCAAATATAATTTAATAATTAATAAAGATATAATATAACTAATAAAAAAAATAATATAAATATGTAATATACAAAAATATATACCAAATAATTAATACAATTAAATAAAAAGGCCCACATTTCGAAAGGGAAAAGGACCTATAAGTTGGCCTACAGATATTTATCTGTAGGATCAACTGTTAAAATAAATAAATAAATACAAAGAATAATTAAAAAAATTAATATAATAAAAAATAAAAATTTTAACATTATTAGTGGTATTTTGTAGGATAATGGAATAAAAAATAAAATGTAAATTATTAAAAATTTATTAAGTCAATGTTAACAATTTTAAATTAATTAAATTTAATAACAATTAAAAATAATTAAATAAACTTGATAAAAGGTATGACTAATAGTTTCAAAGTGTAATAATTTACAAATCTAATAAATCCCACAATCTATAGAAATACCAATAATATCATCATTTGACTTTGTTTATTGTCACCTTTTTCTCTCCTAAGCTCAGCACCTCTTGTGATTTAAATATGGCTTTAGATAATCGCATTCATTTACTTTTACTAACTTATTCTAACAATTAAAATTCTGCGCCGCAGTATTTTTTTTTTTTCATTTATTATATTTTATTAAATATTATAGAATTCATTCCATTCAAAGTAAACTAATTAACCCATTTACGTCCTAAACTGTGGAGGGACATCAATTTTTTTTATTATTTCAGATTATAATGTATAGCTATACTAAAGAAACGTGATCATCAAATTATAAAAAATTTATTTATTTTGAGCACAGGAACTATATACCCAATTGGGTACATTGGGCATAATAACATATTTTGTATTTAGCATGAACATTTTCAAAACAACTTTTTCAACACATCGTGTTTGTTTAAACATTTCTTGCATAGTCAACGAATTCTTGAGGAACAATAGCAAACCTAAACCGGCTTATCAGCTTCTGAGGAAAGTGGCCAATACTATTTCCGGCCATATATTTTGAAATAGTGACTGATTGCTGTTGTTGCTTTGTCGTTGAATTAAACCGAAGTTAATATTTTATAACATGCCGTTTGAACTCTAATTGGTCCGTATTTAAATTGGAGCAAGCAAGTGCAAATTTCATTTTTCATTGCCCTATCAAGCATGTTTGTGAAGTCAGTTTTTCTGTTGTGCGTATAATTTAGGTTGTTCACAATATGTCAATGTTGAATTATCAAATAAATGTTAGAATATCTCTTTTGGATTCAATTCTTTTGACTCGTTCTCAATAAATCCACGTCGTACCTCAGCTCCATTTCCTGTAGTTTTCAAGACCACGCTCTGTGGTCCAATTGGGATTTCGTTCAAAAAGATTATCCATCTTTTTTTTGGTATGTTTTGTGGCAGCCCTTCATTTATTTCAATTACATTTTTAAAAATTAGTTCAGTACTACCAGATATTTCTTTTGGAGAGTAATTTTCAAGCAAATTATCATCATCAATATCTAAATTGCAGATCAGGGTTAGGTGGAATTATTATAACATCAACATTTTCTAATTATTCTGCCAAAATATTCTCTACCGTTTCTTCAAAGCTTTTAAAATTTCCCGAACCCTTAAAAGTTTTCTTTTCCATTTTGAATATAGACGTCTCAATACAGTGTTTAAAAAATGTACATAGTTACATAATAATGTCAATATGCTCGCTGTACCCAATTGGGTACAATATTATTGTACAACACTTTTTTACAAACGAAATTTCATTTTTATACTATTTTTATACTATTAAGTATTTTTTTAAATATATCAGGAAAACTAATAAATTTATCTCAGACACAAATAACGTAATATTATGTACTTCATCATTCTCAACTTTTGACATAAAAAAATTAGGCGGTTTATTCCAATTATTTGTTCTCATTTTGACCTATTGACATTGACATTTGACATTGTTTTTAGCGCTTGGTACGTCATTTATTACGAAATAGGAAAATACGTCAGTTGATAGTACAAAATGCCCTGTATCAGAAATTATAATCTATATAGATGGTTCACGTAGAACAAAAAAATTAGACAGTTTTTGAGTTGATCGTATTTTATTTTATTTTTATTCTGGTTTTTTTTCTATTTTGTTTGTATGCTAGACGTTGTATGTACATTGTGTAAGTTCACAATTTTTCTTTTTTAATTCATTTTTTTTTTATATATAATCCAAGAACATAATATAATAACAAAAAATTTCATCTGGATATTTTTCAATTTTTTCAACTTAGATGCGTACTTAGAGCAAAGAAGAGAAATTATAATTTTGTTAAAAAAAAAAAATTGAACAGTAGATCTATCCATGTAGATTAGATATATTTCAATATTTTTTCAAATCAAAGGTTCAAAATAAAAAAATAAAAGTATACTTAAAAGTATGTTTAATTTTAAATTTTCAGCAAAAAATTTTTTTGATTTTGTTAATTTTGTCTGTTTTTATTTTATCAATCATGTATATGTATTTATATATGTGTATACGTATATCTACTTTAAAACAAACAATCAGTCAAAAATGGATTGTTGCCTGTTTTATTTTTTTCAAAAACAAATATACCAAAATTGAAATAGCAATATGATTTTGAACCAAGATCTGAGAAAACAAAAAAAAGATACCCCGTTCATAATTTGTAATGCATAACTAATGAGTTATTTCATTACTATTATTTTTAGAATTTTTTCTAGAGTCTGTGATATTCTATCATTGACTCTATTATTGAATGTTTAACTACATACTTATTTCAACCAATACTATAGTGTACCTATATTGATATTCTGATATTATTATTTAGGAATGTAGCTTTGTGTATCTTATTAAAATTTTTAAAGTACACTTATTTTGAGAAATACATATATACATACATACATATTTACAAATGAAATTGGTCAAAATAAAAACAAAAAAAACACCAAACATATATGGCGCGCTTCTTAAAAATAAGTTCATAAATACGAATAGTAGCTACATGTGAGTTATTTCTTGTATTCCTAAAATGAAATAGCTATGTAGAAATTATATACAGCCATTTATATACATACAAAAAAAGAACAAAAAAAATATAAAAGAAAAATATTTTTTAAAAAGAAATCGTTCAATTTGTATAGAAATATATTATACATGTCATGTAAATACATACATATAACTGACATACAAACAACAAAAATATAAATGCGGTCAATTTGATTTTTATAAAACTAAAAATACGGTCCTATTTTTACGAAAAGACCCCAAATACGATCTCGGGATGATTTCAAATCGACAAAATTGAATAACATTTGTTGTTCAGATTTTTTGTTCAGCGTGAATACTCTATGTATATATTAATTATTTACTTTATCCCTGAATGTAAATGTATGCTGAAAATTCACAGAACACAAGTGTGCACAGTTGGGTACAGATGACGCAAATGAGATTCTAAATTGAATAACACAAAGTAAATAGCTAATATAGAATAGTACATAATTAACATGAAGATTGTTGGGCTGCTTATCCATTTTTTTGCGTAATTTATTACGTTTATTAATTTTATTCATAATTAAATTGGATATCCAAAGCTTGCGTTTTTTGAATTTTTTTTTAGAAGAGTTGTTATAAATTTGACTCTACAACATACAAATTGGTATTAAATGTACATATTACCATTTTGAATAATTTGAAGAAAATAAAACCAACTCTAAAAATATTCAGAAATCAGCTGTGATGATATCAACAATCAACACTATGTTATTATTATATATGAAATTTCTAATAACACTCTCTTCTATTTAAATTTATAAATATTTTTCCAATTTCATAAAATTACAATAATTAACCCATTTTTAAAGTTATTTTCAATATTTTCTTATTTTTATTAATTTTAAATTATTTAACTTTTTATTCAATTAAAACAAGCAAAAAAAATGAATTATAAAGTTACAATTATTATTAGAATCTAAAAGAGTAGTAAATACCCTTAAAACATATTTTAAAAATACATAAATAAATAAATAATCAAAAAAAAAAAAATTTGATTTTTTAATGACCCTTCAACTCAACGCTTCAAGCCACATGTATTTCATATTTTTTATTTTTTTTTTATTTATTTCTCTTTATCTTATTTAAATTTTACCAAAAATTTCTTAAATAAAATTAAATTATTCTTATTTAAATAATAATAATATTTATGATGAAAAGGACTAAGAATTAAATAAATATTTTTTAATGTCCTTCAATTCCTTTTTATTATATTATAGTACACACCACTATATTATATTCTAACCTATTATTAGAGTAGAATTTCATTCAACTTCATAAAATAAAAAAAAATATATATATAGCTATATAATATAATAATTCGGCAAAAATTATGGAAATTAATAAAATAAATAATAAAATTCCTAAATAGAAAAAGAAGAAAACAAAAAGAAATAAGAGATGAGAAGAAATTCAAAAAATATTTAAAAAGCTATAGTAAATTATTTCTATGATCAAAATATCTAGTAATATTCCATAAATTTTTTATAATTATACCATTATAGAGAGTTGAGTAAAGTTCAAGAATTGTATTATAATCTCTCACATCCACTATAGATATACAAAAATAACCTCAATATTTAAATACTCACAAAAAAAGCAAAAAAAAATTCATTATGGCGTTAAAATTTCAAATGAAAAAAAAAATTAAGAGAGCAAAAAAATTGTTAAAAAACAAAAAAAATGAATAAATAACCGTTGAATTAGTTAAAAGTAACGCCTATAGCAATCCTATTTTCTTACATTTTAACCTCTTTAATCCCAAGAGTAATTTAGTCGAAATAACAATTTATTTGACTGAAAAATTTAAATATTTTGTTTGTTGTGAGTGGCAGGTATTAGAGGTATCCTACCTATACATTCATTAGAAGACTTTGGTGTTTAATTACAACAAAAAAAAAAACAATAAAAACAAAAATATGTTTTTTTTTTATACTTCTTATATACGAATATTAACCTATTAATAGTTTAACAAAATACATTTTTTAAAATTCGCTCGGCGTTCCAGAAAGTTTAATGAAAAATTGTGAATTTTTTTTGTTATGAATTATTGTTTTCCATCACTTCAATTTACCGTGGCCACTTTGTTTTTTATTGATTTATCTTAAACAACAACCACATAATGTAATAATTAAATTAAAAAATTAATTAAAAAAAAATAAAATTTAAATCGAGGGTGTTGTTGCGCAAATTTGATTTAAATACATACATACATATTTACAAATAAAATTGATCAAAATAAAAACAAAGTAAAACAAAAATTTCCCAAAAAAAAAATATGTACAAATTACATACAGCCATTTTTATATATCTACATACAAAAAAAAAGAATAGAAATATTTATTAAAAATAAATCATTCAAATTGTATAGAAATATACACATGTCATGTAAATACATACATTTAACTGACATACAAACAACAAAAATAGAGATACGGTCAATTTGATTTTCATATAACTAAAAATACGGTCTTATTTTTACGAAATGACCCCAAATACGATCTTGGATTGATTTCACATCAACAAAATTGAATAACATATTTTGGTCAGCGTGAATACTCTATATATATATTATTATTATTAACTTTATGCTGAAAATTGACAATAGTGTGCGCAGTTGGGCACAGAGGACGCAAGTAAAATCCTAAATTGAATAACACAAAGCAAATAATACAGAATAGTACATAATTGATACGATACGTACAATTTTTGTGCTATAAATTGTTTTTGCATCCCTTCAATTTATCGTGGACACTTTGTTGTTTATTGATTTATCTTAAACAACAACCACACATTATGTAATAATTAATTTAAAAAAAAAAATAAAAATAAAATTTAAATCGAGGGTGTTGTTGCATCAATTGGATTTAATTAAAATTGTTGAATGTTGTTAAAATGACTTATACATTGGGTGAATTTCTAAATTGATTAAAAAAATTTGAAAAAATATTTGAATTCGCTCCGTCTCTTTTTAAGCATCTATCATTTAAAAGAATAATAATGAAAATCGGTTTCAAAATGGTTCCGATATTTATACTGTATTTGTTTTAATTTACAAATTATTCTTCTTCTTTACCAGATTATCCAGGAAATTATCATATTTCTAAAGCTCTCTATCCTGCGATGCGTGAGTTAGTTCGCACAACGTTTGGATTTCCTGATGTTTCTTAGCCATGACATTATTGTTTCACCTCTTCTACCTTCAGTTTTAACTTGCAGAATCAGTTGTATAATATGATATTTATCGCATCATTATGACCCAGAATGTTAATAATTCGTTTCGCATTATATATAATTCGCATTATATGACCCAGTTGTTTTTCTGCGTTTGATTGTTAATAACAACTAACGGTCTCTATTTATTCTACTTAGAGCCTCACTATTGCTTACTAACTCTTATCCTTTTATATTCAGTATTCTGCGGTATATCCACATTTCAAATGCTTCTCAAGCTTATACACGTCGTTATTTTAAGTGTCTATGATGGCTTAGCAGATTATCGAATGTACGTAACATTTAAGCAGCCGGATTTTTGTGTCCAATTTTCACCCACATTTCAAATGCTTCAAGCTTATTCATGCTCGTTATTGTCGGTGTCCACTTTTCCATGACATGGAATATTATCGAGCCGATTAGCATTTAATGAACCGGATTTTTGTTTTGAGATTGCTATCACGGTTACATAGAACTTTTTATATTGTAGAAAACTGGTACTAATATATTTTATTTGGCATTTTACTTCCATATATGAGTTTCAGTTTTCAATTAGCCAATATTATAGGTATTTAAAACTGCAGATTCGTTCAATTATGGTAGTATTAGTAATAGTTAATGTTATGTTGTTGAATGTGTTGGTCTAAGAAATAACCACATACATTTGGTTTTACTAGTATTTAAGCCGAGAAGTTATAATTTAGTATTAATATAATATAACTTATTATCGTTTTGGCCTAACTGTAAAATTTTAGCATAACTGTAAAAACCGTTTTACAGATTTTTTTTTGTTGGTTCTACTGTAGTAACTCTTCCATTATCGTTAAGTTTTATAATTGGTCTGTATTACATTTGTTGAAATGTGGTTTGCTTATAATGTTTTACAAATTGTCTATAGACTATCATTTCACTGTATACTTATGCGGCGCTACGAATTAATACGATTAATTTTTATGTGTGGCCACTTATTGGAAACAAAAAAGTAATATCAGACCAAATACAGCGAAATGTGGCCTAATGATGTTAATACGACCTTATAATTTAAGAATATAATTGGTTTTTAGTGATCAATTTCGTTCATTGTCCACAGGTTTTTAATCAGATCTCTTATAAGTGTAAAACCAATCCATTTTAATTCTTTCTTCTTTATCTGCTTTACTATGATCTTTTGATTGCATTTCATATCCTATAATTTTTACGTTCGATCTGATAACATAATAAAATTTTATCTGTGATATTTCTCAGGTTTTGAATCAGATCTCTTTTAAATGTAAGACCAATCCATTTTAACTTTTTCTTCTTTATCTACTGTACTATGAGGTTTTGATTGCATTTAATATTCTATAATTTCCACGTTCGATTTAATAACATGCTAAAATTTTATCTGTGATGTTTTTAAATAATTTGTGATATAATATTAAGTGATATTTTGCAGCAATATGCTTGTACACAACGCTCTGTATCTACAATACGCTCCCGAGTATAATCTGGATTTCAATCTTTGGAATTGAAGCAATATTATGTTGTCTGACGCTTTCTTTAATTCTGTCGTCCCTAATACGGTACGAATATTGCGATCATTAATATCCAAAGTGTTCTTAGAAAAAAAATGTTTACAATCCCGAATTTGTCTATCGCTCAATATATCTAACGCTATTCATCATTCTGAGTTTGAATGGAATTATTATTATTTGCAATAGACTATGTAGTTGTCTGTCACGATCTCCCAAGTCTCAGTAATTTGGAAAAAAAAATGTTTTGTTCACTCTTCTTCATTTAATTTTGTTTGTAAATTTAAGTTTGTAACTTTCTTAACAAGACGATTTCATCTGTTTTTTCATTTCGAATCGAGCCATCTTACTCCTGAGCTTCATACTTAACACTTGTTACCTTGCGACTAGCAGTTGTTCGGTTTTGGCGATACATGCTAAAATTTTATCTGTAATATTTTGTAATAATGCACCACCATACTTTGTATACAACGTTCTAGCATTCTAATTATCTTCCATTCGAATACTTTCAATTAGAAATTAGAAAAATAAATCAGTCCATATATTTGTACATTTGCATTGAATAGGTTAAATATTATTTATTTGAAATTCTTTAATTAACAACCATTATTGTCAGCAGGACGACTTTGATATTAGATAAGGAAGATGAAAAAAAACCAAACAAATAAAATAGAATTAAAGGGTTGTGAATATTCCAACAAAATTTATTTTTTTTCAAAAAAAAATATCTACATTTTGTTTAAAGATAAATTTGTTTAGAAAAATAAACAAAAGAAAAAATTCAATATAAAAAAATAAAAATAAAAAAAAAATCCCTTCAGTAGAACAAACCAATGAAAAATAAGAGAAAATTAATAAATTTTCAAAACGGATGTGGTTATTTTGAAGAAAAACAAGAATAATAATTATGTAAGAAAAACAAAAAAAAAAAAAAAAAAAAAAACGAATATAAATTTTAAAGGATAATTTGGTAATTTAAGATTATGTTATTATAAGAAAATGTTTTTATAACAAAATAATAATAACCAAAAAATTTTTATATAAACACAACAAACCAATTTCTTTTAATCCTTAATACTTATTAGAATGAATTTGAATTAATTTGCTTTCTGCTGTTTTTGTTATTTCTTTACATTTTCATATTATAAAAAAGGATATTTTCTGTAGAGAATTAAAAAAAAAAAAAAATTATTCGTTAATAATTGGCATAATTGTTGCTCTTAATAAATTTTCTATACAAACACTTCCATTGTTTTAATAATGTTAACTTTTTGTATTTGTATTTGTAAAAAATAAATACAATGAATACAAAAAGAGAAACAAAGAAAACAAAGAAAAAATACACTTATAATATCCGTAAATTTATTTTTATTTGAAATTTGTTTTCTTTGCTACTATTTTTTTTTTTTTTTGTATTGTGTTCTGATTATTCAATGCTAATTGAATTTAATTTTCTTTCAAGGATATTTATTGGTATTTTGAATAAAAATTAAAAATTAAATTAAAATTAAAATTCAAGAATATTCTTATTAATAATCGTAAAATTTGACGTGTTTATGACACGAATGTAAAATAGTGGTGGGGGAGGGGTGTTAAAAATTATTCAAGCGCATATATTTTGCTTTTATTTGTTTTTTTTGTTATTTTTTCTTTTTTGTTTTTTTTCACTTCTTTTATTAAGAAAAATAACTTTTGTTATTTTTTTCTCGGAAATTTCGTTTTGTTTTTTTTTATTGGAAAAATTAAGATGAAAATTAAGACAATATCAGAGAGTTGAAAAATAAAGTTGTCAATAACAATATAAAAAAATATTTTCTATAATAATTCTAAAAAATAAAAAAAGATAAATTGTAGCTCAGCAAATATACTTGTCGTATATCAAAAAATAGAAAAAATGAGTTGAAAATGGAATCTTTGTTATTTTTTGATGCTCTATCGATCTGTGTATTCAGCATTATTCTATGTAACATAGATGCAGAGATATTTCATTGCTAATTTGCCGCAATAGTTTTGAGAGACGCAATTGAAGCCTCGGATACGATCGAAATTATTGGAAACAGACCCGGCAAACGTTTATCAGTGGAGGACAATTTTGCGCCAGGCCCGGGACCTTCAAGGTCTGTAGCAAGTAAGTAAATAAGTAATTTGCCGCAAGCAACACCGAAATTGATGTTTTTATTCTTATTTTGATTCAAATGCCAAATTTCTGGATATACGTCAAAGCGGCGGTGTAAATTAACGTTTTTGAATTCGTGCAATTATTTTGAAGTAGGTTTACAAACAACAAATTGTTACTTATTTTGAATTTTATTACTATGCCGTATGTGTTTGTGATGTGTGTGTATGTATGTTGCGTGCTTGTTTCGGATTGTTAGCATATACACAAATTAGGTGTTGTATATTATGTTACATTAAACTAATAAATCTTCCCAACCCAAAACTAATAAATTAAATCAAAATCATCATTTAATAAAAATCAAAACCCAACTAATAAATTTTTCAAAAATAGAGCTAAATACTTGAAAAAAGTGGGCAATAGATCCACCATACTGTCCACTGTCTGTATACAGTAGTGTTGAGGCTTGTACTAATGTACTAGTGTTGTACTATTGTGGACAATAACTGAAGAAGCTCTAACCTCCTAGGAAAAGATCAGCCTTCATTTGCATAAGTCGAGAAGTTAGAACAACTGCTACCGCAGACGGCACTATTCATCCCTTACTAACAGATATCTAATACAAATAAATGGCACACAGAACTGTTGGCATAAAACCCAACTTGTAGTGGAAACCACAATTAAATAGCCACTTTTTTTTATGGAATACAACATATTTATCGCAGAAAAACTAGATTTTATTTTTACAGGTAAGGTACTTCTTTAAGAGGTCGTATCAGATGGATATTCCGTCTAGGGAAAGTTGAAAGAATAATACGTTTCTGACGAAAGAGCACGTGTACCTCTACGCAGATGGTTAAAAACTGAATGATAGGGTGGGAAGTGAAGTATACTCGGAAAATCTAAAAATAATCCTTCAGCCTGCGGTGTGTTTCATGCGTCAATGATGGTCATAAAGCAAGCCCCAGATTGGCTAAGATCCATATCTGAAGCACTGCAAATGATAACTATCAATTCAAGAACAGTGTTAGCCCATGACACTTCTCTTAACTAACGCTTGTTTGAAAACGCTTGTTTACAAGCTAAGTTGATTCTGCTCTATCTTTTGCAACTGTCCTCCAGCCATTAACTTCAATCTTTCGATAGTTGTTCTCGATTTTGTACAGCCAGCCCTCTGGATATATAATATATCTTGCTCTATTATTGTACGATACTCCATCTATCGTTCTTTTTGGTTCATTTAAATAAAGGTCTCAGTATTGTATTTTTTCTATACAAGCGCGATTTCATATTTACATTACAACAAACTATTACAGACTGTTATCAGATATTTGCTGGAAGACACCTACTAATCTGGTATACAAAACTAGAGATAAAATAACGGATTGATTTAATGGTTGTAATGAAAATGAAATGAAAATTACTATCTACTTCAATTATATTGCAAAATCTTCTTATTTATAATATATACATCATCTATCAGTTTTAAATGTGCCATTATAACAGACTATTTTTGTTTTCAAAATCGGAAGACATCAGTACTGTATCGTAGGAGTGAATATTCAAATGACTTCAAGTGGATGGATATGAAACTAACAATGTTATGATTATGATAGAATCTAAATATACTGTCATGGTTATTGTTTAATCTGTATTGTATCACTATAAATATTTAAATAAAATTTTAAATCCCAAAATTATCTTGAAGATTTTGGTCTGAAATTTAAAATTTGAAGCAAAAAAATTTGGTTGAAACAACCGCAATTCGGAATGTATTCAGAAAATTTAAAAAAGGGATGTTATAGACTTTGTTCAAGACTTTTTATTTTTGTTTTTTCACTTACTTAGATACATTTACAATATTAAATGTTCGCAGAAAATCCATTTTTTCATATTACGAAAGGATTTAACCTAAAAATAATATATTGTCTTATAAGCAACCTTTTATTAAATTATTAAAAAAAAATACAAATTTATTCAATTTAATTACTTTAAATACCTTTACGTACATATATATATATATAATATATATATATATATGTATCTTTTATAAAATTCAATTTTTCAATATTAAAAAATTAATTTCAACATAAATTTATTTAAATTTATAATAATATTTTTTCGTCTGGAAATTATTAGATCCCCAATATGGTCTGAAATAATCAAAAGATGTGTTGTATAGCCATCAAATTTATATTTTTTGAAAAAAAAAAAAACAAAAAACAAAAATAACAAAAAATATTTCTTAATACTGCAATATAGACGAATTTTATTACCTTTTCAACCGTCTACATACATTTTATATTATAGTAGGTGTACACTTGAAAAATTAACCATTGCATAAAAATCAATTTCAATTAAATAAGAATTTTTTACTGTCTTTCTCTCTCCCTCTCTTTAAGTCTGGTAGCAAATAAAAATTTTTGACTTACCATATCTTTCTTTCTCTCTCTCTCTCTCACCACCTTTCACTTTTGGTAGTAGAAAATAAAATTTTCTAATGTTTTACCACTCACTCACTCTCTATACGTTTGGTAATAATGGTAGCAGCAGCCTTGATATGGTCTTTTAACGATATTGTATTTTATCTACAATACATTTTGCAAAAAAAAAAACATAGCTACCTTGCTTAGGTATTTTATCTTTTTTATTTTCTACCATCATTTAATTTTCTAAATTGATATCAGTTGTACATACAGTTTCTCATTCTTTGCATCCTGCATTCTATTATAACCTGAACTTTGATGTTTACTATTTTTGAAATTTACATGTTTATATTTGGCACACCATCAATATTATGATCAGAGGGTATTAAAATAAAATATAAAGTATCATGTTGTTTTATCAGCAGTCTTAGCATTGTTTTAACAAAGTAGTACAGTGATGTTTACTAAAATAAACAACTAGAATAAATATATATGAATTTTAACCTTAAAGTTGTTGAAAAAAAATAAATGTTCAAATTATTGGGTTAAAAGTACCAAACGACAAGAGAGAATGCGATTTAAATGAAAATATACTACATTATTATATTTAATCTGTAAATTAAAAAAAAAAATACGGTACAAGTATCTCAACCATTTCAAAGCCGATTTTCTCATTTCGATATTTAAAAGGAGACGTGGCGAATTTAAATATTTTTTCAATTGAAAATTTCAATTTAAAATTTCACCCAGTGTATAGGTCTGTTTAACATACAAAAATTTTAAAAATTTTATCAAATTGCCCCAACAACACCCGTGATTTCAAGAGAATTTTAATTTTTTTTAAATAAATTGTTATTACATTTGCGGTTGTTGTCTGAGATAAAAAAATACGTTAAACATATTGTAAACGATAAATTGAAATGACGAAAAAAAATTCATAACGAAATAGTGAGTACGATTTACGAATTTCGAGAAGTGGACCATTACTAGTAATAATATCTATGCTACTAATGACTAGGAACCCAGAGTAGAGATCGAAAAATGGTTACCTACGTTTTCAATTTCGTTTCGACATTGTTCCACCAGCTTAAAGCAGATATTGTCCGACACCAAAATTTTGATAGCGGCTTGACTATCCGTAAAGATGGTGACTTTTGTTTTGGTTGTATGAACATGATTAAGGGTTTTAAAGGTACAAGTAGCTCTGCTTGAAAGATACTAGCACATTTAGGGAGACCATAAGTCTTTGATATTTTTAGATCTTCTGAGAAAATTTTTACACCTACTCCGCAGCCCATTTTTGATCCATCAGTGAAAGTTACTATTTTATTTACCATTTTCTTCAAACTATACGCTTCCAATTAGCTTTGGGTTTTTCGCTGAAGTTCAGTTTAGGAATAATAAAATCGGTTGTGTCTGGCAGCAGTTCATTTGGAAATTAACCTATATGATATTACCGTGTCCATAGGGTCTGGAATACCAGATGCCAGTTTCCCTTAGTCTGACTGCACTGCAGACACTGCAGGATGCAATATATTTTATGAACAAATTGAGAGGATCAAGATTGAAGATCACATTTAGAGCGCCAATAGGGCACGAGTCCACTCTTTGTATTCTGTACACCTAATTTACAACATCTTCAGTTTGAGTGCCCACTTCTTAACAAAGGTTTTACTGCATGAGTATAAATCTATACTCGTTTTCTTGATTCTATTCCCTATATTCAGTTTCCAACTAAGCTTAGTATTAAGTAATATTCCTAAGTATTTGGCACTATGGGTGAGTATGATTCTTTGACCGTTTAGTTTCCGGAAATTGAAGATTGGTACTTTAGTTTTTGTGGTAAAGAGCATCACATCCGTTTTGGAAGGATTTACACTTAGACAACAGCTTGTAGCCCATGTATTGATCCTTCCAGAGGATATTCCATGATTTCACTAATCACGTAGAGATATACTGCCAATACTAGAACAACTACATCATCTGCATACGCAACGATTCCTCCCTTTTCAAAGCTTAATAATATTTTATCTATGACTGATAACCAGAGTAATGGAGAGATGACACCTCCATGGGGTGTTGTTCCATTTAAAGTTCTGGTGAAGTTTGATTGTTCCATATCTGCTTGGATGGCTCTAGATTCAAGCTTGGACATAACCCACTGACTAAAACATGTTTCCACACCTAAATCGGTCATAGAATAATTGTTAATAGCTTCAGTCTGAACATTATTGAATGTCCCTTCAATGTGAAAATACCTACTCTAATCAAATAACAAAACAGTCAAATCGACTACAAAATCAAAATTGTAATTTTCAGCAGAATATTCGTTTAAATGTATTAAATACCCATCACGAATCCTTTAAAAACGAAATGCAGAAAAATTTTAAATTTAAAAACAAACAAAAAACAAAAATTAATAAAAATGTCAACCTATAATCATTATTATTGAGGGTTAAATAATTAAAATGCTGTTATAACAAGAATGTACAATAACCAATATTGGCTTCGTATATGCAATTGAATTTAACTATGAATCTCAATTTGAAATTAGTTGCCAATTGATAATAATTTTATTTCATTAGTAATTGAAATTTATTTTTGAAATTTTTGTTTTCAATTATCCAGGATTTTTAAATCTAAGGATTTGTATAGGTATCTACTTTGATTATCGAAGTTTTGAATTTAAAAATAACATTTTTTTTTTATTTCAAATTTAAATTTTAAGATAAAAATTTTTAAAAAACAATTTTTTTAAAACTACCTAGTTATTTTGGTTTATTTAAAATTACAAAAACAATATTCCATTAGATATTAAAGATAATAAGAGGTGTAAATATAGCAATTGCGAAATAAAATTGCATTTATATGCATTTAAAAATTTAAATTTTAATTGAAATTTAGACAGACTTTAAAATACCTTATTTATTTTTCAATTATTCCCTGATTCTGTTTATTTTAGTTTTTTGTTGTCATTTTGTAAGTGAACAATTTAAAAGCTAAGAAAATTTGTCAAAACAAAATTGAAAATATAAATACGAAACGGATTCTAAATTAGAAAAAGCAAATAAGATTTAAGAAAAAAAATTTACATAAAAATTAATCTAATTTTACTTGTTTCATATCATTGGATTTTTTACCTTTCGAATTTTTGAAATTTTATTTAATATTTTTTTTTTTTTTTTTTTTATTTCATTTTCTTATATTATTATCCTTTTTGGTGTATTTGAATTGCGGCAAATACAAGATCATAAGATAAATTCTAGAATGTGATACAAAAATATGTTTAACATTTTTGTTTGCACACAGAAAGAACATGGAAAATTCTATGAAGAAGTAAGAAAATATTCTGGAAAAGATAAAAGTAAATTTTCAGAATATGAATTGAATTTTTTATTTTTCATCGAACAAAAAAAAAAAAACAAGAATGGAAAATTTTAATTTTGTATAATATGTACACTTCGTTACATCTGATTAAATTCAAATAAAATCAAATTGGTGATATTGTTTTTTTTGCGATTATTTTTATTTTGTTTTTTTTTTTTTATTTTTATAATAAATTTAATGAATATCATCATATTTGTTAAAATATTATAATAGGTTATATAATACTCAATAATACTCATTAAATTGTAGCTTTACTTATTTTCTCTTTATTATTTCAATAATTACCATTAACCTTTATACAGCTGGCATTTCAAAACCCTTACTTCAGCTGGAAAGGTACACCTGTTCCTTCAAACAATTTGTATGGATTTTACTATGATTTTTACTATTTTTGTTATATTATTGTGATAATTTTTATATTTGTTCCACTTTTATTCTTAACATTTTTTTTTTTTTTCTTTATTTAATTCATATTTATTTACCTTATAACTTAACAATAATTTTACGATGTGATTTATAAAAAATAAATATTGACCTCATTAACATAAGTATATGAAACCAATTAGGTGAAAATATGAAGGATATAGGCCTTAGCATAAGCTGTATGGCCTTATTAGTTAAATTTAACAAAGTTAATCAAAAAAAGTTTGTTTTCTATGAGGAAGTATAGTAAAATAAAAAAAAAAATAAAACATATAATATATTATATAAAACAAAATATAAAATAAAGATAAAGGAAGTACAGGAAATTATAAAAAACTCTGTGTCAGACAAGAAGGCTCCTGGGTATGATGGTATCACAGGCAAAATGGTAAAGGAACTTCCGTATTGCAATATAAAATTCTTAACCCACATTTTTAATGCTATATTAAGAACTAGCTACTTCCCAGATATCTGGAAAACTGCTCATATCATAATGTTAGCTAAACCGGGGAAAGTGCCAAATGAGACTAGTTCATATAGACCAATAAGTCTTCTGCCAGTAATATCAAAATTAATCGAAAAACTAATAGCCAAAAGATTGATTAAAATAAATAATGAACGAGATATCGTACCAGCTCATCAGTTTGGCTTTCGTCACAATCACGGAACAATTGAGCAAATACATAGAGTAGTGAACCATATAAATAATTCACTTGACAAGAAAAAATACTGTTCTGCAGCTTTTCTGGACATTTCGCAAGCCTTCGACAAAGTTTGGCACAAAGGTCTCCTTTACAAGCTTAAAAGAACTACTTCGTTACCACTACCAGCAACTTTTGTCAACTTATTTATCAAATAGGAGGTTCTTCGTTAAATACAACGGGGAACAATCGTCACTAAAAGAAATTAAATCTGGGGTTCCTCAGGGCAGTGTCCTTGGCCCACTACTTTACCTGATATTTACAGCAGACCTCCCAACATCGCCGAGGGTACTCACTGCTACCTTTGCTGACGACACAGCGGTCTTAGTGTCTCATACTAATCCGAGATTAGCTTCAGAAGTTCTTCAGAACTACTTATTGGATATACAAAACTGGCTGAAAAAGTGGAGAATAAAGGCCAATGAATCGAAATCCCTTCATATCACCTTTACTAATCGCAAGGCAAATTGCCCCGCTGTTCACCTTAACGACATGGAATTGACTCACCAAGACTCGGTTAAGTACTTAGGTATGCACTTGGATAAACGCCTCACTTGGAAAAGTCACATCATCAGCAAAAATAAACAACTACGATTAAAATTCAACCAATTAATTTGGCTAATAGGTCGTTTCTCCAATTTATCCCTAGAAAGTAAAGTTGCAGTGTACAAAGCTATCATCAGGCCAATCTGGAGCTACGGGTTGGAACTATGGGGAACAACTAGTAACTCCAACATCGAAATAATAGAACGCTTCCAGTCCAAAGTATTAAGGTCTATAGTTAACGCGCCTTGGTATGTCCGAAATGACACAATTAGATCAGATTTAGATATCCCATCTGTTAAGAAATTCATTAAAAAGAAAGCTGAAAAATACTATGTTCGACTGGAAAACCATCCAAATTTACTTGCTCCTCAACTCATCAATAATGAACGAACTAGCGAGCGCAGATTAAGACGCTTCAGACCGCTGGATTTATCTACTAGATTCACTTTACCTGAGACTCCATAAATATAAATTTGAATATTAAGTCAAGAATCAATGTATTTTTGACTTAGATTACATGTCAGTTACATCACGTCAATTTTAATTCCAACATTATACTCAATATCTTTTATATTTTATGTAGATAGTTGTATAGAATAAAGACAAAAAAAAAAAAAATATGAAATAAATCAAAATTAAAATATACAATAGAAATAAAGTGAACATAAAAATTATAATAAAAAAGTGTATAGTTATTTAAATATAAGAATTCCAAAATTTTTTTTTTAAACAGACAAATATTTTCTGTATCTTTAATATCATTTGGTAATTCATTAAAAATTTTTAGGCAATTATAAACACAATTATTCTTTTGGTTGTTAGTTCTGAATAAGTGCAAATAGAAATTAGCTTTATAACGAGTATTATGACTATGAATATCCATGTTTCTATTTAAAATGAAATTATGTTTAATTTTATTATTAATAATTTTAAAAGCAACTATGTACAACTCTCGTTTACAGATATTTTGAAAGCTTATATATGTATTATTATACAGCAAATGGGTAGGATGTAATATATTATAATTATGAATGATTTTGATAGCTTTTTTTAACATGGTTTCAATTCTGATAAGATATTTCTGAGCAGCACCGTTCCAGATTGGATTAACGTAGGTAACTTGGGATAAAATATAAGAAGAGTAGATACTGAAAAGCGCCTTATTATTTAGAAACATTCTTAACCTGGTTTATATGCTCAATCCATTTCATCCTACTATCCAACAAAAGACCAAGGTAATTATATTTTTGAACTATTTCAAAACTAAGATTGTTATGAGTGAAAGAATTCACTTGAAAATTTTTGTTGTTGAAAAGCAGTATTTTCGTTTTATCAATATTCATCAGTAATTTATGGTGGAATAACCATTCATTTATCTTCTCAAGATCATTTTTAATTGTAACAAAAAATTCATCTTCATTATGATTCGAGTACTTAATGACAGCATCGTCTGCATAGAGTTGAATGCTGCCAATTAATGGAAGACGTGCTAAGTCATCGATATATAATTTAAACAGATCAGGACCAAGAATTGAGCCTTGCGGAACTCCTTTTCTGATACTTAACCAATCACTCGTATGTGATGCAACACGTACGCACTGTGTTCTTTCGTATAGGTATGATTTAAAGAAAGCTATTTGCGATTCAGTAAAGTTTAAGCTTGAAAACTTTTCTAGTAGTATTTGAAAATCGACACAATCAAAAGCCTTCTTTAAATCAATGAAAACACAGCCCGTGTATTTTCCCTCATCCATGATTTTAGTGATAGCTTGATTCGTTAAAGCAAGACAGGACGCTGTTGTATTAGAGTATCGCTCGAATCCATATTGATCCGGGTGTAAAATCGGATTAGAGTTAAAAAAAACAGATTAGTCTTTTCTTAATAATGGTTTCAAAAACTTTTGAAAATACTGGGAACACTGAAATAGGTCTATAACTTGATGGGTTAGTTTTATCTTCAGTTTTAAAGATAGGAGTAATTATTGCTTTTTTTAAGCAACTCGGAAAATTATTTGTCATAAATGATAGATTAATGAATTTCGTCAGAATAGGACGAGAAATTAGTTTTATTACTTGTGAAAGTCTATTCTCTGAAATATTTTTTTGGAATTAACACTATTTTAGGAAAAAGAAGGTCTATTAAGCATTTCTGTTTGTGACGAAGTATTTAGTATAAAGTTCGGATTTGAAATAGAACAATTGCATCTAATTCAAAAAATATTATATAGGAAAGGAAAGTCAGTTATATGGTACGTCGTAAAAACACAAAACACGCAAAAAATGTGTTTTTTTTTTCATGAAAAAACCTATTTTTTACATTTTATATATTTTATTTGTAAATATTATTTAATTTCTAAGTACTTATATAAAAAGTGACGGTTTTTTCATAAATTTTTTTTTCTATTTATAATTTACTAAAAAAATACAAAAAATAAAATGTATAAAAAAAAAAAATAGTTCGACACGGTAAAAAATGTACATTTTTATAGTATTTTAATATGCAGCAGTAGGTAACGAAAAATTTTATGTTTGGATGATAACAGACCTTCTGGCTACCTAAGTACCGTTAGAATTTTTTTTTACTTTCATGTACCTACTGATGATGATGTACGTTTCAGCCCCAGAAAAATGTTATTTCACATCTATAACAAAATTATCATTAGGTATCGAACTATTCTTATTTTATGTTTTGATGATAAGACATCTTCTGGTTACCCATGTACCGTTAGAATTTTTATTTTTGCCATGTGCATACTGACGATGATGTACGTTTCAGGTCCAGAAAAATTTGATTTCATTTCTATAACAAAATGATCATTAGGTATCGAACTATTCTTATTTTACATTTTGATTATAAGACATCTTCAGGGTACCCAACTACCGTTAAAATTTTTATTTTTTCATGTACCTACTGACGATGATGTACGTTTCAGCCCCAGAAAAATGTTATTTCACATCTATAACAAAATGATCATTAGGTATCGAACTATTCTTATTTTATGTTTTGATTATAAGACATATTCAGGGTACCCAACTACCGTTAAAATTTTTATTTTTTCATGAACCTACAGAAGATGATGTACGTTTCAGCCCCAGAAAAATTTTATTTCACATCTATAGCAAAATGATCATTAGGTATCGAACTATTCTTATTTTACATTTTGATTATAAGACTACTTCAGGGTACCCAACTACGGTTAAAATTTTTATTTTTTCATGTACCTATACAGAAGATGATGTACGTTTCAGGTCCGGAAAAATTTTATTTCATTTCTATAACAAAACTATCATTAGGTACCGAATTATTCTTATTTCATATTTTAACGATGAACTGTCCTTTGGGTACCCAAGTACCGTTATTTAAACTTTATGTAAATGAAAAATGTGTATAAAAAAAGTGTATATAAAAAAAGAATTTGTTATAATAAATTATTTCTGTTATATAAAAATAATATTTTCTTATTTGAACACAAAACTTTTTAACATAAAATGCATTATGAGTGTACCTTGGTAATACTTGATAAAAATAAATGACTGGTTTACCCACCCCTCAATTATTTTTTTTACTTCAAAAAGTTCAAAAAATATAAATTTTGATGAAAAATGAATTCTCACAAAGATTCAAGTCTCTAAATCAATTTGCATCGAAAATATTCAAAAATAAAAATGCAAAAGGTACAGGTTTCCAGCTGAATAAAGGTGTTAAATAACTTCGATTTCACTCAATACTGACTGAATTTAAAATTTTACATTATAATTAGGGTTTGTACTGAAATCCACAAAAAAATAGTCATAAATACTTTTGCCACAAAAAAATTAAATCAAAAAAAAAAATCCTCAAAAAAAACTCTTGTTACGACACTGATAGTTTTTATTACACATTTTTACTACAATGTTTTTTTTAAGTAATTCATTTTATCAAAGTTCTGGCTTAACAACGGAAGGCTATTGAAATCTCGCCAATCAAAAAGCAGTTTTGGGAAAAGTAGCCCTCATCATTTTAAATGTTTTAAAATATAAATATAGATTTTTCCAGAATATGTACCTAAACCATTTTTATGCGTAGTCACATACAATTTCAGATATTCTCTTAACGTGCCCAAATAATCTAAATCTACTATAGGTAATTCGTTTTTCAAGGAATAATTTTGGCATGAAAGAATTTTGAATTTATGTATTTTTTTTTTTTTTGAATTTTTATTTCTGCATTTGGATTTGCTCACTAACCCGCATTTTATACTCATTTTACATACAATTTGAACAGTACATACATGCACAGTACATGCAACTTGTCAGTAACGACATTTTGAATACATTTAATAATATAATCTCTTGTACTTTTGAATATTTTACGTTGGCATATTTTTGCATTGGATAGGAAGACTGTCATTGAATTGACAAAATTGATATGAGAATATATTATTATGATAACAATGAGAGTATTAGCGTAGCCAGTTTCGAGCCACTATAGTAATTTACGCTATGTAGGGATAACTAGATCAAAATTTACATATACAGGTGAAAATTAAAAATTTGAATTTCTCTAAAAATTTTAACATTAATGGACACTTTGGACAAATCTAGTGAATACTTTTGATACAACTGGTTTACCGGGACGTGTTGGATACATTTTTTTATGTTCTTTACGTGTTGGATACATTTTTTTATGTTCTTTACTGTAAATTACCTTTAAGTGCTTAAATCCGGTACTGCAAATTTTTCTCTACATATTTTACTACAATGTTTTGTAGGTATTTATTTATCAAATCTTTGGCTTCTCAATTGATTAAATGTGGAAAAATACTACTATTATTAGGGACAAAGCCTTCTTAATTAGAATATTTCCATTTTTATTTAAGTTTTTACCTACCTAATCTCAATCATTTTTTGTCATTTTTATTTTATTCCAATGAAAAAGGGTACTGACCCAGGTCGATACACCCATAAAGTAGTTTGATTTTGGTTCGTTAGAATCGAACCGGTTAAAAAGCAAGTGCTCCACTCCACCTACTGCTTTTTTCATACTAACGCAATAATTTGTTTTATAGCTGGTATAATCATTGTGCTACAAATATCGTACTGCACTCAAATATAGGGAAAAAAACGGAAAATAGTTCGCACAATCGCACAAGCGTATATTATTGTTATTGCGGTTAGTTTTTTTCAATAAAAAAGCTCGCAGTTATATCTACTTTGTTAACAAATAATAATAATATTTTAGGCCCTCATAACTATTACAATGTTATGAAAATAGCATGTATAAAATCAAATAACTAAATATTTTATATTTAATACTTTTAATTTAGTACAAAATAATTATATTTAATCCATTTAATTTTTACAAGAATGAATTAGTGAATATATATATATATATATATATATATATTTTAATTTCAAATTATTTTTGTTAAAATGATTTTTATGACGGGGATGATGTTAAAATAAAAAATTTTGAAAATTAAAATTCTAAAAACTAAAATTCCAATTAAGAAATTACGAAATTCCAAAAGTTTTTAACCCCTTCGTTCCTGAATTAATTCTAGCTGTGCAAAAAATATATTGATATGTCATAAATGTCAAATTGGATCAAACTAAGTGATAAAAGTTAATTTTTTGATTTTGGTTCCAGTATTTTGGGTTTTTGGGGATGTACAATATATTTTGTACAATCCGAATCAAAGGTTGTGATTTTTCAATAAAAAACTAATTTTTCGCAATAATTCAATTTATTTATTTTTTTTTAAAGCTTTACAAAACCATAAAATTAAATACAAAACTAAGTCTTTTTATTTCATATTATCACTCATATCATATAAAAAAATAAAAAATATATATATATATATGTATAAAAAAAGAAATTATTTATTGCCGTTAAAAATCACAAAAGCCATTTCTATTTTTTGAAATTTAAAGGTGAACCTTGCAGTTAGCCCAATAAAAATAAGTTCTTCCATTGCAACCAACAATCTTTGATCTAGTTGGTTCGTTTTTATTATCGTGTTGTGGGAAACGGTCAATCTTATCATATCGAACATCTGTCATTGGCCGAACTTCAGTATCTGTAAACCTTAATTGTTTACAGATACTGAGTGGAACACAAAAATAGGCCTGATTGCCGTCCCCTCTTAGGCCTATTTTTGTGTTCCACAGGTTTTCTTTTAAGAATTAAGGAGTTGGTCAGATCCAGACTCTGTTGAGCCTCTACCTTTTTTAGCAAGTCTTGTGTCAAGTCTTGTGGAACACAAAAATAGGCCTAAGAGGGGACGGCAATCAGGCCTATTTTTGTGTTCCACAGGTTTTCTTTTAAGAATTAAGGAGTTGGTCAGATCCAGACTCTGTTGAGCCTCTACCTTTTTTAGCAAATTTTGTGTCATCAATTAATGATGGTTTCGCAAATCAATTAATAGAGAATTTAAAAACGTTTTACCTTGATATAAAAGGAAGCTATATGGAATACCACTCTTCCCGCACAAAACTTAGTTTTTTATATAGTGATTGTTTCCCTTTGCAGTATTTTTCAATTTAAATCTTACCTTAATAAGGACCCCCGAATAACTATATAAACAAATTCATAGTATGTAAGAAATAAACAATAACTTTAAATGGTATAATCTGTTCATCAGTACACAGATTTTCTTCCAATTCAATAGAACAATAACGTGTTCTTATACAGCTTCAATTAAAGTCTAACTTTAAAAAAGTTATCGCTACAATTTTTCGGTTATCTAAATTTATAATTATATGCAAATTATTCCTAAATTGGAAAAATATATCAGCTCTCATATTTTTTCTAAAAAGGTTCATATTCAAACAAGTACACCAATACATCTTAACCCGCGGAAACTTCAAGCAACCCATAAAAATATGAACTCCAAAGAGTGTTTTCATTTCTTAAAAATCAGTTGCAACAAAATTATTAACACATTTTTGCTTCACTTTTTTGCACTTCATCAGTGAAATATTTATCGAAATATTGTAGAGGTATTAAAACGTTGGTCAAATTATTTTCCGAGTATTCATAACTAAAAGGAATTGGGTTTGGTTCAAATTCTCAACGTCGCCCCTGAATATTTTCCTTTTTAGTAAACGATAATATTTCATCAATAAATACGATAGCTACGCTATCATCAAGAACGATTTCATCATCTTCAATATAATTTATAATTTAAATTTGTATTTATTAATTATTTACATATTATAAGTGTAAGAGAGAACACGTCTTACCATGGGTACCCACTGAAATAACGTCAACTGTTACAAATTCTCTTTCAATATATTTTACATTTTTTTTTGGTTTATCTATCTCAATATCGCTTTCGCTATCACAATAAGATGTTCTCAATTGATCAGATTGACAGATGTCACAATTGTCCTCAATTTCTGAGTCTTGAAATAACTAATAAATTTCTGTTTTAGAGACACAACGACTCATTTCAGCTAAATACGTATTTACAAATAAAAACCATAATCAGTTGTTTATTTAAATTTCTAACTTTTTAAATTTTTACCAACATTTAATCGCAGCTCTTGGTTCGAACTGTACAATATTTTGTACATAAAAAATTATACAACTTGATTGGGAATGTACAATATTTTGTACATTCCTTTTTTATAACAAAAATATTTTTATTTCTTGGATATATACTAATATTTTATAATTTTTTTATTTTTAAATTAGAAATGAGAATGTTAGCTCGGCAAAAACCAACAGTTCTGTACATTACATCTATTTTATTATTATTAAAAATAATAAATGAAAATGCACTTACATGCAATACACCTTTACTTTATGAATCATTTTTATTAAATTAATGTAAATATTTAAATTTGTCACTTTTTGGCGGACATTTTTTTTTTTTAAATTTAAAAGGAATATTTCAAATAACATTTCCCAATACAAAAAATACATGTATTATGTTTTATAAGGTCAGAGTAGGCTGTTAAATCTGATGTACAATATATTGTACAAATTGAACGAAAAGGTTAAAATAAAATTTGTTTGAAAAACCAGGGTTTCAATAAATAAGTAACGGAGCTTTCCTGGGTTTTCTTTACAAGTTATACTAAATGTGTGCTTTTTACAGGTTGGGAAAAAGTATATTATGTTTTGAGAGGCCACTGGTGGATACAAAAATATGAAATTATCTCCTTTTTCCAGAGTTGAAAAAAAATATTTGTGTTAATTTCATTTTTACAGATTTTGACTACCTTATTTTTAACTCCTTTTGATCGGCTTTATATTTTCTTTTGAATACAGTTTTCGAACTACTAGATATCGGTTAGTATTAATGAATATTATTTTTAACAATAAAATTTTGTTTTTGTTTAGAATTTAATAAAAATAAATATTTAAATTTTCCCGGATTGAAATTATTGAATTTTAGTCGTGTATGATAAATATACGAAACTTGGGTAGTCACAGTAAAAATAAGAAGATTTCTTCAAAATACAGTAATTAATTTTGCTCCCTGTGATCCAGAAAATGTTTCTTTAACTTTAAATAATATTTCAGATTTTTTTTTGCAGTAAATTATTTTTTCTACCAAAATAATTTTAATTTAACTTATATTTTCGCAGACTATAAAAGATATCATAACCATAACAACAACAAACCAAAATAATAACTCTGAATTTCTCATTAAATTTTCAAAAACAAAAACAAAAATAACTTCGAATAAATTTACAAAAAAAAAAAAAAACACAAAATCGTAATTCGTTAAAAAAAAAAAAGTAAAGATGTCCTTTAATAAAGAAAAAAAATGGAAATTTCTTTTTTTATATCAGGATATTTGCATTTTATTTCGTTTCGATTATTGTTGCCAATTAAATTTAGAAATGAAAGAATTGATAATCTAATATTACACAACAAAAAAAAAAATAAAAAAAAAAATAAAAAAAAAAATTGAAAAATAATAAGAGAGTAAAAGAGAAAGAGAATAAAAATATTTTTAAAATATCGTAAGAATATGATACGGTTTTAAATCTTAAAAATTATTATTTTATCAATAATTCGTACTCCATATTTATTTAAAAAATATTATACTTTAATATATTTCGCGGGAAATTTTAACATAATCTATCGTTTTTATTTTGATATTGAATTAAGTCTTATTTACAGATACAATATATTTGATAAATATTACGCAGAATTAAGTAAAAAGAATTAAATATTATTCCTGCAACACTTCAATGTGATTTTATTAAAGAGTTAGTTACCCTCCACCGTTTCGTTAGAAACTCAAATTGGTTCAACGAGTAGATTTTTAAGCGAGAAAAGTTCCCGTGGTATCACAATGTACATTACCGGTATAAGTGTGTCAGCGTAATGTCAGGGGCCACTACTACCTACCTACCTACCTAGTTACAAAGAAAAATCTTCCAAGTTAATACTCAACATATTATTATCAACAGTGCTAAAGAGAAGCTAAAGTAAACATTTTACAAAATAACGCCAAATTATATTATCTACATGAATATCCTAACAATTTTTTATTTGTTGTATACATTTATGCAGCAATAGTTACATTCAAAAATAGCTTAGTACCCAAATTCATCACTTTCAACTAAATCTTATAAAAATAACAAAGATACTAGGGATGTAACAAATTTGTGTGGGCTTGTCAGTAATCAAATTTGACATTGTTCTTTTAGGTATACACAATAGAATCGTTCCATTATATTATACTTGTAAATCATAACTGCTTATATCACTTAAGAAAAAATGCAAATAAAATAGTCACTATATTTAAAATTCTCGAATGTATTTCCTGACAAATTACATTTTTGCTAGGATACATAATCACTTATGTCAATATGACCTAAACATTTTTTTGTAATAAACGTTTATTTAAGTTAAAATATTTTAAATACATAAATTGATAAACGTTATTTCTAATTTTGAAATTTATTGAATTTTTAAAAGGAGACGTAGGGAAATTAAATATTTTTTTAATTTAAAATTTCAAACCATGTATAAATCATTTTACAAATCATCAAATAATCATCATACAAAAATTTTAGTTTATCAAAATGTCGCAACAATACCCCGATGTAAATTTAATTATTTTTTTTTAAATAAATTATTATGTACGAGGTTGTTGTCTAAGATAAAGCAACCGAAATAGTTATCATATACCAAGAAAATTTAAATGATGGAAAACCATTAATTATTCATAATAAAATATTGAATACGATTGTTTTTATCAAACTTCCTCGAATTTCGAGGATCGTGCAAATACTAGTTAATTTTTATTTTGCAATTATAGATATTTTGAAAGGAACTTACTTTCTGCATCAGTGCGACGAAAAATGTTAGTTATACTATAACTTCATTTAATAATAGATTGAACTAAATTTTAAACTAAATTAAAAAAGAGCTAATGAAGGAAGTAAGTTGCTTCCAAAATATAATAATAATGTTATGTAGTTTTAATTTTCAATATTTTCTCAGAATAAAAAATAAAATAAAAACAAAAACAATAAAATATTATTTCTTACCACATTTAAGTTTTATTTTAAATTACATATTATATATTTATTTTATTAATATAAATACATTAGATTTATTTAAAATGGGTAAACAAATTACTAAAAGATTTAAGTTACACGCTTGGGACCAATGAAATAAAAATGCTTTATGTTTTTTTTCGATCTGCTGCAGTAGATACATTTTGTTATTTGGATAAAAAAAAAATATGTCAAAAAAATAAATGAATCCACATTCCGAAGTAGAAAAGAACCTGAAAACTTGCTTATTGATAAGCATGTAAACTGATATTAAATAAATAAAAAAACTATGTTTTGTCATTTTATCTTGGGTATTTATAAAAGTTCTTAATTGGAGGTCTTCTGTCGAATTGTCACTAATGTTTCCGCAGCATTTTTACGGTTCGTTATCAAACTCAATTAAAACATATTTTTATAATATTGAATATTTTTACTGTATAATTGATTGGTCGGAAACATAATCGGATATTTATTAATTACCTTAATTGCTTTTGTATGCGTAAACTTTAATTTGGCCAATATAGTTACGAGTACTCTGCTCCAAATTGGGTTGAAATAACTTATAGACGATAATATATAGGAACAGAAGATAGAATATAACATATCCTTAGAAAAATAATTTCAAAGACATCTGAATACGTCGATAGATATGGAGAAATCATTTTAATTATGTGGTCAACATGGTCTTTCCATTTTTTTAATCCTAAATAATTTAACGTTGAAACAGTGTTAATGGCAATATTATTAAAAAGAAATGAATTAGTGTTATTGAATTTTTTATTTTCAAAGATCATAATTTTTGTTGTTTATTAAGCCACTCGCTTATTATTTTGAGATCAACTCCAACTGCGATTTCTACCTCCGTACTTTTGGCATACTTTAATACAGCATCATACGCGAGTATAATTGAAAAGATCCTCTTAAATCTAGTTTGGTTACACCATTAATATAAATTTTGAAAAAATCGGGTCCTAAGGTAGACCCTTTTGTAACAACGCTTGTAGTAGTATAATTATTGCCTATACGAACTACCTGCTTACGATTACTTAGATAATGAATGAAAAAATTTGATTTGGCTATCGCTAAATTTTATTAGGTGAAGTTTTTTTTAGCAAAATTTCATGATCTACGCAATCAGAAGTGTTTTGCAAGTCTAAGAAAATACATGCAAAACATATCTCTCAACATCAAAATTTTTCGACATAAAATATGTCAAACTTAAACATGCAGCAGTTGTGTTAGAGTTGATCTCAAAGTCATATTGTTAAGTATATCATTATTTCTTATAGCGGACGTAAGACGATCCTTTATTATTATCTCAAATATTTTAGAGAGCGCTGTAAGAACAGAAATAGGACGATAATTAAGTAGAACAAACATTTTTGTTTCCACTTTTGAAAATTGGAGTAATTATTGCGTTTTTTTAATGAATTCGGAAAACATAATGTTTCAAAAGAAATATTTAAAAATTTGACTAAAATACGACTCAGGGGATCGTAAAATCTTTTAATAAATTTTGGTTAGAAATCTTGTCGTAGCAAGTCGTTGCAACCCAATTTAGTGAAAATATAACCTCTGTAACCTCATTTACATAAGAGGGTCGTAAGTAAAGATTAGTATTAGTATTCAATTAGAAAATTGCCCATTAACTAAAAGACTAAACTTGTAACCCGGTTTGAATGAGTTAACATGAATTTTTAAATTCAGCTTGAAACTGTTACAACATCATAGCTATCAATATAATTCAATCGAACTTCCTACCAAATTAAATTTTTAAAATAAAAATGAATTCCAAAATTTATTTAAATGTTGTACGAAGTTGAACAAATTTAAATTTTTTTCCGAATTATCGAACGCACACTTCAAAATATTATCAGAGTCTACTTTTGTTTTTTTTTTCAAAAGCACTGAACAAACAATCGGATATGCTTTAAAATAAACGAGATCCTTCAGAAATTTAAATAGAAAATGCTTAGATCTTATATCCTTAAAATACACTTCTAATCTTGACATAATATATTTCATCAGAAATAACCATCCTTCCTTTTTTTCATTTTATTTTTAACATTCCCTCTCCGTTTAAATTTAAATTTAAATTTAAATTATTTTGAATAGGTATCGGTAACTGTGTATACTAACCTGTTCCATTGTTTGTTTTTTCTTTAATACCTACCCAATTGTATTATTATAGATTTTAATTTTCCTGATAATAATATTTTCCTATTTAAAATATTATAATTGATTGTATTAGATTTGTTTTTAATTTTGTATACCCACGTGTGAATTAAAAATGTGAAATTGTGAGACCACAAAAAAAAAACAAAAACAGAAGAAAAAAGAATTAAAATGACAAAAAAACATAAAAAGCGAAAGAAAAAACGGTTTTTTAAATTTTCTTTCTTTTATCTGCATTTATCTGTTACCACAGAATTGCCTATAAAATCAGATTAAAAGATGTGCCACCATCATCGCCGGATGTCATCGCTTAGAATTTATTAAAGGAAAAAACGGAACTTTCAGATTTTCTTTTCTTTATTTATATTTTTTCTTATTATTATTTTTTTTATGTTTTCGTTCTACGTTAACTTTTCTTTTTTTTTTTTTTTTCAATTTCTTTATGAGTTTTTCTTTTACTTGCTAATACTATAGTATTTTTTTTTTTTTATGTTACTAATTTAATTCAAAAATATCTGAATTAAATATTTTTTTATCAGTTGAATAAGCTTAAGATTTTTTTTTTTTTTTATTATTATTTTAATTTTCGTTATTTTTTTGTTTTTGTTTTGTTCATCTGATTTTCACATAAACATCACAAGGATATGAACGAGTGAAAATCTTTTGTTGATATCATTTGAATGTATAGAAAGAAAAGCAAAATGAAAAATAAAAATTATTTTTTTCATTCGATATTTTATTTTTGCTTTTTTTTTTGTTTTTTTTTTTATTTAAATGAGCTTTTGAGAGGATTTAAAAAACAAGAATAAAAGAAATACACTAATTTACATACGAAAAATAAATACAACTATACTACATATTAAATTATTATTGTATATATGTATATATGTATATTAAACAAGGACTTAGAAAGGACTTCCTTTCAAGTTAAAGATTTCATGTTCTCTGATGTTTCTTGTGTGTTTCATGAAGTTGAAGATGAAGTAAAATTTGCATTTGAAAAGGAGTGTTTCTGTTTTTCTTAAGAAAAAATGGTAAGAAAAAAAAAAAAAAAACAAAAAAAAAATATTCTTCTGATATTTAAAGAGAAAAAATTGAATAGTAGCAAACAACAAGCAACCCCAAATCCTTAAATATTATATTTTATTTTTTGTTATTAAAATGCAAGGGCAATCTCAATTAATTTTTTTATTATTTGTGTTAATTGAAGACATTTTTATAGTTTCAAAGGAATTGATAACTGAATAACGGTAAAAAAATATTGACATCAGAATCAATAATTGTTGAAGGGCTATTAGCAGTCTATAGAATTATACATTTTGAATTTTTAGTTTGATTTTATCAATTATAGTTTATTAGGGGCCACTCAACCTATTGGGTTTTCGGGCAAGGACTATGTTAATGAAAAGAGTGAAAGCAAAGTTCGTTGAAATATTTTTTAAATAAAAATGTTTTGTTAATTGTGCTAGTTTTATTATAAATATAAAAATATATATATATATATATATATATATATATTAAAATGAGTTAGATACTATTATTGAATTGATTAGATTAGTATAATATTTAGGTTAGTAGAATTAGGTTAGTTTCAATTGATTAGATTAGTATAATATTTAGGTGGTTAGTAGAATTAGGTTAGTTCAAAATGTGTCAACTAATGTCGACAATAAAGCGGTAAACACAATTGCGACCACCGACTACCAACGAAATTCGCTTCGCTCAACTATTTTTCGTCAAATGAAACACAATTGCAGCGAAACGAAAAATTAACAATATACGGCCTGTTAAACAATCTACAAGGCAATGTTTGTACATAGTAAAACAAAACAGAAAGCAAATGACGGAATTTAAAAATGAAAAAATTATTTTAAATAATTTATTTGTAGTATCATCTGATCCAAATACATCGCTAATAAATCTAAAATTTTGTATGTAGGTATATAATAAAAAAAATAAATAAACATAAATTGTAGAACATATAAAACTTTAAAAAAAAATAGAACAATAATATTCTAATATTAGATTTCAGAATAATTTTTTTGTTTTTATTTTTTGATGTTTAAAAAGGTTGTCAGGAATGTCAAATCCAACTAACAAAGACAAAAATAGAAAATAGCCTTATTTCTACGACAACGATATTGTGGTTGATCGATTGTAATTGCAATTGTGAGCATATACATAAGATCTTATGTATTTTAATTTTTTGGTTTTTTGTAGTTGCAATTGTGTTTACCGCTTAATATGATACTTATTGCATATCCATTTAAAGCATGGTACTATATTCGAATCGTATTTAATTTAAGAACGTTTTTTTCAGAGAATATCTATCCAATGCCAGAATACTGACATGGTTTGTCACTGGTCATGGTCCATTCAACAGACATATTCTGTTCAAGATTGGTGGACAAATGCATATTCTGTTTAGAAGAAGAAGAATGGCGTTTTCACATTCTATTTGTTTGCGAACTCACAGCTCATAACGGACATAAATATGGTCTGCTGCGACCTGTGGATATAGAATAGAGCTACATCGACAAATTTTGAAATTAACATTAAAGCTATAATAGCGTTCGCCAAGAACATATTATATCTGCGATTTTCATATAAAAAATGGGGAAGTACAATAGATCTGAAATGGCCGCGTCTACATAGAACTCGCAATAGAAAAAAAATTTTTAGGTTTCAAATGAGATAGTGTTATGACATATTTACCTTGAAGCCTAATACATTAAGACATATTTTAGTAATTTTATTTATTTCAATTTTTATCATCGCAAATGTGCTAATTTTGTTTTATCCGTTTGAATCTGTCTGATATAGCATTCTTGACAATATTTTTTTATTTATTAATCAATTTGTGTATATACAGGAAACAACAAAGTCTCTACAAATGTACACAAAGAATATAAAAACTTATATTATAGTTTTCTTTGAAGCCTGGTACGTACGTACGTAACTTTGTTACGTTTGCTAAAAAAACGTTTTAACATTTTTGGTATGTAAGCAATGTTGACGTTGATTTTATTCTGAAAATAGAAATTTGTTGTTGTTTATACTTACTTACTTGCTGAGCGCTACAGACCTTGAAGGTCCTAGGGTTGACGCAAAATTGTCCTCCATTGATTTTGGTCACAAGCGGAATCTCTTCAGTTGGTTATTTAAAGTTTTTTCATATCTGCCGATACTTCATCTCTCCAACGAAGATGTGGCGTCTCTCAGCGACGCGTTTCTTGTAGCTTGGATTCGAAGTGTTTCCTAGCCGAAGCATTTTTATTCATACGCTTTACATGGCCTAGCAAATGAATATTCAGACTTGTTTTTAGCTGGGTTCATGACGTTGAACAGTTGGTATATAGTTCGGCATCGTATCTTCTTCTGCAAACTCCTTTTAAACAAAATTTATAACACAAATTTAAATACATTTATAGAATTAAGCATTGTATATGAACTTTAAAATTACAAATAAAGAAAAAAAAAAAACCCCCTTCGTCCGACACCGGACCATAAATGCTACGAAGAATTTTTCTCCCAAAAATACCAAGTGCATGCTTGCTTGCTTTTGGTAATGTCCACGATTCAGAACCATATTGCAGCACCGGAAAGATGAGCGTTTTGTATAATTATTGTGCCTTGGTATTTTGGAATAGGAGCTTTGAATCAAGTTGTTTAGAAAAACCGAAGTAGCAACGGTTTGCAAGGGTAATCCTTCACCTTACTTCAATATCGATGTTATTGGTGAAGTTGATGTTGGTTCCAAGGTAGATAAACTCTTGAACTACCTCAAAATTATATGAGCCGACAGTGATGTTGTATCTTATATGATGCTGTAAGGACATTTTATTTACCGACAGCATATATTTTGTTTTAATTTATGCCTATACAGTCCCTTGAACGGTATTTACAAAATTATAGATTTTAATCTCTATCTTACACTAAATTTTGCAATCAATTTAAGGTTTTCTCATTCAACTAAAAAAAAATTCGGTCAATATGGGAAAGTTAATTTATGAGAAGACCCGATTTACCTGCTTCCTCTTCAATCTGTGTAAAGGCTTCGATGACTGCTCGTCGGGATGTTCTGATAATATTGACATCATCAGCGAAACCCAGGAGCTGCACCGATTGTTGCTTATATGATATCAAAAAAATGTCATGTAACGTTACGTACGTGCTAATACTCCAGGTCTATAAAATTTGTGTACTATCGCCAAATAGGAATGTGGTTTAGATGAATACTTACGTAATATTTCTTTGAGCTAATTTTCTTCTTTATAAAATTTTTCTTTGTCGTTATTGTCGAATTATAAAACCTAAAACGCTGTCCGAACAATTCGGTAACCAGTGAGAATATATAGCGTCCAGGAAACAAAATTAAATCGCCTATAGTAGGTGAAAAATATAAATCTTAGTTTTAAAAATTCAATTTCGATCACTCCATAATTCTTTGTACGGGGCTGGACCATTTCTAAATGTCAGTTATTCCATATCTTGAATGCTATTCCACTCTATAATATCTACTAATTAGTAAAACTGTTAGGAGACTTACGAGATCAAGAGGAGATATGTGATCATGAAAGACAGGTACGCTGGAAAAAATTAGGCTTAGAGTTGTGTCATTTCCATCTCAGTAGCATTAAATATAGTTGAACTTAATTCATAAATTAATAATTATAGAATCAATTAAAAAGGAAATGGAAATCTGAAATTGTGTTATAAGCGAATTTAGGGGATTTTGAGGGAGATGTCGTATCTGCGTAGTACCTAATGACCACAGCCAAAGGATAGGTGCAATTCATAGCTTTCCAAAAATATATATCTTTAATGGCGTATTTTATCCTTTAAGGACGAAAAGGTCATTTGAATGTATCCTTACTGTTTTGATGTTCTTGCATAAAAATCGTTGTATCTATTGATTTATTAGATATACATGTATGTTCAGTTATATATTCTAGAAAGATAACGGCTTGGAGCATATTTTAAAATTTATTTGATGATGATTGGTGGTGCCGTTATTTGATATCATATCATCAAGAAAAATACTTGGACAAAAAAAACAGGAAAATAAATCTAAGATGTCTGTCTCCACTGGATTTAAACAATGAAAAGTAAATTCGTCCTCATTATATCTGTTAATATTACAATTCGGGGTTAAATGTTTACAGTTCTAGATTCTGCTCTATATTAGCGACACTGGTTTTGTATTTATTATTTTTGTATACAGCCAATATAATTTTAACCAGTTTCATAAATTTTGTTTCCACATCAAATTTAATTTTACCTAAAAAGACAATCATCATTTCTAGCAGATGCCCATTTTGCACAAAAAAATATCACTTATGATTTTTGAATTATGTCATTCTATTCAAAAGAAATATCTTTGGGATGAAAATTGTTTATTTATAATTTAAAATTCAAAAAGAAAATAATATTGTTATAACCTTCTGTATAATATCAAAATGTTAGGGTAGGATTTTTTATTTTGTTGATTTTGATGGGGAATTCTGAAAAAAAATATACATTTTAGTTTTTCGGGATTTATACTATATTGTATAGTATGAAATATAATATATTGTAGTATAAATTACAAAATTTAATTTCCTTTTTTTTGTTTTTTTTTTGTTGTTGACAATTAATCGCTTATTTTTTCTCTTTGTTTTTTCTTCTATCATTCAGAATAATTTTGTTGCTAATCAATTTTATTTTTAGGACAACAAGTTTTGTAGGTTAATTTTCTTTTTTTATATTAATTTATTTATTTAATTATTTTAATATTATTCTTTTAGAATTATTTATTTATAATTTTTTGTATGTTCTTTACAGTAACTTGCTTTTTGCTTTCACTGGGAATCGAATTTGGAACCCTATATCTACTGCGCTGCTGAACGTGTAAAATATAACTACCCTGTTTAGACTTAAACAAGAGTTCATTGTGCCGCCGAGCGTGTAAAATGTAACTACCCTGTTTAGATCCAAATAAAATTTTACTGTGTCGATGGGCGTGTAAAATATAACTATCCTTTTGGCTTTTTCAGAAACAAACAAGAGCTTACTACGTTGTTGAACGTGTAAAATATAACTATACCCTGTTTAGACCCAAACAAAAGTTTACTACACCGCCAAGCGTGTAAAATATAACTATCCTCCTGGCCTTTTCAGAACCAAACAAGAGTTAACTACGCCGCTAGGCATGTAAAATATAGCTACTTTTTTTCACCACAACCAAACAAAAGTTTTTTACCCATACAAAAATTTCCCTTCGATTGATTTTATGAAACTAAAATGCAAAACGTAGCTGGTGCGATGTACGTAATAATTTGTTCGTTTAAACCACTTAACAAGAGCTGTGTATCGATATTTTCATCATCATCAATGTCCTGCAACCCCATTCATGGGGCATAGGTCGGAAAAAAAAGGTATTTCCGCGCGTACGAGACGATTTCGATAATTTCTTTTTTATTTTGTTATCTCAGTTTTCCACATCCCTTGTGCGACCGCTCCAACGAGGAGATGCAGACATGGTTACGGAAAAGGACCTTCAATTCAAAATGTGAAAGTTGCTCAATTCCGAGCATGGATCTTCCGCCTGTGTTCCTACCTCCGTCATTGTCCGATACACGCCATGCTTTTCCTCTCTTCTGTCCCATACCAATCCTACTACACCGGGGTTAGAACCCGATCGTTCGTATGGGTTGCTAGAATTAACAGGGGTCACCACGTGGAGGTGAGAGTATGAAAATAAGATGGGAAAGGCTAAGTGGCGTAAGATGGATACAACGACCATAAAACGCATCACCACCCCATTAGACCCCCATTAGATCGATATTTTGGAGTTATGTACAAATTATTATGCAGTATAGAAGCTTTTTACAACATTGCACAATCGGTTAGGGGATACACAAAATTAGCCGTAATATTTCTAATAATAATTTATGCCTATACTTAACAGCCCATGAACGTATTAACAAACTTATAGATTTCAATTTTTATTTTATCCTAAGCTTTTCAATTAATTCTAGGTCTTCTCAGTTAACTAAAAGAAAATTCGGTCAATTTGGGAAAGTTAATTTATTGTTCAATCAGGTTCGCATATACACACAAACTCGAACAAATAATATTTATCAAAATTATTTAAAACCAAAAAAGTGGAAAAATGACAAATTAAAAACCAGAAGACAATAACCTCGTACAATTGAATTCATTTATTTTATTTATGAAAATTTTCATCAAACTTTTCGTTTACATTTTTTGTTTTTTATTTTTGTTGTGTCAATATGGATACCGTGGAGATATTATTTACAACAGATATATATAAAATATATATATATATTATATAAAATAAAAATCGATTAGAGAAGGAAGAAAATTTATGACTGAATTTTAGATACATTTAAGATTAAAGGAAATTGAAAATTCCATTTTTTATAAGTAAGTATAGGTAGTTTTAAAATTTAATGCTATGGCCTATCTACTACTTGTAAGTACAATTTTGTTATGGAAATAAAATAAATTAATGAGTTGTACTTAGATATGGTTTATTTTTTTTTTTGGAATTTAAAAAAGTAATGAGGGAATTATTTTATATAATAATGTCATTTTACTGTGAACTGATTGGTCATGTGAAAAAAAGTTTAATGAAGCAATTTAAATATTTATCATTTAAAAAAATAATATTAAAAATCAATTGTGAAATCGTTCAGATATTTTTACGGTACTTTTTTTCAATTTATAGAGATTAAATATAATGATTTATTAGCGATTTGATTGCAAAATTTTTATAACAAAAAATAAATGTGGTTATCAAAAATAACTTAATACATTTTTTGTGTTCAAAATCGATTTTTTTTTAATTCAATTTTTTGACAGGACTTAGCTATGCTTAGCTTTACTTCTGTGTATCGATTGTATTTTTTACATGGTTTTTGTGGAGCCTGTTTATTGTATAAAAATAGAATTGGGTGTGTTTATATATTAAAATGTTTACATTGCATTTTAAAACACACTATTCTCCCTAATCCTAGCTCAGCGGTGCATAAGTATTAAAATGTCATATCCTAGCACGTAAATGTTTATAAAAAAAAATAACAATAAAAACAAGGTCAATATTTTAGTTTAAAAACAGAAAAAAATTATTTTTATTAAAAAATTTTAGATTCATAAGTCAAAATACCTACCCTAAATGGTTCTGAATCTATTCAACTTTCCCCTAAAACACCATACGATTTTCTAAAACAAATAAATTTATTATGATTCAGAATAACACTTCTTAAAACAAAATTATTATAATACATTTGATTTACTCCATATTAAGTGTACATAGCTATTTAAAAATAAAATTTATTTTCAAATTTAATTAATTACCTTTTAAATTATAGAATAAAGGACATTTTTTTTTTGTTTAATTTCCTTTAAAATAAATCTGAAAAAAATTCTTTTAAATTTAAACCAACATTCTTTAATTTATATAGAATATAATATATTATAATATACAAATATATAGTATATTAATATATTATATACAAGTATATAATATATAATACATTATTTTCAATAAAGGACATTTTTATTTATTGCACATTAATTTCCTTAAATTCTCTACAGTAATAAATTTTCCCAACAAACGATGTACAAAGCAAATACAAATAACTAATATACAATTGTTTCTAAGTTTATTATATGTATACAATATAATATGTATGTATATAATCTACTAAATAAGTAGGTACAATTTAAAAAACACTTACAAAAAAAAATCCAAGCTGTGTTAGCCAAAAAAAATAATAAAATAAAATAGAATCTATTTTTAATAAAAACAGATTTTTCTTTCTCACTCCCTCTCTTTTTGAGCACGTTATTAAAAAACAGGTACTGAAAAATCTGTAAAATAGAATTTTCAGAAATAAAACAAAAAAAAAACATAATAGAATACATTTACCTGTTTATTAAATATTAATTGACTCAAATGTCCACTTAATGATTTTTAAATTGAACTCAATTCGAAAAATTGGTACTTTATATTGGTTATATTGGAACATAAATATCTTACTCTTCCTCCATTACAGTTAGAAAATTTTATAAATTTTTAATAATTTACGTTTTCTCTTTTTTTGTTTTCTAAAATACCATATACCCAATAACCTATACTAAATGTCAAAACATATGAATTCATGTTTTTTTTTTTTTTTTTTTCATTTTTTTGGAGAAAGAAAATGAAAATAATTGAAATCTCTCATAATTTCTGTGGCAACAAGTCATAACCGCTTATGTATAAAATTGATGTTTCGAGATGTTTCAAGTAAAATTTATTTTAAGGGTTAAGTAAATAAGACTTTAAGACAGTAAAATATTGTAGTATAAATTTGCAGTACCGTACTTAATTAAGCACGAAAAGGTTATTCTATCTAGGTTACAATACTTTCAAGAACATAAACCAAAAAATATATATATAGTAACGGGACTGTACCATTTTTTTGTAAGTATTTTAAAATGCCTTAAATTATAATACATTATTGTTATTAGATGTTAATATATTAATAAATATAAAATTTTGTAAAATTGTATAAAAACACAGTTAATTTGAAAATTCGAAAATATTATTCTAAATTAGTAAAAAAATGTCTATCAATTTATAAATATGGCTAATTCTAGGAATATAATTTAAAATATCTTAAATGAAGCGATTATGACAAAAACATTTTAAGGTAATATTTACATAAACGTACCCTTGGGTGAAATCAAATAACATAATATTTTAATAACAAGAGGTCTTATCTTGATATTTTTCTATTTTTTCAGCTAAGTTGCGTTCGGGTAAGAAAATGAAATTTAAAAGAGCAAAAAAATTATAACTACCTACTTATAAAAAAAAACACAAAAAAAAATACATTGGTATTCAATCTATTCAGGCAAATATATTTCAATATTTTTCAAAACAAAGGCTCAAAATCAGAAAAATCAAAAAATTTGTATAGGTACAAACAATTTATGGATTTTTACTTGTATTGAAAAGTATACTGAAAAGCTGGTATATTTTTAAATTTTCAGCAAAGAATATATTTTTTGATTTTGTTAACTTCGTCTGTTTCTATTTAGCAAACATAATAATTATGTAAGTATTTAGTAGTAGTAGTAGTATATACCATTGCTAATCTAGTAAAGTTTAGGTGCAGCTTAAAAAAGTATACACATTGCATATCAAAACACCAACAACAATGAAAAAAGCAAAAAAGATTATAACCTTGTTAAAAAAATACATTAGTATTCAATCCATCCAACTAAATACATTTCAATATTTTTTCAAAACAAAGGTTCAAAATCAGAAAAATCAAAAAATTTGTATAGGCACATACGATTTATGGATTTTTTTTGTATTGAAAAGTATACTGGAAAGCTGGTATATTTATGAATTTTCAGCAAAGAATATATTTTTTGATTTTGTTAACTTCGTCTGTTTCTATTTAGCAAACATAATAATTATGTAAGTATTTAGTAGTAGTAGTAGTATATACCATTGCTAATCTAGTAAAGTTTATGTGCAGCTTAAAAAAGTATACACATTGCATATCAAAACACCAACAACAATGAAAAAAGCAAAAAAGATTATAACCTTGTTAAAAAAATACATTAGTATTCAATCCATCCAACTAAATACATTTCAATATTTTTTCAAAACAAAGGTTCAAAATCAGAAAAATCAAAAAATTTGTATAGGCACATACGATTTATGGATTTTTTTTTGTATTGAAAAGTATACTGGAAAGCTGGTATATTTATGAATTTTCAGCAAAGAATATATTTTTTGATTTTGTTAACTTCGTCTGTTTCTATTTAGCAATCATAATATATAAATATTTAGTAGTATAATAACAAGCTAATCTAAAAAAGTAAGTTGTAATACTCGAAACACCAACATCAATGTAAAGAAAATATTATATATAATTTCTAATTATTAATATTCTTTTCTCACTACAATCACTGCATTAATAACTAATCTCACTATATGATTTTGTCAATCTCATAATACATATAAAAAAATATTGATTTATTCTCTCAATTCTCATTATTTTTCATTCATAATGAACGGTGTTTTTTTCATTTTTATTGTTGTTGTTATAAAAGGCTTCAGACAAAAACAAAATTAGTATATATATATATATATATATATATATATATATATATATATATAATGATATATGATATTATTATATACCTCATAATAAATAAATAAACAAACAAAATAAATAAACAATCTATCAAAAACGGATTAGATATTGCCGGTTTATATTTCTTCAAAAATTAAAATAGTAAATTTGAAATGGAAATACGAATTTCAATGATGTTTTGAAAAAAAACAAAAACGGCATTCCGTAGTGTTACATTTTTATAAAAATTTAAATATGTAATTTTTTTTTTTCCATATGTAATTTTACAGTTCTCTCTCTGCTTGCATTGAGTGCACTTTTCGAGATATAAACCCGTGTATAAAAAACCGTAAAAATAAGATCAAAACGTAATTTTTCCCAAATTAATGATGCATATAGTGCATCGATAAAACCTAAAATGTCGCGCTTAAATATAAGTGCGAATACAGTGAAAGACATTATTAATAAAAAAAAATCAAACTATTTTTTACCGTTGCAAACAATTGATGATAAAAACTTAGATATTTCAGGGGAAAACACTAATGTTGGAACTAATCCAACAGAAAAAATTATAAGAATTCCTCCAATCACAGTCTTGAAAAGTAATCCGAAATTTATTCATGAATTATTAAAAACTCATGAAATAACAGAGTACTATGTAAAGGCTGTATCAATAGGTATAAAAATATTTCTAAAAACTGTTGATTTTTATAATAAAACACGTGAACTTTTAACACAAAATAAATGTGAATTTTTCTCATATGACACAAAAGATACAAAACCATACAAGGCACTATTATCGGGCTTAGAAAAAATGTCTAATGATGAAGTAAAAATTACTTTGAATAATTTAGGTTTAAAATGTATGGAAGTAAAAACAATTGAAAGATCAACTAAATTTGGTCTTAAAATTGTAATTTACGTTATATATTTTGAAAATAAAAGTATCACACTACAACAGTTAAAACAAAACTACTGTTACATTGACCACACCAAGGTTCGGTGGGAGTACAAAGTTAAATCCACAAGCAAGCCAACTCAATGCCATAATTGTCAAATGTTTGGACACGGATCCAAAAATTGTCATATCCAAACTGGATGTGCATACTGCTCCGGTAACCATGCAACAATCGAATGTGCCGAGAAAGAAAAACCACGATGCGCGAATTGTAAAGGTGAACATTATTCTACAGATACAGCATGTCCATGTAGAACAACATATATCAGTCTTATGAGACGACGTTTCTCCAAAGACAATCAACCACGTACTGATATGGCTAAAAGATTTGACAGTAGTCGCAACTATAATATAAACTTTCCAAACACGCTCTCAAAAAATACATCTACAACTAATCAGCAATTAGATAGCATTTGGGTAAGCAAAACCACTAGCATAAATACACCATCAACCTCAACTTACAAAAATACATACAATGATGGATTAAGTAATAATACTGGTAATACTAACAATACAAATAATAACAATTTAAACAATAATACTAATAACAATTTGTTTTCTGCTGAACAAATAACTACACTAACAAATGAGCTGCTCAGTAAACTAAGCACATGTATTAATAAAGAGCAACAATTTAAAATTATAACCGAACTAGCGGTAAAATACTTATATTCAAGTAATGAATAATAATATTGATAAATTAAATTTAATAATTAGGAATGCACGTTCCATACGTAAAAAATATTTTGAATTTTTTGATTTCATGTCAAAACATGATATCCACATTGGTCTTATTAATGAAACGTGGTTGAATACAAACGATAAGTTCTCCCATCCAAATTATATAATATACCGAAAAGATAGAATAACATCAATAGGTGGAGGAGTTGCCATAGTTATAAATAAAATGATAGAACACAAACAACTCTCTGCGTTTAATACACATGTTATAGAAAATATTGGTATTGAAATTTCTCTATTAAATATTAAATTAAAAATATTTGCAACGTATTTTCCTGGAAACTCTTCAAAATGCCTGAAACAAAACTGCAAATTTTCAAAAGACAAAAAGCATATACAGAGTATGTTCAAGTCGGACCTTTTAAGATTCTCACGAATACAAGAAGAATACATATTAGGTGGGGACTTAAACTGTCGAAATAAACTTTGGGGCTGTCTACGTGCTAACTCTTGGGGTAATATACTTAATGACTTGTTAACAACGGACAGATTTAAAATCCTATTTCCAGCAGAACCAACTTATATTCCTTTTAGCAACAGAAATAACCCATCAGTGCTGGATATATTTCTTACCAATAGGTCCAATATGATGGAAGTTCCTGAAACTATAACTGATCTACAATCTGATCACCAACCGGTTTTTCTCAGTTTGTCAGAAAAATTAATAACAAACGAACACACCCATTTAGATTATTCTAAGGCTAATTGGAATGTGTTCCAAAAATTCTTAACTAAAGAATTAAATAATCCTGGCAACTCTTTATCAATTAACTATAACTTAACAAAAAATGATATAGATAATATAATAGCATTGCTGAATAATAAAATTCATGAAGCAATAAATATTGCTGTTCCAAGAACATGTAAAAACTTTCATTCAACGAGGTTGCCAGATAACATAACTAGTCTAATTAAACAAAGAAATGTTATCAGAAGGAAATGGTTAAGAAATCGTTTACTTATCTACAAAGCTCAAATAAGTTTTTTAAATGAAAAAATTAATGAAGAGATTACTCTTTTTCGCAATGAAAAGTGGAATGGAAAACTAAAACAACTCAACAAAGCTTCAAAACCCTTTTGGAAAATAATAAAAGTTATTAAAAATAAACATCAAGTGATGCCACCACTTAACGTTCAGTTTGGCTTCAGAGCGGAACATAGCACACTACATCCTCTTCTTAGAGTAAAAAATTTTATAAAAAAAAACCTTAGTCAAGGCAAGTCAATTGGTATGGTAGTATTAGATATTGAGGCTGCTTTCGACACAGTATGGCATAAGGGTCTAATACATAAGCTTAATGTAATCGGTCTTCCAATATTTTTAATCAAAATCATACAAAACTTCCTGAGCAATAGAAATTTCTGCGTTTCCATTAATAACATTGCATCAGAACTAAGACCTATAGCAGCAGGTGTCCCACAAGGCTCTGTATTAAGTCCTGTTTTATATAATATTTATACTCACGACATTCCTTTAATAGAGAACAGCTCTATCTCAATTTACGCAGATGATACTGCCATATATACTTCGAACTCCTCCCCGCAAATCGTTATATCAAATTTGCAGATGTACCTAAATAACCTAAATGACTATTATTACAAATGGAAAATAAAATTAAATTCAGAAAAAACAAATGCTATATTTTTTACAAAAAAGAGAAAAACCTCCTTGTTGCCACAATCCAATCTCTTTCTTAACAACACTGAAATAAAGTGGGTGGACACCGTAAGGTACTTAGGCTTGCACCTAGATAAAAAGTTAACGTTTCAATATCATATATATAAAACAATTGACAAAATTAACATGACCATAAAAATACTATACCCATTTATAAATCGGAGATCATTTCTATCTTTAGAAAATAAAATAATAATTCTAAAAACTATTTTTTTCCCAATTTTAACATATGGAGCGCCAATCTGGGCCACTTGTGCTAAAACACATAGAAATAAATTACAAATTTCACAAAACAAAATACTAAAGCTAATGATGAACTTACCATTTTATTTTTCAACGAAAAAGTTGCACGATAAGACCAATGTGAATATGGTTGACGAAAATATTAATATTATAAAAGAGAAATTTAATAATAAATTGCAATATTCAAACAATATTATGATACAAAACTTGTATGTAAATTTGTAAATACATAAGATAATAAATTAAAATAAATATATATCTTAGTAGTAGTTAGGTTAGTTATGTTTTTAGTTTTAAGTTTAATTAAATGTAAGTTTTATCTAAAAAAAAAAAAAAAAAAAAAAAAAAAAATTATTTGGATAAGGTTTTTACTATCCTGTTTTCCCTTAAAAATTTAATATTAATATGAGAATGTACCATTTATTTAAAATTTAAAATGTTTCAGCTGTAAAGAGAATATCTCTAAACTCTGTAAAAATCTGTGTATTTAAAAAAAAAAATGTATATTTAAGGAAATAAATGAATTGAATTGAATATGTAATTTTGGGTTATATAATTTGGTCCATATATGTAATTTGTCTTATGTAATTTTGACCATTTATGATTTTGTCGCTATAATGGTTTTTATCTTATGTAATTTTGTCCCTTTATGATTTTGTCTGATGTAATTTTGTCCCTTTATGATTTTGTCTAATGTAAAATTGTCCCTTTATGATTTTGTCGCTATATGATTTTGTCTTAATATGTAATTTGGTCCCGACAACCTTCCGTTGATAGTTCACGATTTTGTATTGCATAACTAATATATTTTTATTCTTTTATTACTATTATTTTTGGAATGGGTTATAATGTGACGACCCGCTATATAAAAATAATATTTTAAAAATCTCTATTGGATATTTTCTAGATTAAGTAATTCGGCTATTGTGCATGTTTAACTACACATATTTATTTCAATACATACAATACAAACAATTGATATTTTGAATTTCTGATTTTTTATTATTATTTGGGTATGTATCTATAAATATTTATATCATTTATCGTACAAGATTTGATGACCAAAATTATTATTATTTTAAAATGGGCTTTAATATGGCGACCCGCTATATAAAAACAATATTTAAAAAATTTGTATTGGATGAGATTTCTTTTTTTTTCTTCAAATTCTTTGATTTATTTCAAAGCCATAGCGTTAGCAGTCTGGTTTAATAGTTTTTCACATACTATATAATATGTATGTATGTCTATTGAATTAAAGTGACAATATTAATATTTATAATTCAATTTGTTAGTCACTTGGTGCATTTCTAAAAACAATTTATAATAAATTTTTAGTTTGCTGAAATGTAACTAAAATGTAACTGTAATTTAAAAATGTTTTTTGCTAAAATGCAACTTAAATTTAGTCAGAATCAAGCCAAATTTTGGCAGGAAGTACTTTCAACAATTCTTAATATGATGATTATATTATCTCGACTTTTTCTTATATTGACATAAGCAGTTATGATTTGCTGGCACACATTAAACCCTCTCTCGTTCTTAAGTAAAAAAAAAATTGCTTTATAATAACAAAATAATGTTCATTGTTCATCTAAGTCTAGCTACAATTAAAAAAAATAAATAAACTGTAATTGCACAATTTCAGATGGTTCTCTCACTTTGTTTTTATATCCAAGAATTTGAAGTGAGGAAGTAAAGAAATAAAACAAAAATACATTCACAAAATTAATGTACATTTCACCTGTTCAGTGCTGAAAATTAAAAAAAAAAATTTTTTTTTTTGTTGTTTTTTTTTTTATAGGAAAACCACTTAACTCATTAATCTTTAAATGAATTTTCTCCGTTATGGTTCTGTCCTGCTTTAAATTTTTATTTTTTTTAAAGAACTCGAAACAAAACCTTTCCTAATTTTTTTTTTACTACAAATTTTTATTTTGTTTTCCGCTCAAAATTCAAATAAACATACACACACAACAACAACAGCACAACCTTACACAATAATAATATTACAAAACAAAATTACTGACTCATAAAAAGGACTGGAATTTATTGATTTTCATTTCGAATAAAATACCACAGGTAGGTAGGTAGGATGCAGCTACCTACCTAATATTGTACAATATAATATAGATAAATAATATTGTACAGTTATAATAATATAAAATTATATAGATTTTTGTAATTCCTGTAGCCGGAACCGATATAAATATAAAATGTACATACAATATAGGAGTATAGAAAAAAGGTATTACTTGATTTCCTGTAATGGGTTTAACCTTTATTCCTTTTTTTTTTGCTTTGTGCTTCTTCGTCTTTCTTTCACTTTCAAATGCTTTTGTTGGTGGGTATACATTTTTAGACATCCCTCCCACATTTCTGTAATCTATTTTTTCGGTTCTTAATATACCTACTATAAAGTTAAAGGCACGTTTCCATATTTTTTTTTTTAAATTCCTTTTGAGATGTCCCTATTGTATGGAGTCATTTAAAAATAAAAAAAAATGAAAGAATAAAAAGAAAATAAAAAGAGGGAATACAATACCTTGATCTATGAGTAAAATCCTAGAAACCTTTTAAGGATTTTTTTTTATTCCTAATTTTTGGATAAATTATAATACACCTACCTACTAACATATAAATTATATACATTTAAAGAAGGAATATCTATAGGGGAAAATATTTTAATTCAAGACTAGGATAACATGTTTTTATTATAAATATTACAGATCTAAGTCTTGTATAGGTCTCTAAGGATGCAACAAATTTATTCTGCAAAAAGAGAAGAAAAATTTTTCGACAGGTTTTTTTAAGCATGTACAAGAATTTTTAAATTTTATTATTATATTGTCACCTTATTTGTGAGAATTTGTGTGCCGGGGGTTGTGAATTGTTATGGAGTTTATTATTTTTATCCATGCGGTATAGTCATATTAAAATGTGCCATTCTGTTTATTAATGAATTAAGTAAAGATGCTATTAGAGTAACTGGTGAGAATTATTTAAAAAAAAAAATTTCTTTTGAATATTTAAAAATTTTTATTTTTTGTTGTTGTTTTTTTTTTTTAACACTCAGTAGGTGTTAAAAATTTTTTTTAATGATGGTTAATCCATATAAAAATTTTCTTTATAATTTTGGGTGTTTTAAATAATTTTGGTGGACTTAGAATTTGACTACTATGGTTAAATATATTGTTGTTTTTCTCGAATATATTTTGACATCGGGAACACCTTTGTTTATCACAAAGCGTATTTTAAGTTAATTTAATAAAGAGAGTTATTTATTTATTTATTTTATTTTATTCATTTATTAGTAAAAACTATATAATATATAAAACATTAATCTAAACTAACAAACCAAAGTTAAATTTTCAAATTAAAAATCAAGTCAAATTAACCTATTTTTAATCAATTCTTTTAACCTTTTCTTAAATTTTACAAAATTTCTTTCTATTTTTAATTCATTCAGAAGACTATTATAAAGAGCTGATCCTCTATATAACAGGTTATTTTGCGTCCTTGCTCTTCTATACAAAGGCAACCTGAAGTTTGCTGCATTTCTAACATTGTACGCATGCTTATCTGATATATATGTTAGATTTCTTCTTAGATATTCAGGATATATTTTATATTTTATTTTAAACATGAAAATTAGGGAATTGAACTTTAATCTTTGCTGTACATTCATCCAATTTAATTGTGTTAACATTTTCTGTATATGTGTGTACCGATCACATTTCAAGATAACTTTCATTACTCTATTCTGCATAATCTGAAGCTTTTGTAGCTTAACAGTATCACACATAAAAAGCACAGAAGAGTAGTAATCATATTGTGGTAATATTAAAGTATTGTACGTGCCAACTACACTTTACGACACTTTGTCTCTAATACGTGACAGAAATCCAATTTTCTTTGAAATCTTTTTACAGACATAGTTCATATGCAAATTAAATTATCAATATACACCCCTAAGTATTTTATTTCTGTTACATAATCAATTTCCTGATTATTCAAATCAAACGCTACAGTGTGTCCTCGACCGTTTATCCTACATAACCATTCAAATAAATTTTCTAAATCAAAACTCATTGCTTCTCTGCATTATTCAATACTATTTCCTTTTATGTACAACAAAGCATCATCTGCGAAAAGTACAATCTTAGCATTCGTAATGGCCGTTTTAATAGAATTTATATAAACAAGAAATAATAGAACTCCCATCACTGAACCTTGTGGTACTTTAATATTTACATCTATCGAAGATGAAAAACTAATACCGACTCTTGTTCTTTGTTGTCTAACTGTTAGATATTGTTGAAATCAAATTAATCACAATTTTTTGATCAATATGCCTCTATTAATAGTTTCTCTACGCACGTTTTGAATCTATAAACACAGCTGCAATACTATAACCATCATCAGTATCTCTTTTCCATTCATTTATAACCCAATTTATTGCGGTTTCACAAGAATGACCCTTTCTAAACCCTGATTGTTCTTCACATATTAAATTATTTTTTTCTAAAAAAATTACTTATTTGTTCAGTTACTGTTTTCTGGAAAAAATAATTCTTTACACTCCATAATTATATTTTTATTTAATCCCATATAATAATTTTTTTTATTTATATTCATTAAATTTTTTTCTAATATTTCGTCATTTACCAAACTAAATTGGAATCTAGATTTACTGTATTGCTATCAATATAAGTTAAATTGTTAATACTGCTGTTAATTTAATATACACTATTTACAAAAAATTCATTTAATCCGTTGGCAATTTTTTTTTCATTATTTATTATTCCAGCACCCATTACTAGCTTCCATTGTAATGTGTAATCTGTCTTCAAAATGTATTTTTTTAAAGTCTTCCACTTTTCTTCCTGACTTCCTATGTCTAAAATTTATATTTGTAATTAGCTATTCCTGCAAAACTTATATTCATTCCATATTACTGAATTGTTTAATATTGTTATTGATCAAATGTGCATTTCCATTTCCTACAGCTTTATACGATTATTTTGATTCAAAATTATATTGAATAAAATAGTCTTTTTTCAAATGTTAAATGCCTACTACTGGATTTCTAGATCAATTTTCTTCTCTTCATAATAGCTATATTCATTAATTTTTTTCAAAACCATTTATCTCATACCGTTCAGCATTTCTTCTTTTATAATATGAGATCAAAATTATTAAATTTGAAATATCACTAATTTTTATTCAAGTGTCAATTATTGTCCACTATAAACTATTGGTTTGATCAAAAACAGTTATTTAAACATATATAGGCGTATAATAATGTGGTTCAGAAAACCCGTGCAGCTCAGCATTTTATTCTTCAGTACTAGAGATTTTATTTAAAATATTACTAACCCGGAAGCAACATTCTCTTTCATCAATCTTATTCGTTGCTTTTTGCACATTGAAACAATCACGGATTAATTCAAGGGACATAACATAATATACAGAAAAAACCAGAAAAAACTGCAAATTTTTATGATGGACTTCGAAATGGCAGTAATTCCTAATGTTGACAAATATAATATGTCCATCGCCTCAAGATAATAAACACCCACTAGCTTATCACTATATAAAAAATTAAAAATTTTACAGTTAGTAATCAATATAATATAAATAATTTTCCTTTGTTTAAAATGAATTTAAATAATCTTTGTTTCCGGAAAAGCCGGAAAACCGGATGTATAATAATTACAAGACTGATAGGACATTCAGGACTTGCGACTAAGTACCTATTTGATGAATCGACCAGATATATACCTATATTTTCCTGCGATGGTCAAATCAGTACTTAGCACATTTTTGAGGCCTATCCGCGCTTCAGAAATATATGAGGAATACACGGTATCAAGGGTTTGAGTATCCTCGGAGAAGATACTGAGAAAGCACTGAACCACATTAAACAGCTCGTAAGGGTAAATATAAATTCATCAACAGCTATATTTTTTACTTTATGTCCTTAAAGTAAAAAATTTTTTAAGCTTGTCACGCCTGGGGCTACATACCCAGTGCTTGGGGAATGGTCAAAGTAACATATATACCTAAGGTAGGTAAGAGAGAAACTGACCAACCCAAATACTGCCGTCCAATTATCCTAACATCGTTTCTTTTAATAACAATGGAAAAGCTATTGGATCAGCACATCCGAGAACATATGCCATAACATGCATCACTACATGAAAAACAATATAAATATTAGCACGGAAAATCAACAACTCGCTCTCCAAAACCTAACACGAAAAATTGAAAAAACATTGTAATGGAGTAGTACAGCTCTCATACAGTAAATACTGTATAAATTTTGAATATTAAGAGTTAATTATTATTAATCTTTCATAAGTTAGGCGTTTGATAAATAGCCTTAATTGGCCAGAGTCACACTTCTCTTCTTGTCAATTTCTTCAAAGTAATCAGATAGAACCCTTAGGTTTATAGTTTCAATATTTCATGAACCTAAAGTGATGAGTTTTTCTAAACTTCTTAGGTTTGCAGACGACTTAAAACCTTTTACTACGTATATCTTCCTGATCGAATTCCATAAATCTGGGAATTGATATCAGAAAAATGGACTGTAATTGAACAATTTTAAATGCCCAGACATTACTTTTTTCTAGCAGAAATTCTGCTCGGATAGTTTTGTTCAACTACTAACTAAATGGCTATTAAGAGTATATTCTAATATAGACTCTGGGTTAACACCTTACCCTAAAAAAAGCTTCAAGCTACATTATGATAAAATAGTGAGCAAAGCCAATTATTGTTTAGGTTTAATAAAGCGATGGTCTAAACAATTTTCTAAACCTTACCTCACAAAACATCTTTATGTTAAACATTAAAGACCTGCTATTGAATATGCTAACCAAGTATGGTTCCACCATTGCTTGACTGATATTAATCGAATTGAATCGGTTCAGTGTAAACGTTTACACTTTTACTTTAACTTTAAATATTTTTTGATGAAATGATTCATTTCCATCTTATTCTCACCATCTTAAAGTCATTGTCTGTTCGTCAACTAATTGCAGATATCTATTTTATTCACCAAATCTGTTCGGACAAGATGTTTGCACCTGAAATTTCAAATTACCTGTTTGTAAGAACCAATTGTAATAATCACAGAAACGTTCAGTTTTTCCACATTCCCTTCCACCCTACACAAACCTACTGAATAAGGAGAGATTCGAGCCAATCACTAGAATGAATTAATAAAGTTATGTTCAAATTCTAATTCTTTTGATCATTAACTAAGGTGTTTTGACTTTTAATAAGGTACTACGTAATAACTAACACCACCATTTGTTTTCATTTTACTTAATATTTTCTATAGTTCGACCTAGTCTTTTAAAGTATTTTAATCTAAGTGTATAATTATTGGAAAATGTACAAACCTATTATTTTTATTTTTCTACTAGCAGCATGTACATATTATGTTATGGTTTAGTTATATGGGCGGTGTGTTGCAAATCTGGATGATGGTACATCGCAATATGCAAATATAGCAAGCTTTCGTCTAGTAATAGAAAATAGATGTCTGATGTACTTGCTCTAATCTAAGTATTGATCCGACAGTGATTTTCTTACATATTTCAGTGAGAGAAAAACTAATCCCAGATAATAAGGAAATGAAAAGAGATGAAAAACTCTTTTTATTGCCTACATAAACGGATCCCTCAAGGTCTAATGCATTTATTGATATTTAGGTATTAACAACTTATATGCATTTCATTTAAGGCTAGGCAATTTGTAGCTTTGCAACTGTTCGATTGCATATTCGTTTTCCATTAGTTTATATTAAACCGCGCAAACCTGCAATTGGTTTGATGTGAGCGCGCTTTCGTAAGCTAATGCAACACAAATGTACAATTGAACAGTTGCAAATCTAAGAACTGCATGTCTATGCTTACCCTAAAACTAATCAACTATCTAACAACGTAAAATATCCAATTGGCTCATTACTTTTATCTACATTTTGTGATTGGGATCGTCCCAAGCACAATGAAATCCTAATTTAGTGTTTTGAAATTAAATTCGAATGATATTCTAATTTAATGCTATGAATTCAAATTTAGCTGTACATGTATTTTCTAATTTGAATTCAAATTTGGCTGTTCATATATGTTCTGTTCACATAGTGTCCTGTTTCATGGATATTAAGTAATGTATAAAAATATCTGTTCTCACCTAAATTCCTATTTCATGTAAAAGTAGATATGCATCACATGTAAAAGTTAACATCATATAAAAATAGTTATCACAAAACTTACTTTCTTATTTAAATTACTGGTCATTCATTATCAATACTTTGCAACATAGACATGATGGTTATCTGAATCAAAAATGTGAAAATTGGCTAATAAAAATTATTATATAAAAATTTTTCAACAATTTTTCCAACCATTTACAATCGTTTGAAATCGTTTCCGATTAAATTTTCTAAATTCAGTTTAAATCGTCTGAATCATACTTTAACATCAAAAACAAAAACAACAAGAAAAAAAGAGAAAAAAAACCCGGGAAGGACTTAACCATAATATTATTTGTAAAATTCAAAAGAAATTTTCCGGTTGTCATAAGAAAAAAAAAATTTTTTTTTTTTTATTTGTTAGAATTTTTTAAAATTGTTTAAATTTTTTTTTTTTTTTTTTTTTTTTTTTTTTTTTAGATTTGTTTGATGAAAATTTATTGTCAACCAGTTTTCATATTACGTATTATTAATATTATATAAGTAAAAAAAAAAAACAAAAAAAAACAGAAAAACAGGAAAAAGGAAAATAAGTAAAACCAAAAGAAAATTTTAACAAAATCTCCAGGTGAAAATAATACTGCGGGTGCCTGTCAAAACAACAATAGCTAGGTAGGCGAATACAAATAAAAAAAAAATAAAATAAAAATGGTACCAACAATTATTCATTTTCAGATTTTCATTTTCATGATAGTATCATGTCATGACGGCATACTGGTAATTTTTCACCATAGATTTTATAATTTTTTTCTTGTTGTTTATTTGTTTTTGTTTTTTTTTTGTGTGAGACGAAAATTTTTTAACGACATCTATTCCGTTAAGAATGGAAAATTTGTTATGAAATAATTTTTTTTGTTTGTTGTTTTTTTTTGTGTAAATTATTCAAGGATTGCTCAAATGAGTTGGTGAAAATTTGTTGTTTTTCTTATTATTTAGTATGATGAGTTCTTTGTCCCACACTTGTAACATTTTTTACTGTATATTTTCTGTTTTTTTTTCTGAAGTGCCAATTTATCTACTTATTATGCTTATCAGGTTATTATGAAATTTATTAATGATCTTAAGTATGGTGAAAGTTTTTTGTTGTTGTTATTAATGTTGCTTGGTTGATTGTTGTTGTTTTTTTCTCAAATTTTTGTATACTAATAAAATGTATAATATGTAATTTCCTTTCATTTTATTGCTTTAATTTTCTTGCTTTGTCCACAAACAAAAAAAAATAACAAAATTTCGAAGAAAAATAAGTGTAAAGAGCAAAGGTTTTATCTTGTCTGGGAATTGATAATGATAAGAGAGATTTGTGTGCTTTATTAAGAAAATTTTTGGCTGTTTTAATTTTTCTTATTTTTTTTTTTTTGTTTGTTTTTTTTTTTTGGATGAATTATTGAAGAAAATAAATGATGTTTAAACACTTTTCAGGAGCAACATTCTAGTGTCAAAAAAACAATATTAGACATTTATTAAATGTGTCAACAGGCGGTTATTGTTATTATTTTTATTAATAATATTATAATATAAACATTTTTTTTTTGGGGTTTGAATATAGAATATAGGACCTATTTTTTTTTTTTTTTTGTAGTAGAATCGAAAGTCTAAGAATGGAAATATTGCTTGAAAAAATTGTTTTTGGTCGTCTTGTTTTTGTTATGGTTGTGATTTTATCTAAAGATTATAATTGATTTTGGGAAAACATAATAAACGATTTATAGTTCATAACAAAAGAACATAACAGATTTATTTAGACATACTCCATCTCTTTCTTAATTATTTCATAATAAATCTATTGTAAATAAATAAGCCCCCTTGCAAAATAATTCTTTACAAAAAATATTATTTTAACTGTGTGTTATGTTATTATTTAAATGCTTTAAGAAATTATTGCAATAAATTTAGAATTTTGCTATTTATTAGATTTAGATAAAAATTTAATTTTATAATATTTTTATTAAATTTGGATTTTATTTTGTTATTTTTATTATTATTATTATTATTGAAAATTGTTATTAAAACCAATATTAAATAATTAAAACACAAATCGACGTCTGAGTGTTATTGTATGCAACACACAGTTTTACCACTTTTTTACACGAGAGTAGATTTTAGGGTTCTAAAACAAACTAATTCCAAATCTTCAACCCTTTTGTTTCTATTTTATTCCACTCTGGAAATACATAATATCAACTTTATTCCATATCTAGCAATTTTACCGGTTCGTTTCAAAATTTTATTCCATAAGTGAGTTTGGAATCACATTTAAGCCATAAATGTACACAGATGAGCAAAAGCATATAGTTTTTGTATTTTTTTAAATGTGTTTTATTTTTATTAATTTTTTTTCTTCTTATAGATATTCGCACAAAAAAAACACTTAAACCAAATTATTCTATTTCTTGTTTTCATCCTTAATGACCTACTAAGCAATTTACTCTAAGATTTTAAATTTCTTAAATTTATTAATTTATTTAATCAGCTGTTAGATATATATTATTATTTTATTCCTTCGTACTTTATACATTTTTTTCTTTTTATTATTCAATTGGAAAAGAAAAATGTTTTTGATCAAAAACCAATTTTTATTTTGTATTTTTTTTTTATTTTTTTAAACCTACACTACCTATTCTAACCTACCGGCTGATTATATCTAGCTTATATTTACCCTAATCTATCTTATATTTACCTTGACCTTTATTCTAACCTACCAGATAATTATATTTAGCTCATAACTATCCTAATTTACCTGATATTTATCCTAACTATTCTTATAGACTATGTTTTCCCGTTTTGACTCATTTTTCTGTTCTTCTATTCTTTCCACCAATATACTTATCAATGTTTATTAAATCTCTATGCGTTACGTACCTATCGTAACTAAATATTTCACTATTATCTTCGAATTTAAGATTTGGTTGGCATTCCGTTTTTTTGTCTGTTGCTCTCCTAAATATATGGTATACTAGGGGCCCCTGTTGAGTAATTATAATTCAAGTTAAAGCCAAATTTAAAGTTTTTAAAAGAACAGGGATTTGCATGGACTGATATAGACTTCTCATTACAAAGCAGAAAACACTCATGTTTTAATAAAAAGCTTTCGTTAAATAAAATTTTTTCGTTAAAAACATAAATACCTTATTTCTCATTTTCTGTTTCGTTTCTACCTATTTCTTAATGTATTTGGTGAATAATAAAACCATATGATTAAAAAAATTTCAACTGTGTGCGCATTATTGTTTTATTTAATTAAGAGTTCATTATGGAGAAAAGAGATAAAATGAAAAGGTGTCTACTGCGCAGGTCTTTAAATGCTTGTCAATTATAATTATAGATTATTGGCAATTTATTTTCATTTTAAATATATTTATTTTTATACAGACGTAAATCCATGCTTCTTGAGTTTTACAGAATATAACTGTAGCTCATTCATTTCTCAATGTACCTATCATCTGGATATATTGAGTGAGCAATCAGACTATTTTCTGTCACTGACTCTACCCAAGAATTATGTTTTCTTATCAGATTTATTAGATTAATTATGAATTGGTCGATTTTTTTTATCTTGCTAACCTCATAGAGCCTTTTGTTCGATATATAGTGTTCTGTTTCCGGCTTTCTGAGTTTACTTGCGCAATGCATTATACACTTTCTCTTAAACTTTCCCAATAACTTTATACATGATGGATTTATATTGTACCATATTGGGCAAGTATATGTTAGAATAGTTCTTATCAATGCTTGGTACCCTATGATTTTTACTTTGTTATTTATTTATTTCGTATAGAGCAGCTTCTTGAAGGCCCGAAAGGCTTTCCTAGCTTTTTCTAATTGAATGGAAATATGTTTTTTATATTTTAAATTATATGTTAAATTTACTCCCAAATATCTTGCACATTTTTGGTTCGTAATTTTTATATTGTCGCTAGTTTTTATGTGGAACTTTCGCCAGTTTTTCTGAACATCGGTGTTAGCTTTATCTAGGTTTGTTCTAAATAATATTACTTCTGACTTGCTATAATTAATCCTTAGTTTCCAAGTATTAACATAACTTTGTGCTTCATTATAATTTTCTTGTAGCTGTACTTGAATTTTTGATTTCGTATTATTTTAGTCGATGTGCAAATTATCATAGAGTTTATAATTGTCGGCATAAAATGAAAATATTAAAATAGAGTATTATTTTATTCTATATTCATACTGGTATCTTGTTAGTTATTTATTTATTTATTTGTAACAGTGGGATGTGCAAATAAATCTGCAGTCCAACTACAGGTCCTTTTTTGTTTCGAAATCTGGGCCTTTTATGTATTAATTATTTGGTATATATGTCAATATTGTACATTATATGTTTTTTTTTCATAATGTTATTTAATTTGGGTTAGTCCCTAAATCCACAAAAAAAAATTCACAAAAAAAGATCTTTGTTATTGCATTTACGCATTTCACTATATTATGTACGGCACTTTAAGCGAAATTTTGAGGTAGGAGAGATTTTAGAGTTTAATTCAAAATCAAAGTTCTATACGCTTTTTTCAGAATATTTATATAAATTATTTTTATACATAGCTGCTGTTGGATACAACAAGGATATTATCTCCTTTTTCCAGGATTAATTTGCTACAACTTTATGGATTTTTTTTTGTGGATTTTGGTTTGTGGATTTGCTCGTCACTAACCCATTTAATTTCTAATATATTTTTCTTTTATGACACATCGTAAAAAAAAATTAGTAGGTACCATAAGAGTCATATATTGCGATCTTTTTGTTTCTAAATGTGTGATGTAGAATAAAATCAACACTGCAAATGCTTCCGCAAAAATTATAATAACTTTTTTAAATATCGATTTATTTAGTCGAAACGAAAACAAAATTATTTAAAATAAATTTGTTGAAATAGTAAAAATATTTATTCAGGCCTGTCTGATATAATTTGAAACTTTCAAATTCAATTTTCTGGAAGCAATGTAAGTGGCGTATATGTCATAAAATAATTGTCAGGCAATGAAATGAATCCATTTTTCAATAAGGAAATTGAAAATACCTTCTTCTGATAGTAAATTAATTTTTTTTTTAATTTTAAAATTTTTTATATATACTTTTTAACTCATGCTCTTGACATTAACTTAGGTAGAATTCACATTTTTGTGTTTATTAAATACGGTGTAACATTACTATTACTTTACTACGTTTTATGTCTAATTATTAGTTATTAATATTGTTTTGCATATCAACTCTATATATAACTATTATACAATTTACCTTAGTTAATTTCAAAATTTGATTGATGTGGTTGTTTGTTGATTACAATAAAATTTATTAAAATGTTAAATACCTAGATACTTTGAAATAATATATATTATAATGTACAGCGGTTATAAATTAACATGAATATAATTTTTTTAAATACTTGCTACGAAATATTGACCGACATTCTGGGAAAACAGTATGCAGAAGAAAAAACTTTGAATGGAAAATCACGACCAATGCTGTACGATAATGTTCGGATACACATTTGATTGAAACATGATGGAATAGTGGATATTATATAGTGAATATAATATCTAAAATAATGATATGGATAGAATTGATTTTTAAAAACACTTTTACTATAAATTAATAATAATTCGTGTTTTTTTTAATAGTTTTTTTTATTTGTTTAATATTATTATGTAGCTTTACAACCCACCGTAAATGACGGGAGCAAAAAAAATTCTAACTTTTATTTTCTTCATTAGATTTTTTATTTCGAATTTAAGAAAAATCCGTATTTGTTTACGAATTTATCATACCTTCATTTTATTTATTGACAACGCTTTTAATGATAACATATAAACAGAATATTTGTAGTAAAGTGCAAAATTTTCTATTCCCTCAGGGACATTTACACAATTAATTTAGTGACATCTTATTTGTCGTCATTAAAAATTTATCGTACAATTTATTAAAAATTAAGTTAATCATGTTAACAAGCCATAGCTGTGTAAGTTCAGCGTCAAAGTTTGAAAGAAATGATGGAGATCTTATGGGTTATTTGTTTTTGGTCATGCGTTTGTCTGACATTGTTAGAGTCTAAATTTAGTTAGTTTAGTATTAGATTTGATTTAAATAATTTTTTTTTGTCTTATTATTTTTCAAATCATATGATATTTATTAAATAAACACTTAAATAGAATATTGAATAAACAATATTTGATACTGAGCCACAACATTAAATGAAATCAATTTTATTAATCCAGTTTTGATTTTGACCTTGCATAAAATAAATAAAAAACTGCACTTTGATCTAATTGTAAATATACTAAGACAATACACATAATACGTATGTTTGAATAAAAAAAAATCGTGTTGAAAACAAATAATAAAATAAAAAACTTTAGTGTAAATAATAATGGAGGTGTATTGATAAAACAGTTTATAACTTCTGAAACACTGATCGGCGTATAGCCTTCCGAGGATTTGTTTTTTTAAATAAATTAAATTTTTTTTAATTATATAAAATAAATATTTTAGAACCTTCGCTATTGAATTATAATTTTAAAAAAAAAATACAAATATAATATTCTAAATATTAAATTTTATTTACTTTTTTAAAAAATGTGTTGGTTGGTATAGTTTTTATGTATAAAGCAGCAGAATCAAAATCTAAATATTTTATTTATAATTTTTTTTTACTCTCACTGACATTCAAATTATTTCTTGTTAATTTTCATTGTTTAAAACTATTTTATAAATTATTAACTCTGTACGAGCTTACCTATAATAAAAAATAATACCATAACCCATAAATCATTTATTATTTTTTGTTGTAGAATTTGCATAAAAAAGTACCTCTTCCCATTTAAAAATCTCGATTTCGGACAATTTCGGCAAATTTTTAGCTTAAAAATCCTTTTCCGGTACTTCCCGAAAATTTAAAATATCACCAATCGATAGATCACTCTCGATTTAGTTAATAATTTTTTTTAAATTTTAAAATAATGACTTCTTTCTCTCCTAAATAGCTGATACGCATACTCTGGAACACCTGGTATATAATCCAAACAATGACATTGCTCTATAACACCGCTATTTACTCGATTAAAAATTCTTCTTCGTATTTCAAATTAGTGCTAATTAATAACTTTTACTGATCATTATACCAGATTTTAACCACTAAAAAAAATTATGAAATTCTAAATTTTAACTAAAAAAGAATATCAATTGTTTACCTTGACTCACGCTCCTATTCAGCCATCTTATGTAAAACAGAGAGATCAAACAATAATAAAAATTTTACGTTCTAGCAGTAACAATAAAAGATATATGCATTGTTGCATAGGTTTTCGCAATAAGTTAACGATTAACGACTTTTAGAATTTATAACTCTGATGAGTCAAAAATGTTTATGAATTTGTGATTTTGATGTCATATTTTTGGCTTGTTTCACCTAAAATCACTTAAAACTAAATAGAACAATCTTAACATGCTAATTTGAAGGTAAAGCTACTCTATAATAGATATAGTTTTCCACTTTTGAAATTAGTGGGTTACTATCAAATGCCTGTGTATCATTTGACTGAATTTCATTTGCCTGAATTTTCATTTGATACAAATATTCTGTAAAAGGCGTAGAATTTTGATTTGAACCAACTCTAAATTTCTCCTAACTCCGAATCTGGCATATGCATATCGCTTGTTTAAAACAACAACGGCATAACTCAAAAAATTGGAGTTTTGAGTTATTAATGTAGAAAAATTTATTATTTTGATTAAATTGAAGCCGTGAGAGAAAAATTACTGTTTTGGCATAACTTGAATCCCTCGGAAATTTTAGTTCAACATTGATTTATTTTTAGTTGTGCCACTGAATTGGTTAAATATTTAAGTAAAAAGTGGTACATTTCAGATTAGTTCTTCATTGCAGTTATTGCTTTTATTATAATTTTATGTATACGTATAACGTACTTTTTAGAGTTATGACGCTGTTCATTTCAAAACTTTACTGATCACAAAAGTCTTTTTCTGAGTTATGCCGTTGTTACTATAAAAAATATTATTTATTTGGGTATTATTTGAGATAGTGCGGTATTGAAATTAACAGTTTTATCAATTTTAATATCGAGAGTTGGCATATTTCTTAATGTGACGACATTGTAGTAAAAACTAGAATTTAGTGATGGATTTCTTGGCTTGTGCCAATATTACTTTAAATTCTATGATAAAATTTATAATTATTTTTAGTTTTATGTATTTATTTCAAAAGAAATAAGCACATTCCAAACAAGTAATACAAATAAATTAAATTTTTCAATGCAAAATTTGAATATTTATAAATTTTGGGGCCAAAAAGTGGAGTTGGCGGCTTGTTTAATAATTTTGAAGCTAATATTGAAAGAGACAAACTTCTATTAAACATTATATTAATTTTTGATTCTAAACGTCACTAGTAATTATATCATTTTACAATCAAAGATAAACTTTTAATGTAATAAGTGTAAAACGTTAATTTTAATCAGGGTTTGACTCAAGATAAAGACCAAAATGTAATATCTAACTAAGTTTTTTAATAGTAAATTAGATGATTTTAGAAATGCTTTCAACAAATTAGCGCAAGTATTTGAATGTTTAGAAACTTTCAAAAACTTAATCTACATTAATTCATTTCAGAATATTCTGCTTTGATTAGCCAGGAAAATACATGCATTTCATTAATACCTATCGAAAAATTTCCGGAAGGCAATGTTGTGTACACTTTTATATATAATACTTTTTTCAATACTTTTCATATTTATTCAGATAATATTTTTTTTTAAATCATGGTTTGCTATTTTTACATTGCGAAAACTTTACTGCTTTTAATGAAAAGAATATCATACACGGAATTGATACCTCTGAAAGAGCATTCGGAAAACTGTGATAACTTTGTACCTTTAATTCATATGGGATTGTTTAGTTAATTTTTCAATATATTTTTTTTTAAATTCTATAATAATTAAAAAAGATTACATGAGGAGAAAAAAAAATTATAACACAGAATTGTTTAATAAGAAAAAAAACTATATTTTTGCAGCTTACTCAATTTCTACCTCCATTTCATCTTCATCAAGCACATCTATGATAAAACCATGATAAAACTTATTTACCTGATGATACTGTTTGTGATGATACGACTTAAGAAAGTCATACACTTATTAGTAATACTAGTGAAAGTGCTTTTAGCTTGAACTCAAGGCTAGATCTTCTTAAAAAAGGAAGAAAACGTCAAAAAATTAAAATGTATGGAAAAGAAATGTATCAAAAAAACTAAGAAATCTGGGATGGAATGCTACATGAATAGTGCAACTGTGAAAATACACAGGGAAAGAAAAATAAAATCGAATGCACTAAAAAATGTGAAATGAAATGTTTTATGAAATTTACTGAGGAATAGAGGCTGGAAATTTTTAAAAATTTTTGGGAATTAGGAAATGTTGAAAAACAGTGACAATTTATGAACAATAGTATGAATCCCATTTAACAAAAATATCGTTATGTTCTTGTTGATCGAAAACAGCCAGAAAGAAATTCAAATAATGCATTCTTTTTTCAACTAAACGGTGATACAATTCGAGTATGCAAAATATTCTTCTAAGGAAAGCTTTCCAGACAAAATCTGGAATTTCTGAAAAAAACAAAAAAGATCTTCTCGAACTTCTTGAAAAAAACAATATTCTAAAGGTTTCATTCTTTAAAAATTTAACCTGATTTTTTTTCAAGTTTAATTTAGTTAAGTTTTTGCGATTTATTTTTTGCTTTAAGACCAAAATTAATTTTGTTTTCCTCAAGAAGAGTATTTTATTTTATGTTACAGTTATGTTATTTACATTAATTTAAAACTAAAAATATTTTTAGTTAAATATTTAAATAAAATTAAAATTTAAACAGTATATTTTTTAATGCCTCTTTAACTATCTAACTATTCTAAATGTTATAAAAACATAAGTAATAAACCAAATTAAGAAACATAAATCATTCAATTCTTAAAACAACACTGACATAAGTAAAAATAATTCGTTATTTTTTTTTATTTTGTTAGTTGTTGTAACGTCACAATTCTATTTAAGATGTCGTACAAAACAGATTCTGCTGCAACAATGACATTCATTGGACCACAGGTCCTTTTAAGGACTCTAAGTATTTTTAATAGCTACCTATCGAGTTCGTTTCACCTTTACTTTCTAGTTTAATGTTCTTAGACTACAAAGTTTTAATTTGAAGGAGAAATATTATGTATTAACCAAGATATAATAGTTTCAAATCTCAAAATGCGTCAAGCAAAAAAACTATGTTTTTTGAGTTATGCCGTTGTTGTTTTAAACAGGCGATGTATTCAATAGTTTATTATACATATATATAAATATATTCATATATATTATAATATATATATATATAAGTTTGTAAATGCATTATATATATATATATATAGGTGTATGGATAATATTTATCGTATTCAATATCCAACTTATTCAGTCAAACGGAATGCAGACAAATGAAAATACAGTCAAATGACACTACAGGCAATAAAATATAGGCATAATATGACACGCTCCCGAAATTAGTTAATATAACAAAGATTTGATAAAACAATAATTTAACGTATACACTATTGTGTATATCAAGTATCAGAAGTTAGTGTGTTAGAATGACTCATCAAATTATACAAAAAAAGTATCCTCTTATACCAAATTTTATTTAAATCCGGATCCGGATACTAATAACAATTAATTCTCTAATTAAAATATATATATTATATTATATATTATATATATATATATATATATATATATATTATAATGAAAAATATTTTAGCTATAAACATTTTAAATAGCACGTACTAAACTTTAAAATACATGATTATATTTGACTTCTTATTCCAGCAAAATTAATAAATTTTTTTATAAATAGAAAATTTTCCAAATTTTTTAAAATTAAATTCACAAAAAAAAAAAAAAAAACAAAATTATTGCGGTGTATACTTACCAACATAATATTTTCCATTCTATTCTAAAAAAAAAAAATCTTTTAAATTATTTAAAATTCCTTATTATTCCATAGATACACCTATCTAAAATTAGTATTTATTCAAAATATTCTGAATATGAAAGAAATTCATTTTTTATTTTCAAAAAATTCAACCTACATACAACCGCATACCCATTTCATATTTTCCATCCGAAATTTCTATATTATGGTATGTGCTTTAAATAAATTTTAATAATATGAAATTTATTATTTTTTTCTCATATAGATATATTTTCGTTTTTTCTATTACTCTTATCTAAATGTATTTTTTTTTTTTTTTTTTTTGTTAAATAAATTTATTTTCTCATTTCTAATTAATGAACTTTATTGTTTGGCGACAAGAATTTGTCAAAATAATTTTTCAAAAAATCAATAAAAAATGAATACAAATCAAGATGAATAATGGGTGTATACCCAAAAAAAAAAAAATTGTTTACCCCTTCAATGAAAAACTAATAACTCGTATGTAGGTATGTGCAAAAAAAAAAAAACCTACAAATCATAAATTTATTGAAAAACTTCATCAAAATATAAACATTTCAAATAACACCAAAACGAATTTATTGATTCAGACAATTCTGAAAATTTTTTATTTTCTTATCATTAAAAACCATGCCCTCATCGTTAAAATTAAATGTCGCAAAAAAAAAGTAATAATACAGTTGCAAAAAAAAAAAAAAAAACCTAAAATAGCGTGTACTTAAAATTTATGATATACCTAATTACTGTAACAACTGAATTTTCTTCAAACATTGTTGCGTAAAAAATAAAAAAAATATAAAAAAAACAATTTTTAAACACCTACAACGCACATTTAATACGATATTCAACACATGTGTGTACATACGTAAAAAAAAAAAAATTGTAACTCTTCAAAAAACATAAAATACCTTTATACAAAAAAAAAAAAAAAACAATAAAAAAAACACGCTGCCATTTTGTATTTTTTTTATTATTATTTTGCCTTTTTTGTTTCTTTAAAATTACCCTTAACTTACTCGCATTTACTTTGTCGTCTGCGTTTTTGTTGTCGATATTGTCGTTAACACCGTGAATGATTTATCAAAAACCAATAAAAAAATTTATTTATCACATTAGCGCCCATTACCATCACACCCATCCTTCCCTTTCATTCAAACCAACCCACATTATCAACCTACTTCAATAATAATATTCTTATCAACATTTTGTTTTTTTACCATCCTTACTATTTTGTTACAATATCAGAGTAGAATACGATATTGTAAACGAACTTCTTTTTAAATCAAAACCTCTGTCCTACCCCCTCTTCTTTCTTCATCACATATCACATCACAACAAATCGAAAAAAATAATATATTGATACGCGTATATAAAGCGAAAATCGATTGCAAATAATATAAACCAAGAGGTAGGCCAAATGAAAAAAAAATATATTCAAAATTCCCGATAATGAAACTGAAGAAAAGTCATAAAAAAGGAGAACAAAAAAAAAATATTTTCTCTACATATTGGATGTGTGTATGTGCATGTAGGTAATATAATAGTACCATTATCGTAATAATTTTCCTAGCTATTTATGGTATGTTGTTGCTTTATTATATTCTTCTCTTTTCTTTATTTTTTGTTTTTCTGTTTTTTTTTCAACTGCTCTCATTTCAAAGTCAAACTTCATTTGTCAAATGCTTTCCTGTGTTTTTCGTTTTCTTACCGTTTTTTTTCGTATATTTTTTTGTTTTTTCTTTATCGCTTTCCTTTTCAAAGTTGCTCCTATTTTTGTTCGTTTGGTGTTCAAAAAGTCATAAAAAGTGAAGTATGATGGCAGATTATAACGGTACCACGTATAGCAGAAAGAAAAAAAATAAGAAAAATAATTTTTTTTTTGTCGAAAGCAAAATAATCTACAATAGAAATTCTGGGACATTGTTGTTAGCAAAAAAAAAAAATTTTTTTTGATGTGATTAACAAAAATTAGGCATACCTAACCTATAAGAACGTTTTAGATATTTAGATAAGACTTTGTTTTAAATTTTTGTTTTTTTTTTGCTTTCAATGTTTTAAAGTTAAGTTTTTAAATCTTATCACGAATTTTGTATTTGATATTTTTGTGTGTTTGTTGTTTTGTAGTTATGATTATTTAATTTCACTGTTGTAGAGAATATCAACTGGATGAATCTGAGCTGAATCTGTGATATTTTTTAATTGGTTTGTGACTGTAGTTTGAATATTCGTATACCACTTTTTTACTTCTGAATTTAATTTCTTCTACGTTATTTCGGTTTTAGATTTTTGTTGAGGTAGCTCGGGTTGTATTACTGTTATTTATTTATTTGTCGTACATGGTGTTTTGCAGGTACATTAATCCAGGTAAAGCTAATTCGGAGATTTTTTATGCTGTTCATAGTATTATATTTTCAATTTTGCTGATAATATATAAGTAAATTGGACAGTCTGTGTAAATGTGTTCCATTGCTTGGATATGTAGCAATGACACGATATGTAGTAATGAAACAATATATAGCAATGACACAATATGTAGTAATGACATTATGTAGCAATGACATAATATGTAGCAATAACATTATGTAGCAAAGCCATATTTGGACATACTGTGAACACAGCATGATCAGTTCTAAATTTCTATATTTGCCCCGGCAAACTAAAGTATTTCATTGACTGAGGGTTGGTTTGAATACCATTAATCATCATTCGATATAATGCTATATATAGCAAAAACATAATATGTGCCAATGTCATATGTAGCAAAGCCAAATTATTTATACATAATTTATGTGAGCCATGACCAGTTCTAAATTTATTTACCTTTTGTGTTATATCTTCACCGGCAAACTAAAGTGAAAGGTGACTGAAAGGTGGATTTAATTTACTAATTTACATACTTTCATTACTATATCTATTAACTTAACAGATTAAAATGATTTATTTTTATTTTAACATAGACTTTGCTTCCATACACTTTGGAAATATGTTACATAAATATTATATTCATGTGAGTATCAACAATACAATCATCACCTCAGTTAAATTTAGTTATAACTAGTTATTACTGGCGTAACATTCCACGATCAAGCATTCTTCACAAAGCAAAAAAATACGGACATACTGGGTGCACTGTATGGTCAGTTCTAAGCTTCTATATCTCCCCCGGCAAATTAAAGTATTTCATTGACTGGAGGGTGGATTTAATACCATTATCATCATTCGATATAATGCTATATTTTTAGCAAAGACACATATTATATACCAATTTGACACAATATATTTGCTACCAATGCCATATGTAGCAAAGCCAATTTATTTATACATAATTTATGTGAACCATGACCAGTTCTAAGTTTATTTACCTTATGCTATATCTTCACCGGTACACTGAAGTATTTCACTGACTGAATAAGCAATAATAAATGTTGCCCTTGAATAGCCAATTATGTTCTCTATAATAATCTTGCTTCTAGTATTTTTGCTATAAGAAGAATGTTTCGAAAATCTTGTGATATTTTAAAGGTGGCAAAGCAAGATTTACCACGAATAGAAAACATTAAGAATATTAGACATAGAAAACATTAGAAGCATTAGGCCTGTTTTGGTTAATTTGAGAAATATATCGAGGTAGCTAAATCAAAGACACAAACCAGGAGTTTTACTATTTTCATTTTCTATATTATTATATTAAAACTGGTCCTTTGGATGAATCAATAATATAACACCAGTTTTTTTACATAAAATAAATGGCTTAAAGTCACCCAGGTTTTGTTAAGATTTAGCGGGTGCGTTAGAACAAAGCTTAAAAGACTTACTATTTTAATTAAAATATTAGGTGGTATTATGTTGGTATTATTATTATTTTATAACATTAATTCCCTTTTATGACACTAATTTGAAGGTTTTTACTTTATTCAGCCTTCGTGTGAGGTTGATGATCGCCATGCTGTTGACGTGTTTGAATAATTTTACTTCAGGTGTTATTGCTATTTTAATTTACTTTAGACATGTCCTGGTCGATGTGTAAATCTCGGTATATTTCACTATTTTTGCTGTACCTCGCAGCATAGATTATATTTCGTAGCACCTTGTTTTAGAATATTTTAATGGATTTAATATGGGTTTGAGTCGCGTGGGAATTAATACAATATACCTAGACCTTTTTTAGTACTTGATTATAAATCAAAATTTTATTTTGTATTGATAAACGTTAATTTCTTCCTATAAAACAATACAATTTATGATATTTCATATTTAATTCCGCTTTTTTCACCAGGGAAATTTAAAATTTGTTAATAGCTATGTACTCTTTTTTTTTTGGGTGATTTAAATTGTTTTGATTGATCTCAAAAAATGCTTTTATTAAATTTTATTGATTAACATTTTGCCATTATTCAGATGATCTTATTTCGTTCTTGTATTAAATAATATGTATAGTTTTTATATGGGTTTAGAACTTCGATTTTATAACTCAAAAATTTCCGAAACCAATCCGAAATTTTTTTAAAAATTATTTATAATAATTATTCTTAACCTTTTTTCAGACAAGTACTATTTAAACAGGGGATATAGAGTTTCAGCCCCAATTCCTTGGACCCCGGACCTATTGTCTTCATCACATTTAAAGGCCACTGTACTGATGACAAAAAAAAAATTCAAGGCCTTCGGTCCCGACACTTCGGACGCTGGACCTCTTGTTTGAATCGTGCTTAAGAGCCATTGTACTAAGGACAAGTTAAAAAATAAACAAAAAAAAATTTTTTGTGAAGGTATATCCCAGTATTCAGTCAAATGAAAAACTGTATACCAAAAGTTTAGAAAAAGTGTACTCTGCTTTTTTTTGCGCATTTGAAACTTATATTAAACAATATGGAATAGACTAGATTGTAAAATTTTTTTTGTGTACAGTATGGAATATGATGCATTTTAGAAAAAACGTTTTTTTTACAATATGGAAGTCATGGATAGTTTTTATATTTCTTAATCGGTAATTTTTGCGGTAATATTTTTAATAGCTTCATATATAAATTTTTAGGTTATTGTCCTTGCTTTTTGATGTAATTCACCGAGGTGGCAAGTTTTACAGACGTATTATATTAAATGGACCGTTACAAAAATTTTCTTGACATTTATATTGTCAGCTCTATAATTATTTACATTAAATACTGTCTTTATTTAGATAAATGTTATATTTCCAACTATTTTTGTGCTTTTTAACACGTTGGCTACCGATGTTTCATTAGTGAACATTTTCATTTTCATCTCCATGTACAACGATCACCACTGTTAAATAAATTTACCTTCTTCCAAGTATAAAATGTTTATTACTAATGAAATTTTTATTACTAATGAACGTTCCTGTTTTCGTCTCAACGTTTTCGTTTCACCACACTTATTTAGAAGAGTTAAGAATACCGTAGACCGAAAATATTTTAACATATCTTATATTTTTGCACCATTTCAAAACAAAATATTGAAATATTTTAATTTTTTTAAAATATCAATAAACTAAGGGCCCCTGTTGAGTAATTATAATTCAAGTTGAAGCCAAATTTAAAGTTTCATTGTATGTAACTAATAATAATAACTGATTTGTTTGTTTTTGTTTATTATTTTAATAAGATCTCACATATTCATAATGTATTTGCTGAATAATAAAACCATAATGAATAAAAAAATTTCAACTGCTTGCTCATTATTGTTTTATATACAACTTATTTCTATATTAGGAGTTCATTAAATAGAAGCGAAATAAAATGAAGCGGTATCTACTGCGCAGGTCCTTAAATACTTGTCAATTAGCTAATATAGATAGCTTTAATTTAAGTAAAAAAAAATGTTTTTCATTAATTTTATTTAAAAAATAAAAAAGTTGATTTTGTTCACTTCTAGTGATAGATTCGTTACTAGGAATATTTACTGTTACCTGGGAGTAAGAAAATTTGTGTATCTATATTGTGATCACGGTAGCCAATGTATTAAACTAGTTCAGCCTACAAATTTACAAAAATAATTTTTGCTTTGGTAAAATTTTAGTTGTTCTGTTAATATTCTGTTAATAACGTCACCACCTTTAACAAACTTGATACTAAAATTCAACTGTAATATTTTTCCATCATCCAAATTACATAACACCCATTCAATAAATTTTCGAAAAATATAATTTAAGTAGATATTTTGATTTTTATTGAATAAAATTTCACTCTTTTTGTAAATTGAATTTTCACTCTTCTTTTTATTGAGTGCGATAGGACATAATAGTGCTGGAGGAAATTCAGGATCATAAAAATTAATATAAATTTAAGTAAAAAAAAGAAAACGATAAAAAAAAGTAACTCAATTTTTGAATTGATATTGAATTTAGCAGTTGAATTATATTACAGTTCATCCATCCGAATATATATTACCTCTATAATGTAGAATCTAGAATGTACCTGATTGTGTATAAAAAAAAACAAAGAGATCATAATAGAGAAAATGAATTTATTTTCTTTAATATAGTGTAATTTATTTGACATTTTGTATCCTTAAAGTATGCAATTCAATATTATTATATTCCTTTTAAGCATTTTTCAAATTGGTTTTTATTACCAAAAATATCACAGTTTTATTTTTTTGTTTTGTGATGCGATAATAGGATATTGTTATCATCAGCTTTTAATGTAAGTAGCTATTTTTATATTATAATATAATAGATTGATTTATATTGCAGAGAAAATTTTTAATTATTTTAATAAACGACAGTAGGGGATGACTTGATAATATAGAATGTAGAAAGAAGATGAGGTAATATGAAAGAACACCTAGTCTCGGGGGGTTCCACTAACAATAGATATAATAGTTGGAACTATGTACGTGCTATTAATTAAACAAGATCCAAAATAACTATAGTAGTGAAGTATGATTCAAAGTAATCAATAGTTGGCTAGAAAAGCAGTTTGATATGTTACATACGACCATATATTATCTCCTTAGTTCCTTGAAAACATAAGTATAGCTTCAATCATAGATGGGGTTCTAAATAATTATCAAGAAGTAGGCTTATTTTAAATTTGTAAGTCCCCGTCATTAAACCCCCCCATTCTCCAAATCAGGAACAGTAACACAAAAAAATTTATTGCAGAATTTAGCGCATGAAAGCGTACAAGTGCAGTGGACTCGCAGTTATATGAAAGTTTTCTGCGTGTTGATATTTTTTTGTAAGTTAAGCCAACATTAGGTTTAAAACGATACCTTTATACATGAATGCAGAGTTTAGACTAATGGGAGATTATTGTAGAAAGAAAAATGTCCCTTTGATCAGTAAGGACATTTTGAATTAATGTGTTAACATTACTCTTGAGCTATTTTAGATTGTATGTACACGTATATTTTTGCATTTGGGAAACACGTTTGTTGGAATATGATTGCCCATTCTAGAAAATTTTACTACAAACGAATTCCTATAGCCAGTTTTAATCCACCTAAAAATTTGCAATTAATTACAGTGTGCCGTTTATGCCTCTATGGTTCCTCTGTGGAAGTGTTTAAGAGTGTGGGATAGGTTATTTCGACCTGACAAGTGCTTAAACCTACTAGATATCTATCAAATAGGGGAAATGCTTCAACAATACAAGTAGTACAAGGGACGATGTCTCATTAGGGTTGTCGATAACACAAATGGCACCCTTTTGAACTTTGGCTCGAACATTTAATGCGGTTCGTAATGCACCGGCCCATGTATGTGTATTGTATTCCAACTTAGGTCGTATGTATGATTTATAGATATTTCGCATGTCCCGGGGAGCAAATTATTTTTTGCAGCGGCTTAAATAGCTCAAACATCTCCTGGCAATTTAGGCAATGTCAAAAATATGGTCGTTTCATATCGTTTTTTTGTTAACCTGAATTCTCAGGATATTCAAGTATTCGGTTCGCTGAGTACGTATATCCCCGAATAATAGAGTGAGAGTTAAGTATACGAGACTAGATAGCTTTAAGTTATGGAGGTGTTAAGCTCAACTTTATTATTTCCCCCCAGACGAAAATAATGATAGGACTCGAAGTTAATAATAATTATGATTGAGCTTGCGGATCATCACGTTAAAATTTAGTATCAGTAACTGGTATTGAAGCATGTGATTTTCAAAGAAAATTGAAAAATGCTACTAGAGTACTATCGTTTGGAAAACACTGGGGATAGGATTGAAAATTTATTGTAAACCATAATCCTTGTGAAACACCAGCATTAATATGATATTTGCAATTAAGACACGAAACGAATGATTCGAGAGGAAATTAATGAATCCGTTTTATGAAAACAGAATCCAAGCCAATGCTTTGGCACTTGGATAAAAGAGCCATATGCCAGACTCAATCAAAGCCTTTTCAAATATCCAAGACTATAAAAGTAGATTCAGTAGAGTTGTGAATACTAATGTTAAACTTCTCGCTAAGGCGAGTCATTAGATAGCCAAGGGAGCGTTGTAATCTAAAATCATTTGCTTTTCAATAATTATACCTTTGCATTCAAGAAACTCATTATCCTTTTGTTGGAGTTGATCGACGTGATTCCATCATTACTTTGGAGAGGATCGACGTGATTCCATTCAAAAATAGACTCATTTCAGCTCGACTCATTCGAGAATTTTTTCCAAAAAAATTTGCCCAGCATATTTAGATAAAGGTCCTGGTAGGAAAACACTGTCAACAATTTGGTTAACAATTTGACAACTAAGACTATTATAATAAGTTTAGAATTAGTTTGTTTCATTGTGGTGTTGCATAATTCTACCAAAGAGCAAATTTTTTACATGCTTAAGACTTAACTGTAGTTTGTAAAACAGCTGAGAAATTATATAAAATTGTTGTGGAGGCTGTTGATACTACAAAGGACCTGTATTGTACTGTTGTTTATGGTATTGCATTCAAATATATGGGAAAATTATCTCAGCACTTCATGTGGCATGTAATCGGCAATATATTTAAAAAGATTAGATATTCTGTTTAAAAAATTAACGGAGCAAGTGACATCTATTTTAAAAGAATTTAAGCAAGTTAATTTGAAAAAAAAAATTGTGGATAAAGGTGAAATTAATATTAAAGAACAGTTGAATCAATATATAAGATTTGATGATGAAGTCGTTCATAGAACATTTTAGAGAAAATCAAAAACATTTTGTACCAATATGTGAATTGATTAATACTTTTTAATCGTTGGAATGTTTCAAGAAACTGAAGATCTAGATAACTCGAACTGAATATATTATGTTACAAATTTTATAATAAATTATAAGAAAATAATATGATTTTTATTTGTTGTAAAATATTCAGTATTTTATTTAACTTAACCCATTATTATTTAATTACTAGTGAATCCCCTGTGCAATTGCACAGAAATAGTTCTTTCAAAAACAATTTTATATAAAAAAAAATATTTGTTTTAGTATTATTGTTGTTGTTTTCTGAATCACTTGATTTTTGAATATTTATACTTTATAATGAAATCAAAGTATAATACCTAATAGGTACTTTATGAAGAAATTAATACTAATTTCAATATAACTTAAAACGTTAAAATCCCATTACTTTCAACATAGTAGATTGATAAATAATTGTTTTTGCGTAAGATATCAAAGCGGGGTTTGGGATTATATTGTAGAATATATTCTGAATCGTATTTAAACAATTAATTAATCAGATTTTGGCTCTTTATATAATCAAAAAATATTCGTCAGTATTAAGGACAGTCATTAATTTAAACGGACTAAGATAGTGTAGTGGTTATATTATCCACTATGTTATGTAATAGTAAAAGGATATTTTCGTGTTCGAATTCCGCTTATATCTGGAATGTATGTAGGTACATACAAAGTTTTTCAATGATTTTATGAAATTAATTTGGAATACAAACATGTTCGTTGTCATTTAAATAATAAAATGGAACTTTGCTATTATGAAAGCTTCACTTTACAATAGATGTAAATTTCCACATTTAAATTGGCTGCTGTACCAAAAATTAGAAAAAAAATTGATAACAAGTAGACAATGTTATTGTCTATGCCATCTTGTAGATATTATTGTAAATACCAATCCCTTGAAGCAGTTAGGATGGCAATCGTTCAGTCTGGAAATTATAAAAATAAATAATACGATCATTTTAATGTGCCTGTCTTTTATTTATCCCATATTTGTTTACTTCTTTAGTGATCAAATTTATTTGCACTTTTGTATTACCTATGTACCACAGAGCATTAACAATTAATTTTTAAATATTTAACAACACCAGGATTGAATGCCGTTTAATTGTATATTAATCATTATTTCTTATTTTTTATTTCCGGCTTGTTGGTATTTAATTTTAAATGTTTTTCTTTTTATTTTTGGTTTGGGGAATGTGTAACTATTTTAAATGTTTTAAGTATTCACTATACCCTTTTGCTTATTTTTATTTTTCGCAAAAATTTTTTTAACTTGCTACAAAATTGCAAACTTGCTAAAACTTTAATATTTTTGTGGTGTAATTTACTATTCAATTATTTTTGTTGTTTTACTCCCCACGTCGTTCATATTGTGTATTATATACATATAAGATATACATTTTCTATGCAATGAAGTATGAACATAATGGTCTGGTCTACTTTAATACAATAATATGATGGTGTGGTCTGTTAACAATAATTAATATATTAAATTTTCTTAATAAGTTATCTCTCCTTTGTTTTCACTCTCGCCATAATTGTAAAATATTGTAAAATATGTGCCCGTTTATATACTATTTTTTATGGTTTTAATAACGGATTGCTTGTAAATTTAAAATATCATTAACTCATAAAAGCTTAGGAAAACTTTACAACTTAAAAATGGGTATAAAAAACACCCATACAAATTCTTACATACCATTTATCAATTATAGATGTTAAAGATTCAAAGTTTTTCTGTAAAGTGCACAAAATGGCAGCACTTGAGTTAACATTGGTGATTCCCCTAGGTATTATAAATTAAAAATTATCTATATAACAAAATAGGTATTAAAAATTATCCTAGGTATTATACACCCAGGACCAATGTATTATTAGTGAAGGTTAATAATGTTAAACATTTTTTGTAGATTTGGTTTGGCAATTATTAAATTTTATTATTACCCAAATAAATAATCAGCTCACCTGAAAATGTCAACAATGTTACATGCAAAATCTCTTAATTTATTTCATTTATCTAATAATTCACTCACGTTATATAATTATTAACTTTTACAAAACAATGGACATTATAAAAAAATCTACATTAGATTTTAGTCTAAAACCTATTGTTCTGATTTCAATCAAAGCTACTCACAGCAAATATCATTATTTTACAAAAACGTAAATTACTTAAAATAATAAAAAAAAAATATTTAAATGTAATTTTGAAACATTATTGTAGAAATTCATTTGAATAAGTAACACATTACAGTAACGACGATTTCATTTAATTTACTTTTAAATAAAATTGGCTGACAGTAAAACCAGTAAAACTATAGAAGAATAGCTATAATGAATTTTAATTATTACAATTATTATAAAATTTATTCAGAGTTTTAAAAATTTATGATTCAATAAATTTTATTTAAATAATTAAATTACTTTAATACATTTTCTACAATCCACTGCTCTCATTATATTCAAAAATATTATTTAACATGTAATATAATATTATTATTTAGAAAAATTTTATAATATTAATATATGGAAAAATTTATTTTAATTCATTAAATCTATTATAATAATAAATTATGAATAAAATCATTTCATTTTATATTTTGTAGCCTATTAGTACTTTTGTAGTTATTATTGTATTTTGATAGTAATGAATAATAAAAAAAAAATTAAATTTCATTTTTATCAAATTAAATATTTTATTTAATTTGAAATTTAAAATTATAATATTCTTTGTATAATATTAAATAAAAAATTAAATATTTTAATTTATTTTTAGTTTATAAATAATAATAAAATTAAAATATTTTAGGGAGCGTATATAAATTTATTATAGAATTAAAAAATAAAAGAATTATTACCAATGAATTTACTTTATTATTAGGAGAGTGAATGCAATATTAATAGTGATGTCCATCTATGCGATGTCCTTGGAAAGTAATATATTATTTTTTTTTATTTAAATTGAATTATTAGTCATGATTCACAAAGACATAATTGGAATTTAAAACAATAGATTAGTGTTAATGAGATTGAAATAGTTTTTTTTTTTGTATTTAACCCTAATTATCCTGCGTATATAATCGAACATGAAGTACTGCGAAGTGCCTCCGATGCACATATATAAAATTTCTTGTAGAATTATGAAAAAAAAGCCTGTTAATAGTAGCAAATTAATTATATAATCAATTAATATGTATCAAATATATATTTTCAATAAAAGAATATTCGGAGCTAAACAACATATATCAATTAAATTATAAAATATTGCGACAGGCCATCTATTAGTCTCACGTCGTATCGAAAATGAATGTGCCATATGGTGTGAAGTATCTACCCCACTCTTTATAAAATTATCATAGTATTTTATTATCATAGGCTTGTTTTTACAGATTTAACAACAGATTTATGTTTTTTGGGAACATAACTCACAAGAGGGACATCACAAATCTCAATAGAATCTACATGTTCTCATTTATTATTATGATCTCGTACAGCTCCCAGATTTGTATTATTTACAATAAATGAAATTTATAGAAGTATCATCTGAAATTTATATGTTCTTTTTTTCCTGGTGGTAATATTATGGACTCAAGTTCTGCCTTCATTATATGACAAATTTTTTCCATTTCGTTCTTTACCCATAAAAAATTCTGCTGCAAGATTTTTTCCAAACTAGTTATTGTTATCATTGACATTTTGTTCATCTTCTTCTTCTGAAGCTTCTCAAAGGTGTACGGAATCAGAAGATTCCAATTCATTAACAGCATCATTATCATCAGATAATGCAACATATTGCCTGACGTAGATGCTCCTCTGTTATAATATATTTTATAGACAACAAAAAAGTGTGAATTTAACAAATTGAAATAAAGTCGATGAAAGATAAACAAAATTAATTAAACGAATTAATTAAATAAACTAACGAAATACGAAAATACAGGCGTATTATTATATCTTGTATTACAGCTTCTTTTAGAAGAACAATAAATTTACCGTTAACATAATAAGTTTACACTTGTTGATGGCCCACTATTGTAAAACAAAACGTTTTTTTTAAATTTCTATATAATATGCATTACTTTTTTTATATTTTTTTATTCAAAATATCAATATATTATCTGCTTAGCAGGCACATCGTAGTACTTTATGTTGCATTTTTTAAAACGCCTAACACAAAAGTGTACGTATCTATCTTATACAAAAAGAAAATTATATTTTTATATAAGTAATGAATAAATAATAGAATACAAACACCATATAAACTATAAGAATAATATTTTAGTGAAATTAAATTTAAATTAAATGATATATGTCTCAAAGGTCCGTCGTAGGTTAATTCGGGTTAAAAGAACCATAGAAATACAGAATTGCAGACAGTTTTAAAAAATGTTTGTATATTCATTATGAAAGTGAATTAATTTTGGTCAATAAATTTAATTTATTCAATAATTTGCAATTTAAATAATATGTCATAAAATTATTGTTAATAATTATAATGCTAAATTTTAATATTACAAATTGACAAATAAAGAGACTGTAGGGTAAGAGTACATGCAATATTGTATAGTAAAATTTTATTTATATTGTATTATATTATTCTACTCTGAATACTATAATTATTATTTAACCTTCATATTCTGCCAGTTGAGTATAGAAATTGATACAAATTCATTTCTTTTTTAGAATTTCTAAACCTAGACAATAATAAGTTCCTATCTAGTATATCTTGACTGCATTTAGTACTGCAATTGTATTCAAATTGTAATTGCAATTCATTATCGATATTATATTTGTACCGTCTAACGTTAATTTTTTACACTCATTTGAATTAGTATTAAGTACTTATGGTCACTGGTATTTGCTGGTTTTTTATTAATATAAACTTCAATAAATTTATTGTCGACTTGTATCGTTTATTGTTTCTTGACTGTACTTGAATATAATCATTTTCTTAGTTCTAGTTTTAATTTACATATTAATACTTAATAACTAACCGTTACTTATCAAATATGATGATCGCTTATTTCATATATATAATATATAGAGTGACCACTATATGAAAATATAATGTAAACAAATAATAATATTAATAATATGCATAATCATAATAACTATATATTATGTCGGGATACCACATACTCATAATAATTTAATTTTTAGTCCTTGTTATGTCTGTCATCAATGCTGGGAATAGCAGTTGTTCCTGCGACTGCATTACCACAATTACCAAATTTTGTTAGTTTCTTGCTTACGATTTAAATCGATCTAAAAATACCCATACATCAATAATTTATTTGATAGGGATTATGACTGTATATAGTATTTAAATCTATTATGTTCAAATGGATATCAATTTCAAATTCTTTGAATGAAGATTATCTCGAACCTAAGCGAACTAAAATAATCTGATAAATTTGCTTATATTTCTGATTTTTGTAATATAACTGTCAGCATTATTACCAGATTATTATGATAAAATTATTCAAAACAAAAATTTTGCTACGGTCGATGAGTACTTATTGTTAAAGTTAAAAGGGGTAATGCCCTTTTTGTCACTACATGTGCAAATAAGCATCGCCCGCATCGAAGGCAAAAAAATATGCCAATTAAATTCTTATCAAGACTTGCTATGCCTGGCAAATTATACAAAAGAATAGCTGTGTGACTACTAGCTGGGTTGTGCAAAAACACTGGTGTGTCTATTTGAAATTAGAAGAAAAAAACTAGCTGTTTTTGATTTTACTGTTTGATAGAATTACTTGAAAATTTATACAATGGAAAACTGGGAATATTATTATATAGGTATGAATATATTTGCTGTGTAAGCCAATGAAAAATGTAAATGCATAAATCCATAAGGCAAATTTGACTAACGTCTACCACAACAATAAAATGTTACAACATAAGGTACAACAATACAATGGTATGAAAACATGAAAAAACATGAAGGTTTTACCGTATGAACAGGTACCAATGAATATACGGCAATCTTAAAAACTAAGGTAATCGAGAATTCAGAATATTCGACAAGGCAATATTGAATATCTCGGAAATTAATTGTGATACTTAAACACTGATTTTTTTCTCCTTACTCCTCTTGGGAGCATCGTGACTACCATCCGTGACTACTAGATCGTAATTGAAACACATATCTGTGCTTCAACCGATTAGGCCACGTAAGGGATGAACACTGATTACAGATTTGAAAGGATCTAATTTCTATCAATCTAATAAAGTCATTAAGTCCAAAAGCACAAAAATGTCCGATACGGCATTCCAATACAAAGTCAACGAAATAACATTTTTGAGAGATATGAAAAGATATTGATAAAACTATAACCCTTGTTTTTGTACCACAATTGAGATAATATTTGGGTAAAAGGGACTTCAAATGCATACTTCTCTTGTCAAAACTAGCAGAGAAGTTAAATATTATAATATTTAAAGGCTTACAGTCAAACGATGAAGAAAACAAAAAGAGCAACGAATTAAAAATGTGAGACGTGAAATGTAAAATAAAATTTTCTTCGATTGCTTGCATTGGTACTTGCATTACTAAAACTATGCATTACATGGCTAATAGCCCTGTTCATACTAAGTTAACTTAATCCTATCTACCTACCTGTTATCTGTATTTATGTATTCTTTTTTAAAAAGGAAAAAGTAACAAGAAATTTACCGGTAAAATAATATAAATTCGTCCCACAGATGGTCAAAAAATATATTCTATAGTTGTAGCTTCAGACATGCAGGAGTATAGAATACAATATTTATTATTAATAAATTATCAAATTTCAGTAAAGAACTTTAAGCTCAATACAGAATAAACAAATTTTAAATTTTTCTTTCCGCAATAATACCTAATACATTGTTGGGGGAAAGTCTCACCTAAAGTCTGGAATATAACTCTAGCTAATGCGCTGAACAAATGCAAAGAAATTGTTCAACATTTTCTGTTTCATTTTTGCCAGCTGCAACAATGAGGGTTGAACGGAACATCTAACTTAGCAACGTGGCTTCCTATCGGTCAGTGACCCATCCAAATGGCTATAATTACTCTTGATATGTCTGTAAGAATAGTTTGGTTTTGTTAATGTTGTACGAAAGCCATGTTTGCCTAAAGATCGCACATGTATTTAGTCTATCACTAATACATTGAACATATATTATGGCTTATGAAGCTTATCTCTTAAAACAAATTTAAAATTAAATGCTCAAAACATCTCAAGCTTTGAATATACCAATATAGACTTGAATAGCACTGGTAATCACTGAAAACGCCAATGTACAGGGGCACATTTTCTTTGTGTTGCCACTTGAAAAATGTTGTTATTAAAGGTTGCAAAATATTTAAAAAAAATTCGCTAAAAGCTACGATATAACATAAAATCAGGGGTTAGAACGTGTTTATTTTCATGATTAACGTTAAACACGTTTAAATCTTTTGTATGAGTAAACAATAAGTTAATCAAGAAGTTAATCACGGTTAAGCGTTAAATCTAATATTTAAATGATGTGGGTGGGTTTGCCCCGAATGCTGACTTTCCAAATCCCGCTTTTTAAGATCAGGCTTTTTTAGTGGTTGTTTTTTCACATTTTCAAATCCAACAGCGACTATACATAGAATAAATGAAAATAAATATTCTGGAAAAGGCAGATATTCACGATTTTGGAGCCAACGGCGGTTATACAATAAATTAAAATAATAATATTCTTGGCATAAATACACTTAATATAAAATACACAAAAAGCGGGATTTTCAATAGGAGCGGAATTTTAAAAAGCGGGATTTGGAATGTGTTTACTGACTACTATATTTGTATTATTTTTTAAACTGCTAAGATATAAATTGTTTATATTCTTAGAGCGGGATTTTTTAAGAAAAACGAAATTTTAAAAAGCAGACCTTTGAAAAAGCAGTATTTGGAAAAACCGGCATTCGTCCCACACCGATTTTAATATTGTACTGCGTAAGAATAACCAAAAGAATTATATTTATTCAGACAGAAGAAAATAATAAATAATTAATTAAAATAATTAAAAATTTTCAGAAATATTGAAATCAATTAAATTTATTTCCTAAATTATAATTTAAACATTTGAAAAAACAGAGAAAATCTATAATTAAATTTAAAATCAACTGGTAAAACATTATAACTAATTAAAAATCAAATTTATAAAATCAAACCATCAGAAAATAACAAAAAAAAATAATGTAGAAAATATTATTATTCTTTAAAATTATATAAAATTAAATAAATTTTTATTTCCATTTTACAAAAACAAACAAAATAGTTATATTTTATTTATTTTTTATTTATTTGTTGTCATATTAGAATTAAAATCTATGCAAAACTGATGACAAAATAAATCTCATTTAATTAAAATGTCAAATACAAAAAATAAAAAATCAAAAATACAACACAATCCTCTAACACCACTGACTTGATGACTAGGTTTTGTATTTTTGATTTTTTATTTTAATATAAATTTGCGTTGTTGTTAGTTCGATTGTAGCTAGCTATAGGTTACATCGATTGCTATATTTTAATTTTATTTAAAATTATACAAGAGGTTATTTTAACATTTTGAATAATGAATTTTTAACCACAATAAAATTATTATCTTTTCATATACATTATCTATAATAAATTATATAAAATTGTGTAGTTTTATTGGAATAAAATTAATGAATTTTCATTTTGATGATAGACGAGATTTATTTTAATTTCTAAATCAAAGTAAAGTTTTGGTTTTATTTACTTCAATTTCTGTTTTCTATATTTTTTTATTTATTTATCTTCTTTTTCAAGGTTTATAAATAATTTTAATTTAGTTTATTAAAATTATATTTTAATATTAATTACTTTCTAATAAATTTTTATTTAATTTTATAATTTGTAACAAATTAATATTTAAATTTAATGAAAACTCATGTCAACCGCGTAAACCAAATTTATCAATTTTTACTTAAATCATAGATTTTTAAATTTTCCCAAATTTTAGTTTTTTTTTTTTTAAATTTATTTCAGACAGTTACAGTTTATTTAGATTCAAATTATTTAGTATAGATATTCTTAAAAAATATAATTTAATTATTTTAAAAATTTTCCGATTTTTAATTGATGATCTTTGAGGACAGTGATGTTTGTATAATAATTATTATTGATATGAATAAAATGAAAATGCGGTATTTTTTATTGTATAATATTCAGTGGCGGATCGGATTGAAAAATTTTGGTAGGGCACAAAAAAAAAGAAAAAATCTATATGCATACATACTTAATTAGGAGAAATGCAAAATTACATATTCTATCTCGGTTGAGTCTTTTCTAATTCCATAATTTCAGTTCGAACCAATTTACAAAAAAAAAATCACTTTAAAGTTATTTTTTATTTAAACATTCATAATTTATTATGAGAATGAGAAAGTGAATGAATCATCACATCTCATCATAATTTATATCGTTTGATATTGACACTATTGATAGTATTTATTTGTACACTACAAAAGTATCAGATCAGAAATTAGTTCCGATTATGTTAAATTTGTTTTGAAAAAAACAAAAACAACAACAAAAATAATTCAATAGTAATAAAAAATATTCATTTTTATCCCTACACTCTAACTCTATTATATATAGACTTAGCTGAACTTCAAATTAAAACACAAAAGTTTAAATTCAAAAGTTAAAAAGTCAGAAATTTGTTCATACATATCTATCTGCCTACATTGACGGGGCGTGGAATTTTCAACTAGGAAAGCACTATAAAAGGAAACATCAGTTTGCTTTAGCTTTCTTTTTCTATTGAAATTTTTGCTAATTTCGACAGTTAAAATTGTTCACATCTACTTCTCAAAGTAGTTTTAATTCTGTTTAGGCAGAAAAACGATCGCTCAACTGAAGTAGTTACTATAGGAAGTATTATTATCAATTTACAAAGTTCGGAATATTCATTTAAAGAATTTTTTAATTCTGTTTCAATAAAAAATTTTAATATTTCGCAAATACTGTTTTTGTTATTGAAATTTTCATCAGAAAATATAATTTTAATTTTAGTTCTGACTTTAAGAAAGCAATGTAAAAATAGTATGAATATGAATTTTCTATATTAATGTTGGAAAATACCACGTATACGAATTATAAGATTTAATTTAAAAATGCTGATTACACCGTTTTATTGTTGTTGTAATTAGTAGAGCAGGCATTGCTTTACCATCTTTAATAATAATTAATAGTTTTACTCAAAACTTCTAGCAGAAAATGATTTTTTCTTAAACTTTCAATAACACAGTTACAAATTTTTAATTATTTATAAAAAAAAAAAAAAACTGTTTTAAAATGTTAACAAATTAATTGTTTTAAAATTACATAAAACAAAATTATGGCTGAAAATAAACAATATGTAGCATTCAATAACAAAAAACTACAGAATTACTTAACAAACCAATACACTTACTCTCTAAAAAAAATAAACACAAAACTACATAGCTACATTATTTATATAAATACTAATTCTCATTCAAGTCAACAACCACAATAATGCACAAAATTAATTCATTCCTTGCTCCTTTTTCTGTTTGTAATTTCATTTTGTGTCATGCGTTATTTTTTTGTTGTTTCTCTAGATAATTTATTTTCTATCAGATATTTTCTAATTATATCAGGTAGACTTAGAATGAATATCAGAGACTCATTCATTTTTTTTCCTTTTAACATTTTATTTTGTTGTCGCTTTTGCTTCATTTATTGTTTCTTGTTGTTGCTAGGAAATCAAATCGAAACAGTGTGTTTGAGAGTATGTTAATAAGGAGCATGATATTTAATTTTTCATTATTATTTTTATGCAATGTATAATCGGGGAGAATCCGGATGCTCAAAAATCGGGGAGAAAACCGATGCCGGGGTATTTGGACCAAGGTTTAGGCTTAGCGCGGCACTTGGCACATATCCCACTGTTTTTCAAGCTGAGACCTATGCCATCGAGGTATCGGCATTACAGTGCAGTAAAAGGAGGCACAGAGGTGCCAACATATACATAATTTCAGATAGCCAAGCTGCTTTAAAAGCTCTGGCTTCCCCAATTTTCAAATCAAAGCTTATCTATAGCTGTTACAAGAGATTAATAAAGCTAGCTGAATGAAACTGAGTTACTGGACATGAAGGAATACAGGGCAATGAAGAGGCAGATGTCATTGCAAAAACAGGTGCGAAGAGTCAATTTTTGGGACCAGAGCCAAGTATTGCTCGTTCAAACGCCTACCTACAAGGAATTGTTTCCAAGTGGGAGTCCACAGAAACCCAGAACATATGAAATAGATGCCAAGGGCTTACGCAGTCTAAATTCTTTTTCAAGCTAAATATTCACGGATTGAACCATGTAATCAGAGAGACTAGACTCAATGTCAGTCTCTCTGACATGGTTCATTACAGAATATGGCCCATTCAACAAATTCAAGATTGGTAGATCGAGTACAGACAGATGCAGATTCTGCTTAGAAGAGGAGGAGTCCTCCTCCCATATTCTATTTGATTGCGACGCTGTAGCTCGAAAAAGATATAAACACTTCTAGGGATATAGATCGCCAGATTCTGACTTTGACATCAAGGCAATAATAGCGTTCATCAAGGACAATAGACCTGCAATTCTGAAATGGACGGGGAAGTACAATAGATCTTAAAAGGTCGCGGCTACTTAAAACTCCCCAATTTAAAGAAAAAAAAAAAAATGATTGAAAAGAATAATAGAAAATAGTGATATTTATATATAGGCATTATTTTCTAAGCGTACATACATAGTTAATATCTATCAATACAATTTTTTTTCATTCGATTTGAATTTTCGTAATTAAGTAATTTTTATATTAAATATCCTATTTTATATTAAATTGTAAAAAATAATAAAATAATATTTTATTTGGGGAAGCACTCATTCAACTCAATATATGGACGCGGGCCTGCTAGATACATACCATAATTTTCATATGAAAATAAATATGATTGAAAATTAGTTACATTTTAACTTTAAAATTAAATAATTCAATTGAGGAACCCTTAAAATATATTGTTGTGACATATAATGAAATAAACTTTATAATTGTACGCCACATATATTAATTCTTTTTCAAAAAATATCTCACACGACTATATTCCGAACCCTGATTTAAAAGTTATAAACTTACTGTTATGTAAATGCACTTCATTCACATTTGCTCTAAATTTTATTTTTTTTAAATTTGTGTTTGTAGCTATTTGTTTTTTTTTATTACAATAAGCCCATTTGCGGCTGCGGTTATGTAGGGACTGGATCCCTCTCAGAATAAATTAAATCTCATCTTATCCATTTGTTTTTCTGAAAAAAAAAACAACTAAAATAATTCAAACAAATTTTTCTACCTCTACACTTCATGTTAAAACGCAAATTCTATTCCGTACATTATGTAATATAAATACAGAAACAATTAACAAACAGTTATATTCAAAAAGTGTTCCTTAGCTACTTTTTTTTTTATATTGAGAAAGTAATACACAACAGAGTGTTCTTTGAAAAAGAGCAACTTGAACTCCAGTTTCCTCTTGGCAAACACTGCACAGTCTTCCAGGCTGAAGTCTTTGCCATAAACGCAGCAGTGAATATAATAAAAGAGCAAAGGTGGTCTAACAAAGTCATTAGAATCCTCAGTGACAGTCAGGCTGCCTTAAAAGCTCTTGAAAGTAACCTCATCAAATCTAGATTGGTGGGAGAATGTTCGGAAGCCCTAAGCCTCATAGGGCTCCGAAACAAGGTACAACTGATCTGGATACCGGGTCATAGTGGGTTGACTGGAAATGAGAAGGCTGACGAACTAGCCAGATCATCGGCGGGAAACATTTATGGCCCGGAACCAGCAGTTGGTATATCTATTGGTAATATTAAACTATCGATAGAAAACACCCTGACAAGGGAAGCAAATATTCTTTGGGAGCATATGGAAGGCCACAGGGTCTCCAAAATATATGCACCAAGAATAAACACCAAAATAACCAACTTCCTGCTAACTCTCAATAGAGGAGACTGTAGGAAGATGATGGGCATACTTACTGGTCATAACCACATGAATAAACACATGTGTGGACTAGCACTAAGTGACGACCCAAACTTGAAAGAAGAAGAAACTTCCACACACGTTGTAGGAGAGTGCTTAGCTCTTTCAAGGCTGAGACTCAGGCTGCTGGAAACGCACTACATAACCTCAGAAAACTTCTGCAGGATAAATCCCGAAATAATCAAAAATTTTATATTAAAAAAGTGATATAGCCTGAATTTTTTGAAAGGAAGTGTAGGAATTTGAATTTTTTTTTGTATGTCATAATTCAGAAGTATTAAAAGTTTTATAGAATTCTGGTTAGTTTTACTAGGTGGACAATGCCCACCTTGCCACTTAGAAGGAACCGCCGCTGATGATATTATGTCAATTACGACGTGAGTTTGCAATTTAAGTGGTGTAAAAATGTACTTTAACAGACTATTATAATTAGTTGTTTCTTTGAGTTAATCTGTTTAAGGCTGTTCGTAAGCTATTCGACAAATTTTATATAACAGAGTAGTATTGAATTATGATGATACGCTTAAAATTTTATTAGCGTACTGTTTGTAGGTTGTTTCCGAGATATGAAACGTTACAAAAACGCTACCGTTGCATAAAATACATATTTTGTCTAATTTTATTTCCATAATATTATTATTTTCACTAAATTACATTTTTTTGTGGAATTCAGTTACAACATTATTTAACATGTAGAAGAATGTATGTTGGATATTTTGAGAAGGTTTAATTTTTGAAATATTATGTTCAGATATGAATTTTCTTTGGAAAATGTTACTTCTGTAGACGAATAAAAACAACATCCTAATCTGTATCCAATTTATATTCAAATCCTATTGGCTTACCTTTTATTAATATTTTGAAGTTTTTTCGCCCGATGTACCGATCGCCCGATGCCCACATAGATTCAACGATAAAAAGAGCGTGAGAAAATAAACATCACCATTTTTATATACATTTTGCTGCTTTTATCGGGTATATGGCCCCATCAATGCATAGAGCGTGAGAAAATACTTCAAATTTAGATCAGTTTGATAACATTTTATATGAAGAACTACGTACCTCCGATTTATATTACTATTATTTTCCAGATATAAGCACGATTTTATTTTTCTATGCATATCTAATTGTTGGGAAGTGAATATTACAACTTAGGGACTGTGAAACACTATTATATTCGGTAAATAAAATAATACCCACGAACATCTTTAGGTAGTCAGTATTCAATTGAAAATTATTTATTTTTAGCTTCTGCGTTGGTGTCGTGGTAACAGTATTGTTTTCGCTGTCACCTCATGTTAAGCTAAGCTCAACTAGTCTAAAGTAGGAGCAGGTGATTTCCCCCTGTTGAAAAAAAATTGTTTAGGATGTATGCCTAGGGAGATAACTAATTTTAATTGTGACTAAATAATATCCTAGAATTTCAATTAGAATTGACTAATTTTACATTTTTTTGGTTTGCGTCTTGGAATTAGTCAAGTCGAAATGTTTTTCAATCATGACAGTTCAATTCTAATTAAAAAACATATAAATCGAAGATAAAAATTGCCAATTTAAATTATGAAAAAATTGTGCATTTTTGGGAATTAGACTTAGTGTTTCATGAAGCACACGCCTTAAATCGAATGCAAAAAAATATATTGACAAAGTAATTTAGCCAAAAAAAGCAATGAAGAAAAAAAATGCCAAATGTTAAATTTCTTCAGATAGTTCACCGTATATTAAGTGATATCCCATTACAAATAATTATTGAGAGATAAAAGCAATGGATGCGTATTATATATTTATTTATTTAACAGTGGACCGACAGATTAATTTGCAGGCCAACTACAGACCCTACGGTGGTGTAAAGGCCCTACGGTGTTGAAAAGGTTTGACGTCATATTGTGAAGCTTGCTTATATCGGTTGTAATTAATATTCAGTACGTGATGAATTATTTTATGTAAGTAGATTATTATTTCATAATCCATGCTATACTTTCAATGTCAATAAATTTTTTTGGTAGCTATTTAACTAAAGGGATTTAAAAAATTTCAAATTCAAATCTAAAATTATTTTCAATACTAAAAATATAATAAAAACCAAAATTAAAATATTTCTAAAATTATTCTAATTATTATATTTACAAAATAATTTTACAAAAAATATTTAATAAAAAATAAAATTTTTATCAATAAAATATTTTATTTTTTTTTTTTTTTTATTTATTTTACAATAAATCTTTTGAAATCTATTGAAATTTGAATTAAAACTAAAAAATGGACATCAAAATTGATAGAAATTTATATTCAAAAATAATAATTAAATAAAAAACAAAAAATCAAAAAAAATGTCCCTTCTAAATTTCTAACAATGATTATTTATTATTCAGTTTTGAATTTTCCAACAATTTTTTTGTTTTTGTTATATTAGATATTATTGTCATAATGAACGCATGTGGGATGTCCCAATCATCAGAGTTCTACAACATTTTTGATAGTAAAGTCGAACTAATACTTATATATTTTTTTTTTTTCAGTTTTGTTTTATTTATTTTCGATAACAGTTACAATTCACAATAATTGTTTTCATATAACAAAATAACATAGTGTGGGTTAATGTGGTACATTCAATGACCCTCATCAGTCGTTACTCTAAGTCGAGAACTCTAAATGAATAAATTTACAAAATTTAGGTACATTATGAGCTTAATCAATCTTTATCTCATAACATACTATAACCAGTATTCAAAATAGATTATTATTTATGTATATATATATATTTTTATAGTTATATAGTTATGACAAAACTGGAAGGAATGTTAGGAAAAGAGAAATAGTGTGAAGTAAAAGTGTGTCTAGTGTAAAATAGTACTTATGTTATTAGAGTTTGACGTTACGGATAATCCGTATCTGATATCCGCGAATATCCGAACTCATATCCCTATTCGGTATCCGAACATAAATACTCGCCGTTATCGAATAGTAAAAAATGGAATAAAATTGTCTTAAAGTAAAAAAAAAATTTTAAGTAGGCTGAGATTCTAACTATTTTTTGTTTAAAAAAAAATCAAAGTAGGCTTAGAAAAAATGTTTTATTCGCAAAAAAAAATCTTAGTATACTGATTACTGGGCCAGTATTAGTAAGTAAATTATAAGTAAAAATTTTTAATGCAATTTTATACTTCTATAACATAACACGAATTAATTAACTCTTGTTGTTATCAACTCAAGTATTACCTTGTCAACTTCTAACCCAAAACACGCTCATTGAATTAAATGCACTTAAATGCATCTAGTATCTGAAATAGTTTTCAAAACACTATCTAGCTTAATGAATGCATTAAAACCATTAATATTAGTTGTTGAAACATTGGGGTGACAGGATGCCAATTTATTAATAGCAAAAGGAACGATGAATTTTATGTACAAAAAATTAGATGAATGTAATGACGAGATCTGTACTACATTAAAATCAAATATTGAACGACAGATGAAAGAACGATAATACACTACCATCATCGATACACTATCATGTCTCACCCATAACTCTACAAAACCATCAAAAATAGTTTTAGACTTCGCATTTACACTGAAACAGGCCAAAGGCCAGAAAAACTCCAATAACTATTTAAAGCGTTGACAACAATAAAAGCGAATCTGAATGGACGTTCTCTGTTTTCTCCCACTTTTGTGGTAAACTACGTACCCGTTTATCGAATTATTCCTTACATTGTTTTTAGTATTTCTAAAATATTTTTGCATCATAAAAAATTAATAAAACGGTTGAAGTATATTATTTTATTTTATTTTCTATTTTATTTAATTATTTTTAAAATATTAATATGTTTTCGGAGAATGCAAACTCTATATATTATCTTTTTAAAGTGATTTTAGCCATCAGTAATACTTTTTTTTTATTTAATTTTTATTTAATATTATCAGTCTGGAGTCTATCTGATAATATATCTGTACTAAATATTAAGTCAGTAATATTAGTGAGGTTGAGGTCTTGATCAATTTTCTTGTTACTGGTCTTGTTTGTCTTGTTACTGTTTTAGTGGTAGAAAATCGGCAAATTGTTCTAATTTTGCATGTATTTTTATTTATCTAAATATAGAAAAGCTTCAGAAGCAATGTAACGTAAATTAAGGGTTTGTATTTGTTAAATAATATTCTAGATAGATTGAATGAGAAATAAGGCTATTTTCTGCGATATTTTGTGCTTTGAGAAAATGTTTTCTGATTAATGAAAATATGAAATTATCAATTCTTATGATACTCGTTTTATTACAAATACTCATACTATATTTTTTTATTTACATCATCTATGGCTCATATGAGGTGAATGACTCATTTTTGCACTTTGTCAAAAATGGCTTAGAGCAATGTTCGAAGTGCCAGCACATAGGTATATGAATTATACTTCATATTGGGTAGTATGTAGACTTTATTTTTATTTATTTATTTATTTAAGAATTCTCAAATGAGCCAAATTGCTCGTACAGAGTCTATAGTATAATCTAATAAAATAGAACCAGTGTAAAATAAAACTCAAAATATACAAAATACAATTAATATAATTCAACGTAGATAGTGTAAGATAATAGAAATGCAAAACAATAACAGATCTTAAACAGATCTTTAGATTAAAAATATGCTCTAAAACCGACTTCTAAGATCCAAATTTTTTGTGGCGTTTTTCGCAAGATCCGGTAATTGCAGAGCATATACATTTGATTTACTCGCATATTTAAATCTTCTAGTCATTGCAATCCATAAAATTATGAAATCTGACAATAGATTCGAATGCCGTTAGCTTTTTTATATCTATAGATAGCTATGAACTCTGAAGGTGTTAAGCTTAACTCTGTTTGGCGTAGTTATCCATGCCGTTATTTTGAAAGTTAAAATTTTAATATTTGAATTTTGAGCTTCTGATTTTGTTTTTTGATTTTATTTTAACGATAACGGTAAATTATTATGATCAGGCAATATGTGAAAAATGTACTACGAAAATTTTGTAAATGTAAAATATTCAAAAATGATCAATATAAAAAAAGAAAGAGGTGCAAAGACTAAAATGAGTTGGATATGTTGTGAAAATTAATGAACAAAGAGTTGAAAAAAAAATTATGTTATATCCTCCCATATACGACTGATAACAATATATGGCTGAAAGACTAGGTTGTGAAGTTTTATCGTCTTCACGACTAGAACAAGAGGAAATGCAAGAATTAGATAGTGCTATAATTTATCAAGCAGAACTAATATTAACGATAGGATTGAATGAAAAAATGGGGTTACTATCACATCCTTTTATTTCATTTACTTGTATGTTATATGCCTGAATGCATGTAATTTAATTTAGCTATATTTAATTTGCTTGTACAATGTTTGCCTGTATTTATATATAATTTAAATGTTTTTAACAAAATCCCAATAAGACTAAATAAAATTGAAACTCCCAAAATACTAAACCCGACTTTGATTCATTTAATATTTTCGAATTCAATCATTTTCTTTGTACCCAACAGCGGGTAAGTAAATGTTCTGGAAAATATTTTGTATGCAAAAGCGGCTATACATAAAAGAAATTTGTATACCTATACTTTTTTTCATTCAAATTCAACATTTTTTTAATCAAATTCAACATTTTTTTATTCAAATTCAACATTTTTTTAAACAAATTATTTAACAAAATGTTGAATTTGAATTAAAAATTGTTTAATTTGTTTGACAAAATGTCAAATTTGAATGGAAAAAAGTGTAAATATTTTGTAAAAGGCAAATTTCTATTTTGATTTTATTCATTATACATTTATCATATTCAGTATATCCAGTCAAATGAAATACTTTCAAATTTCAAGAAATACAGGCAAATGAAACGCTGGTATATGACACGCTTTCGAAAAAATTATTGTGCGAAAGTTTAAAATTCACCCCATCAATAGTGAATATATTCGTTAACGGGAACCCGCTATTAGTTTTTGTCAAACAATACAATACCCACCGCCATTACATTATCTCTGTGTTCACATTGTAGTTCTACAAACTTGGATGCAAAGCTCAAAATTTGATTGAAAAGCTCTCCGGCGTTTACATTATGCCTCAATTGCGAGTGCATCTTTTTATGTGTGCGTAAATGTTTGCATTCGAAATTAATATACAAACTGAAACATATTTTAACAATATGAATGAAAACTTGCCAATGGTCATCTAACTACTAGTTATCAAAAATTGAAGTTCCATTTGTAATATGGACAGAATAAATCATTTTTTTTTATTTTATTCCTCAAAATCCAATTTCAACCACACAAACTGATTATTACATTTTTTCACGTGATGCAATTTAAAACTGTAAAAAATCAAAAATGTTATGAATGAAAAGAAGTTTTAAATCACTGTTTTATATCATCACATTTTTTAGACATTTATTACAAACCTAAATCATTGTTATATAGAAAAAATTGATATACATATATAATATATAATTATATACAATATTATTATATAATATAAAACCCCCATATTGTTTAGAAATAACTAATTTGATAAAATTAAATTGCCCTCAAGGGGTTAATAATTATTATAATTATTATTAAGAACAAAAGAATTTTTGTTCAAAATTCGAATTGAAAATAAGGGTTCCAAAAAATTCCTATAGAGAAAAAAAAAAGAAAACAAAAATAACAATAATAATAATATTTTGTAAAATAAAATAATATATTATTGTTCTTTCATAATCGTCATCATCAATATTTCAAATTGCAGTTTATTTTATTTTTGTTTTTAATTTACATTAAACTGGTAAACAATTGTAATAATTTGAAAAAAAAAAATATTTCAATTAAATTCGCATAATGAGAAAATATTTTCCATGCGAATGAATTTATTGAAAAAGTTTTGAATTTTTCATCATAACTCATTGATTTGAATTTTTCCTATCTTTATTTGAAAATTTTTTTAAATTGTAAATTCTATTATGGTATGTATAATATTATTATTATGTGCATAGCTATTATAATGTATTTATTATAGGTATTTGACATTTTTGACATTTTTTGGAATTATAATTGTTTTTGATATAAAATCTATATTCAAATATAATTATATTTAATACATATTTATAATAGAGATGTATGTAATTTATATTTAATAATTTAATATTATTTAAAATTTTAACTCGATAAATTGACAATGTTAAATAATTGATAATTTAATTCATGTATTTAGTTTTATTTTGTTTTCCCTACATTATAAATGAGATTGCAAAAGTTTTGGCATTTCTAGTAATGCTCTAGGAATTTTTTACTATTAGGTCAGTTCAGTTTATTAACCCATTTCAAGCTTTTATTTAAATTTTATGGCTTAAATTGAATTTATTAATAAGCGAAAGACTCCTATCTTTCAAATAAATGTTTTAAAATTTAAAATTACCTCATTGGTTATTCCAAAACTCAATATTTGATTCAAAAATGGATATAAATCTTTTAATGCGCTAATTATAATGACATAGAGCTACATTATATATCATGACATTATGTGATATTCTGTATCTTGAAAACACATGTAAATGCCTACTTATGGCATATAAATGCGGTAGATTAAGTTGAATCTGACATTAAATTTTCGTTGAACATAGAATTGTTATGTTAAATTTAAAGCCATGGTAGCTAGTGCTTGTAAATTACTATTGTATATACATATAATTTAAATTGTATCCAATAAAAAATAATAATATGTTTAATTTCATCCAAACCGAATTTGATATTATTATGTATTTTTTTTGTATTTGTTGTTTTTCTAAGAAATATTTATGTTAATATGGTCGATATGGGTCGATATAATGCTTTGACAATATAATACCTATTATATTAGGTATTATAGTTAGGCAATTTGACATTTACATAATGTACCTAATTGTATTTGTCATTATAGTTATAGCGCATAAATCTTATGATGCAAGTAACAACTGAAATGATCAGTATTCAACGCCACCTTAATTAAAAATGTCTGTAAAAATATATTTTATTATAAATTATAATAATCAATTATATTAAAATTTTAAATTCTATCAATTATTATACATAATATTCTATTATTTGAATCAATCTTTAGGATAATAATATTATATTCAGTATTGTGCAATACCTAAATAGGATTGATTTTGCAATTATTTAATTTACATGGATGATAATAGCATTTTGATAGTGTAATGAATATTTTTTTATTTTCTTTCTATATTATTGAAATATTCAATTTTCATTTGAATACGATTTGGTTGAAATGTGTTTTTGACAAGTTTTAAATAATTATCTAAAAATATTAAGTCATCGTATTTTTGCAATATATATAATTATAATCTAATAATTACACAATTTTAATTAAATAATTTTATTATTATTTATAATAATTAGAATTAAATGATAATAATAAAATTTATTTTGTTGTTCAATTAGTTGATTAGGTACCTATAACTTGTTGTCTTTTAAATTAAACAAACTTGAAAAATAATTTTTTCCAGTTATTTTGAATTTGTTAAACATCAGCTACCCAAAATGATGTTATTTTTTTTACTTTAACTGCTTACTAGATATGAACTATAGTCCTTTTTGGACCATATGTAGGCTTTAGACAGATGTAATATTATCATTCCGACTTAAAAGGCCATAATATTTTGTGCTGCTTTTCACAATATCGAAAATTGTGGTCATTCCAGGAGATATTTTGATACCCAAAATGTTGTTATTTCCTTACTTTAACTGCTTAATATAAAATAGTTATGTATTTGGTATGTTACGGTTAACTATTAATGGTTCTTAAAATTATTGTAGCGTAGGTATTATATTTTGAGCACAGGTTGGTCCGTTTATATAAAATATTGTAATTTAAGATGGAAAAACTATTTTTATTTCATTTTTCTGTATTTTTACATTTTCCAAACTTTTACGTTTATAACCAATAACAAAATGTCTAAATCTTTATTTTTCTTTTTAAATAAATACCTATAATTGCAACACGCTAACTAATTTAACGAGTAGTTTTTAGACCTAGATGTGCCTCAATGTTATAACAAATTAAAAAAAAATATGCAAGAGCTATTTTGATCTAATATCTAATAAATATAGTTCTGAGCACCTTAATGGTTTACCACATGCTTGCATTTAATTGATTGGGTCTATAAAATGGTCAAAGATTATATTATTTAATCTGTTAATTGAAAATTTTACGTTATATCAATATCTGATCTATTTTCTGCAATTTCACAACCAATTTACATTAATACCTATTCCTTTTAATGATAGATATTTAAAAGGAGACGTAGCGAAACTAAATATTTTGTCAATACATCTTAACACACAAACATTTTGATTTGATATATTGCCATATTCCCCAAAGTACATCATTACCAGAATTAAATTTAAAATTAATTTTGTTTTTAAATAAATTGGTACGTATACATACGGTTGTTGTCCAAGATAAATTAATGAAAAAAAAATATTATAGTGCCAACAATAAATATTAAAATGATGGAAAACAGTTAATGATTAAATAATTGAATTATGATTTTTTATCAAACGTCCTCGAATTTCGAGTCGTAGGCTATTACTAGTATATTTGTGGCGTAATTTGTGTTCCGTTTGTATTTGTAATAACTACAACGTACAGCAGTTACTTTTTTCTCTTTTAACTAAAATCGATTTTTTTTTGTACTTTCTGAGATAAATAAATAAATATTTTCTATACAACAAAGGTAGATGTGGTTAACATTTTGATTGAAAAACATCAGAAAAATGGCAAAACATACAAAGAAATTTGGTATTGTTGGTAAATATGGTACAACGTAATGGTGCCTAAGTTAGTGAAAAAAATGGAAATCACCCAACATTCAAAATATACTTATACGTTTTGGGGCACGAATTTACCTAAATGTACTTACATTGGTATTTAGTCATTCAAAAGATGCAAACGTATTGTTTCTGGTGCAGCCTGGGTATATATTCAACAACATCAGCTACTTCAGTAAGATCAGCTGTCAGACTTGTAATTGAAAGCATGGAAAAATTATAAGTTGTTTTTAAATATTTATTAGACATATTAGGTTTCAAATTTTTTTTTAGTGCATAATACTTGGGAATTATTTAGATCCAAGTGGATGTAAAAAGTTATGAAGATGTAAAAAAACAATAGATTTAACAAGAAATAGTCGAATGTGTTCAGAATAGTAATGTTTAATAACCTTCCTATATTATATTATACATTACGTATCACAGCTCAGACCTAAAAAACGAACTAGGCTCATACAATTGGGATAGTGTACTAGTTAGCTAACCACTTCAATTGCAATATTCAGCATCCACAGTATACTTATTCTGAATAAATCCTGAATTTAAGAGATTATCACAAAAAATTTAATATTTTGAATGTATTTTCATATGACCCACATTATATTTTATACTTAACTCAAATAATCTTACAATGTTAGGCCTATCCATTTTCAATTACAAAACATTTAAAAATAATAAACTATTTTTTTTTTTTTTTGTATAATTCCAAGTCTATATGGGATGAACATTCTAACTGTTTGTACACACAGATTTGGAATACATGACAATCATATACAATAGAATTTTTCTGATATATACTAATTTAAATGTGGAAAACTATATTATCTACTGTAGAGCACTCTGCCTTCATAATACATAGCATAGTTCCATTTCAATTTTATTGATAACCATTTTATCCTAATGATAAAGGATACTGGATCAGGCCGAAAAATCCAGAAAACATTTTTTCCTTTCGCCGGCAATCGAACCTGTGATCTTTCAATTGAAAGGCAGGCGCTCTATACCTACTTCTCCAGCCAGTATATTATCCTAATCAAAATAGACAATTTATACTGCAGTTTTGTTTATTGTACTAACATTTTTTCTATTACTGTTATAAATACATACTTATACTTTTAAAAAACATATATTTTTTAATTTAACATTCAAATTTATACAATTTGTTTTGTTTTTATAATATTTTAAAAATTTATTATGATAGATGTTAGACATGATGTCTACATAATACTATCAAAATATTGTTTTATTTTAGAACAATTATAATTAAATAATGCACCATTTTAAAACACACTATCTGCTGTATAATGTATTTTGATTTATTTTTATATCGCTAAAATTTTAAAATAAAAAACGGATATAATAGAAATAATAAACAAAATAATAAAAAAAAAAAATAATAATAAAAAACACTCCTCTAAAGATTTAAAATATTAGTAAACTTGGTAAGCATTTCTGTTTTATTTTTGTCTTGTTTAAGAAATTCAATTTCCTCCCCTGTATAATATATAGATATGTATTTAGATACAAAAGTATAATATATATTTAGATTTTATAAGAAAATTTTAAATCAGGTCACACTTAAGTAAAAATCTTTTAAAATTAATTTGAATTTTTGATTTAACCTAAAAACAACCCCTTCAAAAAGTAAAGAAAGCAAAACCAAAAAAAAAAAAAAAAAAAAAAAATTAAAATAAATATTTTTCAATTAAAATTAAAATCAGCCTAGCTACTTACTTTTTTTTTTATATATATACTTTTTCGATTTTTCAAATAAATAAATCTTTGCCAAGAAAATTCTATCAATATTTTTCTATTTTTTTTTTTTTTTTCTATTTGAAATTATTCTAAAAATTTACATTCCATTCCATTTCATTTTATATGAATTTTATTCGATATTATAAATTGTGACATAAAAATATTCTTACGATGTAGAAAAAAAAAAAAAAAAAAAAAAAAAAAAAAACGAATCTTCTTTAAAGGATAACCTAGAAATGTATAAAAGCTTCTATAAATTCATTCATACGAATCATATCCTTTTTTTTTTTGTTACCTGTGTAAATATCGAAATAATTTTTTTTTTCAAAAAGAATAAAATAAAATTCTTGCACCCTTGAATATTATTCGAATTCCTATGAAATATATTTTTATTCCACAATATTGGAGTATATATATATTTTATATATATAGAACTCCTGCACCTAATAGCACTGAATCAGATTTTTTTTTTTGTTTTTAAATCACAATGAATTCTGTCACAAACAACTGCACTTAATATCATTGATGTAATGCTTAAATAGGTGAAATATTCCCATATGTTTATTATACAGTTGAATTGTTGTTGTTTTTTTGTTTTGTTGCACCAATCCACCATCTTTTTCAATTCGAAATATTATTTTTGGCTGCCATCTATTTGAACAGACTTTGTATATATAATATGTATGTATATATATAATATATACATATACATATATATATATATATATATATAATATATACATATACATATATATATATATAATATATACATATATATACATATATCATTTTTGTTAAAAAAATTTCTTTGAGAGTGCTTCCAACTTTAATTTTTGTCTTTTGGTTTTTGTGATTTCTTTTTGTTTTTCTATTTCCTACATACATACATAAATAGATTCACACTTTAGGATAGTCTACTTTTTATTCTTATAAAACATATCCTTTCTATATGGAATTTATCTATTTTTTTTTCCTTCTTCTTTTCATCTCTTTATACATAATAATATTGTGATGTCGAATGTTAGCGCATAATTCTTAAAAATAAGTAAACCATATCATGAAATAGTATGTACAAAATAAAGATATAAAATTTGCTATGACATTAACCCTCTTCTAAAATATTATGCCAGAGTAGAAAATTTTCTCGCCTTATTCTTAAATATATATAAAAACAAAAAAATTAAATAGAAAAAAAAGAACAAATTAAATGAAAAATAAACTCTCACCCATCTACTTACAATTGGATATACAAATATAAAGGTGCAATATGTGACACGAAATGAAAGCATTTTGAAAAACCAAAAACAAAAAAAGTATAATTTTTTTTGTTCATTCCTTTTGCACTTCCTTAAAAAGAACAGAATAAAATTTTCTCAATTTTTTCATACTTTCTAAAGTGCAAGAAAAGGAAATAAACTATAGTGAAGTTAGAACAAAAAAAAAAATAGTATTTTAGTGTAAATTGAAAAATATTTTAAAGAATTTGAAGAAGGGCAATCCTGTGAAAAATAAATTGTCTTTATTTTTTATGTTTTTGTACGGGCAGAAAAGTGACATTTTCAAAAAAGGCGGTTCTTATCCATAAAAATCCCACTTTTTTTTTTATGTTTTTGACAGTAACTTAGGTTGAATCACCTTTTCGTGCTTTACCTAATTAAGCACATTAATTTACACTACAATACCTACAATATTTTTCGAGCATTTGTTTATTGAAAATTACTGGCTTATTAACTCATCAAATGTGGAAAACTACTATTATTGTCAGGAACGAAGCCTTCTTGAGTAGAATAGCTTTATTTTAGTTACCAGATTAGACTGTCAATTATTTTTTGTTATTTATTTTATCTCAATGACAAAGGATACTTACTGTACCACATCGAAAAACCCATAAAGCATTCTTATTACTTCATCGAAGTAACTCATATGGAACTTCCATTAAAATTGAACCAGTCTATATAATATAGAGAGACTAAAACAGTTTTATTATATTTCTGTGCCAACAAATCATATGTCAACAAAAGCAAGTAATCAAAACAAAGTATAATCACCATATTTAAAATTTTTGAAAGTCTTTCCTGTCAACATTGGGTTTGAATGGGACAATTACAAGCAACGTTTCCTCTAAGCTGCGCAAGTGCATTGCGCACGGATTTTTTTTAATGACGCACTAAAAATTTGTTTCTAAATATTAGTTATTTAAAAATAAATCCAAAAAAAACTTTTTTTAAAAAAAAATTCAACAATTCAAATAAATACTTCCTTAGTAGGCTGTGCAAATTGATATGAATTTAAATAGTATAGCCAAATTAATCAGCAAGAACGCAGCAAGATCGAGAAAATTGTACAGAAACCATTTCTAGAGCAAAAGCTAGTAAAGATAACATCAAAATTTTAATAGATAATAATATTCTTGCCATTAAAATGAATTTTTCAATGAACTCATTCCAAAAAATAAAAAATCATTTTGCGAAATATGTAGAGATTGCAAAAAATTGAAGGAGTAAAAATTATGTGGTTGAATTCGTTGAGTGTATCAACCACGTTATCCAACAAGAATGGTACAATTCATTAAATGGAATAAGAATGGTACAATTCTATTGCTTAATAGTGGATGAACGTACTGAAATTTTTCGTTTACAAAATGTTAGTTACCTGCATAAAATACCGCTTTAATCTTAATTACAAAACTGTGTTTGCTGGTATAAATACAATTAAATGCATGTGACGAAAAATCAATAAAATGTTTTTATAAAACTATTAATCTGAATATGCTAAAGATGGTAATGTTAACGCCTGATGGGGCTGCAATAATGCTGGGAACCTATAACGAATTTACAGCACTATTAACACAAGAAATTGGTCACTTAACAGCTCACCATTGTGTGGCACATAGACAGAATTTGGGAATCGATGATGCCTGGAAGGGTATACCACTTATTTCCCTAGTAGAAACATTATTGCGTACAATATATACCATGTTCCATCGTTCATCCGTTAAAAAACATAATTTTGAAGAAATGTCAAGTTTAATGGATTGTGAAGTTTTGATGTTCCGGCCTCTTAATAAAATCTCGTCATTTTGCAATTATTCCGTTTATTCGGAATTATGATGTCTTAACAGAATATTGCAAAGAAAAGATTAATAGTTCCAATTCAGTTGATCCAATCGCAGGATATTGCTTAACAGCTTTAGAAAATAATGTAAATCGTATAACATTGATTGCATTAAGTGATGTCTTGACCGAATTAACAAAATTATCAAAATATTAAAAAAAAAAACTGTCATCTATGGAAGCGTATCAATATTCTAAATTGATCATCACAAAGTGAATAAGTCAGTATCTTGGTGATATATTTAATTGAAATTGTTGAAGATGAAGGTAAAAATTATATGATAATATCATCTGGAATAATTTTATTTGTTGAAAAGTTCTGCTACCATTTGGATAAATGATTTCCTGATGCTGACATGGACCGTTGGAATACTTTTGATTAAAACGCTATTGTCAACATGGTTTTAATTATGGCAATGAAAACTTAAAACAAAATAATTATGAAATATTTAAATATAAGCCCAAACAAGGATATTAAGATAATAATGGATGAGAATAAAGATTTAAAATATTTATTTACGGAAAAATTCAAAAACAATAGTCGTAATTTCAATGATCTACTTCAATTGGTTCTTCGTGAAGATAGTTTACAAAATATAAAAATTTTGTTTGATATATTTGGAACCTTTTAAGTGTCGAATGTTGATTGTGAAAGAGAATTTAGCTTGGTAAATTTGATTAAAATCAAATTAAGAAATAGGTTGGTAGTAAATCATTTGGGTAACTTAAAAAGGAAAACAAAGACAGGAGAGAAAAAAAATAATGAAGTAATATGAAATTAATAAAAAAAAATTAAAAACAATAAAAAAACTTAAAAAACTGCAATAAAAAACTTTTATTTTTTATAAAATATCTAATTTACTAAATTTTTGTTTAATTTTTTAAACATAGCGCAATTTATTTTTCTTTTGCTCAGCTAAAAAAAAAATTAGAGGGAACGTTGACTACAAGTTACATTTACAAGTTAGGGTCACTTATATTAATATTTTACTTAAAATATTTTGGATAATGGATAAATCAGTACATTTTATAGTTTTATAGCATTTAGGAGCAAATATAATGATTAGTTGAAAACAGTTGTTATTAAATAGTTTTCGTTAGCAGTTCGACCTGGTCCAGTACCCATAAATGTTATAAGCGTTTTTACAAATTTGAAAAATCATTTTCAAATTTTCAAATGTAACTTTAAGTATTTTTAACGGCTAACGGTTTACTAATGGTCCAATTACATATTATTCTGCACATAATAATATGCATGTATCACGCCAACATAAATTCAATTCAAATATAACCCAATTAGGAATCTAAAAGTGGGCAATCAGGTTAAGTATCAATATTAATATATCTTACAAACAAAAATAAACGTTTTTCACAAAATCAAGCTCTTGCATTTCAAATGCTTACATAATTTAAGCGATTTTAAAAACCAAAAACTGGTACAGTCTCTTTACTATATTTTTCAACTTTTATTTAAACTATAAAGTTGATTTTACTTAAAACATTAATTTCAGATATAAGCCGTTACGACTTGCTTGCACATATTTGTTATTAAGACTGGAATCACTTTTTCGCTATGTATCGAAAGGCCATAACATTTTACATCACATCGCAAAGATTCTGAGAAGCGAGTGCAATGATGTTTTATAAAACTGTCAGCACGTGTACGTTGAACCATTTAAATGTATATTCAAACTGTTTAAAATTTGAATACAATTACTAGTGATGAATCTTTAAGTGAAAATTTTATTGACATAAATTTATTGCCTTCTCACTTTGACTCATATGCATTTATTTTTTATTTTCCGGGGGTTTTCCGAACTACGGAATCGAATTTTGCTATCTTATGATATGAAATGTTGTTTTTCATTTGTCATTGCGAGCTATCAGCATTCAATTTGGCACCTCCTAAGCCCAAGTAACCGATTGTAATTAAAAAAATATAGGTATGGAGAAAATAAGAATGAACCAACTATTAGATTAGAAAAGCTACAGTGTAGTTAGAATTACAATCATTATGATAGCCTAGAGTACTAGAGAAACCAGCAGAGTTATGACAAATTAGAGACTTAATTTAAAGACAAATTTCATTAGCATTCACAGTTTGTAGTTGCGCAAACATTTTTCCATTGGCATAAGAGTAGACGTTAGTATGGTATTTAGGTTTTACCCTAAAAAGTAAAGAAACAAATCTGTTACCGTTTTTCCAAAAATTCAGAACGAATTTGAGCAGTTTGGATTCGAACAGCTTCTTATCTTGGTTTCCGTTGCTCGTCTGTTTCTGGAGTTCGTAATGCCTTTTTCTATAGTACTTCAGATGTAGGCCGAACAATCGATTTCCGTTTGTAGGGAAAAATTGTCTCCGATGCTCGGACAAAAAATAACAACGAATTTCTTCAACAAATGAAATCGAAATTTAGAATTTAATTTTTTGAATAATAAAGGCATGCTGACCATTTTTTAGTAAATATAAATTTTGGACTACCTCGGTTATAGTGCCAGATTAATCTTTTGGGTGGTATATTTTTGTTGGTCGTCGTCTGCTGAATATTATTTTGCACCATACGGCAAATAATTGTTTCGAGATAATCGCAACTTAAAGTTTAGCATCCTATTACTCGAAAAGTAACCGATAAAATTTTTTGAAATTCTTACAGTTATTTTTTGTAACTTTACAGAATATATTCCTAGAACAAATTAAAGAAAACAAGTTCCATTTTTCACGTAGAGCAACGCAATATTAACGAAGTTGATCATGTTTTGCATTATTTTGTGTTACATAGAGCAAACGGGTATTGAATAAAAAGAACAAATAAATTAGAAATTTGTATTAAATTTTATTAATTAACAAATTAGCCCTGAGATATGAATTTTGGTCCAAAGAAGACCTTTGGCAGGACCCAGGCCCTTCAAATTTCTACGTTAAAATGTTGTCATCAGTGACGATGTGCACCAAATTTTAATAAAATTAGCCTAGTAGTTTCTGAAATATAAATTTTGGTGTAAATAAGAGCTTTGGTTTGGACCAGGCCCTCCAAGTTTTTACAAAAATTGTTGTCATCAGAGACCAATATGTGTGTCAAATTTAAATCAAATGAGCGTTATAGTTTTATAAAGATATTAATTTTGGTAAGGGCTTCGGCGGAGACCACATACCCCAAATTTTGATAAAAAGTGTTGTCACCGGGATCCAAGTTGTTCTTAAAAGTATCTAGCTAATCGAAAAGTAAGTCTAAAATCGATTGCCAAATTTGTACCGGACAAATAAACAAAAAAACTACCAAAGACTTAGAAAGTGTTAAAAACGTATTAAATAAAAAAACGCGAAATTTTAAAATAAATTTTCAAGCAATGACCAAAAACAAAATAACAAAACGAATATATAATTTAAAATTTAATTTAAACTATTATAATACTATCCAACAAACTTGGTGGCGACACTTTCAAAGTTCACAAGCAACTGGTCATTTAATCACACATTTCTCTAAACAAACACACAAATAAAATTGTATATCCATAGAGCATACAGTATTTATGTGGGTTCATATTTTCGTTGTATATGTACACGTTATATAGAGCCCTATACTTCAAAATTTTGTTGTATAGAACAAAATTTTAAAACTACGTAAGGCAAAACAATACGAATGAAATTGTAACCATTGATTTGTATGAATATTTTGCCCTATACACTGAAAATTGTCGTATAGGGCAAGGCAATACTTACATTTTGATAAAAAATTGGATATGGAGCAAAAATCTATCTGGACATCTCTGGAAAGTACTACAAGTAGGAGAAAGCGGATGAGTGCAATGGACGCAGCACCCTCTAAAGCCCCAGAAAAAACTTCTAACTCCAAATCGACGATTTGGCATATGGAGCAAACCAATATTCAGACGACGAGAAGTTGAATATTTCCCTGGATTATTATATCTAAAATAGTTATTCGGATTTCTTGTTGGACTTTTCACACCTTCAGAAAGATTGTGGAAATTAGAAAAAGTTGAATTTGCGTACCTTCGGGAGTATTGCGAACAGTTTGAATCAGTTGATTTTATGAATGTTAAAATTCCCATAATTTCAGATATTGGATGATTTTCCAAAATTATGTAGATTATGTTAGACAGATTATCTAATTCCACAATAGTATCAGACCTGCTTACTTAAGGTGACATGATTGTATAGAAAACAGTTCTTCCAACATGGATTTTTACCTAAATGTAATGGAGCAGTGAATTGGAGTTACAGAAGTTGTGACAAGTGATGTATGCAATATCAGATTGTATATATAGAGCGACCCTTTGGTGGAAAATAATTGTGTTAAAAATATTTTCACTATATTGTCTTGGGTATCGTCACTTAATACTAAAATTGCTGGATTTTCAGCACGTTCATGAGCTTCGACATCATAGATATTCGTTGATAAGGCACAAATATTTAAAAAAAATTAACTTGAGCACGTTGGAAATGACAATAAAAAGGATTTATTATTATCATATACCACAGTTATATACGAAAATAATCGATTCTCTATATTTACAGTAAACCCAGTACTTCATAGCATTTAAAAAAAAATCGATTCTGTTCTAAAAGTTTTTTTTCAAAATGTTAAAAAATGCAATTTGAACACCACATCCTATATAAAAATTATTATTCTCTTTCAATCTCAAAGATTTCTTCTCTTATATCCTGTTACTACAACTATTATCAAAGAACGTGTTTTTTTTTTGTTTGTTTTTTTTTTCGTTCATTTTTCACGAACCAAATTTATTGCATTACGGGTGACGGTGTTTGAAATTTATTTATTTTTTTTGTTTTTCTATTTTCATTGTTTTTGTTTTCCAACTTAAAGTTTTTTAGCTTCAGGAATAAAATATTTTAAATATAGTTGAAAATAACAAATTCTTTTCACAATCTCTTTATTTGCTCTCTATCTATTTCTCTCTCTCTCTCTCTCTAACCACTAAAAATCATACACAGTCAGGAATACAAAGAGATTAAAATAATATGTAAACATGTATTAAAGTTTCTTTGGTTGATATATTATAATATACTGGGACTGAGTATACAATAATAACAATAATAATAACAAAAATAAGAAAAATGTACAAAGACAAATAGTGTCAAGCTGAAAATGATGCCAAATTTTCATAGTAATGTAATATAATAGTAAGTAAGTGTGACATTTCTATAATGCAGTAAAGTTAGAAAAAATTATATATATTTATATAGGTATATAGGTATGTATATAATATACATTATGCAATTTTAAAGATATATGAATAAAAATATACATAATAATATGAATAATAGTATAGAAAAAAAATAGGTAACATCATTTCACAAAACTGTGAAAATTTTATAAAGTCACAAAAAACAAAGTAAATCGTAGTGTCATTTCAAAAAAAGTACTGTGGATTTTATAATAATGACGTGATGTTTATAAAATTTGTTAAATTCTATTTTTTGATATTCTTCTTCAGACTTCAAAATGATTATGAAAAATGTATTTAAATAATATTCATATATTTTTTTTGTTGTTTTTCCAGATCTATTTCTAGAACATTTTAAATTTTTTGAATCTTTTAAATAAATAATTGTTCTTTTAAATAACAGAACCATTTTTATGTGCATATGTGCGAAGTATTTTAAACGAATGGAAATTATTAAGAACAGGTTGTATAGTATAGGAAAATAATAATTTGTTTACTCTTGTTTACTTCTAATGAATAGGCTCAGATTCACATACAGATTAGAGAGTTAGAACAAATAACCTAACAATATTTATATATTATAATTTTGAAAATAATACAATAAGTCCGTAGGTATTATATATTTTGAATAACTGCTGAAGAGCCAACAAATGCAAAACGCCATGATTGCAACGTTTGCAGTCGATGCAGATACAATTCTGCGGTTGAGACATATCAATATATTAATCTTGTGGTGGATCCAATAAATTATGACTTCTTTGGATGAATTAATTATGTTTTGTGATTTTAAGCGGTCCATTTGATTATATTATTTCTTAATTTTTACTTAATACTTACTTACACTTACATACTACAAAAATGTTTGATAAATTCAAATTTGTATATATTTAGCCTACAATGAGATTTATTCTCTTTTGGTATTAAAATTTAAGTCAATAAATAAAATAAATAAATACTGGTCACAGCATGATGAAAACTGGTCATAGCATGATGAAAATACATAATGTTATCTCTCAAAATATCACTTCTGATGCTGATATTACTTTTATAGATATTCTTACATCTAATCCTCTTCAACAGGTTTCTACTGTTAAAAACTATCAAGGTAAGCAACTAGACTGAATCTTTTCTACAATTTGGCTCGATTGTTTTACCAGTGAAGCGAATAGTCCATTTGTTGTTGTTGATAATTACCATCCTCCTATATCCTTCGTATCACCCATATTCGCGAGATCGCGTGAAAATATTTCTGAAGAATTAATTTTGTATTCTGTTAGACACCACATACGCGATAGCTAATTGCCGCGAAGGCAAATGTCAAAACAGTCTCGTGATTAATTTCTGTTAGACATTTGACGAGACGCGATAGTCATTTTTTATTTCGTTAAAATTGTAAACGATAGAGTATCTCGCCAAAGTATTTTGTGTTTTTTATATCAAAAAATTAAATTAAATAAATAAATTGAATAGATAAAATAGTTAAGTAAAGATTAATAAACAATTTTTAATTATTTTTTTGCATTATTATTAAAATTGTGTTTTTGTTTTGAAAAAAAAAAAACCATCTTTACTATTACTATCTTATTACTGTTTATGTACTAAACAAAAAATATTTAAAACATAAATATATTTATATTTATTTTTTATTTAAAAAATATTTTAAAACTAAATCCTACTAATACTTTCCAAAAATATTATAATATTTTTCTTGACAGTAAAAAATGATCAGTACTACCAAAAAATATATACTAGAAATGCATTTTCAGCGAGACGAGACGACATAAAATTGTTCTTTTCGTCAACGATGAGTCTAAGAGAATATGGATGTATATCTATTCCCATAATAGCCTTATACTGGTTCTGTGAAGAACAATCTATATAAATATAATTTCATTAAATCTAATTTTCGGGCTCTACATGATTATCGGTGACATCGGAAATGTAGCCAAAAAACTTCAACCGATACAATGTACATTACAAATACAATATGTCAAATTTTCTGAACTGACAATATTGTGTTGTCGACACAATGCATACTTTGCTCACAATTCCGATCACTCTAAACACATTGTCTCTAAAATAAAAGTAAACTCAAATGTCAAAATATTATACTCTTCTGGATACCTATATGTTGTGGATACATTTTTAAAATATTTGAATTGATTATATTTGTGAAATATTATATATGGAGACTTAATATGGACAATTTCGTAAAAAAACTCAACATAACTGTACCAACCTATACTGTGTATCACCAAATTTTCGGATACATAATTTAACAATCCGTGTCGAGAAAATGAGTCGCCGCGGATACCCTGTAAAATTTATTACCGATCATGAGACAATGTAAACAATTTTTTTACGTCAATACGTCAATATGTTGGCGACGTTGTGTTGTCGATACATTTACGATATCACGATATCTCAGTCAGATAAATTTTGATACCTTAATATTGAATACAGACATCAATGAAGCTACAAATAATTTTTATTATATATTATTGCAGGGGTTATATTACGGTCCTCTTATCAAAATAATAAATCTTAATTCAAGCCCCCCTTGGCTTGATCATTATCTGAGATCTCTTAGAAATAAATAGAACAAAACTTGGGTTAAATAACTTCAGCATAAGACTGAAGAAAATCATAATCATTTTGTTCATCATTTTAACACTTTTATGCAGTTATACCGGGTGTTGCAGCGCATGCGTATTAGCTTTATAAGAGAGGAAGGAACCGTTATTTTAAAATTTAAAAAAAGTTTGTGAACTAAATCGAGGGTGCTCTATCGATTGGTAATATTTTCAACTTCCGGAAAGGATCTGTTTTTTAAGACCAAAAATCGCCAAAATTGGCCGAAATCGAGATTTTGTCATTAATTTTAAAATAACGGCTCCTTCTACTCTTAAAAAACTGATACGCATGCTGTTGGCCATCCGATATAATACTAGCTATAATAATTATATACCAAACCAATTTTTTCAGATAAAACATGACTCCAAACATTTCTGGGAATTTTTAATCTTTAAACGTAAATTTGATCAATTCCCAAAATCAATGTCCTATCAAAATCAAAATTCTAATACTACTGAAACTATTCTAAAGACTTATTTTAATATCAATATTAATAATTTCACTCATGATTCATCTCAACTTGATCATAATACTTAATTTATCTACAATTTCTATGTTTGCTTTAGATTTCTCAACGGATAAAACCTATCTTGATAAATTAAATATGGATACGTTTCCGGGCCGTGACAATATTCCTCAAATCATTCAAAGGAAATGCTCACCCTATTTATCATATCCATTAACTACCCTGTTTTATAACTCGGTAATATCAGAAGTATTCCTAAACATTTGGAAGAGTTATTTTATTCGCCCAGTACATAAAAAGTACTGTAAAAATGAAGTTAATAACTATACCGTTCTATTGCTGAGCTTTCTTCTCTACCTAAAGTGTTTGAACTAATTTTATATGACTCTGTTTATAACGGTTTTGACTCAAGCTATAACTGATAGATTAGTTATTAATCAACATGGCTTTATGAAAAATAGACCTATACTGTTGCAAACTGAATTGAAACAACCTCTGATATAATTAACACATTGTAGAGTATGAATTACAAACTCATGTTATTTTCACTGATTTATCTAAAGCTTTTGATCTTTTACTACATGATATAATTTTTTTTCAAAGTGAAAAGATTAATGTTTCCCCCTTTGTTCTTGAATTGGAAATTAGTTTAGATCAATTACCATCAACGCCTTCGTTTTCACTTCTGGTGTTCCACAAGGTAACCACCATGGTCCTTTGACTCCTCTGAGGGAGATGGTGTATCGGCGTAGGACCTAATAACCATATTCCAAAGAAAGCTGAAACTTTTAACTTTCCAAAAATATATATCTGTGGTGGTGCATCTTATTCTTTAAGGACGAAAAGGACATTTTAAATAGTATTCTTGCTGTTTTGATGTTTTGTATAAAAACCGTTATATCTGTTGATATATTAAATATATATATATATTCAATTATAAACTTTAAAAATATAACGATCTGGACCATATTTAAAAACTTATTTGATGATGATTGGTGCTGCCGTTATGGAGATATTGTAGTTCAAAGTAGAAAATTTTTGTTATCAAACATTCCGTAATCTCTATTTATGCTGATGACATGAAAATCCGTAAAAAAATTAGTTCACCTATTGATTCTCACCTTCTGAAAGAAGATTATTTTTAGACTCTTTTACTAACTGCAGGTGCAATTATAACAATTTTCCCCTTAATATTCCTAAATGCGCCTTAGTGAGCCATACTCGCTCTTCTAATCCATTAGTAACAAGATCCTCTCTTAATAACAACTTCATTTGTAATGTTTCAAGGTTATTCAAGGACGTATTAATTTTTATTTATTTATTTTTTTATTTATTTCAAATCAGTATCTCAAAATAGTTCAGTCGGTCGTAGGGAGTATTTTATTATTACTAATAATATTAAGACTCAATATTCTTTAACCTTTGCCATATCTTGTACACTGTTCAAAGCGTGACTCCAGCTTTCATGAAAAAGTTTTACCTATATACTAAGTTTATGTTATAATGATAGCGTATGGCAGTACAATGAATAGATGAACATCCTGATATCGTTCTTTAGCTTAAGAGGTAGTTGTTTAGAAAAATTCCACCGAAATGGGTAGAAAAAAATGAATCCTAGTACCGTTGAAGAACAAATTCATCTTTTCTGATTGAATGTAAGAGTGGTGCCAATGATACTAAGGTAGAAAAGAAAGAGTAGATTAATATTATTATATGATTATTATGAGAAAAAAATTTCAAGAAAGTAAAGCACATTCTTGTAGTGGCAATGGTATATAAACCCTTAAAATCTGTGCAATTAAGTTACTGCAACTTTTACACTGGAAAATGTGCACGTATTATAATTATTGTAAAGAGTTGTTTTTACTATTTTAAAGTAATATCATATTATTTTTACATTTTAAATTTCAAATTGTTTTTGGTTTATTTTTGTTATTATTGTTTTTAAATACATTACATTCGAATTATATATACATACATTATTTTAGCCAGGATAATCATGTAGTAGTAATTTTGAAAATGTTTAAAACATTTAAATTTTACGTAACAGTAAATATATAATATATACATATACATTTTAGATTATATTAGTATATATATATATATACATATCTGCAAATACATATTTGTATGTAAGTACAAAATTTTTCGATAATCATGGATAATTAACATAATTACAAAAATGTTTGGTATTTTATTAAAAAACATTGGCTATAAATTTTATTTTTCATTATTTTGTTCGAAGGACATACTTTTACTACCTACTACATATTATATAATATACACAATATTATTGTGATAACTACTAAAAAATATATATATATATATATTTTTAATTTAATGTATGTATATTGGTATGTAATTTGTATTATGTATAAAATTAAAAGAAAACAACAAAAACAACAATAAAAAAAATAAAAACAAAAATAACAGCAAATAAATAAACCATTGTTAGAGTGAAAAGAGAATGGCGAAAATTAGAAAAAAGGATATTTTAAGGCAATAAAGATGGTTGATTTCTAATTGGTTTTTAATTCTTATTTTCTAAATTTATTATCTTTGTTTATATCATTGTTAATATTTTAAAACAAAGATTTATTTCATTGTTATAGTGAGAAAATTAATTCGTATAATTATAAAATTCAACTCAAGGTAACCAAGGATAATTGTGCAAAATTGATAAATCTAAATTGATATTAAAAATAGTAGGTAGCCGAGTATCTATATATATACAGTATAGAATGAAAATAAATTTTAATTTTTCTGTTTATTTTTGTTTTTATTTATTGTTTTTTTTATTATTGTTCATTTTTTTTGTTATTTTTATTTTAGAACATGAGGTAATTTTTATTAATTACAATTCAATTATTATGATTGTGAAATAAAGCTTAAAAATTGTGAATGTTTATTTAAAAATAGAGGCTATTTATTACTATGTTGGATAAGAATATTTTTGTATTTTGAATATTATATTTAGGCTATATTACTATCTTTGGTTGTATTAGATAAGAGATCTGAGAAGCGATAAAATATAAGTATTAAAATAGAAATACGATTAGTTTGTGTAAATAGCCAAAATACTGGAGATGGTATAAGCCAAATTATTGTAAGAGATGAATTAAAAGATAATGCGAAGAAAAGCTGTATATTTTTAACAAATTAAAATTGGATTTGGAGTAATAATATTATGTAAACACAACAACAATAACATTAAATCATCTCTTTTTATCGTATTTATATTTCAGCTTAGCTTTGTTGTTATTATATTTTGATCAAAAAGGCGCTAATAGTGTAATTATAATTATAACAATTTTCTCAAATTATAACAACATAAGTTTTTATTGTTTTATATTGAAATTTGAGGATTGAATTCATAAATTTTGTCTTAAATCGAAATACAAATCGTAATCCGATTTCATAAAATAAGTTATATTTCATACTAAGACCAAAGATAATTTACAAATAGATGTGGCAACTTATGGAAAGTTTTAGATAGATCTTTGAAAGATATTATGATTAGTTTTTTGAAAGATAGATTATGGATTTTTGAAAGATATTACGATTGTTGTTCGAAACCTATCTGATATTGGTCAATCTTGATCTAACTTTCAATATATGTGGGTTACGTACAACATTCGTATATAGCTTTAAACAATATATTCCAATATTCATATACCAAATAAAGCTTAAATAATATTATATTCTCACCTTTACCGGTATTGTTTTCTGAAATCGGATTTAGATTTTAATTCCAATTTAGACCAAATTTTATGAAAATATAGTTCTTCGTTTTCATTATTTTTGTATGCTTGTGTTAAGCATAATATTATTACCATTAATTACCATTTCCTATAATGTTATATTTTTAATTTTTTTTTTTGTAATATTTGTTCTTATAAAATTTTGTTGTTGTTCTGGCTATTGTGCTCTTCTTGTTCGTTGATGTCATCAAAATTAAAATACGAATGCATTTTTATATTTAATTTAACTTTTATTAATTTCCTATCAATTAAATTTCCGCACATACATTTTTAAATTGTATCTGTGTATGTTTTTAAGAATTTAAATATATTAAGAAGATAGTTATTCGCCTTGAACAAAGCTTCATTTTAAATACATTAAAAAAAAAAAAAATTATTGATTATAATGTATTAAAAATGTGTAAGAGGTCTTAAATAGCACTAGGAAATACACTGCTACCGATTAAAATAATACTTTAGCAAACCTATGGATTTATAGTGTGTCAAACAACAGCAAAAAAACTTATTTTGAATTAAATTGAGTTTTTCTTAAGACAATAGAATATATGTAGTGTGGTTACAGATGGGCTTACACCAATGCATACAAAATATAAACGATCTAAAAAATATTAATGGCCAAAAAGAAATTTCATTAAATTAACAGCATGATAATATTATGATAGTCATCGGAATGAAATAGTAATAGTACCTACACAATGATGATTGATCTGCCTAGAATTTTTAATTTTATTATTTAAAAATGTTTTAACAATAGAATTCGAAGTAGTTGTACTCGATTAAATAAATGTAGTAGGTATTTGGATTCACTCGGTATGATTTTATTTCTATATAAACTAAAATCAAGATTACCCCAGGTTAAAAAAATGTAATTGTATAGGTGATAAAATTATAGTTATTGAATTATGATCACACAAGAGGTGGTGTTTCGACAAAATATTTTTTTTTATTACTCTTACGTTTATTTACAATCTATCTTAATATCGTCGCACTACGATTGGCTTGCTGTACGGGCCAAATTGCCGATTTTTATTTTAGATTTGATTATTAGGTTTTCAAATATGAATACGCCACCTATTTAGGAAATAGTTAAAATTGTTTTTCAAATGATTTACAAATGAAAAAAACTGAAGCACATACGGCAAAATTTTTTACTCAAAATAGCAATTTGACACGTACAGCAAACCAATCGTAGCGAGACGATATATTGAAAAATGTTAATAAAAACTTGAAAATTTTAACAGTTAAAATGTACCGTTGCAAGCCCTATGCACTATACAAAATTGTCATAAGAATTTACCGAATATCTATTACAAATATTCGGCAAACTTTTATGACAATTTTGTACAGTGTATAGGACTTGTAACGGTACATTTCAACAAATATATGTTCCTAAGGTTTACATTATATTTGACATCATTAAATGGTACACCTGGACGAAAGGTCCGTTGTTGTGAACTATCTTAATATTCTGTGTTGACTACCTGGTTGTTTCAGTATTTTTCCCATCAGTGGAGATGGATGGTTTTCTAAATTTTTATGAATATTATAACAGTATACCGGGTGGTCCAGAGCATGCGTATCCACTTTTTAAGGGGGGAAGGAGGCGTTCTTTTAAAATTAAATAAAAATTTTATCAAATAAATCGAGAGTGCTCTATCGATTGGTGTTATTTCAAAAAAGTACCCATTCCCATTAAAAAATCTCGATTTCGGCGATTATTGGGCTTAAAAAACCCCTTTCCGGTCCTTCCCGGAAGTTGAAAATAAGATAATATATATCTATAATAAATAAATAATATTTTTTTTTATAATTATAAAATAACGGCTTCTTCCTCTTTTAAAAAGCTGTTACGCATGCTCTGGTTGCTCTGCAAAACGGTTGCATTTTCACTTATTCTGATCTTGTTTACTTCAATTTATTTTCTACATCTTCTTGATGTCTTCCACTGGGTTGTTATTAGCAAAACAAAGAGAGTATGACAATGATCACTGTCCTGTAACCTCATTCGAGGGCATAGAGCTATGATATAACCCTTCCGTCCTCTCCTATCTTCGGCTAATCTTTCGAATTTTACCGCAACAAATAACCATCTTTGTTGGATACTGAGACGAAATGAGAAGAAACGGAGATTAGTCGTAGATTTCAGGTCAATAAACAAAAAAGTTGTAGATGACAAATTCCCGTTAACTAGACTAGATGACGTACTAGATAGAAATTATCTACTTCAAGGTATTTCTCAACTTTGAATATGACGAGTTCATTCCATCAAATACCTCTAGACCCGAAATCGAGACCGCTAACAGCTTTTTCGACTAGTAAAGGACATTATCAATTTAAAAGACTACCTTTCGGTCTAAAAATTTCAACAAATAGTTAATTTTGATCATTAAAGTTGACCACTACATAAAAATAAAAAGTTGTTTTATTATTTAATTCTTTGCATGAGACCAGGCCTTGGGGCCTGTTCTTGTTACACTAGTCCAGACCTTGTGGCGAAGTCTAGTATAATAACATTATTCTAAGAGGGGCCTAAAAGCCTATTAATGTGGAAACTCTTGACTTACATGACTTACATGACTCTGGTGGCTACACTCCACCAGGACTGTAGGTGACATCTGACATATAAATATATGGTGTGTGTGTATATAAAACGCATATAATATCATAACAAAAAAATACTACATGGCTACCATCTTTGTTGGATACTTGCTCTAACAAAAAAAGTGCAGCATACTGGTTCTAACAAAGAACGTGTTGGGTTGGTACTTGCTTCGATTTAGACAAACAAACTTGGACTTGAAAGTGATTTCTGAGACTATTTTCTAGACGATTATCAATGGTTTGCTATTTTGTATGATATTTTTTTATACAACCAAATTTTTCCAAATCAGACAATTCTCATTTGAATCACTATAGTTATATTTTATCGACAATATTGTTCACTATAAAAATGCGTTTTGCTCACTCACGCACTAATGTAATTGTTTACGAGACACTACTATAATTGTGCATTTTTTACCTTGACGCGTAAAATATTTTGATTATATTTTTTAGTCTCCTCTTTTGTGCTTTGACTTCCTTTTACTTTCAGAAATATTAAATTTTAATGTTTATAAATTACAAAAGAATATCTTTGATGTTTTTCAATTTACATTTTTTTTTTAATACAATATTGAAAAGGATTAAAAAGGATAACTTTCGTAATACAAAAAAAAATTGACTTGAATAATTTTTAATCATTTTTAAAAAAAAAAATTAATAAAAACGTACCTAATATTTTTTTTCTACCATTTTCCATATTTTAAGTGCACAAGATTCTCAATAGACTTATCAAAACATTTGACAAGACAAATTCACTTAAATCTGAAATATTAAATCTAAAAATAAAATCGCACCTCGCTAAAATTCATTTTAAAATAGTTTTTCTATTTTATTTTCTAAGCTTTCTATTTTTTTTTTTTTGTTTTGTAACATTAAAGTGTTGTGTCATTTAAATACTTAGAGATAAAAAAAACAACAAAACCTAAATAATTCCCATTATAAAATTTTATATAAAATATTTTATTGTGCTTAAATTCTACATCAGAATAATGTATAGGGACTTTATTTTAGTACTGTTGTAGCCTTGACATAATTTTTTTTGTTTTTGTTTTTGTTTTTTTATTTTTTTTTTTAACAAAATATTCATATGACTAAGTTTAGAATACTCTTAAGATACCTTAAGACTTTAAATACACATCGTTGTATTGTTTGTTGGATACATTTTATATCTACTGTATAATAATGCTACAAGTACAGTACAAGTACTGACCATTAGAGGGACCCTAAAATGATTTTTTTTTTTTTGTTTTTTCCTTTTTGTAATTGGATACAGTTTACAAGTAGTTGTTTTGTTTTAAACTATTTTACTATTTTACTATTTAAAAAATTCAATGTTGTGTTGTTGGGTTGGGTTTTGTATATAGAGTGAGTACAACTATATACTGTCTCAAGTTTTAAGTATTCTAGTTTTGGTTAAGCACTTGTGTATTAGATTGGTCAAATTCTAATAGAATTTGAATTATTTTTATATATAAAATTAAATTGTACTTTGTTTACAGTTAGGTGTTTTAGAATTTCTCAAATATATTTCAAATTAATTCGGAACAATTTTTATGCAATGAATGGCATTATAATACATGAAAAATAAATCATAAATAATGACATTATTGTCCGATAAAACACATTTTTATAACATCTGCCACAAATCTATACTGTTATGTTATCCGCCATTTTACAGTATTCTAATGAAACATAATGGGGTGTTATTAAATTTGAATGCTTCATAATGCTATGTTCATACTGCAAAATCATACTGCATAATTTTAAGCATTAAAGCCTCTGTAATTATTGTAAGAATGCCATTATAAATAACAGCGCCATGAAATAACACCATACGTAATAAAGCCAAAGGTAATATGGCTCTTCATAATGGTATGTTTATACTGCACTATCATGAGCATTAGAGCCTCTGTAACTATTGTAAGAATGACATTATAAATAACAGTGCCACGAAATAACGCCATACGTAATAAAGCCAAAGGCAATGGCCTCATTTCGCTTTTGAATGAAAAATAAAGTCATATCGTACATATTTTCGGATATGGTTTTATTTACGATTCAAATGCAAAATAAAATTATATCGTTTTCTAAAATTTTACGAAAAAAAGTCATACTGCTAGGTAGTAAAATTGTAATTTTATAGCAAAACAAAGTGAATAATAAATTTAATATAAATAACACTGTTAAGTTCAGAATTTGAAGTACTATCAAAAAAAATATTATCATTTCGTTATGGCGACATTTACACGTTGTATTCGATGTATATCAATTACAATTAAATTCAACATGAAATCCATTCATCGTTTACACCACTAAAACAAAATCCATTAAGTTGTTTTTTTGAAGTAAATGTCATCATAAAGAAAATTACAGTGTATGTTAAGTTTTTAAAAAATCAAAGTTAAATACTAAATAATGCTTAAAATGAGTAATTAAAAAACAAAAGCAAATTGAATTGAAGAAGATTATAAATGAAGAAGAAAGAAATAAATACAAATCGCAAATGAAAATAGGAGGCCTTTCCAGGTATGGGGCAAATTTTTGATTTGGAGAGTAAGTTGTTAACAGAATTTCTGGCTGATATTAACTAAGCAATAACAACTGTAGCCAAGGTCAATTGTTGTTTAGTTGAAGAAAAAAGAAATGAATAAAAATCGCAAATGATGATAGAAGGCCTTTCTTGGTATGGGATAAGTTTTTGATGTGGAGATTTAATTGTTAACAGAACACCTGGATGATATTTGAAAAATTGTTGCACTAGAATAATAGACTTTTGAAACTCTACACACTATGGTAATTTAACAGTTTATATTCCATTAAGATTTTAACTGAAAAACACTATTTGATTTTAGATCGAAGCTAGCATTCAGAAACAGGAAACTGTTATGAAACAGAGTATCTCCACTAAAGTTAAGTTAGCCATTACGTTGCGTTAAATTTTAATAAAAATTAAAACCTACATAGATACCTTTTTTAATTTTGCAAAAAAATATTGTCCTCAGCCCGTTAATTTTTTTTCGCTTCTTTCGTGCCAATATTAAGTTTGCAATGTCTTTGAACGCTTTGATTCTTAAAGATGTATTTTTATAATTTTTCTAAACAACGTTTCTCAAAACTTTTTTTTCTTTATATAAATTGATTAATTCTATAAACTTCTTTCGAATTGAAATATTACCCATGATGGCCATTCAATTTGAACCACGGAGTTTATACGATCAGATTGAATCAGATAAAATAATATAACGCTACAAGACTCACCATAGTCAATTCTATTTTATTTTTACCCTATTCAGCTGTCACACACACACTCACACATTTTTATATGTTTGCCACTTAACGGTTTTTTTAATATTTTCGAATTTTTTTCTGCTACCTATTCATCTTTATTTGTTGACCTATTCAATTTAAATCGGTTAATCGATATTGTTCTCTATGCTTCTAATCGACCATTCTTCTTTTGCATTGATTACTGTATTAATCCTCCTCTCCATTATTTATTCTTCTCTAAATCTACCTAAATCTGTTTCTCCGCTCACTCCGTTTATTAAAAGTATATGACATTTAATAAACAGAGTAAATCACTGTACATGAAATAACTGCCTAGAACAAAGGTGCTTCAAATTCGACTAGTTGATTCAATCAATTTACTAATGGAATTCTAGGTTAGCAATAATGAAATGATTATATATTTCTTAAAATATTTAATAAGCGAATCAATAACTATCAATCATTGGCAAAACATCATAATTACCATCGGTTTAATGAAACCCATTTAACTGTCGGTAGCTAACTCATTTCACCGACTTCTATTGTCTCTTTTTTCATTACAAAATAATATTATGTTCGCCTTGTCTATATTTTTGTCGTTCTACAGTTTTATTTTGTTCTTTTGAATCAAGATGTTTATTGATTGCGAACATACTGTGAAGCATTTATTTTATCGCACTGCACCTTATTTTATGGGTTAATATCTACACATTTGAATAGTTTGAATGTGGGTTTGTTTAGCCCTTCTCCATATTTGAATATCATATTCCTAGACTGCTGTGTTTTCTAACGATTTGAAAACATTTTTTCATGATGTTGATTTCAGATCTCTTCAAGGTATATTTCCAATCTAACTTTTGGTATTATTTTTTTACCCGACTTCCATACACATTATTTTCTGGTTAAGTTCCTACCCCAACGCTTTATTGCCAATTGTTTCTAGACAGTGGGTTTTCAAAATTATGATATAGTTGAATTAAACATAGCTACATTACATGAACATATTATAAGGCTGTCCCTCATTAAGTTTTCTCTTTCTCAATAGAAATAACCTTCTTATTTGCAGCAACAACATTTCTTTTTTGTAAGTTTATCATCCAAAGAGACTTATGAAATTACTTCTGGTCGGTATAGCAGTTTTAAAGGCTGGGGCACTTTAACCCACTAAAAAGGTTCCAGATTTGATTCCCGATGAATCAAAAAAAAACATGCTTTATTGGTATTAAAAAAAAAACGCTACTATCATCACTGCAACAATAAAAGTAGTCTCAATTTATGACCATTAATTTATTTCTGATCCCTATAAACCTTTGAGTGGTCAATATCCCAAATATTTTGATAGATAAATAAAAGGGAAAGATAACGTTAGCTCTAAGTACTGATCAAGGAAGTATATTGCTTCCGACATATCTATAAAATATTAAAATAAATATTAGGGAAATCTGTAATCTGACAACAATCAAATTATTTAACCTAAAATGTTTTAACCTAGGCACCGCAATTGGTTTTGTTCGGTTTAGTTCGTTTTAGTTCGTTTACAAATTCTTGTTTAACGAAGTTTTGATTACCAATTTTTTTTAGATATTTAAATACCCGTCTATTGAAAACTTCCAAATTATAGGTTTATGAGAACGTATTATAAGATGATAGAATGTTCTATCGTTTAGAGATTCTTCTGATGAAAGTATTATTACGATTAACTTAACATTTAAAGCATTGATATGTTGGATTAGACGAGTTTTTTGCCATGCAGCGCATTTGATTATTTTGTCTTTTATAAATAAAATTTGCAAAATCTTGATTCCGAACATACTGTGAAGCATTTATTATATCGCACGGTACCTTGTTTTATGGGTTCATACACAATATTTGAATGATTTGAATGTGGGTTTGTTTAGCACATCTCCATATTTGAATATCATATTCCTAGACTGCTGTGTTTTCTAACGATTTGAAAACATTTTTTCATGATGTTGATTTCAGATCTCTTCAAGGTATATTTCCAATCTAACTTTTGGTATTATTTTTTTACCCGACTTCCATACACATTATTTTCTGGTTAAGTTCCTACCCCAACGCTTTATTGCCAATTGTTTCTATACAGTGGGTTTTCAAAATTATGATATAGTTGAATTAAACATAGCTACATTACATGAACATATTATAAGGCTGTCCCTCATTAAGTTTTCTCTTTCTCAATAGAAATAACCTTCTTATCTGCGGTAGCAACATTTTTTTTTGTAAGTTTATAATCCAAAGAGACTTATGAAATTACTTCTGGTCGGTATAGCAGTTTTAAAGGCTGGGGCACTTTAACCCACTAAAAATGTGCCAGGTTTGATTCCCGATGAAGCAAGAAAAACATGCTTTATTGGTATTAAAAAAAAAACGCTACTATCATCACTGCAACAATAAAAGTAGTCTCAATTTATGACCATTAATTTATTTCTGATCCCTATAAACCTTTGAGTGGTCAATATCCCAAATATTTTGATAGATAAATAAAAGGGAAAGATAACGTTAGCTCTAAGTACTGATCAAGGAAGTATATTGCTTCCGACATATCTATAAAATATTAAAATAAATATTAGGGAAATCTGTAATCTGACAACAATCAAATTATTTAACCTAAAATGTTTTAACCTAGGCACCGCAATTGGTTTTGTTCGGTTTAGTTCGTTTTAGTTCGTTTACAAATTCTTGTTTAATGAAGTTTTGATTACCAATTTTGTTTAGATATTTATTCACCCGTCTAAATTTCTAAATTATAGGTTTATGAGAACGTATTATAAGATGGTAGAATGTTCTATCGTTTAGAGGTTCGGCTGATAAAAGTATTATTACGATTTACTTAACATTTAAAGCATTGATATGTTGGATTAGATGAGTTTTTTGCCATGCAGCGCATTTGATTATTTTGTCTTTTATAAATAAAATTTGCAAAATCTTGATTGCGAACATACTGTGAAACATTTATTAAATCGCACAGCACCTTATTATATGGATTAATATCTACACATTTGAATGGTTTAAATGACGGTATGTTTAGCACATCTCCATATTTGAACATCATATTCCTAGACAGCTTTAATATTTGATCATACATCTAAATTTTGTTATAGGTCGAAATCGTAGAACTCCATCAAATCAAAATCCATACTAAGCCTTTGTAATATCCTTAGAGTCAGTTCACACTGAAGAAATACTCATGAATATTGCAACGCTTCTGTCAAATATTCACATAGAAATGAATAATCCCAACATTAATACAAAGTTAAAAAAAATATAGAAATTTTAAGCATAAAACAAATAAGTTTTTGTTTATGAGGCAGAAAATTTCAAGTAAAGATTAAAATTACAATCAAATTTAAGGATAAAATTTCGAAAAATCAACATTACACAGCAAGGTTAGGTCAAACTAGAGCTCTAACATTTAAAAAAAAAAAAAAAATCTGTTAAACAAAAAATTAAAACACAAAAACAAAAATAGCAAAAAAAAAAAAAATTAACAACATCATGTGAACTTAAAAAGCACAGGAGACACCGACAACGAAAAGAATTGAGGAAAATAAACAACATAGAAAAAAAATAAATAAAAAACAAACAGCAAGGGTTTCTTCTTTTGTTTATTCAAATAAAATAAAAAAAAAACAAATAAAAAAATGACGACAAAAAAAAAAGTGTTTGGTATGAAAAACAGTAACGGAAACATGTTAAACAAGAAAATCACCTCGGTCTAGCTGTTTAATTTAAAATTTAGCAAAAAGGAAGTTTAGTTTTTTGAATTTTGTTATTTTTAATTTTTCTATTTTTTTTTTTTTTTTTATTTTTTTTTTTTGTGTTAATATTTCCACGAACGATTTTCAGAATAGAGAAAAAGAAAACAGTACAATAGAAATACAGTTACACAGGAATTGAATAGGAAAACAGTGAATCCTGCATCATTTTCATATCAAAAGGATTTTTTTTTTCTATTTACTGTTTTTTTTTTTATTATTCTATATTTTTTTTTTCTATTTTTCATTGCATTATTCGCAAATGACTTAACAAAAGAATAAAGTTAGAAAAGAATTCTAAAGGATTTGTTTTTATTTTCATTTTTTCTTCCATTTTGTATTTTTTTTTTTTCATTTTGTTGTTGTTTTTTTTCTTTAAATCATGTCGCATACCATATTTTTATACTTCTTTATTTTCTGCTCATTTTGTTTCTTTATATATTTTGATGGGTGTGTATTTTAAAATGGTAAAAAGTTTTACACGTGGAAAAATTTTTGTTTAAGTAAATTGAAAAGATAATAGAAAAAAATAAATTAAAAATAGAATAACCCTTAAAATTATTTGCAAAAGAATTTTGAAATTAATTTAAAATGTGAACAAAAAAAAAAAAAAAGATAATATACGATCACTTTTGGTCCTTGTTGTTGTTGTTGTTTTTTTTTTTTAAAGAAATTCTGTGTTAATTCTTAATCTTTGGATATTGAAAACTTTTTGTAAGAAAATAAAAAAATGTTAAATTTCAAGGCTTTTTAATTTAAATTTTTATAGGTAATTTTTATTGGGGTTGATTTTAAGCATGTTACAAAGGTTTGCTATGGATTTTGATTTGGTGGAATTCTACGATCTCGACCTATAACAAAATTTAGATGTATGATCAAATATTAAAGCTGTCTACGAATATGATTTTCAAATATGGAGATGTTTGATTGTATTTAACACTTCTCTATAATCTAAACCTAAATACTCGGGTATGTTTTCCTACTTTTGTCTTGAATAATTTCGGCTTTATAGATTCAAATGAACCTAAGTTCCATGATATTTAAAATGGGGCTGTGATTTATTAGCTTTTTGATAAGTCCAAAAATTTATATCTAGGTCCTACTTTTAGACCTTTAAAAAAATTGTCATAATTATATATACCAATAAACATACTTGGTTATGTAGCGACACGTTTTATATGAATTATAATGTTTTTCCGAAAGCCGAAATTCTAGGAAGTCTTGAGATGAGATTAAGAGATTTGGTACAAAGTTCGGCTAATTTGCTTTTTCCGTAATTACAATCATAACTTGCTATGAAAACATTATATCAAGCTGAATGGCACTAAAATTCACTCTAACGCAATTTGGTTATTATTGCTCATACTTCAAATGTGTAATTATATTTTATATTACTGTAACAAATTTTATAAAAATATGTAGGTAGGTATATTTTTAAAAAATTTTTGGAGATTTTTGATTAGATACCTTTGAATTTTTTAATTTACGTATTAAAAAATTATCACCAATAAAAAATTACGCACTTTATAAAAAGAAACCCTGTTAAATACAAAAAATATTTGAAGTAAAATCGTAGATTAAATCTGAGAAAAAGTCTGAAACACTCATCCGACTTTATCTACGATAATATTCGATTTTGTCCGACGTGTAAACGCTGCCTAGGCATAAATTGGCATATAAAAGTATAATATATACATGCATAAATCGAAATTAAATTTTTTTACATTCGAGAAGAGTAATTTCTAACTGAGTGATAGATAACTGATAGGTTAAAATTTTGGTTTCTTCCATAAATAATGTTTGCATTTTATTTTCAATTAAACTAAGCCATATGATTATGTATGTAACAAATGCAAGTCCTATATGACACATGTACGTACATTTACATATAGTTAGTGAGAGAAAGAGAAATAATAAAAGAAAGAGATTAATAAAAGAAACCAAATTAAAAACACAAAAAAAATACAATGAAAATGATGATTGAAAATAATTGAAATTGAATAATAATAGAAAATGATTGAAATATAATGATAATGATTTGTATTGCATACATTTATTTTGTATTCCTTTTTTGTTTTTTTTTTTTTGCTTCTTTACACCATAGAAATGTCAATAAATGCAGTGAATTTTAAGAGAAACCAAATTTTAACTTTATCAAATATCCATATTCCATTATTCGTACACACACACATATGTAAATTTCACCTTAGTTGAATGCAAAGAATATCTATAATCTATATTAACAAGAATATACACTCCCATTTTATGTAAACCTAATTTTTAAGAAATACCAAACCGAGCAAAATATCATTAGTTAAAAGAGGTAAAATTTACATTTACTTATCGTATACCAAATTTATTATGAGAGAGAAAAGGTACAAAACAGATGATTGCCTTTTGCTTTATACTGTAAAATAATTTTGCGTTCTTATTATTCTCCTTTGGATTTGTTTCCGTTCCCTCCCATTATTTATGTGAGACTGGGTGGTAAAAAATGTTAGTTCTAATTTAGTTTGTTCCCTTATACGAGGATTAATTCTGATCTTTTATAATTTTAATATTTTCGTTTTAAACATTATTATTTTCTTATATACCTATTAAAAATATTAAATTATAATTACATTACAATAATATAAAATATTATTAACATTTTTGTCAGTAATAATTTGGAGTTACAAACATTATTATTTTTTATTAATTATATTAGTAAACTTAAATATTTATTATATTGGTATACGATTATAAAATAATACTGAGGACAACATCTATTTACAAATCACAGAATTTAAAGAATATGACAACGCTGTTTTAGTTAGGTCTCCTAAAAGTCTTATGCATAGTTGATACAATTTAGAAAATAATATTGTTAAATATTTCAACGAAAATTTTTGTCGAAATTATTTTTCAAAATTATAAACTTTATTTATTTAATTTCAGCCAACTTTTTTTGTTACTCTCTTTTGTTTACTATATTTTTTCTTTTTCTTACACGTAAAATTCTTATTATATCTATTTCTGACAATGTTTATCAAATTTGCATATGAATTTGTGTGCAAACAAATGAATACATACATGAGTTCTTACTCTTTTTATGTTTATACTTTGGTTAAATGGTTATTGAAATGGGTATTTTGTTGAATTGAAGCAAATTGAAACAAACATATAAAGTCCAAGGCAAGTTAATTAAGGCAAATATAATAACAAAAATTCAATAAATTCAATTCAAAAGATAAAAGGTTAAGACATTAACCTTTAACTTATGACGTGGTGGTAAATTTTACACTCACTTTTTTTTTCTCTTTATTACTTCTGTCCATTGCTCTCTCACAAGGTGATATTCTCAGTACCCTCTAGTTATATTATACTCTTATCCACAGTATTATTTGTCATGTTGTAAGTAAAGCACATGAAGAGAAATTTGGTAAGAGGTGTAAAAACTACCACTCGTCATTAATTGTGGGATTTTTTCTTAGAAAATTTTTTACTACCACGTCTAAGTTAACGTGAGCAATTCATAGAAAATATTTTACTACACCACCAGTTTAATGTTAGATTTTAATAGAAAAATTTTTACTACACATCTATATTAAAATTTTAAGAAAAAAAATCTTTTAAAATCATCCATTTTGAAGTTTTATAAAACTTTTTAACCCTTTTTCTATAATTTTTCGATTACAGAGAATATTGCACGATCAAACAAAATGAACGAATCTGGAATGAGACAGATTTTAAAAAATTATGATGAAATTTCTGATAACGATCTGATGACGAAGTTGTTGATCCAAATTTTTGCCTTGAAAATTATAGCGATAATAATACCGAAATATCCGAAACAGACAACGAGGAGTAAATGATGAAACCGCAAGTGAAGGAAATGAAAATATTGAACACATTGGCGAACGCGAAGCTGAAACGATTTTTTTTATGGAAAAAACCGTTTTAAGTGGGCAGCAAATGAACAACAGATATTTAGTCGCCCCTTTAGAACTCCAGTTTAGAACTCCACTGCATAATATTGTAATATTACAAACTTCAGTAACCGCAGCTAGTAACGATGAAACAGAAATACAATGTATAAATATTGGTCTCAAATTTTTGATGATTCTATAGAAGATAAAATCATCGAACATACCAACACAAAATGAAAACTGAAATTTGAATCAACAGTAAAAGTAGAAGCAAAACCTTTGGATAAAATCGAATTTAGAGCATTTCTAGGATTTTTATAATTTATACATCAGTTTTCAAGTCAAATCGAGAGTTTACAAAATTAATATTTGTAACAGTGGAACAGGGAGATACATTTTCAGAGCTGCTATATCTGAGCATCGATTTCTTACTATACTTTCTTGTTTACGATTTGATAACACTTTTGATAGACCGCTGAGATTAATAATTGATCCATTAGCGGCTATTTTAGAAATATTTAACAAAATAATTGAAAACTGATATATTACTGATATATTTGATAAACTGATGTTATTCGAAGAATATTTGGTTCAGATTCTCTCCCACGACCTGTAATGCATCTGCCCTCTACTTCCACATCAAACAAATTGTGTTATATTTGTCCAAACAGATTAATCGAAAAAAACACGAAAAACGAAAAACACCACACAGATGATTTGTCAAAAACCAATGTGTATGGGCAGTAGGAAGCATATGTGTATAAACTGTACAAATACTGATTTTGACGAATGAAATTTTTACATGAAAAGACTTGTTGTTATTTTCTAAGATATAAAACTTTTTGAAATACTCTATTTATTTTTTTTAAATATGTATGCTGTGAAAAAATACCATTTTATTTTTTGTTTAACTTGTTTTTTATTTTATTATGTAAATATAAGAACCCATACTATTTTTTGAATTTAGAAAAGGCTTGTCAAATAAAGTGCCAATTTTTTAAAAAACTCTCACCACTAAATTCTTTTTTTTTTTTTTTAATTTAACATTTAGAATTAACTTAGCCAGGTTTACGTGAGAACAAAAATTATAAAAAATATTATATTGCTTCTAAAATATAAAAAAAAAATGGTGTAAAATTTACTACCACGTCCAGTACTATATTCAAAATTTCACCTCCTAAGTTAAAGGCTAAGTCAACTTAAAAATTACAGAAAATTAAATGGGATGGAAAACTCAGTGTTATTAGCACATTATGTACTTAAAAATATTTTTAAATTGTATTTCTGTATTCGTTTCAAATAGGTCGATCACACGTGACACATACATTTGGTGTCTACGTCTTTTTTATTTTAATTTTTATTTTATATTTTTTAATTTACTACAATTGTTATTCGCTCACTGTTACGTTTTTCCCTCTTCAAACTGTTGTACTGATTTTTATGGACGCCTGTATAAGCCTCTAAGTCAGGTTAATTAAATTAGTATTTATTTTTTTTTTACTTCATCATTTCATTTACAATCTGTAATACTAAAATACAATAAGCAAATATTTTTTTCTGTATAGATTTTGTCTTGAAGTAATACACCCGATGCACCACCCACATACGCAATTATTTTTCACCTTAAAATATATCCTGGTAAAATTTTTTTGAGTCTCATTATCATCACTGTTTTCAATAATGTTTTTGTAATTGTTGGTGTATTTTATTAATTCATTAAGAACTGAGGGATTACATAAATCATTTTCGATTATTTTGACTTGGCATGAAGTAAAACGCAAAACCACGTCTATACTATAGCCATATTACTATCAACAAAATTGCGAAAAACATGTGAGTTTTTTGACCAAGAAATTAGCTGTGGTTATATACCTTTTGCCAAAATAAATCAAAGAAAAGTTTTCGACCTTTGCTTGCTTATTTTTTTCATTTGTATTATTTTCCTCGTAAAATTAAATAAGCAGCAGTACAGAAATATTTAAAATGTTGTACAATAGAACCAGTGGTGGATATGCTTGGGTTTAATATTTTGTTGTTACTACTTTACAAAACATTTGGTCCAGTGTATCTATACCGCCCATCCTTTTGCTATAACACAAAATAATTTCAGGTTTTTGTTTTGGACCATATACCGTTGGAGTATTATGCATCTTAAGCAATACTACATTTTTGTTTTTTTGGTAGATGAGCATACACAAATTTTGTCTTTATAATCAAATATACTGGACTTATTCTTGTCTAATGCCATAACACAAAAATTTCTTTAAAAACATATGGTTTGTTTTTGTTCCAAGTTCCTACCTAAGATTCCATGACTAAACAAACTCAGGTAGTTTAGTGATCTACAAAAATTATCACAAACAACATTTTACTTAAATCTTTATATTTGAGTAATAAATCCTTGATCACTGAGTAGTATGTATTGCATACCGGGCTATTATGTTAGGTGTTGATGGAACATATATTTTTTAGGTATTAAGTAGATCTATAAAATAATAAATACTAGCTTAAATTTTTTTTTTTTTTTTTGTGTGGATTGGTGGGAATCTTCATAGACACAATGAGCCCCGTAGCTTCCATTGTGTACCAGATTTTTACTGACTAAACCACACCCCTCCCATTAATACTAGTCCAACGGACTAACCATTAATTTATTTCTATTTTGATTTTCTTAAAGAAAAGGTTTACGAATATCTATCGTATTAAATCTAGTGGCTTCTTTTAAGCCTTCTGACATCATTTTGATTATCTAACAGTTGAGTGGCCTCAACGTTAACATTACCCTCCAGACGAGCTATATGCTTTGTTGCATATCTTTTTATTTCATTTTCTATGCAAGGAATTTTTAGATCTCTGTGCAAATCACTGTTGCGAAGATACCAGGGGGCATTTACCATGTTGCGCAAGACTTTATTTTGGAATTTTTGTATACAAAGTACATGTGTTTGTTTGGCACATCCCCATATTTGTATGCCGTACATCCATATCGGTGTATCTGATTATATAACAAAATCTTGTTATGTATAGGTAATTTAGAATTACGACCTAAGAGCCAGTACATTTCTCTATACTTATTTTCAAGCTCAAATTTTTTCTTTTTAACGTGGTCTGTCCATCTAAGTTTGACATCTAATGTCATTCCTAGGTATTTAGCATTGTTTTCTTGGGATATATTGACCCCATTCAGATTTACCAATGGTTGATTTTCTAATTTGTAAAATTTACATGTACTGATTTTAACTCATTGAGTTTAATTTTCCATTTCTTTGTCCAGAGGTATAGCTTGTCGCTTGCTCTTTGCAATTTAATTGTAGCCTCGTCAATATTTGATTCTACTGCCATCAACGCAGTATCGTCAGCGAAAGTAGCTACAGTTATATTTTCCATTTCTGGTAAATCATTGGTGTAGAGCAAATACAGTATAGGACCCAGAATACTACCTTGAGGCACACCCGTTTTAATATCTCTAATAGTAGAACACTCTTCGTCTTGTTTTATTCTAAATAGTCTGTTTTCTAGATATGATGAGAGTATATCTACGTATTGTTTAGGTAACATATTGTTTAGTTTGTTTATTAAGCCTCGATGCCATACTTTATCAAAAGCTTGGGTTACATCAAAAAATATTGTAGAACATACTTTCTTTTCCTCCAAAGCTTTTTCTATTATGTCTGTTATTCTATGAATTTGATCGATTGTCGAGTGCTTAGATCTAAAGCCAAATTGATAATTTGGAATCAGATTACTATTTTCTATGATCGGTCTCATTCGAATCAATAATAGTTTTTCAAATAATTTTGATACTATTGGTAGTAATGATATTGGTCTGTAGGATTTGACCTCATTTATGGGCTTACCTGGCTTTGGTATCATAATTATCTCTGCTATTGTCCACATATTCGGCACATACCTTATTCTTATAGCAGCGTTTATAATGCGTGTTAGCATTTTTATAGCTTTTTTCGGAAGTTTTACTAGCTTAAAATGAACAAATTTACTGGAAAAGCTGAAAAAATAAAACTAAGCTGACAGGGGAATTAAATTTGCTTGGAGGAGATCGCCGGTCATCAATGAGATTGAATATATTTTGAATTTCTAATCGATTTTCATTCCAATCTGGTTTCACATTCTTGAAATTACGGATATTTTTTCCGATGAAATTCCGACAAAAAATATGAAATTGAATTATTACATTTGAATTTCTCCAAAATATTTGACTCCGCTAGCCAAAGTATTAACCACTGTCAAAAGGTTAAAAGTCACTTTAAATTTCTAAGGTCAGCAGTTCGGCCTATAAAAAAAACTACCTTAATTACAGAACTCAATCTGTTACAATTGGTAACATCACAACAAATTATCTGGAAGGAAAGTATGATGTTCCTCAAGGTTCCATTTTGGGACCGCTATTATATTTTAAATTTGTATAAATCACTGTAGACTTTATGCAGACGATAGACGATAATCAGATATTTATGAGATGTCATCACTCACAACTTTCATCGTAGGCTGAAAACAGGAATTATGAGTGTGATGCCATATCGTAGCGGATAATAAATAACTAATAACCACAATTTATTATATATATATTTTTTGTTTTTACTTTATGGCTTATTTATTTATTTATGTATTTTTTATTTCATAAAATGTCATGAGAGCTTACAGCTCCTATTAGGCTTACGTGGTTTGAGCACATTAAATTAATCGCCAGTAGAGTGTGTCCTGTGCTTCGCAGGCTCTGGAAACTTAGTCCATCTTCCAAATTTTTTGGATACAAATTGTACGTCGCTATGGAATTCTCTTCCAAATAATATTAAAAATGCTCAAGCAATTCAATTTTGTAAACTTTGCTTTTAATTGATTAAAAACAAATAAATACGAATTTTTAGATTACGTGTAGAATAATCTGTGTTACTTATTTTTTACTTTTTTCATACATATTTATAATGTTTTTTTCTGTTAGCTTTGATTTTAATTTTTTTAATATTATAATTTTTGTTAATTTCTCATATTAATTTAGTTAAGTTTGTACTCTCTGTTATATATATGTTTAAAACAATATTGTTAGATATAATTTTGACTCAATTGCTGTGCACCTATATGTACATATTATACATGTACAAATAAATAAATAAATAATTATGTAGTAGTAAAGCATAAATAAAGCATTGACGATATGCTTTGGAGCCTGATCGTATTATTATATTATAATATTTAATATTGGTACTACAAAAAGAAAAAGTAGTCAACATAGAGATTGTTAGGGCGTAGTAAAGCAAAACTCTCAACTAAAACATTAACAACAAGCTATATGTTGCCTAATCGTTTACCGAATCATTAAAGGATTGCCTACTAACTAATTTTTGCTTCGTAAAGATTTTATTTGTATGAAGAATCAAATCTTCGTTTTTCCATATAAATAAAATGTTTTTTTTAACGTAGGTAAAAATTAGTTTCGGGGCTTTTTAAATATAAAGGCATTAATATATACTCAAAATCATAATAATAACAAAAAAAATGTTTGTTGGTTTTCTTTTTGTTTATATTCGTTAATTCATAATAATGAATAAAAATAAAAAGAACAACAAAAACATTTCAATCATTGTTTTATCCGGCATAGATAAAATGTTTTTTTAACGAAGGTAAAAATTAGTTTCGGGGCTTTTTAAATATAAAGGCATTAATATATACTCAAAATCATAATAATAACAAAAAAAAATGTTTGTTGGTTTTCTTTTTGTTTATATTCGTTAATTCATAATAATGAATAAAAATAAAAAGAACAACAAAAACATTTCAATCATTGTTTTATCCGTCATAAATCCTCCTCTTATAAAATATCAGTAACAACTAATAAGATATTAACCCTTTCGTTCGTGAATTAATTCTAGCTGTGCAAAAAATATATGGGTATGTCATAAATGTCATCAAACTGTATGAAATTGTATCAAACTAAGTGATTAAAGTAAATTTTTTTATTTTGGTTCCAGTAGTTTGGGTTTTTGGGGATGTAAAATATATTGTACAATCCGAATCAAAGGTTGTTATAAATAATTTTTCGCAATTATTTAATAATTCAATTTATTTTTTTGTTTGTTTTTTAAATCTTTATAAAACCATAAAATTAAATACAAAATTAAGTCTTTTTATTTCATAATATCACTCATATCATATAAAAAAATAAAATATATATATATATATATATATATATAAAAAAAAAAATTATTTATTGCCGTTAAAAATCACAAAATCAATTTCTATTTTTTGAAATATAAAGGTAAACCTTGCATTTACCACAATAAAAAAAAGTTCTTCCTTTGCAAACAACAATCTTTGATCTAGTTGGTTCGTTTTTATTATCGTGTTATGGGAAATGCTCAATTTTATCATATCGAACATCTGTCATTGGCCGAACTTCAGTATCTGTAAACCTTAATTGCTTACAGATACTGAGTGGAACACAAAAATAGGCATAATTGCTGTCCCCTTTTTTTTCTTCTAAAGAGTTAAGGTCAGATCCAGACTCTGTTGAACCTCTACCTTTTTTAGCAAGTTTCTTGTCATCAATTAATGGTGGTTTCGCAAGTCGATTGATGGAGAATTCAAAAACGTTTTACCTTGATATAAAAGGAAGCTATATGGAATACCACTCTTCCCGCACAAAACATAGTTTTTTACTTAGTGATGGTTTCCCTTTGCAGTATTGTTCAATTGAAATCTTACCTTAATAAGGACCCCCGAATAACTATATATACACAAATTCGTATGTAAGAAATAAACAATAACTTTAAATGGTATAGTCTGTTCATCAGTACACAGATTTTCTTCCAATTCAATAGAACAATAACGTGTTCTTATACAGCGTTAATTAAAGTCTAACTTTAAAAAAGTTATCGCTACAATTTTTGGGCTATCTAAATTTTTAACTATATACAAATTATTCCTAAATTGGAAAAATATATCAGCTCTCATATTTTTTCTAAAAAGGTTCATATTCAAACAAGTACACCAATACATCTTAACCCGCGGAAACTTCAAGCAACCCATAAAAATATGAACTCCAAAGAGTGTTTTCATTTCTTAAAAATCAGTTGCAACAAAATTATTAACACATTTTTGCTTCACTTTTTGCACTTCATCAGTGAAATATTTATCGAAATATTGTAGAGGTATTAAAACGTTGGTCAAATTATTTTCCGAGTATTCATAACTAAAAGGAATTGGGTTTGGTTCAAATTCTCAACGTCGCCCCTGAATATTTTCCTTTTTAGTAAACGATAATATTCATCAATAAATACGATAGCTACGCTATCATCAAGAACGATTTCATCATCTTCAATATAATTTATAATTTAAATTTGTATTTATTAATTATTTACATATTATAAGTGTAAGAGAAAACACGTCTTACCATTGGTACCCACTGAAATAACGTCAACTGTTACAAATTCTCTTTCAATATATTTTACAAATTTTTTTTGGTTTATCTATCTCAATATCGCTTTCGCTATCACAATAAGATGTTCTCAATTGATCAGATTGACAGATGTCACAAAGAAAAGTTGAAATAACTCATAAATTTCTGTTTCAGAGAGACAACGACTCATTTCAGCTAAATACGTATTTACAAATAAAAACCATAACCAATTGTTTATTTAAATTTGAGAATGAAAATAAAGGTATTTCATATTCATTTCATATGCGTTGTACGTGAATTTGTGGATTCGTATATGAACGAGAAATGGAGCTATTGATTGTCTTATAAAATCGTTGATTTTATGTTCATACAAAAATTTTAAATATACTTTTGCTTCTGTATATTATTTTTTCTGTGATTTAACCTTGAAATTAGTATAAAAAAAATTAACTTTCTTTACGAGGTCCTCTAACAACAAAAGTATGCCTTTCAAAGTTTGCCCAAATGATAATGAAGTTTAATAGCTTAGTTTTGGACATATAAGAGTAAGGGAAACTTGCAAATTTATAAATGTTTCTACATTAATTTTTCACATTATGCATTAAATAAAGAAATTAATTTACAAAAAAATAAAATCAAGATAAAACGATTAACTAAAAAATATTAATTTTACTTTTCTTTTACATTATTCTCTAAAATATTAACCCTACACTGCTTGATTTTTTATATCCTGTTGGAAAAATAGTTTTTAGGTGCAAATACAGTTTATAAATATGAAAAAACTAGCTTTGTAACCCGTCATAAATGACGGAAGCAAAATAACTCCTTGTTTCTTTTTTTCTTTCATTAGATTCTTTATTCCGAAATTACAGTACTTATGTTAATATCACTTTTTAATTTTCTAAAAAACATAAAAGAAATATTTTTTTTGTAGTCAAAACTTTGCCAATTTTTTTATTTTTTTTATTTTTCGTAGGCTGGGTGGGATCTTCAGAAAGATACAATGAGGGCGTAGCTTGACACTGTATGTAGGATTCTTACCTGCTAAACCACACCCTTCCTTAAAAAAATAATTTTTTTTGAGTGAAGTGAGTTACGCACACAATAATGACAAAAATAAAAGGTATAAACAGGTACAATATTAATAATATTATAGAATTCAAATATGCTGATACACATGTATATTATTAATAGATGAACATATTCGTGCAATATATTTTCTCTCTTTTTAATGGAAATTATTTTGATTGCTAGTGTCAGTACTTTTTGAAAATTTCATATATTAATATATTACAAACTACTGCTACATTTTCAATATTTCAGAAACATGAATAATTATTGTTTTTTTTTTCAAATAATTTAACAACAATACTTTTCTGTGTAATAATAGAATACGGTAATAAAGTAAAAGAAAGTTAAAATTGAAAAAACATTGTTATTTTTATTAAGATTGATTTTGATTCCTTTTATTTTGTTCATACACAAAGATTTTACTAATTTTCTATTTAAAAAACTATATTGGCCTAACACTAATCTTTTTTTTTTTTATATAACAGAAAAAGAAGTACCATACCAACAAATTTGTATAAAATGTTTGTATTTTTGTATGGTATACTCGTACTCACTTCCATTTAGTTATAATTCGTTAGTTGGGTTCCATTTAGTATAAATTATGCCGTATTAGTGTTGTTGTGGCCTCTGGGAGAGCAAATTTAAAAATGGGATCTTATTTTCATATAAATTTTGTCTCTCGTATACTGTATAGGGATCTTATTTTGCTATATGAATAAACTGTTATTATGGTATTGTGTTATTTTTAAAAAAATATTCAAAATTTTGTATCTAAATTGGTAAAATTTACAAAAAATACAAAAACATTTTCATCAATAATTTTCAATTTAAAAAAAACAATGTTTTATTATCCGGCGTAGAAGTAGAGTTAATTATCCTACTCTACTTCTATCAAGTTCTATTGATTGAACAGTGAACCTGAACAGTGAAGTGAACAGTGAACACTTAACACTGAAAATAAAATAATATTTTTGGAATGGAGCATGCAGAACATACAGAATACAGATACAGCAAATAATAAAAAAAAAACAAAAAAAAAGCAAAAATAATTTTTTTTGAGTGAAGTGAGTTACGCACACAATAATGACAAAAATAAAAGGTATAAGCAATAAAGTAGTATAATTTATAATATTATACAATTTAAATATGCTGATACACATGTATATTATTGTGTATAATTTTAAGTAATAAGAATAACCTTTGAGTGAATTATGTTTTTTTTTTGTGTTAAATGCTGTTTGCCTTTTGGTTATTATACCATATTAAACTATTGATTAAATTTCTATTAGTCCTTAATATTATTCATACGCTGGCCAGTGGTTAGTCAAATCAAGTCGAACATTTTTTGGTGGTATATAAGCTGTTGTTGAAGATCTTTTCTTTTTTTTCTATAATTTGCATTTCTAGCTGATTTGAAGGACTTCCGCTTTTATTTGTAGATGAAATGCCTTAATAGATAAACAGTAAGCTATTTCAGCCCGAAACTCAGCTAAGGCAAGTGGTTTTTCATTTCATTCTATAGTAATTTTTCTATATACTAGCCAACTATTAAACAACGTCAGTGAAAGGAAGTTGCCCCGTAAAAATTGGTAATAAAGTTAGAATTTTGGTATCTTTCCAGCTAACAAGAGCTACTTCAACACCATCAAAATCACAGACATACTCATGTGAGCTTCCACGATTTGCTCTGTTCAGTGCTTGTTCACTTGGGAGTTTGAAGTTAGGAATTCTGATTCTTCTTACTGTTCCAAGTGACAGTATTTCTTGTTTTGCCAAATGAACTTGCAAGGAAACAGAGATGTGAAAGTTGTCAAAGTACACTCTGTAATTTTCGTAAGGTGGTTTTGCACAAACGCAAAACTATGTCTAGATCCTAAATCTAGTTCATCAGCCTTACGAAATTTTGGATCATTCTCAGAGCCAGTATATATAAAAAATTAATAAGGTGTAGATAAATTTAAAATTTCTGGAGAATATGTAATTGTTCCTAAAAATTGTTGAGCGTTGCTATCTCATATTAAATTTTTTTCTCCAAAACATTGTCGCATATTGTTCTTTTCAGTCTTTTGCTTCCTTGTTTGGATTTCTTTCAGTATTTTGTAAATTTTGGTTATTCTCATTTTCAACTTCCCCAACTTCTTCTAAGATTGTACCATCTTCAACCATTTACCAGAAGCCATTATAATGATTAATTAATATAATAATAATGTTTTACTATAATTATTAAATTTTAGAACTTTTCATAAAAGACACTAGCAAACATCAAAACGCTACCCATAAGATAAAATACCTATAACAAAAAAGAAATAAGTTTTTTATTTATTTAGTGAGTAACAACCATATTCAACACTTCACCTACGCTTTAAAAAGTTAATCCAACGTCTCTTCTTATTTGCATTTGAAATAATACTAAATTTGTTCTTACTGACATTACAAAAATTTAAATTTCTACATCCTAAAACTAAAATAGAAACAAGATTCTCTTTTGTGTTTTCTCTTCATTATAGTTATCTTCTGACAACTGCGATTAAATGCTCATTTTCTGTTTAAAATTTAAATTCTCAGAGAAAATATCTGTTATTAATGTAAAGTATACAGTTTTATAGCTAATCATCTACATATCGCATTAAGGAATATTTATTATATGCTTCAATTATTAAGGGTTTTTTAGATGTTGTATCAGATATGATACATCAAGCAGTGTAGGGTTAATATAAATATAAAATAATTATTTAAAATATTTTTTTATTATGATATTCAAATCTGATCACACAGAGTGAATAAATTCGCATTTACCTACAATTATATTATATTTCTGTGAACACATGTAAGTATAGATTGATGTAGGCATATTCTCCATAAATCATATTCAATGCAGTCGAAGCAAATCAGACTAAACAAGACACTAAATAGTAAATAATTATTATTTAGAGTAGATAATAGTATGTCAGTTTGTATATTATTTTAAAATTATTTTATATTTTATTGTTCTGTTTTTTATTCCACTGCAAATAATGCAAATAACAGAGAAAAAGAAGCCATTTCTATTCCATTAATTTTTTGCAGATTTGATTTTGAATTTTGAGAGATATAAGACAACTCTGCAAAAAATTAGAAATATATGTATAAGATTTTTATTTTCTGTAGATCTGATAGTGGAGCCAGAAAATTTTTGATCGTCTGTATAGTTGTGCAGTTTGTGCTAATACCAAATTTTATTCATGTTTTAATTTTTACTTTCACATCGCATCTCAAATTCACAAACGAAATACAACGCAATTTACTTACACTGTTAGGATCGTTAGCTTTTCATTAAAAAATACCCCTAGAAGGTCACTTTTTTCATATCCTTCAGCTTCAAAAATGTAATTACAAAGTAAATACAGTAGAAGAACGCCGGTAAAGCTAGTCTGTATACACATTTTTCGATATTCAATAAAACATTATTTTGTTTGCAATAATCCAAAAATGAGCTCAGGTCTTGTTAAAGAAGAATTATGTAGCAATTATTATAATTAAATTTATATAACAAAACTATTGGTATACCATCACTCATCTACCAAGACTTTACTTAAAAATCGTACAGATATTTTTCTTAAATCACAAAGACGAACCAACTCAACCACAAATTAATAATAAAAAATAAAAATACAAAATTCTTATCGTATCAATGAGACTTGGAAAATCTCAATTTCAAAATATTAACACTTTAACCAATATGTTGTCCTCATAACCTTTAATTCTCATCATCGTAGTTTATTAACTTTAAGCTTCAATTGATTTTAATGTTATTACTCTCTTCCAGACACTTCAATAATAATTATTATTAATATTATCAAAAATAAAAATATATTTTTTTAAATTATCTGATCCGGCAAATTATTTATTATTATTTTGGTGAAATAAATATTCCAATATTAACTATTACAATAATAGGTAGCTATTTTCAAAAGAAACAAAAATGTGTTGAAATTTAGCTGATACCTAGATTATAGTACAATACATCCTCCCATTAACCATTACCATTAAGCACATAATAAACTTTATCAAAATAGATTTTAATATTAACAAAAAAAATGTCTGCAAAAGGTCTTCTATATTTGCTCAATTGCGTTTCTCAAATATCAATTATTATCAATTACAATAAAACAAACAAAAAAATATATATTCTTTATTTTATATTATTAATGTTGAAATTATAGAACATGCAGTCGGTTCAACCTATCACAGATTTAATTATGAAGTCTATGAAATGAAAAATTAAATGATGTTGAAAATTAGAAAATAATAACAGGCTAAAAATATTGAAATAATATCGAAACCAGACTAACTATAAATTATTTTTTATTTTGAAAAAATATTTTATTTACTGTTATAGAACTATTATATAGAATGAAGTCGAGAAAATTTATTTCTACTTTGTATAGGTCTTTAAAAAATTTAATGGTGTGTTTTGTTTAAAATTGTTTTAACAAAAAAATTTACACAATTATTTCGCTCAGTTCTCAGAGGAGATTAGATTTGCAGAAAAAAATGAATAAAAAACAGATTATCGAGCTCGATAGCATTTCCCGAATATTTAAGTACCTGAATTGCTTAACCGTTTCAATTTTAAAGCAATTATTGGTGCAGATATTGGTTAATTAGCGAAGTGCAGTTATAAATTGCTAAATAATAATAACTGCACTTCGCTAATTATTAGTAATAAAATACATTATATAAATAAAATAGTAAAATAAATAAAATTATTATAAATAAAATAGTTTGTTGCACTCGGGAGCATGAAACATATAATATCGATTTGAGGGAAGTTTTGTGAGACGAGGCTAAAAAACATAATTTTAGTTTTACTGCTAATGACTAAATTATGTTCAGTAAACCAGATTCTAAGACTTATTTCCATAATCATATTTAATGGATTAACTGAAGTATAAGAATAGCCCAGGTCATCTGCGAAAGCTGTTCGATGAACAAAGTAATTTTGGCAAAATAAGGAATTTACGTATATTAAAAATAAAATTGACCTCAATACAGATCCTTGAGGTGCTCCAAGTTTAATACTGCAACTAAAACGTATCTTATCGCACAATTTAAACCTCTGCTTCTCAGATATGACTCAAAACTCAAATCTCTAAACCCACCATTATCCAATTTCTTTAAAAGTATATCATATAAAACCATATCAAATGCTTTGGTTATAATCACAAAAAGCCCCCAAACTTTCGCTCCACGTTATTAAATCTTGATTTGCCGGCATAGATGGCAAGACGAAAAAAAATTTAAATATAAGACCATTTTTCACATTCCCTCGATTTACGGTATAAATTTGTAAATTCATAATTTACGATATCAAATGTTTTGGTTATACCCACAAAAAGTCCTGCATATCATTTTTTGCTGTCTAGACCCCTTAAAAACATTTGAACAAAAATTTAATAAGGCATCTTCCGTAGATACTTCTTTTTTGAAACCAAACTGTTTAGGACTAAAAAAATTAATTTTGTCCAAATACTCTAATATCCTACACAAATTAACAGCTTTTTCAAACACTTTGGCTATTATAGAAAAAATTAAGGATATAGGTCTGTAATTCGCTATATATCTTTTGGATTATTCTTTTTAAAAATGGTTAAAACATATTTGCACATTTTAATAAATCTGGGAAGACGCCAGTCAAAACACTACAATTATTAAAAATCTGTGTTAGTAATTTTGAAAACTAAAAACAAAACACTTTAATAAAAGTGTACAGTCTTGTGTCTGGTCTGTTTTACATTCATTTTCTATTAATACACAACTGGATTTCACGCGTTTAAAATTTTGACTAAGTTCACAAGACGCACAAAGTACTTAATCGATTAGACTACATTTTATCTATGTTTGACATTATCGATTACACCCTTTTACTGTAGCGGATTGTACAATGAAAAAAATAACTTTCCAAAAATGTTCTAGTCTGGCTTAGTCTGACTTGCATTTAATTTAAATTTTATCAATATGCCAAACGGCGACCTGTCTACTCTTCTGGATCATATTTTCTGTGGACGATAATGTCTTATCATTGATGGACTATAAACTTGAACAGAATTATGGCGTTGCGGGTGTGACCATAGTGAACGTGTTGAACCCAGTAACCCAAAACTGTCATGACAAGACGTTTTTGTCAACATTTTGTTGTAGGAATTATGATGGCAATTTGTTACAAAATTGTGATTGAAAACCCACTAACATTTTTTCGATAAAAATGTTGCCAAATATTTGTCATAAAAATTTTTGGTCAAAAATATGTGACAATTGGCTCGTACGTTTTTAATTTATTTTTATATGTATTCTGTTCATCAGTCTATTCAACACTTTTGGGAACCGATATTGTTTTGACATTATTGTATTTTGAAATATTTAAGAATATGAATGAATTTTGTAATTAAAAAACAATTGAAATTGAATTTGTTTTTTAATTATTTTTATAAAATAAATTATAGATTGAATAGTATATGTAATATATAAAAAACAAATTGTTTTTATTATTAAAAATCCACCCCTAAATTACTAAAAAACTGTCTTGTCTGTAAAAAAAAAAAAAAAAAATTGTTTGAAAATTCCCCACAATATGATGAGAAATGATTCATAAATTGTCTACAAAATAACCCACAAAATGTTAAAAAATTATCAACCAAATGTTGACAAAATTCTTGACAAAATTGTAACCTACACTGCGAAAAATGGGGTCAACCACATACTTGTCAACATATTGTCACCTTTTCTCTGAAAGTGGAGTTCTTGAAAATTAATTTTTGTCACGAATAACTCTTAAACCACCTTGATTCTAATTATTTTAGTTCATATGAGTATAAAGAAATATTTTCGTACAGTAGATAAGTACAGGAAGAGTGAATGCCATACGAAAAGCATTGACATAGAAGTGATAATGCAATAGCAATGACATAGCAACGATAATGAACTAATATTATAATTATTGACCTAAATTTCTCTCTGGTGCCAATAATATTCTAATACTACTCATAACTTTAGTCCAAAAATTGTTATAAAAAGTAAATTGTAACAAAGACTGTCATACCAGATTTCTGCGGCAACGTTGTTCTTCTTAAACCTGAAGTCCAATGAAAACGGTTCAATATTGCCATCCGATATTATCGACATAGAATGTCGCATAGCAAGTATATAATAAATGCGATATTTTCATTTTCAATTTCAAATAACAATTCAAAAACAATGAGAAAAATATTTTTATTTTAATGGCTTAGAACTGTCAAAATAAAATGTCGTAGTGCAATAACGACAAATATTTTTGAATTTTGATAAAAATTTGTTATGGTGCCATTTAATTACATTTGTCGAAAACATGATTTGACATATTTTCTCGATATACAATGTCATATCGTTTTCATTGGACTTCAAGCTATACAGAATTTTGTTGTTATTACATTTTCTGTATTGTGGTAACACTGTGTGTGACAACATACGTTGCTAAATTATGATCAGAAAGATTTATAATTCAAAATTAATTATACCAAGAAAAATTATATATTGTAACCAAGTACATTTTAGAGTGCAATATATTATGCACGTTAGAAAATGAAAATAGTGATAATAAAAATGACAGTTGAATAACCTCAACAATAGCATAGACAAGTACAATACATTTATAATAATATCCCGAAATTCCTTGGATCAAATTTAATTACTTTTTCTTGTCTCTCTTACTTTATAAATTTTTATTTTTATATAATCCAAAAATCAAATAGGATGGATAATGGTAGGAAAATTAAAGAAAAATATTAAATCCTGTCTGTGACAGATTAAACCGATGTAAACAATAAAAAAGAAAAACAAAATGAAACAAAACAATTCTTTTGAAATCATAAAAAAAGGGATACAATAAAATTAAATGGAAATAATGTATTAAATAGTAGATTTATATATATATAATAATATCTACATATACACATTAATATTATATAAAAAAATATATATATTTTTTTTCTTTTATTGAATTTAATAAAAATTTTAAATACGTCTGCAAGTAAAAAAAAAAAAAAACATTAACAAAAACGAAATAAAATATAAACAGGTCCATTTTATTTTATGTTCATTTCATTTTAAAATTTATTAACCCTTTTACAATCAATTGACATCATTATGCAGATGAAAGCTTTTTATCCTTAACAGAAATTAAAATTTCCTTTTTTCTCTGTTGTCACTTTTAATTTTAATGTCACGATGGGTAATAATACGTTTTAGCAATGATGGATAATAATATAATAATATTGAACCAGTGACATCAGTATAACATGACAATATTTTATGGAATACATAAAAATGATCTTAACCTCAAACTTGAAGCAAGCTCGAATTCTAGATAAAAGCAATTGCTTGAACTAAATTACGTATTGAAAAATAATAGTTAGATTTGTTTCAATTTGAAGCAAATAAATTACTACTGCCTCACAACACAACCTTTCACTCAAAAACTATTAAAAAACTAAAAAATTAGATTTTCTTTGCAAACCTGTTTTATAGATACTTCGTAGGTGTGTACCAGGCTCAGTAGAAATCCAAGAACTATTTCCTCCTCTTAAATAGTTTCAATGCACAACAAGATGTGCCGCAGATGGCAATTCCTACAGAGTAGAAATACGTAGATGCTATAAAATATGCTATTCATTCATAGTCCGGAATTTGTGAATGTGGAATCATATCTCTTCTGGTGGGTTTCTACATTCAAATAAAAGCATAATGTATAACTTACTCGAAATTCAAGAACAACATACATAGCCTCAATCTGCCAATTTCTGCTAATTCATTCTATTACTTCCTTCTGTTTTCGTATCCTAACCCAAAGCGGTGATTCAAAGTACTGAAGGTGTTACATCCCAATGAGTTAACTATAATAATATGTAAATGTAAAATTTCCTAACGAAGCTGATGCAGGTAATTGTCAAATCATATGTCGACCTATAATGACACTGTACCAATAAATTTAAACAAGAAAATATTCTTTTAGAAAAACAACAACAACAAAAATTACATAATGTCGAATTCGATTGGTATGGAAATTAACATCAAAATTTTATGTTTGACGAAAATTAAAAAATTCTTAGATTCAAATTAATTGCCGTATATGTCAAGTATTGCCGGCAGATATTCCATGAAATATTACATATTTCATGACAAATGCAAATCTATGTCATTATAGTCAGCGCATATTACTTGGCTTATTAAAAAAACAAATACCAAGACAAGCTAAAGCTTGGCAAAGTTTTATTAATCGAACAAGAACTCACTTTCTGAGAAAATGTGCCAAGTTTAAGCTGAAGTTCAATTGCTTTTAGAAACGAGCCTTTGTATTAAAATAAAAAGTGATTTAGGTTAATTCAAACTCAATTCAATTCATTCAACCCAATATTACTTATATCTGAACATCGTTCGGATCAAATAGGAATGATTATAAATAAAGTATAAAATGGCAAACCAGAGTGATCGCCGCAAGTTCGTTGGATTGAAATTACACTAAATTAGATTAATAAGGTATAAAATGGCCAGCCAGAAAGATAACCGCAAGTTCGCTGGATTGAAATGACACTAAATTAGACTAATACGCAGCATGAAACAACACTGCTAGGACATTAATTTTAGCAAAATTATATTCCTAGGCTTCAGTACATACATTGTTTACAATTAGTTGCTGTGTTAGACTAGGCACACACATGCAATTTGAAGTTTTGCAACTGTTTGATCGCAAAAAATCTTTGCGCGCACACACATAAGCAACCAAACTATTTATTTTTCATAGTATCTCAAAACATCACTGGAACATTATTTTATATCGATTTCGATATAGCTAACATTGGGATTGGAACAAAATATAAAAATACACTTACGCTCTTATGGTATATATACCAAAAATCTCTGACGCACTCATGGTATATTAATTAAAAATATTTGTAAGTTCATTCATTTTCTGAGCAAATCGTTTTTATGAAAACAACGAAGTGTAAAATACAAATAAAACAATAATAATTACTCAAATACCGTTACACTTCTTTCCGAACAATGAAAATCTTTAATATTAGTGACAATAAAATTACCATGTAAATTTAGGACGTAGACTTATAGATGGATTTTACTTTTACAATGTGCAGAACATGAATAGCGATAATATAGTTTAGTATGATCTACTTCCTTATCACGGGATAGAATTTTGAAATCTGCTTCACTCCCTTTGGAAGAATTTGGGCTTTTACAAAGCTCTTCCATCTTACTGTGTTCTACGCTAGGATGTGTTTAATTTCGATCCATGTTCTATTGTTATTCTCCGTTTCTTTATGGATTGACATGTGCCTAATTTTCCTGTGGTTAACCTCTTTCTATTTCACCCGGCGAATTTTAATCCAGTGGCTACCTTGCTATATCATTCGTAGGTCTTCCAAGGCTTTGACTAATCCACCTCCTTTTTTTTCTGATTTATTGGTGGTGCCTATGGGTACTTGTTTGGCAATTTTCCAGAGTTAATTATTTCTAATTATTCTGGGCTAGAGTTCAGTCATATTAGTTGCTACCATACAGAAAGGTTGATTTCACGCAATCATCATTTATTTATATTTTTGTCGTTCCCCTGGCGATATTAGGTTGTCTACACACAGCCCATAATCTTTCGACAATTATTCTGGCTAATTTTAATCGATTTTCAATGTCTGCTATAGGGCTTCCACTTGTAGTAATCATACTACCGACTATGACTACTATTTAACTATACTGATAGGGGCACATATATATAGTTCCACATTGTAAAACTGACGATCATTGCAAAAAGATTTGGGCTACCCGCACATTATTATACGGGCCTACAAGTCATTTTGCACGTTTTTGCAATACCAGCAATGCCACATAATAACCCCATAATCACATAATAACATAATCATGCTGATACAAAAGTTTCTTCATGTTTGCCAGTACACCATTTTATGACAATAATGTTTACCATCATGTTGAAACAAAAAATTATTTAACTTATGTACACATTTGTAAGCTTAATGGTCAAACCAAGTATACCCTTTGTTATAATTATAACCCTTACCCCGTTATGCTGACACAAAAATAATCTTTTGGTAATAGTAAATCAAGGCTCTCTGACTGCATGCTTTCTAATAAAGCAACCTAAGTATTATAACAACTATCACCGTATTGCAATCCCAGTCTTTTTTTACAATAGAATCGGTTCAATCCGATTATACGTTGTACATATGAACCTAAATGGCTTTTTAGTCATATTTGTTGAAGCTAAAAACGTAATTTGAAGTAATATTGGAAAATTGTGATTTTTTTTCTCAATATTATCATAAAAAAAAAATGGAAGTAGGTATATAAGTAAATACGATTTAATAATGATATTAATATATAGAGAGTTATCGTTAATTGTAAAAGACCTATAAATAAGTCGTAATAATTTACAGTGTAGCCGCGCGATGATCCTTTATTATCTTTCAGGTTCAATTTCTTCAAAACATCTTCTATACCTAGATTAACTGTATTTAATTTTAATTTGTTATTTTCTCTTTCTTATTTAGTTTTTATATCACGTTTCTTTGTTTTTTCGTTGGTATATTTTTGAGTATGGTTAAGGTATAAAAATAAAAAAATAAACAAAATAATGGAAAATATTTTTTTTTTTTTTTTTGAGTTGACAAAAATGAAATAAATTTTTATCCCGTTAACTTTTCTTTTTATGTCTGTTTAACGGTATTTTATTTTTTTTTTATTATTATATTACTATTGTGTTTCATTTTTATTTTTTTTTTAGTAATTGTTGTTTTTGTTATTGTTTGCTTTCATTTTGTTACGCTTCTAGCTGTATAACTCTGTTTAGAGAAAAACACAAAAGTTTTAACCCTAATTTTTTTTTTTTTTACTTTTCATTTTTCCACTTAATTTTTCTTATTTTTGTTTTTCTTCATTTTTATTCTGTTAGTTGTGCATTTCTTTTTTATTCTCTTCCACAAATTATCCTAATTTGTATCTCTTTCTGTCTTTTTCAGTATAGTATAAATTCAGTTCTTTTAGTATTCTCAGTGTTGTTTTTTCTTATTTTTGTTTTTATTTTCAGTTTGTTCTTTTTATGTTTGTTTTATTTCCTTCCTTGGTTTGTTTTTTCTATTCCTGAAATTTTAATTCTATATATTATTATTATTTTTTTTTTTTTTTCGTTTTTATTTGTTAAATTAAAGCCTACATTTTTTTTTTTGTTTCGAAATAAAAATGTTAGGAAAATTTATCAAATTAATTTCTTTAAATGAACCAGTTTATGTGTAAGGATGTAGAAAAATGTTTGTATGGGTATGTATTGGAAGAAATATTTTATAATGCTTCGTATATTAGTAATGGTTTGTGTATAGGTTGAATGTTATGTAGGTAAGTAGGTACCTACGACTAGTTGTCGTATTAAAAACTATATTATTTAATTTTATTTAAAAATGTTAATAATTATCTAACTTAAAAATTTGAAATAAAAAAAATTGTTGAAGAGTTCGAAATTGATTTATGGGGTACTTAAATATCAAATAGAAAAGTAGAACATTTTAATAACATTTTAAATTATGTAAAATTCAATCACCCATATTCAACTTAATTATTTTATTAAATTTTGGGTCTATTGCTTCTATTATTTTTTAATATTTTTTTTATTTACTTTTAACATTACTTGGAATATTGAACAAAATATTGCCCATTCATAGTGATGTACAAAGGTTATACTTAAACAGTAATTGTCCTACCTTTCAAACAACATATCTATATTACAACAGTACTTGATATATGATTTTATAATCATATAATTTTGTACAAACACTTTTAAATTAAATACAAAAAAATTATTTATTCGTTTTAATCAAAACTTTAAAATGTGCATTTCAACAATAATAAAAGTCATAAATGTGTACATAACTCACAACTCCCAATCGGAATTAAAGCTCATAGTAAAATTTAAATAATAAATTTGCTATAATTTAAATTGATCATTTCAAAACAAACATAAGTTACTAATTTTAAATATTATAGTAATAAAAAAGAAAAAACTAATAAAATTAAAAATATATAAAACAAAAATGATTGAAAACGCGTGTAAATTTAATATTTCATCCGTAAAGTATGCAATTTCCATAACCTTTTTACAGATGCCTACAAATAGAACTTTTAGAACCATACGCACACGTTTCTACAATTATTGCGTCTTACATCATAAATTTTGTATTATGATTTACCTTTTAATATGTTTTTTGATGGTGGTGTATTTTTAGCACCGCAGATGTAATAAAAAAAAAACAGTTTTGAAAAAAACCTGACTACTAACTTAATTTCAATAAAATCCCATTCAAATAAGTATTAAAGAATTTCACTGTGACTCCTGGAGACCGGTCCGGAACCTATTTTTTGATCAGAATTAAATGTTATTGTTTTGCTGACAAATGAAAAAAAAACAAAAAACTTCACAGATGGCGGATATCAGTTTTTGGGAAATTGGACTTTTTCTTTGCAGCATTTTAGAACACGATTGACACTAAAGACAAATAAACCGAATCTCTGTTTAATTGACGGCTGTTCAATTTCTTTAATTTGGTGCATTTCAGCCCTAACTAAACTAATTAAATCTGATTGTGTAAACCAGAAAAATACTGTGTTAAAACCCTTTCGGTAAATTTGTAGCCATATGGCAACATGGCTTTAGAGATCTCTGGTGGCTTTTTCATATAACATTATATTGTTTTGTAAATTAAAATTTCAAGACAAGTATGCTGAGATAAAAGTATCATGATTGAATTAACATGGTGTTGGTTTTTTTAGTAGGTAACGGCAGTTCTGTTAAGGCTGTTTTGAAAATTAAAATTTTGCAATAAAACTAGTCCGCAAATTTTTTAAGTTTCTTATCTTAAAAAAAAATAAAAAAACATATTTAAGTATTATTTTTATTAAAAAAAAAAGTATAAAATAACGTTTAAAATTATTAAATTTAACAAAAACTTAGTTTTATTATAAAAATATGAACATTCATAAATGTGTTGCCATTTGGCAACAAATGTACCTAAAGGTATATTTTTTTCTTATTGAAATTTTTTATTGTATTACCTATATATATGTATCAAATTTTAAATCAAACAAATTTACCATTGAATTTACAAAAAAATGGAACAAACATGAATTTGTTAAAATTACATTTTGATAGATTTATAGGTATGTTCATATTGATGGGCTATTTAAAATTTTCTCGTAGAAAGATGTATTGGAACAGAGATACCGCGATTCCAGGACTGGGCCATGCAATTTAAATCATAAAATATTTTTTGATAATTATTTCACGTCTTTCAAACTTTTACATATTTACGAAATAAAGGTGTTTGGGGCGCTGGAACAATTAGAGAAAACAGTACTTGCAAAGCTCCTCTGAAATCAGATAAACACATGAAAAGTAGAGGCGATATTGACATGAGAGTATCATACAGTATTTGCCTTACAAAATGGTGCGATAATAGCTCTGTTGTTATTGTTTCAACGTTGTATGGGCCTAAGCCGTTGAATACAGTTAAAAGGTTCAGGCCTAATGTTGTAAAACAGTACAATACACATATGGGAGGTGTTGATAAAATTGATTTCTTGATTTCTTTGTATAAAATGTCAGTAAGAAGTAAAAAATGGATGCTAAAGTTATGGGACCATTTAATTGATTTGGCTCTGTGTAATTCTTGGTTAGAATATAAAAAAGAATATTTATTATATTATGGCTCCCACCAAAAAAACATTAGATCTTCTTGAATTTTGAAATGCTGTAGCAGAAAATTTAATATATTCTAACCCAGCAAAACAACATGGACGACCATCGACTTCGACAAGTTCAAGTCCGGTTCCGATAAAAAGGGCCAAATATCAGAAAGCCTCCTTGCCCCCTTAATTAGGTATATAAAAAATAAATATCGAATAAAAATGAAGTAAATTAATATACATTAGAATGCATTTGTTGCCATATGGCAACATTCCAAAACTCAGTTCCTATTAACATTTTTAAATTTTTTTTTACAATTTTTTTTAGTTAGCCACTAGCTATATATACAACAAATTTCAGAATTTTATCCCAAAAAATGCAGAAGTTGCATCGAAAGGTTTTAAAAATTGGTAAAGCTTAAAGAATTGCTTTTCTGTATTTTATAGGTAAAACGAAGTTATGCTAGATAACAATTTAAAAATATAGATACATAAATGCAGCACTATGCCAATAATTGTTTGATAACAAATAATATTGATTCGTATTAAGCCCTGAATTTAAATCTGTCACGTATTTTATTTCGGTTAACAAAAATTTATTGGCTATTTTCTATATTTAGGCATCACTTTTCAGTTATCTGGCATAATGTAGAATATTAAGTTATATAATACTATATAATACTTTGTTCGATAGATCTTTCAAAGTACTATATTGTATGGTGACAGAATTGGAAAGTGATGTAAAACAAATGTATTCAAATAAACTAATTAAAATATACCTACCGATAAAATATGGTGAAAGTGATTTAATTTTACGCAGACAATCAATCGCATTTCTAGCAAATTAACATTTGTTTCAGTTGACAAATTTAGTTACATACACAAACAAGATATACATAAAATAAAAAATTGTTTAATAATTAAGCCAGATTTCAAATATTGAAAATTACTGAAAAATGTTATTTTCAATACAACCACATCGGTTCAAATATAATTTAATAATTAATAAAGATATAATATAACTAATAAAAAAATAATATAAATATATGATATACAAAAATATATACCAGTAGATTCGTTTTTAGGAGAAAAATCATCACATTTTTTGATACATTACAATAATTCTTCTAATTTTAATTAATTATAATTTTATTCTACAAATTTATTAAAATTATTCTCTGTTATCATTTGAATGTACTGCATACCTTTATAATTACTATTGCTTTTACTATTAATATTTATTTATTACTTAAGTCTGAATTTTTCTTTTTTTTTAACTTCTTTTCTTGAATTAATGTTATTTTTAACTTGAAATTGTTAATGCATTTTATTATTAATGTTATTTTATATTTGAAATTATTTTTATATTTAGAATTTTTGTTTTCTATTCCTAGTTTTATTTTATTTTAGTTTTTAATATTTTATAAGCAAAATCTGTAAGGGGCTACCCAGTAGACTGAAATAAATAAATAAATAAATAATTAATATAATTTAATAAAATGGCCCACATTTCGAAAGGGAAAAGGGCCTATAAGGTTGGCCTACAGATTTATATTTGTATAGTATCAACTGTTAAACTAAATAAATACTTAAGCCAGAGTTAACAAAAACGACTGTATGCTGGAATACCTTTTGAAGAAAAATTAATTGCGGGCTCTAATCAACTCTGGTCTACTAAATGTAAATGTAATAACAATAAGCATATTCAATATTCAATATCTAGTAAATGTAATAATAATAAACATATTCATTATCAACATCTATGTTCTCCTGAAACCGTATAGGGAGATATAAAATAGAAATAGTATATCTAACGTTCATAGACACATTCTGTTCTAGTACATATCCATTATATAAACTTTAAATGAAATTATGTTCTTGCGGCGCTTGATATATTCAAAAGTTGTACTTATCATGCCATAAGAAAACAAAAGAGGTCAGTACAAAATATAACAACCTTAATTCCGGGTTTCTAGGGCGAATTATTATGTGTTAGGCTATTCAAAAGCAGTTTGTGATTTATAAGCAGGATGGGTGTTTGGCCAGTATGAATAGCGATATAAAATAACGGTGCAGTGCAATTATATTAAAACTAAAAATTAGGCAAATTCATCAGAATATAAAAACTGTGTGGAATGATCAAAGTCCTATGATACTTCCGTAACACAGAAAATATGTTCGATATAGCAGGCTGCGAAAGCCTAAAACAAAATAAATGTTAATGATTGTTTTTGATATTGATAAGACTTTGCCGTTTAAAACCGAATGAATCAGTGGTTAAAAATTACCATTTTTTAAACTTTATTCCTGTTAAATTATCCAACATAAATTATCTATTATCGTATCAGTGGGGTATAGTAACTTCTTCGATCGTCTCCTATCTGCAATAATGCTCTTTACCACCGCGTTTTTTGTTAGGTGCTTGCAGGACAATCCCCAAGGTTGTTTTACTCTTCCGATGCGACGGATACACTAGGGATGCCATTCTAAATCTTATTTCTCTTTGAAATTCCAGTTTTCATGCTACTGTCAGATGCTATAAAATATATGCTATCCAATACCATTTTGTCTGAATTTGTGATTTTTTTTACAGTAGGTAGGTAGGTAGAAGGCTCCATTCCAGCTACTTCTGGAAAAACCAATTAACACTTAATTGTATCTTTTTGATACCACGACTTGAGTGACCTATTTCTTGTTCCTAATCTCAGAGTCAACTCTCCCCAGCCAGGAACTCAGTACTAGAGCCACCCTGTGTGATTGAGAAGGTTGATCAAATCTCCTATTTTGCTTTCCGCGATAAATATTTCCTATATTGTGAATCCGGAGTCTAACTCTACTGTTGAAGTTTCTGCCTCATTCTCATCCTTGCAACTGCGACAGTGAGGATTGAAAGGAATACCTAGCATGGCAGCGTGGCTTCCTATTTGCCACGGACCCGTGGTGATGGCTACTACTCTAGCTATATCAGTACAGAACCTGGTTAAAAGTTTTTTGGTTTTATTGATATTATACACGGACCATGTTTTCCTCGAGGTCGCACAGGTATTTTGTCTATGCCACCCTTCATTCGCTCTGGCCGGAAAGTATGAATGGATGCGCTCCTTGACGACTCTCATTGGACAGTGAATGTACTCCTCAAGAGGCCTGTCGAGATTGGAACCTTGCCTTGCCAGTTCAAGTTTTTTTCTTGCCTTGCCAGTTCAAGTTTCAGTTTTTTTTACAGTTAGTCATTTGTAAATTATTATTCAAATATTTTACCACAATGTTCTGCTGGAAATGATTTATTTAGGATACGGCGTTTATTGAAGTAGGTACGCTCAAAATAGAATATTACTCCAGTAATAATATTTAGCTTCTTTTAATTTATAATGATTTGTGTAACATGTTATGGCAATACAAATAGATTGATACGATCTTTATACGATAATGTGCTCTTTACAGTGACTATTTTTAGGTTGCATGACTAGTCTTTATTTTTAGCATAGAAAGAGTGTTACAGCAATGTTTTTCAACTACAAATAATCTTTGTACGACCCCGAATTATCATTAAATTATTCTTTTTAAAGCGTTTTCACAATTCTGACATTTAATGTTAATGTTTGAAGTAAAGAGTCTTTACTTAAACCACCTTAAAACGCATTTACTTTGTTAGAATTAAACTGAAAATAGATTAGCCTTTGGTTATGCTCAGACATTAAGATCTTGATCGATACATTAAATCTTTTTCAAGAAATTAACTTTAAGAATGTTCTATAACTATATTTCCAACACTATATTTTTCACCTAGAACTCATATCAAGACCTCATTCATTAGGTTGAACTATTTTGCTTAAACTATGAGCTTAAGATTATTTTTTGTGAATTTCGCCCATTATCTACTCAGTATCACAATGAACTTCACCGGTCTAAGTGTGTCGGCGTACTGTCCGCAGCCACTACTACCTACCCATTATCTATAATTGGTCTGCCAAAACTGCATAGCGATGAACTTTGTTAAAGAGGATCTAATATCGGAAAGACTAAGATTAGTATTCAGATCTAAAATACTGTATATAGTAAGATATAATCGCTACACACATAGAACACTTTACAATCCTAAAAACGAAACTGAAATTAATTTTTTGTTAAAAAAAAAAACGTAAAACACACATTAAAGAAAACCAATAAATGAGATTAGATTAAAAAATATAATTCTTTTGTTTTCTGGTACATGTCCTTTACCAAAGAAATAAATATACATAAAATACAATATACTAAGTTTATATTGTACATGTTACTTACATATTAGGTTCCACTTTATATTTGTTTACAAAATTGATTACCCAAAATAACTGCATGAATTTTTTTTGTCTAGTTGCCATATACCTAAACCTACCTACATTTATTTTATATAAAATGGGACCAATCCAAATGATAATGATAATGATGGCTATTTAACAAAACACAAAATATAAATTCAAGCTCACAATAGTATAGTGACGTTGTAGGTAGTATACATAATAATAATATATAAATAATATAAGGTAGGAAGTGTAAATGAATGTTTTTTCTAAAATTTATTCAATAAACTTTTGTGTTTTTTTTAAGTTGCAAACATTTTCTTAGTTTCTATTTTACAAAACTAAACTTAAAATTTTCCCAAAACAAAGTGATGTGACATCTCATAGGATTTTATTAGAATCACTTAAAGTTTTGAAAGAAATTTATTTGTCCATTTTAGATCCTGAAAATGTTTTTTCTCTTTTTAGATCCTGACAAAAATTTATGTTTGTTGTTTTTTTTTTTTTTGTTTTTTTTATTGTTCTTTTCGAAACTTTTTTTACATTAATATCGTTGGTGTACTGCAAGAGCATCTCAAGTCCATAAATTATCATTTCGAGATAATCGATTATTACTGTTCCATTATTTTTAAAAAATTATAAAAATGTAATTTTATGTTAGAAAAAAAGTACATATCTAATTTGTATGTTTTTTTTATTTTCTTGAGTATCCAAACTTAATTGGCTTGAAATGATAAGATGCATACATAAATATAGCATACGTATTGCATGTAAAGCATCTTATTAAAAATGTTATACCTAAAAGTAAAATTTTGTTTGACTTATTATAATAATACCATCATGTACAAATTTATGAATAATTGCATAAAAATATCTACGCAATCTTCAACACTGTTCAGTTTAGTAGAAAGGTCGAAAGACTGCTAATTCAGATTTTCATATCTACGCAGCGGTGGCTCAAAAATATTTTTTTTTCTCGCGCACTAGGCAATCTTTTTTGTGGCGCCCTCTCTACTAATGAAAACAGATATGTAAATAAAATAATCTTGCTCCATGAACACTAAGAACAATAGTGAATTTAGGGTAAAAAAATTAGAGTTTAAAAATAATATCAGAGACTATAATAGAGACGTCGAATTGCGAACAAAATATCATGCATTTTTTTTTCTGACTATCAGTTTTTAAATTTAAAAAACTGATACTTGGCCAAGGATTTCTACCAATTTATTTAAAGGTTGTTGTCCATATTGAAAAATAAGATAATTAGAGCCTGTACAAATATAAGTAAAATAAAATTGTTATTTTTACCTTATACCATTTACACCACTTATACGACTTATACTACTTATACATATTATTGGCTATTATTATTCATTATTCTTATAAAATCTTGTGTATATGAATGAATATGTGTGTTTAATTTGAATGATGGTTCAGATTGCAATGTTAATGAATATTAAAAAAAAAAAATATATTATATTGATTGAATATAATAAGGTAACCTGCGTACATTAATTTTCTTAATTTATTTCTAAAGTTAGAATACGTTTTTAGTGTAGATGAATTAAATTTTCCTTTTTTTTCAAGTTGTAAAGGTACATATTTTTCCGAAAAAGAAGAGGTCCGGGGCCCCAAATGTCAGGACCGAAAACCTTGCATTTTTTGTTTATTTGTCATTAGTACAAATATATGGTCTTTGATCCAAACTTCCGCACATTCGGACCTATCGAAAAAAAAAATTTTAAAATTATTTATAATAATTACTAATAACCTTTTTTCAGAAAAATACAATTTAAACACATGATATAGGGTTTCGGCCCCAAGTCCTGGTACCACCGCACCTACTGTCTTCATCGCATTTAATAGCCATTGTACTCATGACCAAAAAAATCAAGGTCTTCAGTCCCGACATTTGGGGCGCCGGACCTCTTGTTTGTATCGTGCTTATGAACCATTGTACAAAAGACATGTTGAAGAAAAACAAAAAAAAATTTTTTTCAAGTGCTTTGTGAGACGGTACCCGGACCTATTTTTGCTGGAGGCTGCTCAATTTCTTGACTTGGCACTTTCAACCTGTCACCTTTAGAAGATGTAGTTCTGATGCCCGTTGATTGATAAAAACTTGCTACATGAATCCTGTATTACTACATATCCAGTCAAATGAAATGCAAACACAAATTAAAATGCAGGCAAATCGCAAGAAAACAGGCTAATAATACTACGGGCAAATGAAACACAGGTTATGACACGCTCCCAAGTATTTTTGGTCAAAAGTATTTTTTTTTTAAATTGAAAAATTATAAACTTTTTAATATACGAAAAACCGAATGTTATAAACGTAATGGGAGAATAAATACCTTACAACAAAATTTCTTAACTCTGTACAAAAATTCATTTTTTTTGGATTCAAAATCAAAAAACATTCTTAATTCAAATTGATTGTAACTCAACCATACAAAATCAAATTATATACATATATATTATTTATATGTATATATAAATTGCTTTAGTATCAATAATAACGCACCTGCGAAGAAAAAAATTATTTTTCGTATTTTGTTTTTAATTCCATTCTTAGCTTGCTTTGAATTTTGAAAATTTTAATTTTATAAGAATCATAATTTCTATCATTTCATTATTTCATTTCGATACTGTTAGCGAAATCTGTGCTATTTTTGCTCCAATTCGACGTCTCTATTATAGTCTCTGATAATATTAATACATATAATTATTTATTATTAAAAAAGTAAAATGGTATAATATTTAAAATGATATAGCTACATATTATTTTTTATTTGATTAACCCTCTCATTTTCTTGATTAGATTTTTTTTAACTTTATTATTTTTATCTATGTAAATAATAACAATAATTAAAATTCATTTGTGAAAAATATATAATGTATTAGAATACCTAATATACTGTAACTTACATTTTTACATAACTCACAACAGTTTAACTTTTCGCACCTTTTGTTTGGCGAAATCAGCAACGTAATCTTCGATATCAATGTCTAGGACTATCTCATCTTCAATTGATAGTGTTGCCAAGCCTACAAGCCCTTATTGTGCCATTTTTGAGCGAAGAGAAGTTTTAATTAATTTTAGTTTCGAAAAACTTCTTTCATCACTTGCTACAGTAACAGGTAACGTTAAAAAGATTCTTGAGGTGATAAAAATATTTGTCAATAAATATCGGTCAACTTTCTTTCACAAATAAAATATAGGACATCTTTCGGCGACGAACTCTGTTCAATGCGTGTAGAAATAGATTGAAGCTCATTACACAAATCCACTGCTTCGATATCTTTAGAGCCATCATGACTTAATGAAGACTCAAGCTTAGCACATTATGCATATAGGTGTTGTGCTGTTACGTTTCGTAGGCTATAAATGTCAAAAATAACTCCAAAAACTGACTCAAGATTTTGAATTTGCTCAAATCTATCACTGACGGAGTTAATAGCAGCATCAAGGACTGCAAGTTAAAAATTCACTTTAAATTGTTGCTGAGGGTTCTGGATGAAAGAATCTTGCCTTTCATATGAAAATTGTTTCTTTTTTAATCAAATGTGAACTGGTTCTGATTCAAAATCTGTTGGCAAATCAATTTCTTTCGCAAGTTCAGAAGCATCTACTAACATATTGGCAAATCCGATATCACTACTTAAATTTTCTAAAGATAATTTCGTATTCTGTAATTGTTGGATAGCAGAATGAATATTTAAATTTTTTTCTTGCAGCAGATTTTTTGGTGCTCTCAACAGTTTATAAAAAACGTATAACTAAAAAAAAGTATCTTTTTATTTTTTCTCTCCAATTTGGCGTCCTCAACAGTTTAACGCCCTAGGCGACTGCCTATGCTGCCTATATGGTAGAGCCACCCCTGCATATCCACCCCTATGAATATAAAAAAAACTATATCCTAATAATAAAATTAGAAACTTAATAATTATTATATTATCTTGGTCGATTTCGATTGTTGCATCATCATCTGATCAGTTTCTAGCAGTCTCTGATCATTCTCCAGTCAGTTGACAAATCTAGAAATTAATTGTTGCGTATTGTTGCCTAATTTTATACGGTCTACTCCTTACTTTAAAATCTGTTAAAATGAAATGAGTTTGAAAAATTTTAGCTAATCCTGTATTCTGCATAATATCCATAAAAGTATGACTATATTCCAAAAAAATATTTCCCTTATAGCTTCAAATTGTGCAGTTTTGACCATTACACAAAAAAAGATGAAATATTTTCATTGCGATTTTCACCGTTACAAATATCAGTTCAATTAGGTATATTTAATTAAGTATATAGAAGAGTCTTCAAATCTTATTACTTTCCCGTTTTCTATTAAGTTATGCTTCAAAGCAGCAAAATCCATTATTTGGTGGCGCCAAATTATATATCGTAAAATATTACATGCATAACTAGCGGCTGTAGTAAATTTGACTTACATTACTTAAAATAATTTGTAAAAATTTTGACTGAAAAAAGGAAAAGGAAAATTATAATTATTTTCAAATATTCTTCAATATGTAATTGGAGATGGTATAGGTTGAATGAAATATATCAATAAAAAAATATTTTTGTTTACACTTTATTTCTTTGTAATATTTCTTTTTTCTCTCTCTATAATCTAATCCATAGAATGCAGAAAAATGCTATATAATTTATCAAACTACTATACTGCATGTTATCCTGCCATACATAGCCCATATCTTCAATAATATTTTAACTTCGTCCCTTTATCCAAAAGTATGAAAATTGGTTAAAATTATACATGTAACTAAGAAATCTAATCCTCAAATCTCTGATCTCCGGCCCATTTGGACTCTTAGTAGGCTTTCTGAAGCATTTCTAAGCATTTCATAGTGGCTTTTCTAAAGCGTATTCTTTGAATTTAAGTCCATAGATTCAAGAGGAACCAGCACAGCACAAAAACTGTTCTACTTGAACTTGTTGACCAGATTTATTGCGTAGTTGATAAAAAAATATGCTATCATTCTGTTTCTACTGAATTTTTCTAAGTCATTTGACTCTGTGAATCTTCATCTATTATGTAGCGGAAGCTGGCACTGACTTTTGAATTTCAATCATCTGCTGTTAACTTAACTAAAAACTATTTTCTTAATCGCTCTCAATTAATTTACTTCTTATCAGTTTGAAGTTTATCTCCATATTAGAACCCCCAAGTCTCCATATTTAGGACCCCTTACTATTTATCAATTATATTTCAGATTGCTTAACTGCACAGCTTACAAATTATAAATGGCCAAACTGAATGTTTAGCTGGAAGCTATTTCGTAATGGGCTGCAGCTAATCAACTCATGTTAAATCCCGCTAAAAGCCATTTGATATATTATAGTCTATAATTTCCCACCCCTGATATACTGAATAATAAAAATATTTCATTTGTTGATAATGCTAAAAATAGATGGGTGTTGATAAAACATTAGGTGTGTTCGACCACATTACTTGAATAGCAAACCGAGTGTATCCTATTACTTAAACCATTAAGTACCAAGTGCAGATTGGATAAGTCTCTCATCTTGCCACACTTGTATTGTATTACGATGTATTTTACTGTCCGATGAGTGTTAATAATGTTGCTAAACTTAATATAAATTGTCGCAGATATGACAAGATATCTGACATTCAATAATTATTTAAATTTTTAATATATCTGTTTTTTGTTTAATGTTAATAATACTGTGCTTCCTTCTTATGTTTATAACAAAGTTGATTTTAATAGAATCCTCGAAATCCATCTCAATAAACATTCCTAGTCGTTAAAGCAGATTAACACATTTTTTCCTATTTTGTTAGAATAATATCGTTGTGGAACTCCGTTCCCGTTGCTATAAGGCGTGCTCCAACGCACCGATAATTTAGTAGAATATGCTTCGAGTATTTTAAGAGTTTGTAGATATTGATTGTTATGATTGATAGTGAGGACATTGTACGGTTTGCAAAGGCCCAAAGACTAAGCCGAAAGCAAGTAGTGGTGCTGAATAGAAAGCCCGATTGCAGCCGTGGTAGAGGAAGACCAAGAAGCAGATGGGCAGACAACGTGAAAAACAATGCTCAAATCCTACAAATCCCAAATTGGAGACAAGCAGCACAAGATCGACCTTTTTGGAGGAGCATAGTGATGAAGGCCAAAGCTCACCCAGAGCTGTAGCGCTATAAGATGATGGTGAAGTAGATATTGAAACCATCTGTAATTTATTTTGAGATGTTGATTTTAATTGTCATAGTTAAGTATTTAATATTTTATTTTAGTTATATTTTTATCATAATTTGTAAATTTAGTTTGTTTTCCTGTTATTTTTGAATTTTATTAGGCTTAGTATTGTTATCGAATACATACTGTATAAATAAATAAATTTTGGTATAAGCAACACTAAGTAGAGTCGCTAAAGTAATTTAATCAACTACTCGTGCTTTGTGAATATAAAAATGATTGATCGAAAGTGAAAACCCTCTCAGAACAACAATATATCAGTTAGCCGGAAACCTTATATAATTCCGAGTGAAGTGAAAATGATGAAAAAATGTAGATATATATTATATAATTTTGCTATAAACACAACCGCCGCAACAAAAGATACATTACAGCATACAGCCATAATATACTCAACTGAATTTGGGTCTTCTGTCTTGACTCTAATAGGTACAGAATTTTGAACTCATATAATAATGAAACATCAGCAAAAGCCCGGTATTATAAAATGTATGAACCTAATATTGACTTTTTTGGGGCAGACTATAACGAATGATTTTTTGAATTGTTCTAAACTATATGACCTCATACGACAAAAAATTAGACTTAAAATGTTTTCGCAGTACACTGTACTATATAAACATACTTAGATACAAAAAAAAAAATATGTATTATATACCTAATAATAACACAACTATAATAACAATAATATATTAAAACAAAAAAACTTTTTTAAATCGAATCCAATTTAGTAAAATTTTCTTCATAAAATATATTGTATAGAAAAGAAAATGTGTTTCAGGAAGAAAATATTATAATATGAAAAATTTACATATCTACACATTCATAATATTATATCTATGCAAAATAAGAATAATAAAAATATGTAAATTTTCTATTCTTATATTATGTAATTTACATAGTTTTAAGGACATTTTTTTTTAAATAACTAAAAATAAATTTTTCATAATATTAACCTAATATCGGCCATTCGGTTATCCATTAATAAAATTCCTCAAAATATTGCATAACTTGATATATTATTTTTTGAACTATATAAAGTATGTATGTATATTACAGTTATTGTAAACATGTTTACTTTTGGTTTCGGATAATTCTGAACGAAAAAAAACAAATTTCCATAATTTTTAGGGTTTTCGGCAAAATATTTTGATTCTGTGAGATAGAATAATTTATTGATGATCTTTAATGCTATGACACCTATAATATTTTGACCTCAATACAAAATGGTGTATTATTTTAGTAAAAAAAATTTTTTTTTTTTTGTTTTTTTTTTTGGAAAACACTATGTTCATTAGAATAATAACAAATAATTGGATCACTCAAAAGAATAAAATATTTTTTGGTTTTTCTTTGTTTTTGTAAAATTGGAAACTATAGATAAAAAATAAAAAAAAAATAGAATATATTAAATTTAAACTTTAAACCTCTAGTCAATTCTTGTAAAATTTATAAAGTTGTGAACAATTTTCTAAAAAAAATATTAAAACTTTATAAAAAAAAATATTTTCTGAATAAATTCAGGTGTCATCCAAATCAATATTAGTGTTAATGTGTTGACACATCACCACAACTGTCACCATATTGTATAGATCTCGTGTATATTGTTTTGATGAATAAATAACCGTTACTGTTGTTCTAAGACTAATATCAGTCACATAATATTATATAATTTTATAAATATAATAAATGTTTGAGAATAATCCAATCAAGAGGTGAAATTGTCTAAATGAAATAATTTACAAGGAAAAGAGCAAAGAAGGGCTGACTGATGATTACGCGCAAGTTAACTACTTAAATACATTTAACATTTATAAATAGATTTGTAGATTAAATAAATACATTTATACATAAAATACATTTAAATACAAACAAATTGTTAATACTAGTCTAGTACTAGTAAAACGTTTATGTCGATCAAGTATGTGAACCAATCTCTGTAATTGTCAACAAATCAATCAGTGAAATGATGGTTCGGCAAGCCTAGAAAATTGGCAAGATAACTTCTATATACAAAAGTAGTGATAAATCGGATAAAATTACAGACCAATATGTCTTAAACCTATATTAGCAAAAATTATGGAAAAAGTGATTTATCTGCAAATATACATACAGTAAGACGTTATTAATAACACTTATAAGCTGTAATTTTTTTAATCGAACTTAATTCTGGGCTTAATATTTTAAAATCTATCATTTTTTTTACATGATTACTTTTATAATTATTATGGGAATTTTTATTACAATGATCACTATCAATTGCAAGAAATTTTTTGGGCGTTGATAATGATGCTTTTGAACATTTTTCACTACCAATCCTATTTTTTTTTAAATCCAAGTTTAAATTTTTAGAATTATCAAATTATTAAAATCAATGTGTTGAAGTAGAGTTCAAAAAGATATAGTACTACGTTGAACTGATTCGTCAGATGACATATCGGATGAAGAAGTTAAAATTTGGTCATTTTTATGTGCATTACTTATCATTTCTGTACTATGTATTGAAGTTTTGTATTCAATTTTTTTAGTTGAATAAATATTTTCTGCTATTTGGCCTTAATAGGCATAATCTTCTGAATTTTTTTTATTTTATCTGTATTTTGAATTTCTTCATTAGCTTGCTGTTGAATTTCTTGTTTAATGTGTTTTGCAGATGTATAATTTTTGTTGATTTTTCATCTCTTGTATATTATAACTAGAACTTGATTGTCCTGGATGTTTTGTCTTCTGAGGGGTTTTAGAGTAACTACAATTGGGATAGTACAAAGGAATTTTTTCATCAAAACTTAATAAAAATTTTTTTGGAGTTTCATAATAGTTCTCAATTTGATTATTGGATGCTATAGATTTGAAACTTCGATTAAATTGGTTCGAGTTTTTGGTTATAACAAAATCTTCAATATTTCTTGATAAATTTATATTCGATTCATTTTTCTCTACTTTTATTAACTCATCGAAGTTTTCTTGATCACTATCATTTAATATACAATGATTAAAAACCCCAACTGCTTCATTACACTTTTGTTTTTCTATTCTTTCAAAACATTTACAAGTCTTTATGGGAGCCATTAAATAATATCCAGAGATATCATCAATAAGAATATTAGAAAGGATATCGGGAGGGGAAGAAGTGTCGATACTTTTTATATTTATATTAGCACCAACCAAATTTACTGTTGAAGAATTAATAGAAGAGTTAAAATTTTCAGTTATTCTTGCAGAAACATTACAACTAAATTTTGAGGAATCTACACTATCAAAATTATAAACAAAAAATATGTTATCTACATTTGTTTCAATTCTTGACTTGTTAATATTCTCTACTGTTGCTTTTGTCGATTGGCTGATTTCTTAAATGATGGATGTTGATATTAAATTATCTTGTCTTGGTAAAGTGTATATCGAAGTCATTTTCGATAAATCGGAATTAGAAAAACTGTTTCGACCCTTTTTTAGATCACTTTCTCTTTTTTCTGGTGATATAACTGAAATATCACTTTGAGGTTCAACATTAATATTTAAATAAATATGATGGTTTTCTTTTTTTGTTGATTTATTAATGTTGGAACAGTGATTTATTGATACATTTTTCGTATTCAATAATTTTTCAGGTGTACTGACTTTACATTCACTAACACTTTCACAACGTTTTGAACGACTTCCAAAAAAGGCATTCTGTAAACCTTGAAGTAATATTTTATTTTTTGTGGCAGTTGTAATTGATTCTGGATTTGTATTAAATCGTTGTACAGTTTCAAAAAACTCATTGTCAAAGGTATTGGTACAACTTCGTAATGGTAAATCAGGTGGTGATTCAGTTTGAAGCAACAGATAAGCATTATTAGGTGGTTTTATTTATTTTAGCTGATACTCTTCTAAATCAAGTAGTACTATCTCTTTTATCTGGAATCTTAGGCAATGGTCCCAAAATATCTTGCAAGTTTTTTTTTATGCGAATAATCTACTTTATCTGGAACTATGGCTCTTTCAAAATTTAATAATGAAGCATTATCTCTTTTCTGGTCTCTAAAATTTCTCGACGATGCAGTTCCAAATTTTTTAGGGATTCTCTGAACCACTTCATTTGTTTTTCAAAACTTATTTGACATTCAAAGGCAAAAAATATGTGACACCTTTTACGATTGCGTTTCCAAGTTAATCCGTAAGAATAAGATTTTGATCTAGAATTTGTCAAACGAATTTGTATTTCAGGAACATGAATAGTATTTATAATAATATAATACACATATATTTTCAGATTTATCTTCTACATTACGTATAAATGTCACTTTTAAAAAGCAAGGAAATTGAGATTTAATTGCCTCGATTTTTATCAGACATTTTATCCAGTCTCTAAATCTTCCTGAGTCTATTTTTTTCATTAAGATCCATTTTCGCATCGACGAACATTGATATTTCATTTTTGTCCATGTCACATGATTACATACGCACTAAATACTAAAGATAATAAAAAAAGGTAATATTAATTTTTATTGACTTGTCGAAAGCTTTCCGAGCACTGTTGATCACAGAGTATGGTTGTAAATTGATATAACGCTATTAAATGGCTTACAAGTGGTTTGAATCACACTTAAGTAACCGCTTTCAATTCGTTCAAATAAATGGGGGAAAAAGTAGGAAAGAAAAAATACATTATGAGGTACCACAAGGTAGTATTCTTGGTCCCTTATTATTCAATATGAACATGGGCAACCCACAAAAGATTGATGCAGTCATTTTTCTGATAATCTTTCTGAAAGAAAGAAGTTACGATTTACTTAAAACAAAAATTGAAACATAACTAGAAAAGGTGGAAAGATGGCCCCAAAAACCTAAAATTAACAATCAAATATAAAAAAAAAACTAAATTCATGCTCTAAGGTACAAAATCAGTACTTAAAGACTTCCATTTTTGTTTTTTTTTTTTATATAATTCCAAGTCTATGAGATGAACACCCTAACTGCTTTTACACAGAGATTGGAATACACAATCACATACAATAGCTTTTCTTTATAATTTTTTATGGTATATATACTTTAAATATCTACTTCGCCTTCATAATAGAATAGTTCCGTTTTATTTTTAGTGATAATCAAAATTCATTTAGACAATAACAGCTTTCCATAGCTCTAGAAATAAATTTGCTCCATCTCTTTAAGTAAATTGTTTTCACACATTTTTGAAAGGGCTAGTTCAAGCCTTTCAACTTGTCTTTGCTAAGTCAAACCTAGAGTTTCCAGTACAGAAGAGTTTCTTTAAAACCGGTATTTCGGTACTGATGTCAATACCGAAACCGGAAATACCGCTATTTTAGGTAGTCAAAAAAACTTATTTTATTCAAGTCAGCGATAGAAATAGGCTTTTAAAAAGCATAAATTATTTATACTGTTATCCGAAAGCATCGACCGGTTATACTACTTTTGGTTAATGACAGCCCTGCTGCTGAAAAGGCCCTTTCTGCTTCAACACTGGTAGGTCGTACGGTTTTTAAATAACATTCAATCATACTTAGATGCTTGCCCTTTCAACCTTCCTCTTCGTAATATTTCACTTCTGCTCGAATAACTTTTAGAAGCTCTTTTTTTGGTCTTATTTTTTGGCTGACATTACTTTGCTTGCATATCGATCTTTCCTTTAATTTTTTGCTGAAGAACTTCTTTTAATGACAACTGTTTTCTCTCTTCCTCGACTATAATTTCTGAATTAGTGATCACTAAAACGTCCTTCGCATTTGATTCTCTTAAGTCTGGTGAAAGAGTGAACAATCTTTCCAATAGAAAAATAATTTGAGACTGCAACGTTGTTTTTGAAGTTAAATTATATATGTCATAATCTTCTCGTTCATTGTTAATATTTTTAGGATCCTGCAGGAAAATGAGAAGATCTGCATATTTGAGCGGCGTTCTATAATTCTACGTGTTTCGTAGGCGATTTTAAGGTCATTTTTGAACGAATTTAGTTCCTTAGAAAGTTCATCAAACATAAACTCTAATGCAATGTCGCCTTTATACAAATCAGCATCTGGAAAGCATAAATTTTCTACAGCTAGTTTAATAAGAGTTAACCTCTTTACTATACGAAAAACTAAGTCAAGCTCTTCTTTTGAAACCGCGATGTCCATTTGTAAATCAATTAAAGACTTTTGAAAAGAGCTTTTCAATTTATAGAACCGTTCAAACATAAACAAAAGACTACTCCACCTGGTTCTAAAATTTAAAATTAACTTCAATTCGTTTCGATATTCTTCTTTAACATGTTTTTGTAAATACATGTCATTTTTTGTTGGAGATTGCCGAAATATTTTTACAACTCTTCTTACTTTGACAATTAACGTTTAAATATGCTCGTCTAAAGTTAGGTCAGCTTGTTCTTCACAAAAATCGTCTCTTGACAATGCTTTTGATTTGAAAAAATATGTTGCTGCAATTCAAATTCAAAATATTTTGAATTATGGTGCACAAAAAAGTAGAAAATTAAACTTTTTTTAATATTTTTAAACTATTTCAAAATTTCTTGGTTCGGTAATGTCGGTATTTCGGTTTTAATATTCTTCGGTAATACCGGAATTCCGGTTTCGGTAATACCAGTAATGGAAACCCTAGCAAACCCTCATAATAGTTTGATTCAGCGATCGGACGTATCTGTCATCACAATTTTAAACAGATTGAAAAAGAAAAAATGTGTACATCAGGTAATAAGGATGGCAATGTTATCACTAGGTTCAAGCTCAAACGTTTTTTCATCATTTAACGTATAATATCTACCTTACCAAATCGATAGCTCTTTCGCAGCTGAAGGGTTGTTTACTTCCCAATGGAATAGCACAGGTAGAGAGATGGTTATGATTTTTTAAAATATAATTTTCAAAGTTAGAGTGACAGGTAAAGGTGGTTTTATTGGCTCTATTATACATTCACTAAAAATTTAAACAATGAAAAATTACCATTGCCATGGTCTTTTTTTAGGAGTAACTTATTTTTAGTTTAATAAATTTCGATGGCTGAGACTGGTTTCTAGAATTACCAATGTTATTTACTATTTACTATGTTTTCCTTGGAAATACTATGACTCTCTTGCACAATGTGTTGTGGTGCTTTGGATCTCAATTTGGTTAAATTCTTGTTCTGCATTTACATGTTTGCCTAGTTTGTACTCAACCATCGACCGCAATTGATCTTATATATACCTGATTGATTCTTAATTGATCCTAGAATAGTCTTGGGTTGATTGTTTCTACTATTTTTTTACTATGTCGAACCCATTTTTTTAATTTCGTTCTGAGCGGGACAAAACTCTCACTAGATTCGAAAAAGATTTTTATTTTGGGTTTTTGATCGGTGTATAGGTTAGAGAGAAGTCCCCATTGTTAAGTTCTTCTGCGTTTGCCCAGTAAGATAGTGATGGTTTTTTCTGGATATGCGGCTCGCAATCACAAAGATGTCTTTAGTTTCTTTAACTAAACGTTTTTGGGAGATGGGAAGGGTTAACCATCCTAATCGAGGGGAGATGGTGGAATTCGATGGATCATGTGATTGAAACAGTCAATATTATGTTTATAGGAGTGATTCAAGATATTCGGAATAACTTTGTCAGTATCCGTAAACTTCCTGTAGATCTCAAGTTCTAGGGAGGTTCTTGTTTTCGTTAATAATAAATCTAAGAACAATAGTTAATCTTCTCTTTCTATCTGGATAGTAAATTGTAATATTCCTGTGAAGTCCGTTAAGAGTAGTCAATCTATTTCTCTTATTATAGCAAACATATAAAAATTTTGGTAACTGTCCTTCTGCTACAAAATCTGACTCTAATTTGGTCATGCAAATTTAAATGATGAATGAAAAGTTTTACGTTACTTTGTAATACGACTTCAACGCTAATTGTTCTTATATTTGCATCTACAAGTTGATCACCATCATAACCTACAACATCATTGTTCATAATACATTGAAAATATTTAATTAAATTTAAATTTGAAATAGAAGAGAAAAAAAATGGTTACAACAATTAAAATAATGATTGTATTTCAGAATATATTGGTACTGAGCGAATACTTGACAATTAAGAATTGTTTGGATAAAAATAAAATTATAGCAGCATTGTTATTTAGTTACCTTAGTTATAATATAATTAAAAATAAAACTGTGTTTTAATTTATTTTTTACTAACTCTTAAGTACTAACTACATTTTTTTTTATTGTGTTTGCATACATTTTATATAAATGATGAGAATAAAATTATAATAATATTTTATTTTAAAAAAAAATCCTTATACCTAGCATACAGGATTAATTTTTAGGAATGTTCATATAAAAATGATTTCATTTTTAAATCTTTATTTTCCAAAGAATTTAAAAAAAGAAAAACATTGAAAAGCCAAAAAAAGCCAAATAAATTTATAATAATAAAAAAAAAAAATAACATAAACAAAAAAAAATATTTTATAGTCCTTTTTGGGTAACAAAAAAAAATATCTTCCTGTACGATGCAGCACAAACTAGCCACTGGAATTTAGTTCATAATGAATTGTACAGTAACATTCTTATATTATCAAGTAAAATATTTCGAACAAACAATAAAAAAAAAACATAGGAAAATTGGCTTTTTATATCTCTTCTATAATAGACTACAAAAAAATTTAGCAAGTTAATCAAAGCAAAATATGAGGTTTTAAGACCATTTCCAAATATTTTGTGAAATATTTAATTTTTAAAGACATTTCAATATTCGAACTCCGCTAATTAAAATTCAGTTTCTTATTACTTATAATTTGCAAAAGTTTACAGAAAATATTAATTTGTACATTTATACTAATACTTCCCATGTAACAATTTTATCGCTATAAGACTCTTGCGCACTCTTATAACACTACTATAAACACTGTTATAGCAGTATTAGTGGTAATTTGAGTGCTCCGCAATTGCTGCGAAAGGTTATGAATACGTTATAGCACTAAAATGGAGAATCATATAAGACACCGGAACAAGTGCTGTAATATTTTTATAGGATTAGTATATACATGTATTAGTGTATATGTTTTTATTTTGAAATGATATTCATTTGAAATAATTTATGTTATGCGAGAGTGAGAAAGGTATTATTTTTTATTTTCAAATAATAATTTTATGGAGTTTATATTTATTTCCTGGGAAAGGGAGATAGTTATTAATTACATATTTTTATATTTGCATGTAAATGACTTATATCAAATAAAAAAATGTCTTACTAATAAATAATATTTTGCGGTTAAGAATAATTGTATTAATAATTATAATTATTGTGACCAAAATGCAAAATTTGGCTGGGAATAAAATTTCATTGACATTTATTACAAAAATAATTCGAAAAAATACAATGCCCTCCAAAAATAAGCAAATTTTAAATAAATAAAAGAAAATCTATTTTTAAATTGCATCTTTGAAATATTTAATAATGTATTTTAATTAATGCATAACATCAAATTTGATATTTAAATAATTATTATTTTAAGTAAAAATGATATTTTTGCGAAAAGAATGCAAAATAAAACTTTTTAGTTTTTGTTTATTAAATTTACCATGTTTGTAGAAAATAATGGCCGTCGCAAAATATTTATCTAAAAGCTACAGTACGTTTGTTAGTAACATTATAGGAATACAGTAAAATAATAACACCACTACTGCTATTCTAGCAATTCTGTTCTTATAACAACACAGATTTATAAAAACATTGCTGTATCACTTGCCGAAAATCCATTATAACAACTCCCGAAATTGCTATAAGAACATTCTTATAGCAATATTAATCACATTATTCCCATAAAAACATCATTATAACACCTTTAGTGCTTATCGGGAGTCATATAGAAGTCTTGTAGCACTAATTTTGTTTTTATAACAATAAAATGTTAGGTGGGTTACTAAAGAGGCGCGTAAGTGCTAAAGATATTTACTTACCTAACGCTTTGGCTGTTTATAAAAAAAAAAAAACTAGAAAAAACGTCTAGCAAAACCTATGACAATGCCACCCCAGGAATTTCAACAAGGACAAAATTTTAATTGGTGACATTCTAATTAACGTATTTTGATATGTTGAAATTTTGACAAAGTCGATTTGTTTCTGCCTGAATGTCGTACGCTATCCATTTTTTTAACATTGGATTTGAAAAAAAATTGAGATTATTCCGATATCGGAAGCTTCTATTATACTTTAGGACTTTCACCAGCTTCAAGCTACTACTCAATTCACAATTAAAATCAATGAAATATAGCTACCTATTATTTTTTTTATAACCTCTACTTTTTTATTAACATAATCTTTAATAATGTAACGAATACCTGTAAAAAAGTGTTTTGAAGGATTAAGCCATCTAGTCTAAAACATTTTTTTGTTATTGAAATAGAAACAAACAGAGGCTACGCTTGGCCAACTCTGGTAACCTCCAGAACACCGTGGCACACTAACCCATCTAACGACTCCAATTTATTAATAAATTTTCAATTTAAGCTAATTGCTAATATTGCTAACCATTAATTTTTCTCTAACCCTTAGTTTTATAAGATAATTTTTAATTCAGCAAAGAGCTACAAGGGGTTTGTTAAAAGATTAAGAATTTTAGTCATCATGTTAATTGATTGGTTTCGTCAGTTTGCAGTGTCTCACAAAGTTTTGATTGTCAATTAAACGTTTAGCTACAATTAAAACTGTAAAATTGACATGTTGTGATAAACGAATCTTCGGGCTGCGCATTTTTTGATTACGTTTGTTATGTAAGGGATATCTTAAGAGTTCTAGGGGGATTTATATATATTACGCAGTACTTTATTCTAAAATATTGTGGGTAATTTCAGTATATTGTTTTTTAAGCACAATCCCATAATTGCTTACCGCGTAAGTCCAAAATTGTCTTCAATATTTAATTAAATATCAAATCTTTGTTGTACGTGGATATTTTCGACTTCCGCTAGATCAAGCGAAGTTCAACTTTTTTGTATTTGTGGTTAAGTTTCTTTCTTTTTTTCCTGGACTTGTTTTTTCCAACAAAATATATGGAATTTAGTATCATATTTCAAAACAGTTTCAACGGTTTTACAAAATTTTTAATTTGTCAACTAAATGTAAAGCTGCAATATTGAGAAGGGGAGATGCACAAATCTTATACCGGTCAATGCATTTTTGACAGCAGTCTTTAGACTAGTCAACTAACTTTATTTAATTTTAAGATATTATGTTATAAGCATGCAAGCTAATTTAGAAGCAAAAATGTTCTTCAAGAGGAATTATGTGAATCATGACTTGCCAAAATATGCTACGAAAATAATATTTTGTTAGCAAAATCATTTGGATTGAGTTGAGTTTGGTTTTTTTTTGTTTCATCATTTTCAATACTACTTTGGTAGCATATCAACTTATGAAACAATGTATTTTAATAAACTAAAGCTTAGCCTTCAAAATTTAATAGTTCAAAGAATAAAGATGTCGGCTGTATCATATTCATACACAGTTTTCATACATTCTGTTTCTGTAGAAAATTCTAAATTTTTAGACTTATTTGCAAATAATTTTTATCTCCACAGAATATAACTAGGTATGAATTTCGTTTTGTTATATTAGACTTAACTACTACCAGAATATTCTGATTTTGCTAATATAAATAACAGTTTAACTAAAAACTAACACATTAATTTTAATCATAACAAAGCTTTGTGATCAACAATCAAATATCAAAACCAGTCTGGTCAGACGCTATTCCAATAATGGTGTCCTGCTAAAAAAAAAACTTCATATTCAAATGTTGTAAAACAAATTGTTGCGGTACATTAGTGAATGCTTCTTGGTATGTTCGTAATCACGATAGAAAAAAACTGTCTATTTACCGTAAATATGTTTTCCTCTACATGTCAATGTAGAATAAATACCCTTAGCTGGCAATATCAAAACTTTGTTAGACGACTGAAATCAATGAAATTGATCTAATTACGTTGGGATAGATGGCTAAATTTTTCAAAACCAGCTTTTTATGATTTTGTTAATTTATATTTTATCTTGATATAAAAATAACCGTTATATATAAACTTTTATATCTCAATGGTAATTCATATTCAAATTTCGATCGACCAAATATATCTCAACTAATAAACCCAAAAATTTTGCTAATGGTTACTCCAAAAGACTAGTTTTAATTTGAACAAAAACATATAAATTTTTAGTGCGTTAAATTTGACACAGTCCTTCATTTCGTTCTCATTTTGGAAAATAGAAACGATAGATGAAGGCTCTAGTGACCGGTTTTTTTTTAAAATAATTTAGGTCAGGCTTCTGTTCACTAATTATTTTTAATATTTCATTGCAAATATCGATATTTCAAAAGCAAAATACTTCTAACAACAATCATACTTCCTGCAACACTGATACAAATCACTGCTTGTGACTAACCAAATATCTTAATTCCATTTCTTCCATTTTATATCCTATTCCATATACCATATACCTATCTTACCTGTACTTTTTGAAAATATTTTATTAAGCGGTGAATATCCGTTTACATTCCCTAAACCATTATTCAATTTATGTTATCTACCTATACCCTTGAATTTGCTAAACTCTCGTATATGTCTAGTTTATTTATTTTGTGTACCTCCCTTATTCATAATAAATTATTACTTTTATCAATTTTATGGTGTTCCTCAATTATAATGTTTAGCAAGTGGTAGTACACTTTATTCTTGCTAATTCGGCTTCCGTCAAATATTCATCGTAATTGTGCTGTTTTGATTACCCTATATAAACTTTTGAACAGTTGGGTATTTTAGATATTTTATAATATATGCTGTTAACTTCTTCCATCTCCTTTTTATCCTTTGTTGATCCAAGCTAATTTTTTGACTTCTGCTACATGTAACTAGTTCCAAATTGTGTTTTAAAACATTTTTTTACACTTCTCACTGAATTTTCCTGAAACATCCTTGTTTTGCTTGAAAAAGCTAATCGTTGTTAGTCAGTTCGTTACGGTGTAGTTTTTTTTTTTAATATAAGGTCTATGATTTCTTCATTGTGTTATCCATTTTTCCTTGCCATGTCTTTTATGTAACGTCTTTCTTTTGACCTTTCACAATGATCTCGATACCAGTCATCGTATGGTATGCTGGTATTTTTTGTCCATGTAGATGATTTGATTCAGTGGGGATGTTTCATTAAGTAGTAGTTAGTATCTTTCTGTAGATATCCAATTTTATGGTTCTATCTTTATGTATTATTTTTATGTCAAGAAACGATATTTCGTTGTTTTTTCTCTCTCCAATGTTATGTTTCGATGTGTTGCATTCAGTTGATCTGATATGATAATTTACTCGATGCTTTGCTACTACTGCGGTTATATCATCTACGTACCGCATCCAAATTCTCGGCTTAAGTCTCTCCAGTTTTTTTCTATCTGAAAATAAAAATCAATTTGAATTAAAAAATTTAAAAAAATAATATTCTGCAGTAAATGTGTAGGGAGCTTTTACCCCACACCACTACATTTTGAAATAGTTAGACAATAGAAAAGATCAAAATAAAATAAACAAAACAAAAACTTAAAATAAAAAAAAAGAACAAAATTTCCTTCCATGTTGCTTCTTTATTTAATTTTATGTTCATACTTATACATACATACATACATACATATTAATATATCCTTTGTGATGTAGTATTATGCTTTTTCATTATAATTCTATACTTATACATAAAAATATGAAATTTACATAGCAAATATTTTCTAAATAAAAAAAAATTAATTTTTTTAAATTGAAATTCACAAAAAGAGAATATATAATTAAATTTTTGAATTTAAAAGAAAAATTATTTTAGGAAAATTTAATTTTCACAATATATACTTATGTATATGGTTTTACTTTGATATATTTAATGCATTATGGATTGTTAGAGAGTATATATTATAATAATAAATATTCACAAATTTATAGTTAATTTAAGAAAAAAAATAATAAATTAAAATATATTATTATTTTAGTTGATCTGATAATTTTGGATGGTTTATTATTAAAAGAAAAATTTTTTTGGAATTAAACTCATTCTTGGCAAGTCATATTTTTCGTTTATTTGACTGAAATCAAATTTATTAGATAAGCGTACACAAAATAAACATTTAATATATGTATTTATTTATTTTTTATTTATTTATTTATACTAGCTTTTTAGCTCAAACAGTTTACAATTTAGTATTACATTTCATATATTAATTAAAATACAATTAAATTTACTTAGTATACATTCAAAAATAACAAAATTCAAAATACAAAAATAGTAATATTATTTTTTTAATATAAATTAAAAAGTCAAGTTAACAAAATATTCAATTAATTTCATATAATTTTCGTCTTAAAGTATCTTTAGATACTGAAAAATTTATACTATTCTTATATTTATTACTAATTATTAACATTCTATTAATAGGTTCATATTTACCATAATTTGTTCTGTGTAATGTTAATGTAAAAATATTTGAATGGTGTAGACGAGTATTTTGTGTTAATGATAATTTTAATATATATAAGGCTATGGCTATAAGGCTATGTACCATATAGGCTTATTTCTAATAAAGAGTGGAATAGAAAAATGACTACATAAATCAATTTTTGAGGTAAGACGACATAGGTTTTACCCAAGAAACAGATTAATAAATACCATAATAGAAACTAAAATTCAATATTTGGAGAACAAAGCAATAATAATTAAAGTGGCTGGAGGTGAATAAGTTAAAAACAAATTTAAAAGTTATGACTATTAATATGATGACAGAAATTAAATCTATGATAAATCAATATTTTTGCAAATATATATTTTATTGACTTAAACAAAGTAAAACAGTTGAAAAAACTTGGAAATTAGTTCAAAAATAAAGATTTTATAGCATTTTCATTTTGTTAATTTTGAAAATTTATAACGATGCTAGCTAGCATCACAAAATGATATGAAAATTTTCAAAATGGTTTTATTTTGTTACTATCTTTTAGAACATATATTATGTAAGTCACTATTGGTGATTGAGAAGGTTGATAGAATCACCAATTTCGCTTTTCACAATAACTTCTACATTGTTAGGGAAAACTGCAAAATAAATGTTAAGCTTTTATTTATGTATTTGAACGGAACATCGATAGCCAGTGAGCGTGGCTGATTATTAGTGACCATTCTTAGCATAGATTAGTGGCCCACACTAAGAGCTAAAAAAAAATTAGAAACGAGTTTTTACTCACAACAGAATTTATTTTTAATTCTTTTTAAAAACTGGCTTTTTTTCTTGAACCAAAAACTGGCTTTGAAGAAAAATATCGCAACCAAAAGTAAACAATTATCCCTAAAGTTATCATCTATACTCGCTAATTGGTAGCAAATCACAATTCTTTCTAGAACAATAGAAAAAAAAAATAAGTCGTTTTCTGCACTTATGCAGGTTATAAGCAAAAAATGGAAGAGTAAAAAAAAAACTCCGTTCTTTTTTTGAATATAAATTTATTTCGTCAACTGAGTTCTGCAAAGTTCCATAAGCCATTTACACTTTTTTTGACTTAGAAGCAGATTCTTAGGTTTTGTGACACGCCCTTTCTTTTGTCCCGAACCGTTTTTCGCTATTTTTTACCGTTTCCGAGATATTTAGTTCCGGATTAAACCATATCCACCTTTGTAATACTTTGTTGCATAAAATGACCCATACGACTATTTTTTGGATATGGGTAATTTTTGTATGAAGTTTGACATCAAAATTGCCCTATTTCTGAAATGCCCCATATCCATATATGCCCGACTGATAAATGATAATGGCTTACTTGCCAACAAATGATCAAAACTATCTAAAACTTAGCTTTTATTATGGGGAGAATAACCATTGATTTCCAAAACGTATGGTTATTCTCGCCATAATATTTCAAAAACTAAACGTGTTACAGAGCTGCATATTGGTACTCAGATATACACTTTTAAAAATAACTAAATCTTCCTGTTACCGTTTTCCAAAATTATGAGTGATTTCGGTAGCTGTTATACCACTCTCAGCACCCATCAGGAATATGTTAAAAACTAAAGGTGTTACAGACTTGTAAATTGGTACTCTGATACCCTCTCAAAAATTTCCAAACATACCTTTTGCTGTTTTCTAGAATTCTGAATGGTTTGGATAGCAATCATGACGCTTGCCGACAACTGCAATTATTTGAAGGTGACAATCATTAGGGCTTAACACTTCTTAGTACTTTTTTCGTTTTCGTCAATTATTTGTGCGTGATATTTTTAACAAAATATTTTCTAACAAATTTAACTGAACTATGGGAAAAATTTAAATATACAATGAGTAAAGATATATTACATAGACTTTAAGTAAAATGATCGAAACATAAATATTCAAGCAGTGCATAACGAAGCATTGGTAATGATCGAAGATATATACATACTCATCTCAAATCAGCTACTCAAAAATTTTAGTATCCCTTCACCTAATCGACGGGTAAGTGACTTATAAAAAACAACATAATATCGCAGAGCTTAAGCCATTTAAAAGATTACAAAGCAGAATAGTAAAGAAATAAAAATATTATAATATGAGAATATAAAAGAAAAATAATAGAATAGACTAGAATAGAATAGAATAGAATAGAATAGAATATAATATAATATAATAATAATATAATATAATATAACAGAATAGAACATAATAGAATAGAATAGAATAGAATTAATAGAATAGAATAGAATAGAATAGAATAGAATAGAATATAATAATAATATAATATAATATAATATAATATAATATAATAGAATAGAATAGAATATAATATAATAGAATATAATAGAATAGAATAGAATAGTATATAATAAATTATAATAATAATATAATATAATATAACAGAATAGAATAGAATAGAATAGAATATAATAGAATAGGATAGAATAGTATATAATAAATTATAATATAATATGATATAACAAAATAGAATAGAATAGATAAGAATAGAATAGAATAGAATATAATAGAATAGAATAGAATAGAATAAAATGGAATAAAATAGAATAGAATATAATATAATAATAATATAATATAATATAATATAATATAACAAAACAGAATAGAATATAATAGAAGAGAATAGAACATAATAATGATATAATATAATAGAATAGAATAGAATAGAATAGAATAGAATAGAATAGAATAGAATAGAATAGAATAGAATAGAATAGAATAGAATAGAATAGAATAGAATAGAATAGAATAGAATAGAATAGAATAGAATAATAATATAATATAATATAATAGAATAGAATAGAATAGAATATAATATAATAGAGTATAATAGAATAGAATAGAATAGTATATAATAAATTATAATATAATATAATATAACAGAATAGAATAGAATAGAATAGAATATAACAGAATAGAATAGAATAGTATATAATAAATTATAATATAATATAATATAACAGAATAGAATAGAATAGAATAGAATAGTATATAATAAATTATAATATAATATGATATAACAAAATAGAATAGAATAGAATAGAATAGAATAGAATATAATAGAATAGAATATAATAGAATAGAATAGAATAGAATAGAATATAATATAATAATAATATAATATAATATAATATAATATAACAGAACAGAATAAAATATAATAGAAGAGAATAGAACATAATAATGATATAATATAATATAATAGAATAGAACATAATAATGATATAATATAATATAATAGAATAGAATAGAATAGAATAGAATAGAATAGAATAGAATAGAATAGAATATAATAGAATAGAATAGATAAGATTAGAATAGAATAGAATAGAATAGAATAGAATATAATATAATATAATAATAATATAATATAATAATAACATAATATAATATAATATAATATAATATAACATAATAGAATAGAATAGAATAGAATATAATAGAATAGAATAGTATATAATAAATTATAATATAATATAATATAACAGAGATACAAAAGAGCAGGCAGGTTTCAGACCAAACCGAAGCTGTGTAGACCAGGCAAATACTTTACGGGTCATAGTTGAACAATCAGTAGAATGGAATGCCCCACTATATCTACTATTCATAGATTTTAAGAAAGCATTCGACACAGTCAAGAGATGCGCAATATGGAGAACACTTACAAAGAAGGGAGTTCCTGAAAAAATCATCAACATCATCAAAGCGATGTATAAAGATCCAGAGACAACAGTTCAACCCAGAGGTAAGATCAGTGATCCATTCTACACCAATATAGGAGTTAGACAAGGATGTCCACTATCTCCACTTCTCTTCAACACAATACTAGACGACATTCTAAGAGAAGTTTGCACTGGAATAAACGGAATAGAATGGGATCTCTTCGGAAACTTAGAAGACTTAGATTACGCAGATGATGTATGCCTCATATCAAAAAATCAAAGGGACCTACAGAACAAAGTCAACAGATTACAGGAAGAAGCAAAGAAATCGGGACTGGAATTAAATATCGAGAAAACCAAAGCAATGAGGACAAACAATAGTTATAGTGAGCCAATAACATAGAATACGTAGAAGAATTCAACTACCTGGGGAGCATTATAACATCAAGAGGAGGTGCAACAGAAGATCTCAACAGCCGTATAAATAAGGCAAGAAGAACATTTGGGAGCCTAATGAAGATATGGCGGAGCAACCAAATATCGAGAACAACAAAGCTAACAATATTCAGAGCATGTGTTAAGTCAACATTAATGTATGGCAGTGAAACATGGCTCACTTCGGTCAGAATCAAACAGAAGCTACAAGTATTCATCAACAAGTGCTTGAGAATTATATGCAGAATATTCTGGCCGGCAAGAATTAGCAACGAGGATTTATGGATGATAACTGGAGAAGAACCTATCAACAGACAGATAAATAGGAAAAAATGGAAATGGATAGGTCATACACTAAGGAAATCAGAAAGTGATATAGCAAGAAGAGCTCTAGAGTGGAATCCACAAGGACAAAGGAGACCCGGCAGACCATACAACACATGGAGACGCACAATCGATCAAGAATTAACAGTCAACAAATATACAAAAAAAAAAAAATAATATAACAGAATAGAATAGAATAGAATAGAATAGAATATAATAGAATAGAATAGAATAGAATAGAATAGAATAGAATAGAATACAATAGAATAGCATATAATAAATTGCATCTGTTAATCGATTGAATAATATATTATACATTAATGTTACATAAGACAATGTATATTTTTTTGTTTATATTAATATTCGGAACTATCTGAAAATAATAATTATCAATTTTTTTTTTTTCCAAATTTCTCTCTCATTTTGTTTTTTTAATAATAATAAATTTAGCTGTATTTAAACCTTGTAAAATATTCAACCTTCATGAAAATTCAAGTTTTTAAACCTTTTTAATATCTTATATTTCATTAAAACAAAAAAAAAAAAACAATTTTAAATTATTATTAAAAAATTTTTTATATCTCCATTTTAATAAATTTAAATTGCCATTATAATTTTATTGAAAATTTTTCATAAATTATTTCCAACAAAAATTTTTTATAGACGTAGGTAAACATGCATAATTTATACATGCTCTAAAATATTCATTCCTCTTAAATTCAAATCATCTATAAACATTTTTGTTTTTTTTTTTTATAATTAATTAAAATACTAATTGATCTCAGAAAATTAAAATAGATATTATTTATAAGAGTGAAAATTATTATGCTAGTAGGTACTGTTTAAATTTATGCATAAAATATTGCATAACCCAATTTTAAGTGTTCTAGAGATAAAATCCATTCCTTAATTTTTTGTCTCTCTATTTATTTGCCAAAAATTTCAAAATAAAAAAACAACAAAAAATATAGCTAGCTATCATATGAGAAAAAAATAATAATTAAAAACTATCTAATTGAACATCGATAAATACACCTTCTCAGGTGATGTGTAGTAGGTAGAGGTACAGAGAAAAAAAAAATAAAATTGATTGCATAAAAGTTTTAAGAAATATATTTTGCGGTGTAGGGTTTTGTGTTTTTTTTATCTATTTTAAAATATTTTAATAAAGTCTTGATTAATAAATCAAAAAGAACTGCTATCCAAAAACTAATTGGAATTATATTTTAAATATAGTTAAAGTGAAAATATTTTATTAAATTTTGAAAATTTATATTTCAAGTTGGTATTTAGTGAATTTTATTGATTTTATTTTCATTAATATTCAAAATCTGAAAAACTATATAGGTATAAGGCAAATATTGTTTTGAAAGTTGACAAGAAATTTGCTGTTGTCAATATTATTAATATTTTTTTTGTTGTTTTTGATCGAAGCTGCATATTAGCTAGTGAGAAAGGGCTCGGCTATGACTTTCATTGCCCTGTCCAAAAATTTTTCTAATTTAATTTACAATTCAATTGTCTTCATTAACAGCCCAATATTCCTGGAACATATTATTCTGTTAAGTTATTTGTATTCATTTATCTTTTTTTAAATTTACAAATTTTTGTAGGTGTATTAAAATTAACATGGCTTTAATGTTTTTTTGTATTTAATTTAAATCTTACATAAATTTTTCTACTACTACTACAATTATTTCAATACGACTTAATATCAGCCGGATCAACATAACCATTAAAATTCTATTCAGTGAAAGTTCCTACAATATAATAATTTTTATAGAAGTTTTAAAAACAATAAAAAAAACAAACAGAATTTCAAAATACACTTAAAATGTCTCGTTTTAAGATGAGAAAAACATTTAAAATTAATCTTAAAACATTTTAACAATCACTATATAGGTACATACACTTCTACTTCTACATACCTCTATATACAAAACATAGAACAGATTCTATACAAGAGGATTATCGGCTTACTAATAATTTACTTGTAAAGTATTATTAGTAAGTAATAAAATGTTGTGAATTGAAGAGCATAAAAATGTACCTACCTTATGTCATTTTAATGTTTTTTTTTTTTGTTGTTGTTTTTTAAGTCTTTAAAATCTTTCAGTTCTTTAGAAAATTAAATTTTGAAAAAAGCAGAAATCTAGAAAAAGATGATTTAAATTTTATTTTATTGTGTTATGTGTGTGTGTGTGTATATATTGTATGAAGTTAATAATTGAAAATTTTGAAATTTCAATTTATTGAAAAATGTTGTTTTGACCTGAATAGTATTTCAGTTTCAATTGTTTACTCAGAAGACCCTTTGTTTTTGTATGTATGGCAACGTGTAGATAGTAATAATAATTTACAAATCCTACTGAAAATTCTTAGAATTTTATTTTAGTTATTTGGATTTATAAACCTTCAGTTTAAATTGAGTAGTCTATTGTTCTATTGTTTAATATCAAGGTGTGCATAAGTTATTTAATAATGTCGGAAGAGGTATATTCTGCTGAACACTAGATTGATAGAAAAGTAAAATAAAAGAGTTCTTAAAAGCTGATAGTATAATTCTGTAGTTACAATCATTATAATCGATGAATACATTTCGAGATATTATAAATAATAATTGAACCAACAAGATTACTGTCATAATATAAACTGAAATATGCTTCTGGAAAATTTTTGTTAAATTAAAAGCATAGCTGTATGGAATAAAAACTATCTTAAAATTTCCGCATTGTACAATGCAACCACCAAGCCCATTTTGATATATGGTATATTATTGTGGGTTCAGTTTGTCTAAATCAAATACAAAAAATTCTAATCAATACCCCTCTATGTTATAGATAGTAAATTATTTGTGTTATATCGCTCAACCGGAAGAACAGGGACGTAAGTCCAATTTCTAGTTATTTGTGTCAAACGTCCTCAAAAGTAGTAAATTTTCTAGTGCAACATTAACATACCTGTAGTAGAATATAAATGCCGCTAAATTGCAATTGTGTCACTTTTGACAAAGTTAGTTTTTAATCAAATGTTCAAAAGAATTTTGACATAAACTACAGTTGTGTTTGAAAATTTTAATTTTTTCCTATCGATTTCCAGAGAAACAATGACATTATTGTTTTTGTGTCATTTTGAAACATAAAATATATTAGTTATTGCATATTACATAAATATTTATTGAGTTCTTGTTGCGTCAATAATTTTTGTCATAAATGCAACATTTTAGAAGCACAATGACATAAGTGTAAGGTCTTCCACATCCCCAATTCAACGGACCTTAGATATTAAATTTTTTTCGAACTAAAACTGGAGTAAATTTACTTTTATATATATATAATTTTCTGCATTTATCTGGATGTTTGTAAGTTCGACGGAATACTCCACACATATACCAATTGCAATATATATACAAATTGTAACATCATGTAATTGTCATAAACATACTATCTGTCTTTTATTGCTTATATATGCCCTCTGTCATCTGTCATCTGTCATCTGTCATCTGTCATCTGTCATCTATCATCTGTCATCTGTCATCTGTCATCTGTCGTCTGTCATCTGCCATCTGTCATCTGTCATCTGTCATCTGTCCAGCATTTCATAATAATTGTCATGTCATTCAAGTGTTAAATTTAGATGGCGCCATAGAACTTTTTACTTTTATTATGTCTTAATTAATTTCATTTTACAATTTGAATTTTACAGTAGAACGCTGCTATGTCTGTAAAAATATAAAATTATTGTAAGTTTATATTATCTTAGTTAGATTTTGTTTTCATTCAAAATATTATTTCAATTTAGTATTTCTATATTAATTTGAATTGAAATTATCTTTTTGACTAACTTATATTATAATTAATTGAATACAATAGAATGTCTGAGAATATTAATTATTTAGAATTATTGAGGTCTTAGGATAATATATGTTTAAATTTCCAATGATGGCAAATAAGATGTCGTTAAAATGATCGAGTAAATAACCCTTAGGGAATTGAAAATGTTGCACCTTACTACAAATATTCTGTTTATATGGTAATTAAAAGCATTCTAATAATTCTAAGAAAGGTATGATATTGATAAATATTAGTAAGCAAATACATATTTTTCTTAAACTTGAAATGAAAACTCTAATGAAGGAAGAAATGCTAGAATTTATTTTGCTTCCGTCATTTATGGCGGGTTACAAAACTAGTAATAAAATACAATCCCGTTATTATATCCTAGTTGTTCAATGAAGCTAATGTAATTATAAAAAATTATAAAAACTCAATCACGATTTCTGACGAACCAATCATTTTGCACTTACGTCAATGTTCTTCTGGGTGAGCGATATTACAAGCCAACCCATTTATCAGAACCTGAAGGTGACTGTACAAAACGATAAGAGAAAATTAACGGTTTTCATAATAATACATAAATAGAAGCGGCATAATCACCGTCACATTTTGTCAAGGGCATGTTTGATACTATTAGACGAGCACAGATACCAAATGAAGACTAAAGAGAAGCTCTTTAGATTATCTACATTTAATATTTAGAATTAACACATTATAACATTTTATTTACATTACAGCATAACATACATTAATTTATTAAGTTTTATGTTTAGGGCAGGCGCATAAAATATGTTGGACAATTTCATCCCCATCCTCATCTTCACAAGTTTTGCAAAATCATTTCAAAGTAGTCCAATGGTATTAATGGTTGCCAATTAAGCAATGACCCATATTGACTAATGCTATATAGGACTGATGTCACGCCTTTTCTCGCCGGTAAATTAGGGAAGTGCTTCAGATTATATTTTTGTTTGGCTATATAATATATTTTACTCAAACTATATTCCCTGGCATTTGAATGGTTTACTTCTTTCCGAAGCGGTAGATTATAAGTAGCCAGAAATGTACTCAGAATATTAACTTACGGATAGATTTCTAAAGTTGTATTTTTTCTATTCAGCTTATCTGCATTGCCCCTTACCATAATTTCAATGCGTCCTAATACCGTACATAATCATATGTAGAATCGATCCGCTAGTTTGTTGACAAAACTATCTTATTATTAGAAATATAGCTTCTTAGTCCTACAATTTATGTCAAATGTTTCTTCATTTCTTACTTTTGATGACATTTTCTCCCGTTTCTGTACCCTTTTATCATCGGTTCTATGAAATATACAAACTACCAAATTGAAAATACACAGAAGAAAGCCTACACGGAGAAGACTCATGAAGAAAAATTTCTATACGAAAAATAGCCCACCGCAAAAATTTCCCACACAAAGATCATGGTCCACACTTAGATTTATATTAAATTTAATTTATTCCGAGAGAGATCCAGTCCTTACATCACCGCAATCACAAATAAGCTTATTGTGATAACCCGGTTTTTAAGTCTCTGAGTCATTAAGAATACCTGATTTTGTTATTACACTCAGGATATTCTTCAATGTTATGCTGGGTAGCTCCCATTGTTCGGGGAACGCTGCTCCCAAGTGGCGAAGTCTGCTACGGATGAGCCCTTCGCACTCACAGAGCAGATGTTCAATAGATTCTTCCTCTATTTCACAAATTCTGCATATATTATTTTCAATTAGACCCATTTTATAGAGGTGTTTCTTTGTTAGGCAGTGACCTTTTATTATTCCTGCTAAGATACGTACCTGTTTCCTGTTGAAACTGAGAAGTGTTTTAGTTTTTTTGAGCGAGCGTTAAGGCATGAGCATTTGTGCTTGTCGATTTCCAGGAACGTTGGCCCAGAAATCTTTAGCTTTTTGCTCTACCCAAGCTCTTAATTGCATCTTAGCTGTACTCAGGAGAATTCCACAGAGCGGACTTGGACCTATGAAAGGGGTGTTCAATGCTTTTCTAGCTAGATAATCTGCAGTTTCATTTCCTGCAATGCAGGAATGCCCTGGCACCCACATTGCTGTGACTTTATTAGTTTTTGCTAGGATTTTATTGTCCACACTTAGACTAATACCTAAATCTAAATCATAAACTTTTGTGCTGTAATTGTTTTTAATTTTGTTTTAGCCGATGGTTTTTGTAAATTACCGTTAGAAACATGTTTTATAATCCCAGTATAAATTTGTTTAAAGCCAAACCATCGCTACTTATATTTAGAAATTTTGTTGACGGCACCAAACGTTACTTTCAAAACGTAGACGATAAGATTAAACGGTCAGCGAAAATGGAACGAAAAACAACTAGAACTTATAATTAACAATTTGTACATATAAGTGTAGGCAATTGTTAAACACTCTGGGTGGTGCAGTGCGTAGAGTGTCAGCCTTTCAAACTAAAGTGAGTTCTTTCAATTCCCGACGAAAAAAAGAGATGCGTTATTGGTTTTTCGAGCTGGTCTAATAAATTGCCAAAACATAATTGAAAGTACAATCCGGTAACAACCTAAATAAAATGGAGCTATTCTATTTAACAAGGCTTAATGAGTTGATCAGGCAGAATTTTAATATACAAATCTACTCACAAGACATTATTTTAACCCTTAAATGCATGAATTTTCCTTTCAAATTGAAAAAAAATACTTTTGAGTAGATATCAACTCTCTGAAACCCAAAACGTATTTAAAAAATTGAATTGTACTTTGGAAGGGCTTTGAAGTTAAAAAAAAGATATGATGCAGATCATAAACGGCAATAAAGGGTATTAAATTTTGAAAATGTTTAGGCATAATACTTTTTATTAATTTTTGATTTCAGTCTAATTCTGTAACGTCCAATTAAGCCATCTACTAAATCTACTTACCCATATGCTTCATATAGCATTGGGAGATTTAATATCAATATTCGTTTTATTCGATCAAAGCGTTTTATAGAACCCATTGGATTACAGCTTGAAAATGTTAATAACACATTTACAACTTTATTATCCTTCCAGGTTAACGCACAAATATCTACGGTATCAACATTTGCAAAATGTGTTTTGGTGATTTACAAAAACCTACTCCACTGCGTATGGTATGGCCTTACTGCGCAGTTTTTCTATATACCATTAATCAAAAATCAATTAATTGCACGCACATTATTATAGTAAGCAAAATTTTAAAAGTTGGATTCGATTAAAATGTTCAAAAAAAAAAAACAAAATAGGACTTTTAGAATGCATTTTGGAAGCTTTACCACGTAGTTACAGAGAAAAAACGAACATGATGAAGACCTGCTCTGCAGTATGCGGTTAAGGGTTAAATGAACACTTGCAGTATCCTATACTTAATTAATTAAGCACGAAAAGGTAATTTTACCTACATTATTACTGCGAAGAATTTTGCCTACTTTATTACTGCGAAGAACATAAAAAAAAAATAAGTGTAGGCATTTTATTTGTCAGCAATTTTCTTTGTATGGATTTTTTCGTGTGGAATATTTTAGGCGTGGGAAATTTTTTGTAGGCACATTCTACGATGTAGGCGAATATTTTTGTAAGTATTTTTCCGTGTGGGATCCTTTCAAGTGCGGTATATACACTCCTACTACCCTTTTTATCATGTAATTGATTTATAATAGCTCCAGATACAGCGATTAACCTGAAAAATTTTAAACATACAAGATTCGACTATCACAAAAACATTTTTGAAAGAATTTTATTTTTAAGCTACAATTCCCGATTTGACAAAAAAAAAACATTAAATTCATTTTGAACCTGTATTTAACCTAAAAATAATAAAACCAATCCAAAACATAAAATAAAACAATGTCTTTGTTTCGAAAACAACGCCGTATAAAAATCTACAGAAAATTTGTCAGTTTTCTTTATCACATTTAACAGGTATTAAAATGTCATTTTGTTTGTAGGTAGTACGAGTATAAATAAAAAGGATAATACTCTTCTAAGTTCAAGGAGATAGATATATATATATATATATATATATAAAATATTATTCAATTATGTTTCTACTTAGTAAAACTCTATAGAGTTATTCAATAAAATATGAATTCAGTTGCAGTTTACCTTTTCACCTTTCTAAAAATTCATTTTTTTTTCCTCTTTTAATTTTTCACCAATTCACCATTGTTGAAAAATTATTTCAGAATAAAAAAAAAATAAGTATATTTTTCTATTTTGAAAACAGGTCTTATGAAACAGGATCATACAAAATGAAAATGGGTATTTAACTCTGGATACAATACAAAATAAACAAAAATGCTGATAATTTCTATTATCCTTGTGAAAATATTATCCTTTAAATTCTTATTTTTATCTCCTTTCTATGATATCTTCTTCTAGGTATTTTAATTTTTTTTTTTTTTGTTTTGTTATCCTTTATTTTTTGTTTTTGTTAGGTATTTGAAGTTGTGAAAATTGAAAAAGAAAATTTCAAAATACCCTGTTTTTTTTTTTTTTTATTTCTATTTGGATTTTGCTTCATTTTGAAGCTCTAAAAACGTAATGAAAATTTTAAATCGCAAAAGAAAGGTTAATGAGTGTGCATACATAAGTATAGTGTTCTATAATCCTTTTGGATTAATATAAAAACAAAAACAATATAATTAGATTTGTTGCTATAATTATATTTTTAATTAATATAATTAAAAATATCCTAGTTTGGTCATTATTTTCTGATTAAAACCACATACATATAAATGAAGGCTCTTAAATGCAATTTTAAATATTTCAAGAATAAAGCAACACAGAAAATAGTGAGAAATAAGTCGAGAAATTTATTCTTCAGTCATTGCTAGTCTCAATTTGAATTTCTTTCTGTTAAAAGTTTTAACTGGAATATGTGATGGTATGTGTAAGAAAATGAATGCCGCCATATTAGCTATTTCTGAAAAAGCAATTAGCAATAAATTGTCTTTTTGATGTTACATCTTCAAAAACCCAGTTGTACAGTCGAAAACGGATAAGTGAAAAAACCGCATTACCGAAACATTATTAAAATCCCGTGACTTTCTCAAAACATTCCTTTACGGATGAGTGAAAAACGGTTAACTGAAAAAAACGCATAATTGAAATAAATTTTTTGACTGAAAACCTAAATTTTGTATTTTTAAACGTTTAAGTGAAACACAAAATAAATTTTTTTTTTTTTCAATTCTAAAAAATGAAGTTGGTAACACTGTTTTTAATGAATAGTTTTTGAAATTGACATAAAATTAATGTATAAATCGCGACCTTAGAATCACGTGGTTCTATCTGTTCGAAGCATAGTTTCGAGAAAATCAACATCAAAATTTCAAACACTTGTAATTTATTTATTTTCTATCGCATTTCTTTTATATTTGGAATTTTATTTATTTATCAATAATAATAACGATAAATATATTTTATTTTGAAATACATTATAATTTTTAATTAGTTTTTAATCATTTTTAATTTGCAGATAGAACTTTCACTAAAATAAAAGCACTTGCAGAATGTAATACAGTTCTGAGTGGTAGTTAAATCTATCTACTACTTAAAGTTTTGTATTTTTAAGTATTTACAGAGTTCTAACTAAGCTTTTAGATAATTTAATGAGCCTAAAATAATGGCTAATAAATTTAGTTCCTTATTATATTTTTTTTATTTAAACTTAAAATATAGTTAGTTGGAAAAGAGTATTACAAAATTTCAATAAATTTTTATTTTGAGGTACATTAGATTACATAAATCTATATTTTCATATTTCACACCTGTGTTTATAATAAAAAAATCTTCTTTTGGAATAATAAAATAACAAAAATTCAGTATTTCATTTTAGAATAACAAAAATTTTAAACAAAAAATTATTTTCAAAATTATTTCAATTTAAAAAAAAGTAACAGTTTCAAGTATCTTATGTAGCATATGAATTTGTCAAAATAATATAAATTTTATAAGCACTTGGTTCGCTTTGCTTTTTTTGTAATAAATGTTTTTTTCAGGTTCTTTGTAGACTTAGTTGCACTTATAGATTTCGGTGTTGGTAATACGCAAGAAGTTTCTGATCGATCTGAAATACATTTAAATTATCAAATATAATTTAAGGAATATTTTATTATATTATATATAATTTTACTTGTGTCGCTTGTGTCAAAAATAGTTTTGTAGAAAGTTTGATCTTGCTCACTCATATATTGGAACATTGATATTATATGTTTCTTCTTTACCGTCGATATTTCTCTTTTTAAGATGTTAGAATTTGAGTGAATAGAATTTCTCTTTTGTCTATTAGTTTTCTAGGAACGTAGGTTAACTTCTATAAATTGATTTTCATCATAGGAAGTACTGTATTTTACTTTGTGTAAAACTTTACCAAAATTTATCATTTTCAATTTAGAAAATGGTACTGATTTATAATTATAAGATTTCGAGGCTATTTCAAAATTTTTAAAATCTTTTGCAGTCATTTAAATAATACTAAATGATCGCTTTCTGTTCACTTGCTTTAAAACTCGAAGCAATCCTAATGGAGAAAAATACTCATTTCTTCTCAATACCTTTTGAATTTGGCTGTGTATATTGTCCACTTCTTGCAAAGCTGAATGCCCCGTTAAGCTATATTTCATTGTTATACATTCCACTTCGGGATGAGATTGTAAAAATAGCTGCATAGCAAATGTCATAAAGGAGTTTTTATTTTGTGGGACGCAAGAATCACTCCACGTTATAATTCTTTTTAGATCATGATCCTTTAAAATTCGATTTAAAATCTTGTAAAGAGCTGAAGCAATATCGTTTCCTTTTCGTCCAGCAGTATATTCATTCCATATGGCACAGTATACTCTTTTAGCGGTAGACACATGCGCTGTCAAATTATATACATTCAGTTTTGATAAATAGAATGTTTCTCCTATATCAGTTTTCGGGCATGTTAATACATTTTCAAGGTCGAAGCAGATTACTGGTACATCACTTCTTTTATCTTTTTCTTTTGCATTTCGCATTTCGTCTTTGAGCACAAGATGCAATTTATAATCTACACTTTGGTTTTCCAGATTTTTATTTACTTCACATTTGCCACAGCGATCAGATTTCGGCATGTGAAAGTCTAAATTAAAGCAAATGTTAAAAATATATCTATAGTAACTCGCTTTTACAGGAGTACAATTTGAATGATCACATTTTTCCTTGTACAGATCATACATTTTCGAAATATTAAGATTCGAATCTAAATATTCTCTGGATGTGTTTGCCCGACAATAATGAGATTCTATACGGGGAAATAAATTTATCTGTTCTCTTACAAACTTTCTATCTTCATCTGATATGACGTGATTTTTCTTTAATCATCCTCGTTTATCAATATAATGACTTCCAGTACATTCATCTTTTTTATCGTGTACTGTATAAACTGGTTTTTGAGATATACATAGTGTACTTAAATAAAATGATTTGCAGACCTGAATACGCTGCCCTTTTATTTCAAAATAATAAAAATATGAAAATTGTCTTCGAGACTTTTCATTTTTAGTTGTTGTTCTATTTTTTAAAACCCGTTCTGTTGTTTTATCAATAAAAAAATATTTGCCTTCTTGATCATGTTCATAGAAAATTTGGAATATGGCTTTCCGTTCATCTCCACTTATTAAAGTCCCACAGTTATACTTACATTTGTGTAAACAATCTTTTTTGTCAATGATTTTCCTTTCTTCTCTAATATTTCCTCTGCTGTTAATGTGCTTTTCCCAGCCTGATAGGCTAGCTTTCTCTGATTACATTTACGATTTTCAAGATTTCGAACTTTTTTTTTACCGTATTTGGTTTCACGTTCTCATCTTTAGTTTCCATATTTTTCATTTCCTCACTAATGGTAGCTTCAGCAAGTACAGTTTCTCCATTGCAAGGTTCATTACTAGCTTGTGGTAAATTTATTATTATAGGATCTGACTCTAATTCATTTAGATTTATATCTAAATCATTTATATACCATTCTGAATTTTCCAAGTAATAATCTGGTTCCAACATTTTTACAAATATGTCACTAAATTTGTTTATTAATATTTTAACTATTTTTAAAATAATTTATTATTGTCAATTAAATAGTTTTTATTAATTTTGTTGACACAATGTTTAACACAATGTTTCGTTAGCTTAACAATACACAGACTAAATTATTAATATGAGTAAAATTGTTACATACTAAAAGAGAATTTTTTGAATTTCAAAAAATAACTGTAATTAATTTCTCAATGAAATGAATTTCAAAATACTCAAAGAGAAAAAAATGGCTGTAATTTTATCTTCAATATAATTATAACATGTTTGTGCGATTATTATTAATATTTATCCATTGTTTTTATAAAAATTAAGAGGACAACATTATGCATGTTTCTTTTTTTTTAAATACTCAATTAAAATGTAACTGAAAAACTTATATGTTTTTACATAGTTCTAACTATCCATTTTATTGTAAAACAAAGTCGTATCTGCAAAATGATTTAAAATATAAACATACAAGGTTGTAACTGCAGAAATTTTGTAGATACAACTTTGTTTTACCAAATTATTGCACTTTTGTACGGCAGATACGACTAGGGAATTCTGAAATTTTAGAAACGGTTGAAGATACAACTTTGTAATTAATTTCATTGGAAAGATCATCCTAGAATTAGTAAAACTGCATATATAACTCATTTTCCAAAAACCTGTCAGTTAGAACCACGTGATTCTAAGGTCGCGAAATGTAAATAATGTATAACGATCTCAGCCAAACATCTAAATTCTGGTGTTTTTTTTGAATTTGTATTTTGTTTGTTTTTAAAAGAAATGTATGCCGAAAAGAATTAAACAAGTTTAAGTATGAAACAAAAATTAGATATTATAAAAGATTTAGAAAATGACAAAAAAAGAAAAGAATTATGCCAACAATACAGAATAGCACCATGTACAATATCACGAATTGTAAAATGTAAAAAGGATTTGAAAAAACTAACAGATGAAAATGCAAATTTAGATAAAAAAAATAAATAGGAGAGGACATTATGAAAGAGCTGCTTTAATAATTTGGCTCAAGCAAATGCGAAGTAAGGGAATATTTTTATCTGGAAATTTGATATTAGAGCAAGCTAAAAAATTCGCTCTTCAAATGGAAATAGATTTTGAGCCTAATCTAGGATGGTTAACAAGGCAAGAACTTTGGTTTTAATATATGCGTATACAAATATGCACAATAATGTTGAACAAAATAATATAAAATTTATTTTTAGATGGAAAGAAAAAAACAATATTAAATATTACAAAGTGCGAGGGGAGAAATTTTCGGCCGATAATGAATCAGCATCTTATTGGACAAGATATGTACTTCCTGAAATTTTAGTCCAATACGATCAAAATGACATATGAATCAGCACTGTTTTACAAGGCCATACCTTCTGGAACCATGGCGCAAACTTGTGAAAAGAATCCTTCCAGTTCTAAAAATCCAAAACATAGAATAACACTCTTATTTATTACAAATATGAGTGGAACCGAAAGAGATATAATTGCTATTAGAAAATATAAAATGCCTCGATGTTTCTGTAATAAGGAAATACCTATAAAATATTTCAATAATATAATAAAACCTGGATGAACAGTGATATATTTATCAAAATTATGTCAGATTTCAATAAAAAAATGAAAGACCAAAACCGGAAAGTAGTAATTTTTGTGGATTATGCAGCATGCCATAATATTTCAGGCAATGAGACTTTTTCAAATTTAGAAATAAGTTTTTTCCCAGCCAATATAACGAACATTATTCAACCTCTAGATCAAAAGGTATCATCAAAATATTTATGGTATGTATTTTAATGATTTTAAACTTTTGTTTTAATTAAATTCAACTAATTACATGATATTTTTATTAGGTTTATTATCGTCACCGCATACTACGCAAACAATTTTTGTCAGTTGAAAAAGGAATGACTTTGGATGATTTTTCTAAATCATTTACAATTTTAGATGCTCTTAAATTAGTAAAAACAGCTTGGAGGCTTGTAACTGCTTTAGACACGCGAAATTTATCAAATCAATATCAGATGATTGGAAAATAATAGACGAAGATTTAGTAATAAATGAAGATTTGTCAGAAATAAATATACCTGAAAATTTAAGAAGCCAGTTCTATGATTTGATTGAAATTGATTCAAATGAAGTTTGTTTTGGTCATTATAATGATGATGAAATAATTAACGAAGTTGTCAGTAATTATAGTAATTTGGATGAACGTATTGATGATGACGATTTTGAAGCATCTGAAGAAGCTCATGAAACTGCAATAAATAATAAAGATGTTTTGATTTGCTTAGAAAAATTAAAAATTTATATGGACCAAAATAACATGGATTATAAATGTTTTGAAGACATTGAAAATAAAATATTCAATGAAACGGAAAAATCAAAAAAATTTATTCAAATTCCTATTAGATTTTTTTAATGTAAAATACTATTTACATAAACATAATATTTGTGCCTAATATGAAGTTGCAATTTAATTTATTTATGTTTACCTATTTATGTTATTTTATTTTGAAAATAAATGAATTATTATTAATTAAAATTGCTTATAAAATTGTACTTGTACCTAAATATTTTTAAATAAATGTTCTTAAATTTTGCCTATCTATATGTGAAAATATATTGCTCGAATTTTCTGTATGTGACAATATTTTTGCTGACGCTTAAATGAAAAATTTTTCACTTACAGGTAAATGAAAAAAATTTCACTTACGGATAAATGAAAATATCGGATAAGTGAAAAATTTTTTTTTTCACTTATCCGTTTTCGACTGTATTCTGCTTGTTGCATCTTCAAAACCTCTTATTATCATTGTCCTGTAACCCCATTCGGATGGGACGGATCAAAACTTTAAAATATCTTCAAAATGCTAGTTGTTATTCTGCTTGTTGCATCTTCAATACTTCTTATCATCATTGTACTATAACCACATCCTGGTATCGGGTGGATCAAAACTATACAATATATTCAAACACTGGGTTTTATTATTCTACTTGTTTCAGCTTGATAGGCAGGTTGAAATAACCCTTCCAGTTCTTTCTGAACTAATTTGAGTTGAAAGCGACAATGAATAACCGATTTTTTACTGTTGCTTGTTTTAGGGGATTACTCTCTCGTTATGAATCTCCCAAGGAAAGTAGTACTAGAGCCGATCAGATCACAAAAATTTTATATTGTTGGGGACTCCCCTAAAGTCTGAAATGTGGCTATAACTAACTCTGGGAAGCTGCAAGTGCTCAATAGTTTGTGTCTTATCTTATATTTTGCAACTGCAGCAATGACAGTTGAAGGGAATACCCAACTTGACATTGTGTTGTTTCGTATTAGCGATTCATCGTTACATTTTTTGATATCAGCTTGTTTTAATGATAATTATTTGCTTAAATTAGATTCAAAAGTCAAAATATGTGGGGTTGAACAATTGATTCAGATCTTTAATATTTTAGTTACAGAGATATCGTATATACTGCTGTATGGAAAGACTTTACATTTAGTGGCTGGGGTGCATACAGAAAAATTCTACATTTTGTGTGTTTATTGAAAATTTGTAATCTAAAAATGACTTATTTAAGAAAATACTGTCATTTAAATAATTTAGATAATTTTTTCTAGTTAACAAGATTCCATTGACATGAAAAAATTTTGTTTGCATACCTATCTACATTAAAAGATGGTACTGAAGTTAATTAGATAAAGAAGGGATTGAAGTTTTACTTACGACTAGCTATTTTGAATTTATCAATTTTTCCACAGTTTATCCACATTTGAGTCTTTGGTAATAATACTGCAGTAATACCCATTAAATCCATTACAAACATGATGGTACAAGTGGAAAAGTTTAAAGTAAATGAATTAAAATCTACAAAAACAAAATTTTGATTTTAAGGAATATAGACTGCTCGTCAGTTTCATTAAATAATAATAATTATTTAAAAATTTAGGGCTAGACATTTAAACACTCAAACAGCTTAGTATTAAATGGAAGCTATGAATTAACTAATAGGAAGCACATGTATAACATTTCTACTTAGAAAACAAAACATTATTGTATAATTCTATCCAGAAGCCAATCTAGAGTTATGGCAAACCAAAATCGGATTAAAATAATTCAATTTGCGACATACAAAATGTAACGTACAAATAATATTCAATGTAAAGATTCAAAACTCGCAGAATATCCTTATAGGATTAATAGAAATTTCTGCATAGTCCTGCATGGTCCTGCCAAAGCAAATAAACGACAATGATATACGTATTCTTTCATTACACTCAATTAATTGATAAAAATAATATACTAGCTATTTTTCATTCAAATTCAACATTTTTGCAAAAAATTCAACAATTTTTAATCAAATTCAACATTTCTGCAAATAAATTGTTTGACAAAATGTTGAATTTGAATGAAAAATTGTTTAATTTATTTGAAAAATGTTGAATTTGAATGGAAAAAGTATATACAAACATCTGTAAAAATAGATTGCAGAAATACACAGTCAATTCAACTTACAAGCAGATGAGCATGCCGATAACTAAGACATCCAAAAGAAATTTATCGGGAGATGTTTTATGACCAACCCATGTCTGTAAATCGAAAATATTTGCTTATTGTATTCCAGGCAGCAGAATAATTATTAAATATTCACCCGCCCTTCGAAATTCGAGGAAGTTGTGAAAAAAATCGTACTGAATACATATTTCATTATGAATAAATTGTTTTCCATCATTTCAATTTATCGTGGACACTATGTTTTTTATTTATCCTAAACAACAACCTCATACTTAATAATTTATTTAGAAAAATAAAAATTAAATTTAAATCAGGGGTGTTATTGCGTCAATTTAATAAATTAATATTTTGGAGTGAGTTATGAATTGAGTAAAATTTTATTATATATTTTCAGAAAAATTTAATAATAAAAAATAATTTAAAGAATATTTGAATTCGCCACGTCTCTATTTAAATATCTATCATTTAAAAGATAAATCATACAAATTGGTTTCGAAATGGTTCAAAATGTTGTACGGTGTTTTTTTTAACTTCAAGATTAAACATAATGATTAGTAAAAACGTAAATAAACTGATCAAATGTTAAGAAACTGCAGCCAAACTATCCCAGAGATTAGGTATTTTACTAACTAAATATTACTTCCTTTAAATCAAATAATTTTTTTTTTTTGTTATATATTAAATAGGTAGAAGGTAAAAGGAGCCTTTATAACTTCGTATTCTTGGTTATGAAAACAGGAAAGTATAATTTAAGAAAACAGAGATAGATGAGAGAAATATGTTCGCCGTGTAGTAATTGTGAAACAATTTTGTTGATTTTCGTTTTGCATTGTTGTAAATCAAATTAGTAGAAGCTTCTTGTGAATGCAAGGTTGAATGTAATTTCACATTTTAGACGGTTAAATTATGAATGTAATTTTTTGTTTAAAGAAATATTGGTGATTTTCCAAATTAAATAAAGTTATTAAGTTATTAAATGAGAAAGCGTGTGGTAAAGTACTAGATTATAGTAATGTAACGACCGAGGAACACAGGTTCAAACAAACCCAGTGAGAACTGAAATTCTTCAAATGATAGAAATTAGTGAAAGTAATACAAATACAATCTAATATAATATAACAATTAAAAACTAATAAAAATAGAATAACAAAATTTTACAAAATACTAGTAGACCCCTGTGCAATTGCACAGTAGTAACTTTATTGAAAAAATTCTGGATAACAACATCATCATTGATTCATTATTAATTTATATAAATCTTATTTATTTATTTTCTCTGTAGGAGGTGGGAGTCCCCGAAAGACACCAAATAGTTAAAATTACACGCACGCAAACCAACAATGGTAGTGAGGGCTTCAAACCAACTAAAAACACTTATCTTTTGTCTTTCATACATATCAAATCCATGATAGATCGACTAATGAATTCTTTACTCTCAGATAAACAAATGATATCTTTTTTTACATAATTTAAATTGTTATGTTTCTGTATTATTAATTAAAAAAATTTTTTTTGTGAAATACTAAAGTAAATTTGAATTGAAATTAATTAAAAGCTTTAAAAAAGTGATTTAAAAATTAAATAAAACATAAAAGTGTAAAAAATTTATGTATTTTTCTATTTTTAGTATTTTGTCATGGTATTGGAATTGCTTATTTTTTTCTGCTATTAGCCTGTCCTTATACCTCTTTAATCTTAATATGTACAACGACATAATTTAATCATCAGTATCTAGATTTCAATTTAACATCAATGACAATAAAAATCGGTTATAGTCCCTACTGGTTATTATAGGCACCATTCGCTTTTAGTTAACAATTTTACTGTCATCATCATTTTTAATATTTTTTTATAATAACTATAATATATAGAGTCAACAACTTTTTTTGAAAGTAATAAACTTCATACAATCGATGTCATTTGTAGCCACATTTAAATATAACGCCAATTTTTTCAATAAAACTAAAAAATAAGTCAAAAGTGCATTAATTTATTATGAAAATTGATTTATATATTGTCTTTCTCTGTTCTTTATTACAAATATGTATATTTTATGATTACATAACAGAATTGCTATTTATGCATAAAATAAAGTTTAAAATTGTTACACGAAAGATGTTTTATTAAATTTTGTTTATAAAAATGCAAATTTTTTTTTACTACGCCTATAGTCACAAAACGGTTATAAACACAAACATTCACTGAAATTTAAGGAATAACTATAACCGTATTTTACTGTATATATTTTATTTAATAATAGCAGAAGCAATGAACTAACATTTATTATATCATTTTTGAAGAGTATGGATCTGATCTGATTTTTGTTTTTATGTTTTGTTCTAAATTTTTGTTTGTGATTTCGTTTTTGCACTTTTTTCTATAAGTTTGTGTGTTTATTTAAAATGAAAGAATTTTTATGAAGCCTTTTTAAAAATTACCTGTGATTGAAATTTATTTTAGAGTATATAGATGTCGTTATTTATTTGGTGCTCGTAGATGACCGTTATTTATTTGGTGTAAATTTTTTAAATGTTTTAAGTATTCAGCATTAAGAGCTTGCTAAAATTTTAATATTTTTGTGGTGTAATTTACTATTCAGCTATTCTTGATTTTTTACTCCCCACGTCGTTCATTTTGCATATTATATATAAAATATATCAACTCTGAAAGGGAAGAAGGACCTATAATTTCAATGCAGATTTATCTGCATATCCCATCGTTATATAAAGAAATAAATAAATAAAAATATTAACCCAATCATTGCGGGACAAGGTTTTTTCGAATTTAATTATGAAACTTCATTTATGCTTCTTAATTTTGATCTCAGGAATCCAAATCTGTCCTTGGTTTTTTTCCACGATGTGTACTTTTGCTGGAATAATCCGGTACCATACGGTACCATTGTAATGATTTCTGCGAATATGTGAAATACATGAAAAACACAAATTAACAATAAGCAAAATACTAAAAAATAATAAAAAAGTTTAAGCTAGGTTACTAAAAGTAAATTAAAAAATTAATTAAGTAGCGCTCTGGTGAAATCAAGCACCATGCATTATAGCCGAAACGCAAGGGTTTGCCCTTTATGAATTGTTTAGTGCCATGGCGGCCGAAATACTTTATCATCGATTCTTCATAAGAAAATGTTCTTCACAATAAAATTTTTTTAAGTTTTGCTTCAACTCGTTCCTTACGGGATGCAAGTTCCACATTTTGTAGTATGAATTAGTAGCAGTTATTTAAGCAAAGTGAATACAACTCTCAATCTGACGATAACGATCTCGAGACATACTTTTTACAATCATTTCATTATGCATATCTATATCACGACTCCAATATGAATATTTATTTGGTATATTATTGTAACCGGAAATAATCATAATACCAATAAAACTTTTAATTAATTTTTTGTTCCATTAGGCTTTTTTTGTGTTGTTAAAACACAATAATAATTATTGTTTTCGTTGCAAATCATTTGCAATGATTCATAATCAAAGAATCTTTCAAATAGTTTGTAAGGTTCTGCTGAACAATCTAAATAAGTTGGATCTGGAAATAATGATTGTGAACTATAGAATTTAGCTCTCGACAATTCAAATTTAACTTTCAAATTTGGTACAGATGATGGAACATAATAGCAGTCAGATAATAATATCATAACCACTGCACCATTTCGAACACCACTACAACAAATAAAATTATTTCTAACACAAAAAAACATTTAATTTTTGTCGTATTGAACAATTTTATTCTCAAACTTCAATTTAGATAACATCATTAAAACTTATTAACCCTGTTAAGGCTTATTTCTATTTTTTGCTCCTAAATTTTTATATAAAAAAAAATAAATCTATACACCAAAAATAATTTTTATTTATTTTTTTTTCTTTCCAGGATAAACTAACAAATCACAAGGCAAATGTTTTAACCTACAACTATTCGGTATCTTCACTTTAAAAGACAAAAAAAAAAACAAAAAAACGGAATTCTTTTAAAAATATCCTTTTTTTAATAAAAAAAAAAAAAGAAAAAAAAATTATCTACAACAAAAAAAAATAAAAATAAAAAATAAATAATCGGTAATGGTTTAACTTTTACAATTTTCATTTTATTTTATTTTTGTATTTTATTTTCGTTTTTTTATTATATTGTTGTTGTATTGTGAACTTTAACTTCTACAACAAACTAAAATATATTATAGCTATACATTTTTATAATAATTATTAATATATAATAATATTATTATGTATATAGAGGTGTTGTATATTAATAACGTTAGCGTAGTGCATTTGACGGATGAACTCGTTTAAAATATGTTATTTCAGCAATAACAGGATAATAAGAAAATGTAAAAAATTCACAATTTTATATAGATTTAGATTGCTCTTATAGTAATGGTTAAAACGGATATTATAAGAAGTCTTTTTGAGACATTTCTCATCCTTGTGATCCTTTTAAATGGTAAGTTATATTTTTTATTATTATTATTATTTTCATTTTTTTTGTTAAATTTCATATTATACTACCCTTTATTTAGGATTTTCCAAAAGAGTATTAAAGTATAAAAATGTACTATAGAAAAAAAAAGAATAGAAACAAGAATAGAAACACTATATTGTTATGTCTTTTCTTCTTATAAAAGAACAATAAAATAAAATAAAAATATAATAAAATTGTTATGGAAGGAAAATGCTTTTACTTTGATGAGGGTTTTTTTTTCTCTTCATTTTTTAAATCAAGCTGCATAGCATGAAATGAAGATATTATTTTTTTTTTTTACTTTTGTTCTGTTATTATTTTGTTATTTTATAAATTTTTGGAAATTTTATATCTTTATTTTTTGTTTTTGTTTCATTTTTGAATTTTTTATATTTTAATATTGTTGTTATTGCAGTAATCGCAATACGTAAAATTTTTTTTTTTTTAACTATTTTAAAGTATTTTATTTTTTTTATTTATTTTAAACCATTACAAATGATTGTTTAAAATATATTATATAAAATGTAATTTGAAACCATGAATGAGCTATTACAACACTTAAGTGAAAATTTATTGAAAAAGTAGATTAAATTTTAGTTATTTTGATAATTTATAGTGTATATTTGTATTTTGTGATCTTGGGGAACAGCACTAATTCTGATATTATTATACTCTATAGCTACAATTCAATATTATGATCTTAATAATATAAATTATAGAAATTGTGTTGTTGATTGATTAATAACAATGGGGAGTGATAATGAAAGCATTGAAAAATAAAGCATTGGAATGTTAAGGAATAATAATTTATTATTGTTGGGTTGGCGATGATACACCGGTGATAAATATGGCAAAAAAGTGCAAAACGAAATAATATTATGGATTACTATTGTTACAATGTTATTGTACAAATAAGTTATTTTAAAAATAAAAACCCAAAATTTTGGAATTACGTAAAGTTGGAGAGTAATGTATTTTATTCTCCGGTAATTACAGTGGCGAGTTAAAAATACAATTTTTTTTTTCAATTGCTCTTGACTTTTGTATTTTCAAAGTAAAATATCGTATTGAGAAATAATATTTCTGTATTGATTTGCATTTGAAGAAATAGTGTTAATAAAAAGAAAATTTAATAACACTACTCTAGAAGAGAAGCTAATGCAAATTTGCTCTGAACCTTTTCTTACCACAGCAAGGGGAAATAGGCTTATTGTGACTACACGTATTAAAGCAAACATGTGTTCGAAGCCGTAAATATTTGATTTAATAATTATATTCAGGACATTCTTCACTAGTATCGTGAATGGTTGTTTCCATTGTTCCAAAGATACTTTTGAATATTCACAAACCAAGTGTTCGTAATATTCTGCCTCCATTACATTTTTATTAAAATATATGAGAAAGCGGATGACTAAAACTTGCCATTACCCAAAAAATTGATTTAAAAATTTAAAAATTGTCTTGGCGATTCAAAAATTGCCACTCAAACTATTTCAGAGAATATTTTATTTGCTTGAAATTTGATTGAAAAAAATAATCCGGCACCCATTAATAATACCATTATATACAATGCCTTATCAAAATAAATACAAATATTCTAAATCTGATCCTAGGTCTACAATAATGATAATAATATAGGTCATAGGTCTACAATAATGATATTATAGGCATAAAAATAAAACCAGTTTTCAGTTCAAAGTTTTTTGTATCCGCTATAGTTAAGTTACGTATCTAAAAGATAGAAATATATTATCTTATATCGCACTCCAGATGCAGGTGCCAAAAAAAAACCAGAAATTCTAATATAGTAATATCACAAAGGTTGGTGTTAACGCATTGGATAAATTAATTAAAAACTACACCTGTAAACGTAAACCATATCCCTGGTCGATTGTTTTGTTTTCCATAATTCTTGATATTTCGGTTTTGTTCTATGAGCACAACTGAATCCAATGTGAAATTCTAATTAAACGTATAAAAGTCGATTTATACCTTCCAGAGCTTGGTCGTTTACTAATAACACCGTATAATACAGAAAAGGTTCCATATACCTACCTAACGTTGCACACCTGACACAGCATTCAAGTGAATTAACATTAACAGTTCTTTCTGCGCCTGCCAATGAATTAAAAATATTACAATGCTTTTCATACCCGCAAATATCAAATACAAATTAAGTATCAGCAAGATGTGGCAATTGTATAGTAAATTTGTTTGTAAGAGACATAGTAAAACCAAAATCTGTTCAAAACATTAAATGTTCATCTCTTAAACAATAATAATAAAAAAACATTATTTAATTGGAAAATAAAAGTACTTCTGCAATTATTAACATTATTTTTTTTTAATATTTACATTGAGTTAATTTGACCCAAAATTTTCTTATAAAGGGTACAAATTTAATTTTCGAATAGATCAATTTACATTAGATTTTAAATTTCGGTTGGAATCTGTCCCTATATCAGCGCAGTCGCAAATGGGCTTATTTTGATAATCCGTTCTTATTAGCTATTCTGATACCCAAGTATCATTTTGTGCTCTATTACAGCTCTATAATAGTTTACACAGCTAAAATTAAACAACAAATTTTCTCTAATATAACTGCGGAAGCTCCTATAGAACGGTTGTAGAGCTCTAATAGAGCTAAGTGGCGCACATTTAGAACTATTTTAGAACAAATTAGCTACCATATAAGCAGTTATAGAGCAGTTATAGAGCAAGAAATTTCAGCTTATTTTTATCAATTACGTTGCTGATTCGCTCTATACAAGTGTTTAATTAGCATTTGGTTACTCTTATGGAGGTTGTCGCTGAAATTGAAAAAAAAAACTACATTTTAATTCCAACTGTCAAAATATTATAATGTTATTTCTCTATAAGAGTTTAATGACATTATATTAATCTTTTCAGTATACCAAATTATTATTTGTTTATCTATGGAGATTTTGTTTCTCAAATAAAAATTGAAGTAGGAAAATAAAAAACATTCATGGAATAGTTTTTATAAAAACTTGTTTTCCAGCGTTAGAGTAAAATTTTGGTATAACAGTGAAAATAGTCGAATATTTTCCTTTTAATTTTACTGATATGCTTATCATACAGATACGCGTATTTCGTCTACTACTTGCAGACTTCTTCAGTGTTCAGACACTGAAGAAGTCTGCAAGTAGTAGACGAATATTCGACTATTTTCACTGTTATTTATGGAATACTTGTTTACTCGTTTTTAGTGAATATAATACCCAAAATTTGCTTGCGCAGCGAGATTTATTTTGAAATTATACTAAATAGAACCAAAAATAACAATGCCCTTTAAAATTATCAAATTTTTAAAAAAATTTTAAATTTTATTTAAAAATAAAAATATTTCAAATACAAAAATAAGGCTGCAATTGAAAGGAAATTTGTTTTAGAACAATAATAGTATGTAAAAAATAATTTTTAAACCACAATCATCAAGTATTTCAGGCTTAAATAAAATTTTAGTTTTTAGAATTTTAACATTTTTTGTTCAATTAGGCATTTTTCTAAGAAAAGATGGCCGAGCTTCCTGCGAGCTACTATGAGAGCTATATAGAGCACTTTAATTATAGTTTTGTAAAATATTAGGGTGGATCATATTTAAATTATGAATTTTCTTTGAAATAAAATACAAAACGATATTAAGTGCCATATTTTGAGATGTTACGATATTTCGGATGATTCAATATTTAATATGACGAATCTCAATAAGAAAAAATAGATTCTTAAATCATAACCTCAAAAAATTAATAACTTCGCCAAAAAAAAAACATTTTCAATTGTCTTGTAAAGATATGCAATAGTTAGGTAAAAACTAACTATTTAGCTTAAAGGCTTTCTTAAATAATTAGCTGAAACCGAGTTCCATAAATTACCCCCGGACTCGTAAATTACACTCGGACTGCATAAAAGTTTTAAAAATACAGTTGGTAACTCTTGATACCAGGCATCTGAATTTATTAAACGTCTGTTTTAAAAAAAACGACAGGTAAATGTAGACAGCAAAGGTATAAGTTAAAATATTGTTCAAAAAGTTCTTCAAAGCATAAGTTGAAATTTATGTACTATTGAATATATATGTAATATACATGTTGAAATACTTCGTACTTGACAGTTCATTTCATTTCCACGTGGTTCTTAAATAAAGTAATCTAAAATATAAAAAACAATTTTGAGTGAACTCGATAAAATCAATTAAAAGGCTTAAGTTAAATTTTCAATTAAAAACAAAGAGATATAAATATAATTGAAAAGGAACTGAATATAAACGGCTGGCATGCTTTTTATTTGACATAAAATATTCAAGTGAGGAAAACAAGGTTTAAAAATTTAATGTTAATCAGATGGTAAATAATATTTTGGCCGAAAACTGACGAAGAAAAATAAATTTTTTTTACAATATAAAGTCATCAAAAGAAAAGTAAGAAATAAGAAAATAATAGCTATGGGAACAATCCCCTAAATATGTAAAGAGTTTTTAATTTTAAAATCCCATTTTGTTTTTTCAATATCTTTTCACACGTAATATTAAATATTATATAAGATCGTTTGTTTAACAAAAATGTTTATACTTACAAATACATAGCTATGTATCTATAAAACTAAATTTATCTGTAAAATTCAAAATTTTGCCAAAAGTGTTTTTAAATTTTTTTTATGTACTGTGTTTTTATTTTTTTTAATTTATTCTAATTTCAATTTATTAAAATAATATAATACTTCAAATGGAAAAATTGATATTTCTGAACTGAAATTTTTATATCACCGATTTAATGTCAGATACAATAGAAAATTATCTTGTTTCTTTCGCCCACTCTAATAAATAACAACATGAAGTTAGCTGCATAATAATTCAATTTGTTTTTGTAATTTATTTTGACATAATTTTGGCGGTTGCAAATTTGCTGTATAACTGTTGCATTGGAGGACTTATGGAAAGCTTATAGAGCAATTTTGTTGTTGTGTCATTTTTGTTTTGTTTTTCATATTTAAATGTCAGATGGTTATACTTATATTTTGTTAAAGGTTGAGGGTATGTGCATAATTAATATATTTAAAAGAATCCAAGTAAAAACAAATGCTAAAAAAATTACAACAATTTGCCATCACAAAATTAATAAATTTGGAAAATTCGTATTTGTAATGTATATATACCTATATTAGAATTGAATAATCAACATTTATTAATAATATATTAGATAGAAGAAACAAGAAGCTTAAGTATTTATTTTGGTTACTTTTGTTTTTTATTTTGTAATATTTGAATTGTTACATTATTTTATGATTTGAACAAAAAAATATTTTACATAAGATACAATTTAAACAAAAATAAAGTTATCAATTGAACAAAAACTTAATTTTTATATTTTATTCTGAAAATTTTACACACTATACATTTGATACTGAAAAATTGTGGCTCCATTTTCTCGCAATCCGACAAATATATACTATTTAAGTAAGATGATTTAATTGGCATTTCAAACATTTCTTTTATACTTTTTAATGAACCATGTATAAAAACTTCTCCAATTATTGTTTTTTCGACTGCTTTTGTTTCTACAATGTTATTATTTTTTGCTGTGGTACGTTCTAAACATCCATGCTGACAATTTAAATTAGATATCACCCGAATTTTCGCTTTCATAGAATTAATGCTTTATTTTGATTTTTCACATAAAATAATTCTTTTTTATCTGTGTAATTATGTCCTCTTGATTTTTTTAAAAATTTTTATTTAAAATTAATATTTTTTACATTTATTTTTTTTTAGATCCGCGTTTTGCTTCTAGTTCTCATAAAAACTTCTAACAAACTGAAGAATAAAAAATTATGACATAATTATGTATGAGCGTTATATTATGCTCTATAAGTTATGTTAAAGAAACAAATTAGTTGTCGAGTTTCTTCGGATTTATATTCGTGCTGCTCTATAAGAGTGATCGGTTAAAATTAAAAAGTGCTAATAGAGCTTAACTAATTCCGAAGTTGAAGCTCTATAAATGTTGTTCTATAGAGCTATAATAGAGCTAATAACCTCTATTAGTTATTTTATTGCAACTCTTAAAGAGTAAAAAAAAAAATCTCCAAAAAAAATGCTAATTAGCTGCTCATGCAGCTCTTATAGAGTAGATCATTTTACAAAAAAATCTTAAATGCTAATTTGTTATCAAAATGTTAGTTTATAGAGCAAATTTGCTTCAGAGAATGGTTAAAGAACAGTACTAGAGCAAATTAGCTTTCTCGAAACAAATTAGCTGCAAAAATTGTTACTTAGGTAACCATTGCCTGAGTCATTAAGGGTACCTGATTTTATGATAGCACTCAGGATAATCTTCAATGGTATGCAGGGTACCTGACATTGTTCAGGAAATGCTGTTCCAAAGTGACGAGGTCTGCTACGATTGAGCCCTTAGCATTTAGAGCAGATGTTCAATAGCTTCGCTTCCTCTATTTCGCATATTCTACACAAGTTTTTTTTTCGATTAGACCCATTTTATAAAGGTGTTTCTTTATTAGGCAGTGGCCTGTTATTATACCTGCCAAGATAATGTAACCTGATTCCTATAGAGACCTAGAAGAGTTTTGGTTTTCTTGAGGAAGCGTTTAAGCTTGTGTATTTTAGCTTGAAGATTTCCAGGAACGTTGGCCAAGAAATCCTCAGATTTATGCTGTACCTATTTTGGCTGTTAACACATTATTCGTCTTCATCTAGCTTTTATGAAGTCTGTTAAAAAATCACTTGATTTTTCCATACAAAAATTTTTGACGGTGAATTCAGCAATTTTACTCTCATAGATTTTACATGTACCTGCAACGCAACAATTAAGTCGAATGTGTTAATTGAATTTTCGCTGTGTTCAACGGAATGTCACAGAACGGCCTTGGCCCTATGAAGGACGTATTCGATGCTTTTCTTGCTATAGATAATTTGCAGTTTCTTTACCTGCTATGCCAGAATGTCCTGGTAGATACCCACATTATTGTGAAGTTATTTATTTTTATCCGGATAACTAATTCTATTTCCAATTCAAACCTCTCTTGATAATACCATGACAAACTCTTATATTAATATTTCATATCACTAAATTATCATAGTATAATAATTTATTCTGAACGTTACAAGTAGTTGTATGTGGGTTGTGGCAGTGCAACAATCTGCAGCGGCGTATCGTACTAATTAAAAACCGAAGTCGGCAATACTGTCACAGTTGTCATGACAGTTCATATCTATTCGTAAAACAAAGAAGTCGAATAATACGCGTGCAAGCAATCGGGTGCCAAAAATAAAACGTAAATATTATCGGTTTAATTCGTTATTAGTGTAGTAAATTTTTAGTTAAACAAATTATATAAAACGACCATTTAAGTGTATTTCATTACTTTATTAAAAGATATAGTTCTTCGAGAAGGTACACCAAATACCTACCATCAAAATCATTATAGCAAATATTCTATATTTGTCACCTATATGTGATGATGGGTGATGAACCTATAGGGTGAATTAAAAATCTCATCTCCACAAACTTAGTATTAAAAATTCTAAAATTATTATTCTATAAGAAATTGGCAGAATACCAAAGCACTGATACTTTAAATATTCTAAGTCAATGGCTTGTTTCAAATTCAACTAATAGAATCGGTTTGTTGATAAAAACAAAAATCATAAGTTATATTCGCCTACACGTTCACTTGCTATACTGAATTCAAATTCTGGAGCAACACGCTGGGTGGCGCAGTAAGTAAGCCACTTGCCCAATTCCCGATGAAGTAAAAAAAATGCTTTATGGGTTTTTCGATCTGGTCCAGTACCTTTTGTCATTGGGATAAAATAAATAACAAAAAATAATTGATAGTATAATCTGGTAAGTGGTAATCAGTTAAATAAAATAAAGCTATTATATTTAAGAAGGCTTAGTTCCTGACTATAGTAGTAGTTTTGTACATTGAATGAGTTGGTAAGCCAGTAATTTGACAAATAAATGCTCGAAAAAACATTGTAGATATTGTAGTATAAACTTGCAGTACTAGTCTACCTAAAGTTACTGTCAAGAACATAAAATAAAAACATAATAATATAAAACACAAAAATTTAATTCAGAAAGCAAAATTAGACAACTTAATGATACATTTTTAGATATATAATGGCCCAAAACCAGATACAGAAATATTTAATAATAATTTAGGGCAGTAAAGTTTGAACATTAAAAACATACTAAACAATTGAAAGACGGTAGATTTCACGTTTTCCATACAAATTGGCGACGAAAATATTAAAGTCTCTCTCTATGAGTCAGTTCTACGAAGCTTATAACTAGCAGTGTATATGTAGACTAATTTTATATTAGAAATTTATTTCAACATATTTTGTGCTCTAATAATATAATCTAGCGAAGCTGGCCTTTTTGTTTATAGTAAAATTTTTAAAAATTTTTGCTATATTATAGAAAATACCATTTTGCTTTCATATGATATATATATTAAAAAAGTTTAATTTAAAATATTTACCACTAAATTAATTAATTTCAAAAACAATTAATTGAAACACTATATATTTGTATACACTGAATATTTGGAACAGGACTCGAACCATTTACTTTTCAAGTTAAAAAATTTAATTAAGTTATTCACACCTTGATCATAATTCAAATACATGACCTTCTGATTCACATAATTTTTATTAAACCTTCTCCCCCCCGCCCCTACAATTTATCATATAAATCCTTTAACACTCTAACCCAATATAATATTCTAATTGAATGAAACATATAGCCTTGAATAAACAATTCAATACCATATAATTTTGCTCTCCAAATTTCAAATGAACTAAAATGAATATAACACAAAAAAAAAAGTAATTACTTTAAATAATTATAATTTATCATTTAAAATATTTCCCATCTTCTACTTGAATCCAAAAAAAAAAAAAAAAAAATATATATATATTAATTCAAACAAACTAACGTACACATTACCTACATTATAAAAGTATATCAAAATGAATTCTTTAAAATAACTGTTAATTACTGATGTAATTACATTCCATCTAGAAAATATACACTCATTTTCAAAAACCTCAATAATATTCGTACTTACCTACATTCATTACATATATATATTATGTATGTAGCTTGTAGTTAGGTAGGTAAGTAGTATATAAAACATTCTACTTTAATATAAATGGATCATCACTACTATTCCATTTACAAAGAGTAGTGAGTACTACACAAATACAATTACGAAAATTTGTATTAAAATTAACCTAAAACTTCATAATAATTATTATACTCACATACAATCATATATATAAATTAAATATATTATATAGGTATATAATTTTTAATTACAGTAGTAGTAAAAAAAAAATAAAAATAAAGAAAAGAAAAAACAATCTAAAGACCCATTAATCTCCGGTTTTTTTTTCTGGTTGTTTTTCTCTTGTTATTTTGTAATGTTTGTTATATTTTGTTTTTTTTTTGTTTTTTCTTATTTCATCTTTTAAATTAATCCTTATGACCAACAAAACGATCATGATAAAAAAAAAAGAGGAAAAAAAAATAAAAGAGAACAGGAACATGGTTTATAAAGGAATATTATTACCTAATAATATTATGTACATATACATTATATATATATACATTTTTTTATAATATTTTTATTCTACTTAAATTCGTGTAATATGTCTGCGGGCTGTCATATCTTGCTTAAGGTTTTTGTTTTTATTTAATTTTTTTTTTTTTAATATATTATATTATATACATATATAATACATATATTTATATTATGTACATACATAAAAAGGATACCTTTTATAAAGAGAAGGAGCAAATTAAATAGAAACTCAATGGAATAAAGCTGGAAGGGTATACTGTCCAATTTTCATTTTTTTATTTTTTATTTGTTGTTGTTTTTGTTACTTTTTTTTTTCTATGTTTCTTAAATAATATTATGATATATTTTTAAAATAATTCTTTCATTTTTATTAAAATATAATATAATTTATAATAAATTATTAAAATAAAAATATGAAATCAAAAATAAATAAAAGAAATTTTGAGATACCAACGGTAACTAGTTTAATGTATGTACATATACATACATGTGGAAAATGTCATTATCCAAATCTAGGTTATTGGTACAAAAAAATTAATGTTTATTTTTTATTTAATAGAACTCATGAAATTCTTGAATTATAATATTTATGTTGCGTTGGATACAAAATATGGGTACTAAAATCAATTCAATTGATTTAAAACTAGTTAGAAGGAGAGTAGATTCAATGTCATAGCACTGACATCGTTAATAGCAGGTAGATAGTAGATAGTTGACTTAGCAAATATCTATTCAAAATTAGTAAGACTGACATAATGTGTATATAGATTCAGATTGGTAAGTCAAACAGAAATGGATATACAGATTTTGCTTTCGGGAAGAGGAGTTATTGTGTAACCTTCGGTGACATCGTAAATGTCTTAAAAAAAAACTTCAACCTGATACAATACAAAAAAAAACTAAGTTCCCAATTTTATCCGAAAAATAAGTTGTAATAAGAGCTTTCTGAGATATTGTGTTTTAATTCATTAGTGATCAATCAAAGTGAACATACAGTTTTTATTAACACTGTCATTGGGTTTTTAAAAATTTTTGTACCCAAATACCTGTCAAACCGTTCGCGGAGATATCTTCAACAACAATTGTGATCATATATAGCAAATGTCTCAAGCTTTTGTGAGCTTTTGTGTACATTTAATATCATGCGGACGTTGTATTCAACTTTGTGTTGAGACATTTGCGATGTCAAGCCATCAATTTGAATGCCATGGAATAGATAGCAAAACATATTATTAGATACACAGTACATCCATCGCATAATTCAGAATTTGGTATAAACGCAACAATAGCGTTCGTCAGGAGTTTGAATCTACAATTTTGAACGACCAGACAAGGGAAGTACAATAGTCCTGAAAAGGTCGCTTCTAAATACATTTCGTGTGTATATAAAATTCCACGTTTGCAAATTGTATACAACACCCCACGTCCCCACGTCTGTTTATAATGTCTGTTTATAATGTCTGTATAAATAGAACGGGAGTAGACAGGATAAGCTGTGGAAATTCATTGTTTTTTTTTGTTATAAATATAACAAATCGTTAGGACGTAACTATTAGTACTTACGTACTGCTTGGTTGGAATAGGACGAATATTAAGAATATTAACAAAGAAAGAAAAGTATTGAATGAATTAGCAGGAATTTGCAGGATGAAATTATTGGATGTATATGCACAGTTCCAAAAAATATTTCACTGATTTTCACCCGATCATAATTTTACTATTACATTATTCAGATTCTTTTTGCTAGTTCAGACGTTTTACGGTCAACACGGATTGATATTAAAATCTACTGTTTATTTTGTATTTATTATACCAATTTCTACTAAAGACTCTTTGATATAATATGGATAATAATCGCTCATGACATCACAGCATGCGTTCAACAAGGAAAAGCCGGTTGATACCGCCTGGCTCTCTTTAGTTAGTACCTACTATTGAAAAATCTCCATCATATAAGGGATACACTCTAATTGCATTTATGGACATAGAAGGAGCCTTTGACAATGTCAGCGCAAAAACAATTGCACGTGCACTGTGAAAGCTTCTACTTCTAGCTTTGCTTGTTAACAAAATCCATACAAGCAGGGTTATCATCACTAAACTGTGCGCTGCTTACGTAAAGATATTTGTTAGGAGAGTGCCCCTCAGGGTAGGGGTTTGAATCCTCTTCTATGGAATTTAGTGGCAAACGAACGACTACTAATACTAAAAGAGTTAGGCTGCACAGTGATTTCTTAAGCGGATTTCATAGCTATTGCTGTCGCTAGAATGTATCTAACACACTAAGATACCTCATGCAAAACGCTTTAAATTAGTTAGCTAAATTGTCTACGAACTATGGACTCTGAGTTTCTATGTACAAAAAAAATGATGTAAAATAGAAGAAGAAGTTGAAAGTGGGTGAAGCCACTAAAATCAAAGACCTCCGTAGTGTTACTCGAAATGGTTCAACGAGTACAATCAAATGCGATATAGTAGAATCATATACTGGTCTAAAGTGTCGGCCATTATTACTACCTACCTATGTCTTCTTTAAGACCCTATCGCTCACCAGTCATGCTGTTTTATACTACAAACTATTTTTTCAAATATTTCTGTCAGACAATTTGTATTCTCAACCTTTCAATTCAGAATGCAGAATTTATAAATTATTTTTTTTTTAAAACAATTTTTTAACCGTTACATACAACTATTCCTATCTTGCTTTATATATTAAGTCCTGGAATATACTTTTTTGACGAATAAACTAAAAAATTGCTACGGTTTAATAGAAGAAAGATTCAAATGATAGCACGTTTATTAATAGGTCATTATTTATTTATACAAGCCCGCAATTAGACTAAGATATCTCAATAATGATAGCTGCCGATTCTGCTATTGTTTTAAAACCAGGAAAATATCTACGACTGCCCTACGTGCGAAAAAGAACTAGTCTTATGTGGTTGGGAGAGCGAATTGTGAATTAAACTGGATATAATGTTAACTGATGAATCTGCTAGGGCTTATAAACACTGATCCAGATATTAGGAATATTCTCTGTGACTGACCAACGTCTGGAAAAAACTAATGTCAAGTGATTGGAAGATCATACATATGTTTTTTTTATCTTATTGAATAGAGAATAAAAAATTAAGAAAAATCACCTTTGGTCAAATTGGTCTTCCCCAGGCAATTTTAGGACCTGTTCCTTAAAGAGAACTGTGTACATAACGAACACTAAAAATTTATTTTCATCAAAACTCAACATTCATTTTTATTCATTTTAAAAAAGAAAATTGTAACAAAATATTAATTTAAAATAACATTAATACAGTCTTCAATATAATTATAAAAAAAAAACATATTTCATCCTTCTAAAATCTAACTAAAAATATAAAAATTTAATTTTATAAAAGCTAATTGCATTAATCTACATGGAATCTTTCAAAACAATTTTTTGGGTGCAACGCTCTATCACATTTTATGTTTGTTATCAGTTGGCATTTTTATGGTAAACACCACATCGTGTTTGGTTATTGGATATGTATCGTATGATGTCACCAATTTCATCAAAACGTACATCCCTAATCGCTATTGGCAATCGTATTTGTGTCTCTGAATCAACTTCATACCGCCTTAATAAAGAATTAGCAATTTCTCTACGAAAATCAAGCAAAGAACCGGTTGTGTGGCAGTAATTTTCATTATTTTTTGTTTCGACCACCTTCGGTATGTTGTTTCGTGTCCATTATCATAATTTGTTGCTATCATTACGCATCTATTGTTCTTCCATCTTATTACGAGAATACCAGTGACAGACGCTCTATAGTCATACGACCCTCATTCAAATTGCTCTAAGTCCTAAAGGGTCTATAGCACCTTAATGTTCATCATCACTCGCATCTAAATCACAGTCTGTATCCATTCCAGGTAACTTAATGGGCGGTATTGCTTAAATTGTATAAGTCTCAGGTTCTTCTGTATTCCTCTAAGAGATCTGCGATTTCACTTATAGTTAATTTAATTGAAAACAAAAACATAATATTACCTTAATCGTATGCAAAACTTGTATAGATAAGTATAAATATTGTGTTTGGACGAAAAATATAATATTATGTAAAAAAAATATATTTTAAATTTTTTACTGTTCGTCTGTTCCTTTTGTACACACTGTTCCATATAAAAAACACTTTGTTTTCAACTAATTTTTTTACTGAAAAATTTAAATTTTGAATTTTTTCAAAACAAATTTAAAAAATATATTTAAGTTTTAAAATAATTTTTAATAAAGTCGGATTTTGTTTTTATGTTTTTGTAGAAAAATTTAATAATATATATTCACTTACTTCTCCGACATTTTTTTAAAAATTAATTCCGCACAAAATCCCAGTTTTTAAATCAAATTCAACCGAACAACTGAGAAATAATCCATGTTTCTGCGCAAAAAGAATAGACATAAAGCTAACGGGATATTTGTACATAGTCAATTTTTTGGTGTTCTTTATAACAAACAGTATACACTAATGGGTTAAAACTGCCAGGTTTTTTTTTTTTGACTCCTCTTGGCTTCAACTTGACATTTCCATCGACCTCGATTTCTAGCTGCTATTCTGATGCAATGTCTAATTTAATTTTTTTAAATCTATTTATACTGTCTAATTAGTAGATTGGTCTACTGTAAAAGACCACTTTGATAACTCTATTTGCGACTATGTAGTAAGACGACGTAATATTTTCTGCAAGTTGTCACTGCGATTTTAGCCATCTTTGACGTTAAAATGCCTGACGTTATCGTTCAAGATTTATTTATTGTGTTATTTTCATTGTGTCGTATGAGATTTTTTTAGCTATAAAGTAATAATTATTAATTATTTTTAATTGATTATAAACTTTAGATATATATATTTAATATTTTGCTATTTTTTTTAATTATATTTTATACCCCCACGATAATCGAACCCATGACTACCACATCGTAATTGAAACATATTTCTGTACTCCAATCGATTAGACCACGGAAGGGATAACTCATACATATTTTGAGTAAATATAAAAAAAAATTCTAAAAAAAGCCAACAGAATGCCAATTATGGTCCAATTTATATTGTGTGATATAGTGAACAAAGTCTAGTATAACGATAATAACTCATTACTGTTTACTCCTACCTCCTTATTTCAATCTCACTCTCTAACTATATCTAATTCATTCCGTTTCCATTACATATACGTTCCGATTATTACTGATGGTTACAACATAATTTATATTTTTTATTCATACTCGTGTCAACCTTGTAAACCTACAGATTTTATAAACCTTTATTAATTATTATTACAATTATTTTCTCTCTAATTATGAAATTCAATCTCAATTACATCTATGATAATTAAAAGTCAAATAAGATTTTGACATTTTTTACAAAAATCAAAATAAAAAAAAACATAAGAGTATCAAATTTTATGTAAAAGGTGAAAATTATTATCAAAGTTAAAGGACTTCTAATTAAATATGGTAAGCAGTCTACCCTTTTCATACCAAATTATTATTATAATATACTATATTATAATAATGTACGCATATCATCACATCTGGTTACATTTTGAACATACATTGTATAAAATATAAAAAATACACAAAGCCTAAAACAAAACAAAAAACAATAAAAAAAAAAAAAAAAAACATAAACATTTCCTAAAATGAATTATTTCATAATTAAAGTGAAAATGAATAAATTCATCAGGAGAATAAATTTTAACTCTCCTGTAACTGTCAAGGATACGATGCTGTATTCTGTTGTTCATTTAAGTTTTAATTTTATATTATTTTTATTATATTATTTTTTTTTTGCGTTTGTATATTATTGCTTTAAGAGACGACACATTTTTTACACATTTTTTTTTACTTCTTCTTCTCATATCCAGTTTTTGTTGTTTTTTTATTTTTCTTTGTAATATTTTGCCTGTATGGATTATAAAATAGGAAAAGAAGGAAATATAGAAGAAAATATGGGAAGAAAAGCTGAACCTTTTTTTGTTAATGTTGTCCTTTATACACTTTTAGGTCCCGCAATATATTAAAAGAAGCACTAAGATGTGAATTTAATAAAAAAAAAATTAAATATAAAAAAAATCATGTTCTCCAGAACTAATTCAGTTCAGAGAGCTTTTAAAGCTTTCTATCGAAAATTAAAATTCTTTTTAAATTCACTTTTCTTTCGTCGTTTCTGTTTTTGATGGCTTTTTATTATTTGTTTTTTTTTGCGTTCAGCCTTACTCATATTTCACATTTGAGGCTTTTTTTTTCTCCTTATAAATTTTTATATTTTGTTTTTTTAATATTTTTGTGTTTTGTTCTTTTTCTGGTTTCTGTTAATTTTCCCTCTTATTTATCATTATGAATATAAATTTTAATTAAAGACTTTTAATGTTTTAAAAATAAAAGACAGAAAATAAATTTTTCGACTTTCATTTTTTTTTTTTTTTTTTTTTTTATCTTTTTGATAATTATTATAAAAAAATTCGGTTGTTGTTATAAAATTTGTGATTGGTGGTGAATATAATTTCTATTTCACCTATACTCTTAATAAATTTATTTATTTGTTTATTTATTTACAACCAACATATAGGAAAAATCCGCTGTGGAAACCTAATGGGATTAGGTGCGCATCATCTTTCCAAAGTATTTCGACTATGGAGTATGTGTTTTAGAGAATCCGAAAATGACTCTGAAATAAATGAAATCATTAGTTGTCCCTTTCACAAGGACAATCTAAAACATGGTGAACAATAGTCTTACTCGAAGCAAGTATCCAACAAAGAACGTGGCCATATAATTAAAAAGATTAAACGCAGACAGCAAACGATAGAGGAATTTTATTTCCGTCCCATGACCCACGAATGGGGTTACATATCAATAAAAAAATATTCTGCATCTGAGATAAGAAGTAAAATGAAAACAGTTATAAAAACAAATAAATCAACGGGTTTCGATATAATAAATGGTAGGATCCTGTCTGAACTATCTCTTCAAGGACTCAAGTTGCTATCATTTATGTGTAACGCTCTACTAAAGCTTAAATACTTTCTAATTCAATACAAAATGTCAGATATGATTCTCAAGCTAAGTTTAAAGCCAGAAGAAGTCTCTTCGTACAGACTGTAAAGTTTCCTGCAAATTCTGGGAAAGTTATTGGAAAAACTTCCGAAGAAAATAAAAGTCTAATTCCTAACCATCAATTTGGCTTTCGGCACAAACACGCAGTAATGCAGTTGTATCATAATACAGGTGCAGGCGCATCGTAATGCAGGTGAAGGTGCATCGTATTGTTGTCGAAATAAGTATTTTAGAGAAAAATTACTTTACTGCAGTATTCCTGCACATTTGGCAGGCCTTTGATAAAGTATGGCTCCCAGGTCATTTGTATAAACTGAAAAAAAATCTCCCAATTGAGTTTTAAGAAATTTTAAATAATTATTTACAAAATATATTTTTTTACGTTAAAATTCATAATGCGTATTTTAAATTTAAGCCACACTAAATTCACTCTGGAGTTCCTCAAAACACTGTCCTTTGACCTACGTTGTATCTACTATACACAGCTGATCTGCCATAGTAATGAAGTTGAACTAGCAACTTTGGCAAATGACACTGCGATTATGGTTTCCCACAATGATACATTTTTAGCCACTCACATATTGCAGTAACATTTAAATATAACTACAAATATGCCACGGGAAATGGAAGTTTAAAGTAAACGAATTAAAATGCACACTTTATGTTAAGAAGCAGCATTTGTGCGCTCTAATTTCCTTAAATAATAAAAATATTTCTCCAAAAAACCCGTCAAATACCTAGGACTTAACTTATACAAACGATTAAGTTGGCGGAACAAACCATATTGACTACAACAGGAAACACCTCGATCTAAGCGTATCTGATGTCTTCTTAACATTCGCTGTCCTCAAACTATTTCCACCACAATTCTGTGAAAAGAAAACGAATCCAAAGTAAAAAGCCTTGTAAAAGCCACAGAGAAAATGATCGATCGCACACACTCTTAAACACCTTGACAACAACATCGCGAAACAATGTTTCGAACGGAATTATCAGGATATACATCGAGTCGAAAGGCACAGCAAAACATGGTGAACTATAGCCTTACTCCGATTAAAAAGATTAAACGCAGACATAAAACGATAGAAAAATTTTATTTCTGTCCTATGACCCACAAATCGGGTTACACGACAATGATGATCAGGTACTGAAGATTGCGGTAAGTGAGGAAATTTTTGCACAACAAAAATCTAACTGCGAAGTTTTTCACTCAGATTCCAACCGATTAATATCGGTCAAGTAATGATGGGATCATATACTTGACTGTATCATATTCAATAGTAGATATTTTGTGAGGTATGGGTCTGACAATTTTTTAGACCAACGTTTGATTAGTCCTAAAGAAAAATTAGCTTCATCTCGTCATCTCGTCTTCATCTTATCAAAATGTTAATTAAAATTAAGTTTTGACCCCGAGATTTATAATGGGATCAACTCTCCTGACAGTAATTTACATGATTATACAAACTGTCCGAGCAGAACTTGTCCTGACGACTTGACATTTGGAAATGTTTGCAAAAACAAACAAACGGCAAAATCGTTTCAATTATGCCACAAATTTAGACAATCTGATAAACAGGACATAAAAATATACAGTTTGAAGTTGTCTGCAAAACTGAGAAATTTAGAAAATGTGAATAGTAAAAACTATAAAGCAACGTGGACATAAATGGCTACATTGAGAACCACCAGAGATGATGCAAAATGGTGAAACAACAACAAAAGATGAAATATAAAACTAAAATCAATGTAAGGCTGTATTGTGAAAACCTATAACTTCGTCCTTAGTATGACGCTATGAGGAATTCTGTCAATCGCTTTCCTTATATCAGTAAAATTGCCGTCGACCTGTAAAGCACATTCTTTTTAGATGGTTAGCGTATAGAGACATAGTTAATTCGGTTAGTATAATATGAAGTTGTTGATCTACCCCTCTTGGACGCTGTGCTGATCGTCCCAGATGAACGGTTTACAACATTAATTCAGCACATCATATCCATATAATAAGCAGAAACAATTTGGTAATGCAAAAAGCTTAGTGATATGCCTAAATTTATTTATTAATAATTCGGGTCGATTCTATTAAAATAAAAAAAGTAAATCAAAACCAGAAACAAATTAATATTCATATAATTTTATACGCTCATCCCCAAACTTATTTGACTCATGCCGCCAATCGCATTAAATCACTTCAATTTCAATTTATATAACTACAATAATATTCATTTTATATTGTATTTATCCATATAGTTGGCAGGATCAACTTAATTCATTCACATTAAATTATACAAAATTAGTTGAATAACACAGAAGAACATTTTAGAACACTGAGGCGAGGGATTTTATAAAATGAATGCCTGAACATAATATGTAGAATTCTTGTACAGTACACAGAATAAATTTTATAATATTTCTTGTTAGTTTTTTCTATCTTTCTATTTTTTTTTTTTAATTTTTCTCTTTTCTGATTTTTTGTTTGTTTTTTAATTAGGAAGAAAAAAAAAACGAATATTTTATGTAATGAAATGAATTAAATCAAATTAAAATAACATAAAAAAAACAACAAAAAAATAAAAACTAAAAAATTGAAATTTTCTCTTTTTGTATAATAAAATACGCTCATTAAATCACTTAAAATTGCTCTAATTATTACCCTATTGTTATGATATTATTTTAAATTATGCGATTCATAGTCCTAAAATTTAAAGGACTTAATTTAATAATAAAAAAAAAAATTGTTTTTAATATTTAGAAAATTTTATTATACTCTGATGTTCGAACGCTGTTTTATAAGAAAATTTCGCCTGAAAACTGTTTAAAAAAACAAAAAAAAAACACAATATTAAAATCAAGGATTTTTTGTGTGAAAATTTTAGTGAAAAATCAAAGAAAATAATATCCTTCAAATAACATTAAAATGACTACAAATTTAAATTAGACTAGTCTTTGTTCAGTTTTAAAAATATCAAAGCGTAGAAATTTATTTTTTTAAAAGCTAGGCTACCTAAATTTTTTATTTTTGTTGTTGTTGTTGTTGTTTTTTTTTTTTTTTTTTTGTATACTTACTTGACACTATGATTATTAGACTACAAAGAATGTTATTAATTTGACAGTTTTTAGTCCTTGAATTTCATTATCAATGCCTGATAGTACAGAACGTGTACATTAAAAAATAAAATAGAAAAGAGTTTTCACAGAAAAATTAGGTTGAGTTTAGAGAAACATTTTTTATTGGATACATGAAGAAATGTGTTGTAGATAAAAAAAAAAGTGTGTTAATATTATTATTAGATTGTCTTGAGCTATTAATGGTCTCAGCATGCTTTGTTTTAATCATATTTCGATGAGGTTTTGGCATAACTCAATACCACTTGGCATATAATAAATGTCTTAGCGTAATTCATATATTACATGGTTCTGAGACTATTTATTTAGGCTTATTTATTTTTACAAATTATTTTATTAGTTTACTAATGCAATTCCACTTAGTAATGTTTTAAACACCTATCGTAAGTGTTAAAAACATGAATTTTAACTTCTTTCTTAATTCAGCTCGTGCTTGTCACATCGTTATACTACATTTTTTTGATGTCCACCTATCAATTAGGCTATAGAGAGCTGATGTGAATTATATTTGACATTATTTTGGTTTGGGGTTGGACAAAATACCCAAATCAAAATCCACAAACACAAAATCCCCGAACACAAAATCCCCGAACACAAAATCCCCGAACACAAAATCCATAAACATAAGATCCTCAAACACAAAGTCCCCAAAAACAATACCCAAAAACAATCCCAAAATCAAATTTTTAAAAATCCCCAATTTTATTTTTAAAGTCGGGGGCCCCATACCCCCGGGTACTCATTTATTAGAACCCTCTTTTTGCCGACGGCAAGTAAGCGCATACGGCACAGCTTTAGTAAAAAATATAAAAAAAAAATTATTTTTATTTGTAATTTTACCGATATAAATTAAAACATTTTTTTTGGGGATTATGGTTTTGGGTATTTCGTGTTTGAGGATTTTTTTTTTTGGCATTTTGTGTTTGGTGCTCTTTAAAAGTCTGGGGATTTTGTGTCCTGGGGATTTTGATTTTGAGGATTTCGTGTGACTCCCCATTATTTTCGGTTCAAACTATTGAACTAAGTCGTTGAAAATCGATAGAAATTAATTACAAAAAATTTCAATACTAATGTGCATGTGCAATTCGCGCAGTCCTGAAGAAAGTTTGCCACATTTAAAAATTTTTAACTATGAGAAAATCACGATCAAAATTTTAATGATATTCGTGTGCAAAAGTAGGTACCTAATTCAGTATTTTTTGTAATATCACTTTTTATCACATCTAAGGTATGTAGGTAGGTGGAAATGGATAACTAAATTAGCACAGTTAGATCAAGGAGATTCACTTTTACATCTGATTGATTTTGTGTTGAAAAATTAAATCGCCCTGATATTTTCATTCATATTTTTTCATCCAAAATATTTAGAGGTTTTTCTTCATCGTCTCCCAACAATAATTTTAATACTTTGAAAAGGGCACCTAATAACATGGAATATAAATTTTCTTAATGAATCAAAAAACACAGTTAATCGCATAAAATTCTGAGGATTTTGTCTCAACATAATTGCCAGAATAAATATTTTTTTAATATATTGGCCAAACATAGTTTCGCTTGTAAAGCTAGCAATACATATTTAGCCAGTACAAATCTGTATGAGGTAGGTTTGTCAAGTCTTTTAAGAGTATTGTCATTGTTATATCCAAGCTCATTAAATGGAGTTTGAATTGGTATAATTTTTAAACTGCTAAATTGGCTTCCAATTAATAAAAATTTAATATTCCCTGTACATTGATATAATCTTCAAGAAATTTTAAATGATCAGGTTTTTTTATAGCCAAAACTTAGGTTATAAACCTTGAGAACTTTTGTGTGCCGCAAGAAAAAGGAAGAAGAAAAGCTTTGTGGGAAAGAGCGAACATTCTTGTTAATATCCGTCTTAAACTTCTGCAAATTATAAATAAAAAAATCCTTCTTTCATTGGGAATGCTTCGTTTAAAATATAATTGCACATTCGAGATGTTCTAACTCTAAAATAATTTCCATAATCGAACTTAAACCATTTCGGAACCTAATTTCCACTGTGAAAGTGTGGGCCTCTTGTGTTATGTGATGGAATTGCTTGAGAAGAGAAAAAAGTGATTTTAGTTAACAGTGCAGACAGTACCAACACCAATGTAGATATTTACAAAATGGAATAAAGTACTCCAATATAGTACGACGATGACCAAGTAGTTGTATTTATGTCGCCTACAGACAAATTGAGCTGCTTTGAACTTAAAGCAGTTTTTGGTGCACCTGCAAATAAATGTGAGTTATACTCGACCTTCAATCGTGCTTTATAGATTTTTGACATATCTAAATATGAAAAATAAGCTTTGCAGCGACTGAAAATGCCCAAACATTTTGGTGGTGTAATATTGAATTATTTTTGCAAACACATTGCAATGCATATTTTGATTCACTCGCAATTCAAAAATCTTTGAGCCATGGAATATTTTCATTTTAAAACCGAAAAGTTGGGTTGACTGCTGTTATAGCTCATTACTAACCAGATAGCTTTGAGTTTTTGAATTGTTAGGTGTTTATTACCCATCAATCTTATCATCAATCTTCTTGTCCATATATTGACAATATATTGATGAAAAGAATGATGAGCGATTATACATCAATCATGCACTCATCAATCTTTTTATTCATATTTTGACATTTTGCAAGGACATATTGTGGAAGTGTTCTATATATATATATATTTTTTTTTTAAAGCCTTATCTGAACATTCATCAAAAAACCATTTTTACCTCTGCTCATTTTGATAGCAAGATTTATGAGAATAGAACCACCATCAATCATTTCTCAGCAATCAACTGACCATATATTGATCAATAATTGATCATTGATTGATGTGTAATAGGGAACTTAAACTTGACTCTGTTTGTTTTACACCAGTCGACAATTTTGGTTAGATTGTGATTGAGCGCCGCCCGGCTATTATTAACAAATGGAACTATATGTTATAATAAAGGCGAATTCATCTACAGATGCAGTTTTTGCCACAGTTATATCAAAAAAAAAATTGCACTGTAGGAGTTAGCATGCTAAATATCTGGGTAAAAGTAGTCAGGGTATTCATTCGATAGTTTTGGAATTAAGCCAAACCAAAATACAAAATATTATTTTCATATAACGTTTTGTTTCGTGTTCTAATTTGTAACTCAGATCCATTTATTTCACCGTTGACTAGTACTAGCGTCCAATAGGGCTTATACATCACCTCTCCGGGACCTATTCATATTCATTTTGAATCTTGTCTTTTATATCAAAATTATTCCCATTTTATTTAACACTTCAACACTTAGCATCATAATCATTTTGCTTAGACTATTTCTTGTGTATTCTACACATAAATACTAGTATTACAGTAATGTTCCCTTCTACAAAAAAAAAAAACAATTCAAATTTCCTTTTGCTTTTCTCCAAAAATTTTCAATAGTCTAAGTCGTAAAATTTTCAATATTTCATTACAGATTTTTCTTTTCATCTCTAATTAAATATTTGGTTTCTCTAGGATTCATTATTAAAATCAGAAAGTCTTTCCTTATTTCTTTTACGGCAGCAATTACAATCTGACCAATTAAATTTTTATTCAATTTTTTTTTATTTTCTTATTTTTTTTTTTTTATTACATTTCAACAATGAATGCCTTCAGCATATATACAGTTCGCACATTGAATTTTAATTTGGCTTTATTCTCCTCTTTATTTTCATTTTTTAGGGTTTTCTGATTTTCAAATCTAGCCAGTTTATAGAAAATCAAAATAAAAATTGGAATAAACTACAAAAATACAAATCAAAATAAAATTTTCTTTTCCATATTTTTCTTGTTTTTTTTTTTTTTTTGGAAAATGGATACCATAAGGAATTAATAAAAGACAAGAAAAGTATTTTTCATCTCTGCTTACTAGCATAAAGCCAAAAAAAGAAGGAAATAAAAATCTACAAGAAAAAAAAACGCATTGAGGTTACTATTCTACTTACAGCAGTAGGTAACCCAGTAAAACTGTAAATATTTAAGAAAATTCCAATTAATAAAAATGGTGGTGGTTATATCCTTTAAGAAAAATTACTGTGCGGTAAAGTTAATGCGGTTATTGGATTTGTTTTTCAAGATAATATGAATATGTCCTTGTAGTATCCTTGCTGAATAACAAAACAAAAAAAAAGAAAGAGAAATACTTTAAAAGAAATTTCCTTTTTTTTTTTAAATTATAGTTGAAAATAGTTTTCAGAATATTGCACCGAATACGAAATGTAGTACAGAGTGTGTAGAAAATTATGGCTGTATAGCTTATCATAGTTGTACAATCAATTGTACATAGAATACAAACAGAATAGTTATTGTGAAAGATGTGAGACAGTTTAAGTAGACATGCAATAAAATATGAGTTAAGTAAATTTTAACCCTTTTACTACCCTCCTATGAAAGAACGTACCTACTTTAAATTTTATGTCAACTTATTTTATTATTCATATTATTTTAGCATATTATTTTTTTTGCATTACAATTGTAAGAGTACAACTGATTTATGTGATCCAAATATTACAAAAAAAAAAATTAATCACAGTTTAACAGGACTGATACAAAATTTGTACAGAAATAACAAAACAAAAATCAAATCATGCTTATCGAAGATATCGCAACATCAACAGGTATTACGCAAGGTGATAGTCTCAGTCCAACTCTGTTTAACTTAATAATTGATAAAATATACAGAAACATATAGTTAACATCTCTTGGCGATACCGAATTGACAATAAACACATTATCGAAACTGTCTATTTGTACAACATGGAGGTATCTACAACAAAAATCAAATCCATGACTATTTCGAAGAATCCCGTCAAATGTAAATTATTCATTAATAATCAAATAATTGCTTAATTTTAAATAGCTGGGCGTAAATATCACCAGATCTCGCAACACAAAAACAGAAGCAAGAATCCAAGTAGGAAAAGCCGCAGCCATATCAGATTGTCTCCGAGATATTATATGAAGAAATAAATACTAGCTAATAGAAAACAAAACATGAATATGCAAAAGCTGTATTTGGCCAATACTAACATACGCTATATTGAAACAACCACGAACACATCTATTACAGAAATAAGAACTCTGAAGCAAATATGGGGATACATATTAAGAGATAAGAAACGTAGCAATGACATCAGAAACGCATGCGCCAGATATTGCCGGTTGGAGTCGAAATAGACGAAGAAACTGGAGAGACCATGTAAATAGAATGGCAGAGTGTATTCAGCCCATACTAACATACGCTATTGAAACAACCACGAACACATCTATTACAGAAATAAGAACTCTGAAGCAAATATGGGGATACATATTAAGAGATAAAAAACGTAGTAATGATATCAAAAACGCATATGACGTACAGATATTGTCCGTTGGAGTCGGAATAGACGAAGAAACTGGAGAGACCATGTAAATAGAATGGCAGTGTGTATTCGGCCCATACTAACATATGCTATTGAAACAACCGCTGATATATCTATAACAGAAATGCAAGCTCTGAAGCAAACATTAAGAGATAAGAAACGTAGCAATGACATCAGAAACGCATGCGCCAGATATTGCCGGTTCGATTCGAAATAGACGAAGAAACAGGAGAGACCATGTAAATAGAATGGCAAAAGATCGACTTGCGAAGGTAGTAATAAATGGCTAAATCAATGTCAAACGTCTATCAGAAAGATCTCCAAAAGGATGGTATGAATGCAGGTCGGCATCATCACAAAATTGAAGACATATTTATATTGAAAAAAAACAGGCACTAAATGCCTATTTAAAGAAGAAGAAGAAGCATTCGAATTCGTCACTATAAATTTGAATTGGAATATATAATTAGAAATAACAACGTGATTAATAATATAATTAGGAAGATATTGTAAGATTTGTACAGGCACAAAGACTAAGATGGGTAGTAATGAATGTCCAAATCAATGTCAAACGACTACCAGGAAAACCTCCAAAAAGATGGTATGAATATTGGACAGCGTCATCAAAAAATTGAAGAAATATTTATATTAAAAAAAACAAGGCCTCATTGGCTATTTAAAGAAGAAGAAGAAGGAGCATTAGAACTCGCTACTGTAAAGTTGAATTGGAATATATTTTTCTATATTATTGACCATGTACTTAGAACACATGAACCTTAAAAACAGGTAATGGTGCTAAATAGAAAGCCCGAATAGAAGAATATAGGAAGACAATAGTCAATATGACTACCTAAGCTCTACAAATCACAAATTGGAAACAAGCGACGCAAGATCAACCCTGTTGGAGGAGTATTGTGAAGGTTAAATTCCATCCAGTGTTAGTATAAAGGGCTGAAATATATTGATGATAAAGGATTAAATTGACGTATGCTGTTCATTTTAATTGCATTAGAATTCGATCAGTACTGAAAGTGTTACGCTGACGTATGTAATTCTGAAAGACTTGTGTCTTTGGAAAAATTTTAAGATTTAATAAATTTGAAAAAAAAAAAAATAACACATCGAAAATGAATTCTCACTAGTACAAACACTTATAACTAATCAAGTATGATCCATATAATAATTACTTGATTAATAATATTCATTGTTTGATGATAATAATGCAAATATTATATAACCGCATAATAATTATAAGAATACTATAGATCCTATTTATTAATTATAATTCAAGTTAAAGCCAAATTTAACATTTTTAACAGAACCGGGGTTTAAATATACTGATATTTTTCACTATCAATGAATAGGAATAAAAAAAAACAATAATAATTTTGTTTACAACTTCCTACGATACACATTACATTGTCTATAACCATTTAATGATGAAAATAAAACTTATATGCTATCTAGCTATGCTATGCACTCTCTTTTGAAATCAGTATAAATAGGATGGTGTACTGTACTGGTGTAGGTGTAGTCGTGGTGATTTATTTTCTCTCATTTTTGGTGAATAGATTGAATAATTTTGAGGTGAAATGTTGACAACTAATTCCATTATGAAATCTAATGATGAAACCTAATCTTGAGTATATAAAACAGCCATGTGGTTATGCCTCACAATTATTTGAAATACTTTTGATTAACGGTTTTGTATGGGCAATACTTTCTATGGAATGATAATAATATTATATTAAGCTACACCCTCTATTTTATTATTATTTTATTACATCTAAAATCCAATAATCTGCAGTCATTACCAGAATATCGTGCAATATAGCAGACGTCATCTTCTTTATCCATCATCATGTACTTTTGGACAATATATCAGTCTCTGAAATCTGTAGCATTTCAATTGCAAAGACCAATTTGAATATTAGGTAAATAACAAGTCGAATGTTGTAAATGTCAAAACTAGATTGTAAAAATATTGTATGTTCCGCTGATATAAATGAAAAATCATTGAAATTAGTTTTGTTAATAATTTTACTTATTTTATAAAAAATAAGAGCACATGTTGAGTAGCTCCAACCAAAATAGAAATTTAAAACTATAATTACCCACTTGTTTAGTTATTTATTTATTTATTTAACAGTGAACCAACGGATTAATCTGCAGACCAACTACAGGCCTACTCGTTTAGTTTATAAGTAGTCAATATTGTATCGATGTCGGTGTTCAAATAATCATCCCCAATGTTATTTGAATAAAAGAAAAATATTAATTAGATATTAGATAACACTGTTAGCAGCATTAAGTATTATATGTTAATACTAACAATAGTTAATAATACAATTGTATACTAGTACAACACCATTATTAATAACTACTATTCATTTCCTTTCATTAATAATGGCTACATAATAATAATTAATAATAACATGAGGGCTACTAATAGTATAGCACTATAACTATTATTCATTTCTACTAATTAATAATTGCTACTTAATAGTTAATAATAACAAAATATGAGCTAGTAATATGTTAGTAATACTAATGGTTAAATCATCAATATTAAAAACTACAATACAATTCTACTAATTAACAAATAATCGCTACAAAATTAATAATAATGATATAATAAGGACTACTGATATGTTAGTATCACTGAGTAGCAGTGTTATTATTTTATAATAGTGCTAACACATGTCAGTAATAGCAATATTGTTAGTAGTAATAAAACTATACTTAGTGTATACTACTAACATTACTCTCATTAAATACTACTATAAATATATAACATCTAAAATGCTAAAACAATGGCCATTCTAGAGATTTGGGTAAGCCATTCTAGAGATTTAGCATAATTTCATATACCAACAGATGTGCTTTGCTCCGAGCATAACTCAAACAGTTACAAAATCGATTACAACGAAACTACAGCTTGTGAAGATTACAAAAATAAAAAAATTATTTTCTCGTTAACTGTACATCACTATACTGATGTAAAAACTCTTAAAGGATTCAAATATTATCTTGTTACATTAACAAAATATCCTGTTATGCTGTGTTTATTTCACAGTTTTCTATTGAGAATAAAAAAAAAAAATGTGACCACAATTTTTTTTTTTCAAATATTTTTTCATATTTTTTTTTTTTATTTTTTTTTTTTTTCAATTTAGATTAAATCTTTACAAATGAATTTTGATCACGTTCGAAATTATTTCCTTTATTTAAATAAACTACCCATCATTGAATTATCAATTCAATTTCATTACAAATACTAATTTAACAGTATAGCTAGGTACTATCTACCAACATGTTGTATAAAATGAAAAGGACCAAAGAGAAATCAACCAATACAAATTTCCTTATTTCTTTTTTTGATTTTGTTTTTTTTTTCAGTTCTGCTGTTTTTTTTTTTTTGTTGCGCTTAGAATTCAAATGATTTCTTTTCTTAACAAATTCAATCAGAATCGAAGAAGTCGAATAGTAATAAAAAAAAAAAAAAAAACTATTTTGTTAGAAAATAGAGGTGAGAAAATAATGAAAATTTTCAATTTTTATTTAATAATTAGAAAACTATAATATTTTTATTTGTATCAGAGGTGGGCAAAAATATAAACTGCGCTCGACCGGTTATTAAAATTCGCAAACAGAATTAACGTGAATATTGACAAATTTTAGTGAGTAATTTTAAATGAACGTTGAATAACTGTGAAAGGTTTTAGTTTTTCGAATCAATACAAAGTAAATGACAAGCATTCCGATTCACTGTGAGCCTAGAAAATTGTTATCCGAACTATGAAATCGTGAGTGTTAAGAAAGAAATATTATGTTCAGAGCTAAATTTGTTTTTTACCGTAACTAGTTGCAGAAATACGAATACGATTTAAATTTTAAATTAAATTTTATTTTCTAAATAACTATATTAGATCTATAGCTCAGAGTTCGGATAAAAAATGTTTCGGCTCAGAGTGAATTTGAATGCTTGTCATTTACTCTGTATTGATTCGAAAAATTAAAACCTTACAGTACATAACCTTACATACCGTGGTTTGAGCATAAATTCTTCTGAACTAACACACCGTACTCTGAGTCGGCCTGAGTATACACCGGACTTTAAAACAAACAAAAAATGGATAATTTGCATAGTCTAAGAACTAAGTCGTACTCTCACCTGATCTACGTGCACAGCGATACAAAAACAAAGCACAAAATAGATAATCTTCCAGCAAAAAATCGCACTCCTAATAGTTCTGAGTACACACCGTGATAAAAAGAAGTCCCGTTGTGGAATAGTGTAACTAACTTACTTTGTACAAATAATAACCAAAATTAATATCCAGAACTTTTTTTTTCTCTCTTAACTGTATTTATTGAATCTTTCTAAAAAAAATGTTTGTTTTTTTGTTTTTTTTTATACGCAGGCTGTTGGGAATTTTCAAAAGACACAATGAGCCCCGCAACTTGCCATTGTGTGTGGGATTGTTACCCCCTAAACCCCACCATTCTTCTACTGCGATCTAGTCTTACAAGACTAAGGAGCCATTTTTTTTCTTGGCTTTATTTTATTTTCAATGTAGGCTACATCCAGCGATGTCTATCTAACTTTTCGTTTGACCTATTCATCCATATCCTTCACGACCCATTGCATCAGCGATGAAAAACCAACCAGCTCGCCAAACAAATTTGTAATTATGGAAGACTTGTGAAAAACCTCGTTTCGTTGGTAATCAATATAACGAAATTTTTCACAAATCCCGTAAAACCAAATCATTCTAAACGTGGGAGCGGGTCAACCTCCGATCTCCCACGAGACGAATGCTTAAGAATGTGGGTGATAATTGCTGCACTAACTCAAAAGGTTTTACTCTTTTGAGTCTTCTGGCTATATTTCTATTGCCCAGGAGCTGGACTACCTCAACATTTACATGATGCTGATAAAAGAAAATGACAATAATTTCTAACAAATGTGACCTTTATTCAAATCTTAAAATCTAAAAAAGTTGGAAGTTCTAGTCCATTGATTTAACCCTTGATATTTGCTCGTTCATTCCAATGTTGTGCCTTACATTACTGCTAGCCACTTTTTTTTAACCTGCTGGTTATTAAAATGTTTTATAGATCTCTCGCCAAAGGGTTAGAGTGCTGGATTATTTTGGTTCCATATCTGTTTTTGCATTTTTCAAGTTCCTAATTAACTAAGGGTATATTCAAATCATTATGTAGATTGATATTTCTAATGTACCAAGGGGATTGAGTTATGGTACGTAAAATTTTTGATTGAATCATTTGAATTGTTTTCATGTTACTGTTAGAAGCAATTCTCCATAACTGACATCCATGGTACCAGATTGGTTTCAGAATGGCTTTGTATAGCAATACTTTATATTCCAGATCTAATGTGAAGTTTTTCCCAATAAGCCAATAAATGTTGTTCATAAATGAGTTTTAGCTGCTCTTTTTTTGCGGTGATGTACTTCTTTGGTGCAATAAGTCAGCCTTTTGTCTAGGTCCCAGGTTTTTAATCTCGTTAGCTGGCGGAATAGTTATTCCATTAATGCTAAGGGGAGAACATAATCATTTCTTTAACGATAAAGTTATATGAACACTTTTACTCTTCTTAACGTTCATTTTCCACTTATAAAGTGATTCCTGTATTTGCTGCAAATATGCTTGTAAATTTGTAGATGCTGTATGTAGAGTGACAGCTTAAGATTGCAGTATCGCCTGCGAAGGTGGATGTTAATGTGTTCCTGTTTTCCGGTAGATCAGACGTATACACTAGGGATAAAAATGGATCCAGCATACTACCTTGTTGGACGCCAGCATAGATTTCATGTTCTTCTGTTACATAGGATTTGAATCTAACTCGAAAGCGAATTTAGAAGTAGATGAACCTCAGCTGGTAGCTTTTGTTTTATTTTGTAGAATATCCAGAACTGAATAACAATGAACGGCTTCTTTTTATCGTCTTTTTCGCTGGTATTACAGAAACACTAAATAAGACTTGAAATAAGACGTGAAAAATGTAAAACAATAATTCTATGACAATAATTTATTTATAGCCGCTTAAGTCAACATAAGCGAAAAATGAAATATTCTAACCATCGCATTCTATGTGCCAAAATCTATCTTCCACAAAAATACCGAGGTTTTTATGGATTTTCAAAGCTCAGAAATTAGTTATAAAATGTTAATTGTAAATTAAAGTCTCATTCGAAAACTCGAATTTAATCTTACTTTTAATTTACATCGTATTTGATATTTTTATGCTGTTTTGGGGCCCGCTGATTTATTGTTTACAATTTTTCTAGTTAGAACTTCCGGATAGAAATAGTTTAGCCCTTCTATTTCCCTGAATAAAAACTACACATGTTACCTTCGGGTTGTAAAATGACCCAGTCTTAGTCACATTAGACCCAGTCTTTACATAAAGCTATAAATATTATTAATTATTGCTAGGTGGTAGTGCATGTTGCGTTAGCACGATGCGTTGGGTATATAGTGGTGTTCCATATAGCACAGTAAATTTTGTGTACCTACATAACTCTGATAGTGTTTTGATCCACTAACATAAACGGGATTTTCAATATTTTTTTGCCGTTACAATTTGAATGGTATTTGGTGCACATCATAAATGCATTTAAAGCAGAGCTATCAATTAAATTCCAAAATAAAACCACTAATTAACGTTTGGTTTGATGCTCGTAAGAATTCTTTTTACACGATGTGATTTATGTATGTAGTATTATGATTTATGTATGCAGAATTATGTAGTATATGCACGACCTAATTTTGAAGTTTATATGCAATTTATATCTACGAAAGCTTTTTCGGATGATCTGAGATTATATGTATATCTGAATACTAATCAGTAAGTCCCAAGTTAAAGTGCAAATATTGAAGTTGGTACTATATTTTTAACATTGTAATCTATGGCAATAAATTTTGGGAAAAATTAATTTTAACAGGGGACGTCAATGACGCTCATAAATATAAACTGCTTTAACAGTAGGAACGATAAACATATTTAGCAAAAATCAAAATAAAATACTTAAAAATTGAATATGCACATAAAAACTTAAAATTTCTTATTGTTAATAATAAAAATGGCATATAAGTGACCCGAAATACAATAACTATCTATAGAGCACATATAGAGCAAATTAAAATTATTCTGCCAAAAACTAGATTAAATTCATGCACTAGGCAGGAAATAAATTATATAAAACCAGTTTCAACTGGAAAATATTTCCACTTAAATCTACTTTGGAACATCAAATGACCCAAAAAGATAATAAGATAAAAGTCAAATTTTGATTAAATAACAACTGTTAGTAAGTATAAAATTCCAATGGTGATCAAAATAAAGAAGCCCATTTCTTTTATATTGTAATTTTTTATTCATAATATATATTTTATAGATTGCTTTTATAAATTCAGTTAGTATCAGTGTTTTGTCAATATCTATCCTTTATGTCTTTTATAAATTATCTATAGGTAATTTAATATCATGGTAAATTGTATTCGATAGTTTATTTTCTTTTACAGAAATCAAAGTTATATTTGCTTTCACGTATCTTCAATACGATCCATACCAATATTTATTGAATATCTAACAGTCCTTAACCCCAACACTTACAATACTTAAGCAAATTCTAAAAAAAAAAAGATCCTCGTCCTCTTCCGATACATTTTCACTAAAAACTTCGGCCCTACATTTTATCAGTCCGAAATTTTTATCTCTTGAATAGCACATTTTTTTATTATAATTTCTTTTAAAGAACTTGAATATTTAAATTTCAATATTCAAGATAAGTAAGTCTGGATTGAGGTATGCTCCATTGTTGAATATAATTTTTAAATGTTACTAAAGAGATAAAATGAAAAAAAATGTAAAGTAGCTAGTTTCCAATCAAACCAGACCGAAAAGTGGTTATATCATTCACTTCAGCTGTTCCTATTCAATATTAGATCGGATATAAACCTTCTACATACACTTAATACAATACCTTTCCACCAAATATACCTGAGCCTGAGAGTTATGATAAAATTTCAAATGGCTTGTAAATAATAAAATACACTTAGGAAGTGATTACACAAACCTGAATGTATGAACTCTACTGATTTTTGTGAGCCCACCAATATTTAATTAACGCAATACAACGTGGAAAGTGTTACTAAAGTAAAATTTTAAAGCAAATATCGAAAAATTTAATTAAAAACAACTCGGAAATAGAACTGTCAAATTTTCAACACTACTACTAATATAATATTCAAAGGATATTATTAAAACACTTCTTGTTAAAATAAAAAACATCTTATGTTCATATCCTTTTCATATTTTTTAATAAAATTTATTGACTTCAATAAAATTACATTTTTCCAATAATATCGAATATGTTCAGTATCCATTTTTTCAATACGAAAAATAAAATGGCGGTTTGATAAAACGTCGGCTTTGTGCTTATTTCGGACAAGCGCCAACGACCAGAATTTTGGGAAAACGAGTTTAAAGTTTAAAGTTTAATTACTCAAAAACTGCTCTATAGATTTTAATAAAATTTTCGGTATTAAATGAAAGTATAGTTTTTTATTAATTTTGAAAATTTTAAGGATTGAAGTTAAGTTTGATGTAAGTTATGAAGCTTTTTATAAGAGCATGATTTTTCACCATTGGCTAAATCCCATGACTTAGAAATTTTTATTTATGCGTTCATGGAGTTGTCCGAATGCATTTGGAATTGTCCGAAACAAGAAATAAATTAAGATCAATAATTTTTAATGTTTAATTAGAAAATAATATACATTTATTTAATAAATTAAATTTATTTCACTTTTTTAACCTTAAGTACAAAAGATTAATATTATTTTGATTTGGCAGTTTTTAGTTTATTCTACATTTAAGATGAATTCATTGATTCGGATAGATTTAGCCGAACTCATGCGCACTCATAAATTTTGTATGAAAATTTGAATTCTGTCATTTTTCATACAAAATTTATGCATGCGCATGAGTTCGGCTAAATCTATCCGAACCAGTAAATTCACCTTTATTTAAAAAATAAATTTATTTCAGTTTTTTAAACCTGAACATAAATATTATTTTGATTTGACAGCTTTTTGTTTTACATATTTAAAATAAAACATGGTTTTTTCATCGTCACTTAGACTCCAAAACGAATCAAAAATTTTTTGTCTATCATTTTCACCAAAAATCTTTGAACACATAAAGAAGCAGGTGTGTTTACAACCAGGTTTCATTTGTTTTTCCTCCCATGACTTACCCTTTTCATTAACATAGGGCTGTCCAGATTCTCTGAGCTTCTTTTTGATATTTCGCTGCCATAATTTTGGTTGTCTACGTTTCCTTTTTTTTGGTATGGGTGTCGAATTTGTAGTAAGACTGGATGGTAAACTTCTTAAACTTGAATTTTCTCTCTCGGAAAAATCTAGTAAGACAATTCAATTAAATTTTTTATAATTAAATATTTAAAATATTTTTACCACTGATATCACTGAATTTAGTGGAAAGTCTATTTTCATTCGCTTCAGTTTGGGGAGAAAAATTTGGATCGTTAATTAGATCATCATCTGTAATAAATAAAAGGAGGCCACATTCAAAAGATATTATCTTTCACCCAATAAATTTATTAATAATTATGAAAAATGTTCTTATTTGTTATTATTTACATAGTTTATTAAAAGTTATAAATATACAACTTCCGTCATTTATGACGGGTAACGGAGCTAGTGAATTAATAATAGATTATCATACTAAATAAAAACAAAATAAAATTTTACCTGAAAAGTCAATTATGGAGTTTTCTGAGGCAATTCCTTCCTGTAATGACTTCCCTCTTCCTTTTGCAGCTGAAACGAGATATTCACTTTCAGAACTACTTCCAAAAATCGATTCCATCATACTAAAATGCATAATAAATAAAATAAATATCATTTAATAATTTATATAAGAACAAAAACACTTACTTAGTTAATTCTAACGACAAATCTGGTGGTGGTCATTCCATTGTTCAACACAACCTCACGCTTCGATGCTTGGCGAAAGAATGACTAATGTAAAAAATATTGTCTTCTCTTTTATAGTTTTTTATAAACTCTCACTCTCGTTAAATGGAGATGTACGAAATTAAAGTACAATAAAATATTTCCTTTTCGGACAACTCCACGCTAACAACAAAATATATTAAATAGGTTTAACACAATATAGTCATTTAGTAAATGGATTAAGCCGAAATAAGTAACAAAACAATATATATATATGTTAGGACATTTCCATTGGAAATGTAGTTGTCCGACTTAAGTTTTCTCAACCAATTTTTAGAAAACTATATGGTGGCAGGCGGACAAATCCGAAAGACATGGAATTATCCGAAATAAGCAATAATAAGATTTAAAAAATGTGGATTTGTACGAAAACGGACATAACATATCTCAAAACTTATTGGAGATAGGACAAATCCGATAAGAAATTCTGAAAGATCACCCTCATAAACACTAGAAAACATATTTAGAACAAAAAATGTAAAAATGGCGTTTGTCCGAAACAAGCACTAAGCCGACGAAAATTTGAATTTGAATATACCTACCTACGTACAATATTTTTATTTTTCGATACAATTATAAATTTATTATTCATAACATCGAATAAAGAATAAGACATAAATATTGTATAGACTTGTTGGATATCAAAAATAACTTGTTGGAACACCAAACACACATACACACAACAACAGGACATTTTAATTGAATGTTTTCACTCTTCCGAAAAACTGAGTTTGTCTTTTTATATTTTCTATTTTTTTTTTTGTATTTTTTTATTCTTTTTTTTTTTTTTGGTATATTTTCATCAACTTTAGTTGATTTCAACAACAGCAAAAAAAAATAAAAAAAAAATGTAAGAATGAGAAGGAAAAAAAAAATGAAAAATAATGAAAAGAAATATAATAAATCATGGTTTCAAGAATTGATTGATTTGAAATAGAAAATTTTTTGAAAGAGAAAAGTTTAATTTAATTTACAAAAAAAAAAAAAAAAAAAAAACAAGAACAAGATCAAAACAATATTTTGAAAATACAAAATGACTTTACCTGATGAAGGTTTGGTTGAAACGAATTTTCTTCTTCAATGTTATTTTGCAGAAATGAATAGAATTTTGCGGTTTTAATTTTTGTGAGTTTGATAATAATTTTGTGGAAGTTTCATTGGTTCGAATACTATTTTGATCAAATAAATTTTTTCTAGTTTTCTAGATTTTCTAATTTATATTTTTTTATTAATTATTGTTTTTTTTATTTAGAATCTTTGACATTGCCATACATGCAAAGATATTTTGGCTTTCATAGCAATTGCAAAATGTAATTGTTTTCCCAGGATATGTTAAATATCTATAAATCATACGGCCCAAAATGGACAACAAACTTATATATTTGGACGATGGCACACAAGCTGCCCCAAATTTTCTTGACATGGTTAAAATACGTGCATTTAATTTTACTGACCATCCAAATGTTATGTTCTTCTTTGTTTCACTGGGAAATTGTGGTATTTTTGGATAACTTATCCAGTATTATTTCGTAGGTGTAGAAATCTAACTGGTTAGTCAAGGACCAGAAGTGCAGGGGCTCAAGTACTCATACCCACACTGTAGAATTCATATATGCTTCAATACCGCCTATGGAAATTCACTTACAATCATATTTTCCCAATTCCAATACAAACCCATATATCCCATATATCCCATATATCTCCAATACATACAATCCAATGCTTCCGTATGGAAGTAATCAAAACGAATTGCAATATATAAAAAACCAATACGTACATTGCGTAGTGTATCCCCTTTAGTTCATCTTCATTGTTCCACCTTAACTTTAAAATTTTTCTGATTGAGATAAAGAAAATATTGAAATCTCCAAGACACAAAATCTCCAAACACAAAATCTCCAAACACAAAATCTCCAAACACAAAATCCCCAAACACGAAATCCTCCAAAAAAAAATGTTCCCTAAAACTGTGCCTTATGCGTTTACCAGCCGTCGGAAAAAACAGAGTTCCAATAAATGAGTACCGGGGTTTGAGGCCGGTAGCCCACGACTTTAAAAATAAAATTGTGGATTTTTAAAAAATTTTATTTGGGGATTTTGTGTTTGGGGTTTTCTTGGAGATTTTGATTTTGGGATTTTGATTTGGGATTTTCGGGATTTACACCCAAACTCAAAGCGTTAACGTATTGCACAATTAGAGGTATGCCCACATTCTTGAAATTTGGACTATGAACGAATTTCTGTAACCGATTTTATGCCACCTGGGGTTTTTCACAGTGTAGGAGTAGGCATTTGCGGCTCTTCTTATTTCACGTTAGGATTATTTAAGAGAAGGAAGCAGGTTTTTTTTTATTTCTGTTAAGCATGTGTACACATCTATGAAATATCTATAAAATAGAAAATCTCGAAATAGAAACAATAAACGACACAAGTCGATATTAAATTTATTGAAGTTTATTTTAACTAAAAAACCAGCAAACCAGCAAATATAAGCGACCATATTGCTCTAACTATACTTCGACATTTAAGCGAAGTTAAGTATAAAGTTATATTTGGGATATCAACAAGACCAAAAGCTCGATTTTGAAGGTAGTTAAGGCATTCTAAAGACTCTAGGGGAGGCGCTGCCTTAAATTTGTGAATTATATTTCATCTTGGGACGTATAAAATGAATTATAGATGTTAAAAAGACACAAAGGTGAAAAGACACAGCTTTACATAAACTTAAAAAGCCCAACCATTTAGCAGGTCCTTTCGCGATATCAAAAATATGATCATTCCAAATAATTGTTTCATTTCCCTGCATACCAAAAATGTTTAGACTATCCGTGTTTTGCTTTAAAGGAAATATTAGATTCAAATCCTAGAAGTTTGCTTGAGACTAGTTTTTTATGAGTTCAATTCAACTCCATTTTTTTTTTGTCTCAGTCAGAAATTTTAGTCAAATCGTGGTTAATCATATTAACCATTACTTGTCTTCTGCTACCAACCTCTCAACTGTGGCATTCTATTTTCGGAGCAAATAGAAGAATGCCACCAAAGTAAATGGTTGATGAAAATCAAAAAGAGAGTGACTGAAAAAACCGATTCTTGCGAAACACCAAAGCATATTTAAATACCGTAGCCCAGACTGGCTTTAAAATTTTATTATAAATAAAATATGATTTGTTATACGTCAAAATTTCAGTTCTAACTCTTGTTTTTTATTGATATCATGTTATTTCCATCTGAGTTTTGCAATAAAGTGTGAAACCAAGGTATTTTGCAGAATTTTGATATGGTATATATTGATTCTATTGTTTTATTTGTAAAATTAGCTTGTGTGGATTTGTCGACTCGTTTAATTTAATTTCCAATCTTTTGCACCATAAGTAGATTTTGTTGTTTTCTGCAGTTTGCTTTTGCAGTGGCTTGCTGCAGTTTATTTATTGCTTTGTTTACATTATTACGAACTGCTAATACAGCAGTATCATCTGCAAAAGTTATCGTCGTTGTATCTGCTAGCTTTGGGATATCACAGGTATAAAGTTAATACAAGATGAGACCCCGAACACTCTCCCGGGGTACTCTTGCATTTATATTTATATAGCGTAGAATAATGTTTCGCTTGCTTAACCCATTCCCGCCGGTTGGCCTATATATAAGACAGCAAACAATACAGTCATACAAATACGTATAATTTCCATTCAAATTAACTTAGTTCGGTTGCCTTATTTTGAAGTTAAAAAATAAAGTAACATTTTTTAAAATAGTAACACCAACTTTTCAGTTTATAAATAACATTTAAACTCAATTCAAAATGTAATTTTTTCAAAAAATTAAAAATAGTAGAGGTGAATGTATAAAATGCTAAAAAATAAATACTGAAAAATACTTAATTGTATTCAAACTACCAAAATTTATTTGTTTAAGCATTAAAGAAACTTCGACAACTATTAAATATTGGATTTTAGTAAAAGCAATTGTATGCAAAGCAAGTAAAAGCAATTGTATGGTAAAAGTGAGTTCAAGGGTCTTCAGGTAGCTATTGAAGCTTTATTGGGAGTTCAAAATAATTTTGAAGATCATAATGTTGTAAACATAAACATTTTCAACCAGAATTAGATAAATTGACGAATTGTGAAAAATTTGCCAAGAGAATTGCCAAGAGATGTTCAAAATGCAATAGAAGTGAAAATTTGGGACGAAAATGATGAAATCGAAGATACTAATGATAATTCGTGTTTGTTGTTAACTCAAGATAGAGATATTTGTGATTTTGTCTATACTTGGCATATTTAACAATTTGTTGCTTGGCATATGTTTAATAGTGTAGCTAACTAATGTTGACTTTATAAATCCTACACATTCAGAAAAACGTTGGAATAGAGAAACGCATATAGAGAAACGAGAATTTTGCAAATTTTAACGCTGATATGAGTAGTGATAGAATTGATCAAAGTAGCAATAAGTACAGACTCATGCTAAAAGGTAAGGATTGTAGTGGGCGATTTTTATTTTCCTAATTGGTTTAGCAGTTGTAAACGTTTGGAATTTATACTTTGTATTATCAGACAAATCATCACAACACATCGCAGCTATCACTGTTCTATATTTTGTAAATATCTTTAAAAAAGAAGAATTTTTTAAAAGAAAAAAATAAATAAATCCTTAATCAACACAAATCGCGTTTTTCCCAAAATGAAAGAACAGCTTCGCTCATTATTCCATCACTTGCACAAAGACTTTATGCATTAGTTGTTTATGTTTTACAAAGTATACTAAATTTTTATCATATAATTGAATTTCTTATTTATTTTTAATTGTTTTTATTCCATTTCGGGAATATAATGTTTAATAATTAAAAAAGTTTCTAAAATTTAAATAGTTTTATTTTTCTTTATGTATTCAATTTATTATATTTAGTTTGTTTGTTTCAATGTATTTATTTTTGTTATTCGAACTCTAAAAAATATAATAAACCAAAATAATATTTTTATTTGTTTTAACTTTTTGTTTTAAAATTATGCACCCATATTTGCCGGTTGGCCTATTTATAGGACGGTCCATAGATCGGAACCTACAAGGGTTAGAAGAACCAAACATTACTCTGGCTTTAAAATATTATTCGTTTTAGACAACGGGAAAGGGTAGCCGGCGGTAAAGGGTTAATATGGAATTCACCCATATATGGAATACTTCAACATAGTCTTTGGGTAGAATACGGGGTGCAGATTGTAAATAAGTCCCTAATGCCATACATTGTCAAAAGCTTGTGAAACATCAAAGAAGAGCAAATACATTTTTCTTCTAATGTATTTTCGATGACATCAGTTGTTATTCGTTGGACTTGTTCAACAGTTGAATGTTGTTTTCTAAACCCAAATTTGTTAATAGGTATGATATTTATATTTTCTATTAAGGTATGATTGATTATAATTTGGTATGATATTTATATTCTAGGAATAATAAATTTCTTCCAAGTAAAATATTACCTAAGATGATAATTCAATATGGTTAAATCAGATTAGCTCGCATATTGTATAATAATACAAACATACTGTAATTAATATATTATGTATATTGTCATAAAATTTTCCTTCAAATTAATAAATCAATTTCTATATAGACTGTATTTACTTTGACAATATCCTATTCAAATTATATACAAATTTTCCAAATTTCCTTAATATCTTTTGAAACAAAACATTTTAACCAAATTCAAAACATTTCTTCAACAAAACCTCTTCTAAAATAAAATTTTAGTAAAAAAAACAAAAATAACAACAATAACATTTATAAATTTATTTATTACACTACACACTTCAAATAATTTTCATCAAAATCAAATAGATCTTTCAATTTTTGTTTTTCTATATTTTCTACTTCAATATTAGAATATTCAGAATCATCAACTTTCATGGCATCTAACTTTGATGAAAATAAAAAACAAAAAAAAAATAATAAAAAAAATTCCCTTACCAGGATTACCTTCTTTTCACTGTCTTTTTTTATTCTTTTATTGTATTTTTTTGTTTTTTTTTTCATTTTCCATTTTATATTAATACTGACAGGACTCTGAACTACTCTACCAAGCACAGTAGATACAATATATAGCTACATGGTTTAAAACATAACTAAAATAGAAAAGGTGAACGGAAACAAAAAAAAAAGAGAAAAATATTTTCGAACAAGATTCAACTCATCACAATTCACTCAATCTTCAATTTGTATTCAAGGAAGTGAACTTCCTCAACTTATATTAGATTGGGTATTAAAAATTTTGTATGTACATATATATATATACATATTTTTGTATAATTCTATGATTTTGTCTTATTTTATTATTATTTGTCTCACCTCCGCAGGTATGGTTATGGATTATTACACTGAATCTCTAACATATATATACATTATTATGTATATATATCTAATATTATAGGTATAAATGTATATCCTTGAAATTGCTTTTCAAGTGGTTTCACTTCAAATGAGGTGAGTTGAAATTTTCTAATAACCAAGTAAAAGCATAATATCAAGGATAATTTATATATATATATATATATATATCTTATATACATATACATTATAATGTATACCTATACATCAATGTATATAATATAATATATATATATATATATAAATAATTCAAAAAAATTTATTTAGACATAAAAGAAGAGTCTACAAAATCGAAATTAAAATTGTATATTAAAAAACAAGGTAAACTTTTTATATTAAAATAAAAATAACAAAAACAAAAAAAAATAAAATTGAAGATGTCTTAGAAGGTATACCCTAAAGGGTTACTTATGATCCTTAAGGATTTTTATTTATTTTCATTTTGTTCATTCACAACAACAATAATAATAATAATAACAATAATAACAAAAAAATAACATCATGGTATAAGTTAAAAGATGAGAACGTATTAAATGGCAAAAACAATAACAAAAACAGAAAAACAGAAAAACAAAAAAACAAAATAATTGTGGTTGTTTGTTATCCTCTTTCTGGATTATTTGCTAGTGCTGCTGCTGCTGCTACTGATACTATATATACACACTTTTCTTATATTCGAAATACTTAACAAATAAACAAACAAAAAAGGTTAAAGTATCATCGAATCAACCTAGCTAGCATCGTTTATTTATGTCGTCTCCCTTTAAATAATATTCAAGGCACAACCAACAAAATTAAAACTCTTGATATTATGAACTTCTTGTAAATAAATTGATATTTTTCAGAATTGAGAAATTTTTAATTTTATTTTTTTTTTTTTTTTTTGTATTTTTATTTTCAAATTAAAACAATTCAGTTCAGTTGTTGGTCTAGGTCGACAACGAAATTCTTTACTCCTAAAAACTCAACACAACAACAACAATAATGAAAATTCCAATTCAACTTTTGAATAAAATAAACCAATAACTAACTTTTGTGTTGTGATCAAGTATTATTATTTACCAACCAACAAATACTCCTCAAATACTTGTGTATTAAAAGAAAAATAAAAAAACAAAATAATACCAAAACAATTTGAAAAAAAAACAATAAAAAAAAAACATAAAATAAAAGAAAAACTTTATCCTATAACAAACTTGACATTTGCTTACAATTCATTGGTATTGATTTGTTGTTGTTGTTGATGTTATTGGCTTGTGTTGTGTAAATTACTCTATTGAATAAGTATTGTTGTGGTGTTATGTTGATTATTTTGGTATACAAAGCAAAAAAAAAAAAAAAAAAACAACAAAAAATAAAACATAGAAAACACACAGGTATTTATTCATTAGAACATCGATTAAAAAGTATTTAAAAACTGATGTTGTTGTTGTTTTTTTTCATACATTTGATATTTATCATGTATTTTAACATCTCCACATAATTTGAAAAAGTTGGGCTATTTTATAGTCCACTAGTTAGAGTAATATTGTTTGTTTTGAAATGGTAGATAGATATAGGATAAAACATAGTCGAAGAGGGCCAAAATGTATGTGCATTAAGGGGTTGTATTGATATGAATCACTTAACAATGTTTGAATGGATCGGTGATATTGAATTTCGGATTGTAATAGAAGAACAAGTAGAAGAAGTTACAGGATACAATTTTCATTTTTTTTTTTTTGACAACCCTCAGGTTATTATAGTACAATCATCATGTCAACATCATCATTTTATAGCGCTACAGCTCTGGGTGAGCTTTGACCTTCATATCACTATGCTCCTTCAAAAAGGTCGATCTTGTGCCACTTGTCTTCAATTTGGAATTTATGATTATAGTACAATCTTATTACATATTACAATAAATTATTACTACATTTAAACAGTACTTAAAAAGACCCGTACGGGTTTACAGGAATCAATATTTCTGCTTCCCCCATGTTTTTATTTTATCCCGGGTTTCAGCCTTTTCAGCCTTCTTGTATCTTCTGCTCTATTTAATGTGTCAATCGCCTTTGAATTGATATGTTGAACCAATCTGTGTGCGTGCTTCAGAGCATGCGGGTTCCTAATGACTTCATTGATTGTTTTTACCTTGAGAAATATGTGGATATCATCATTTGTATCATACCGGTCTGCGTTTGTTATAGTTCTAAGGAATTTATTTTGACAGCGCTGTATATTTAATAATTTAGATTTCTTAGTGGAATCTCAAATTTGGCTGCCATAAGTCCAAACGGGCTTAATTGTACTATCATATATTTGGAGTACTGGCTTAGTTTGGACAGTCTTCCTATTAACCAATACATATCACTTGTCTTTTATGGCCTTATTTTTATTGCTTTTTGTCTGGCATGATGTTTCCAGTTGAGGGGCAAATCAAGGTGTAATCCAAAGTATTTTACTGTTTTCGCCTTTGGAATGTTGTTTATATACACGCAAAATTGATGTGATTTCCGCCTTAGTGCGTAGGTGATATGAACCGATTTTCCCTCGTTCAGTTATTATTTTTTAATTTTGGGTCCATTTATTGATTTTATCTAGCCCTATTTGAAGTCGCTCTACTATTTTACGATCCGATGTTTTTGTGGCCATTAGAGACGGATCATCTGCAAATAGACAGGATGCAAATGTCACAAATGTGCACTTCATTATATTGTTCTTCGATATTTGCTAATATCTAAATAAACATATCAGTAAACAATTGAAGAACCACAATGAGGTGCATTATGTGTGATACTTCTGTTCTGTAACTTCATTGTTCTTCTAAGTGTTAATGTATGTAAATAAACATATTGGTAAACAAAGGGTATATGTGACAGTTGACCTACAAAATTTATATGCAATGGGAGCTATTCAGCATACCACTGAAGATTATCCGAAGTGTGATAACTAAAACAGACATCCTTGAGGACTCAAATGGTTAATATCATTAAAACGGGTAATCCCAAATAGCCAATTTAAGGTAGCGGTGTGATAGAGAAGCCATTTTATACCTAAATCTATATCTAAAAAAGAAATGTATGCATTGCGGGATAATATTGAAATCTTCATTTAGCATCAGCTAAATTTGAAGACTGAATATGAGCCTCCGGTCCTATATAGAAGAAGAGAAAGTTGTAAGATGTTTATTTAAATTTTTACAAATATGTATATGAGTCACGATAAACTACATGTGTGATAGTCATGGAATTAAGATACAGAATGTATATGCAATGTTCGCTATCGAGCATATCGTTGAAGAATAAGTATGATCAATAAATCAGACATCCTTAAGAACTCAAATGCTTAATTCTGTTAATATAGATAATCAGAATAAGCAGCGGCGGCGGTGTTATATACCTTAATATAAATTTAAAAAAGAAATGAATATGCTTTTAGGGATAATATTAATGGCATCACTTAATATGAATGATATTAATGGAATCGGCTGAATTAATTGACGAGATTTAAGACTCGGTTGGTATGGATGTTTATTTAGATACATGTAAATATCCTACAATTTCAGTTAACTTTTTGTATGGTATTCATCAAATTGAGACGTAGAATGTATGCATTTTGGGGTAATATTGATGGTATAAATTAACAACAGCTGAATTACTTTATGACAGTTGAAGCCGGGTCCTATATAGATGCAGAGGATGATGTAGGATCTTTATTTAGATATTCACAAATGTGCAAGAATCACAATGAACTGTATACATCATAGCTACAGATATCATCAATGACTATCATGCCGTTTTCACACTATAGAAGCCACTAATTGGGGCAATCGCAGAAGACGGAAAACAAATTTATATTTTCACCCATTTTAAACATATTTTACTTCTACATTATGTTTGCTGTATGTATAGACCGTTATAATCACTATTACTATGCCCACTACTGTTATCATCCACTTCTGTTTAAAAATATACTGTCAAACTGTTAAATTTTATATAAACAATCTTTAAGAACAGAAATATATATTTTTTGTGACAGAAAGATTATAATCATCATTGTCATCATCAACATGATCATCATTATCATAATCATGTCTGACAAAAAAAAAAATTGATATTGTCACTTGATTGTTAGAGACTGTCAAGGTACCAATTTTTAGAACTGAAATATATTTATTATGACTGAAAGATTATCATCACTGTTATTATCACCATCATCAAAATCATCATCACCATCAACTTCATCATCATCATCAAGATCATCATTGTCATTATCATTATCATTTCGTATACAAGAAACATTAAGAACTTCAGTTGAGTTGACATACATTCCTAACTACTGTCATCCTGTTATTATCAATACTGTTATCATCACTAGTGTCATCACTACTGTTTAAAACCAAACTGTTAGACCATTTCTAAACAGTTAAAGTATGCATAACCAACTTTTCGAACTGAAATATATTATTTATTCTGACAGGAAAATTTTCATTGCTGTTTTATATTATCTTCATCATCATCATCACCATAATCATTATCACCATCATCATCGTCATTATCATTATCATTTCTGATACAAGAAAAATTTAAAAACTTCAGTTGAGTTGACATACATTCATAACTATTGTCATCCTGATATTATCCATACTGTTATCATCACTAGTGTCATCACTACAATTTAAAACCAAACTGTTAGACCGTTTCTAAACAGTTAAAGTGTACATAACCAACTTTTAGAACTGAAAAATATTATTTATTCTGACGGGTAAATTATCATTGCTGTTTTGTATTATCTTCATCATCATCATCAACATCATCATCATCACCATAATCATTATCACCATCATCATCGTTATTATCATTATCATTTCTGATACAAGAAAAATTTATAATTTCAGTTGAGTTGACATACATTTATAGCTACTGTTATCATCACTATACTGTTATTATCAATACTGTTATCATGACTAGTGTCATCACTACTGTTTAAAACCAAACTGTTAGACTGTTTCTAAATAGTTAAAGTTAACATAACCAATCTTTAAAACTAAAACATATTTATTTTGACGGAAAATTTTCATCACTATATTATCACAATCATTATTATCCATCATCATCATCATCATTATGAATTCTAACACAAGAAAAAATATAAGTTGTCATTTGGTTATTACGACCCGTCAAAGCTAACATAACCAATCTTCGAAACCGAATCATGTTCATTGTCACAAAAAGATTATCATCACTGTTTTCATCATCATCAATATCATCATCATCACCATCATAGTATACGAAAAAAAAAATTAATGTTATATTTCAGATTTTGATGCGCCCATTTTGAATATAAAACAAAGAATCAACAAAAAAAATAAAAATAGAAACAAAAAATAAGAGTAATTCAGTTAGGACACTTCAACTAGAAAATCAAGTTTTTTTCTTCTTATTTTTTTTTTTTTTTTATTTAATTTTATTTATTTTATGGAAAATTAGTTTTTCTTTAACTCTCAAATAATACTTGAATGAATTCATTTCATATATATGTACATACACACATATACATAACTATAGGTAAAATGAATTGAGGATGGGTTTTGTTGAGCATTATTCTTGTGACTTATTCAACAGATAAATTCTAGGTTTACCTAGGTATCTTGTGTTTTTCTTCAAACAATAAAGATGAAGAAAATATTTAAGCAGTTGTGATGAAAAGTTTCTCATTATTATTATTATTATTGTTGTTGTTCTTGTTATTGTTGTTATTGTTTTAGCTGTGTTGCTTGTTCTTAGTTGAAACCAAACGATAAAGTTTAGTTGAACATCAGAAATTACAATAGAATAAAAATCTTTATTTAAAAAAAAAAAAAACAAAAACAAAAAACAAAATTTTTTAAGATTTGTTATCTTGACACAAAGATGAATGGAATAAAATAAAAACAAAAGCAAACCATAAACAACAAAATGATAGTCATGTTTACCATGCACTTACACGTGAAAAACAAAAACAACAAAATTAAAATAAAAAAACAAACAAAAAACAAAATTTTTTTTTTTTTTTTATAAAGGTGAACAATTAAAACTTTTTAATAGCTGTCATTTGAAATGGCTTTTCTTTTTCCAACTAGATAAGAAAAGTTTGTTTTTTTTTTCTTTTTCTACGAGATTTCTTTTTCGTTGAAGAGAAAATAAAAGATAGAATCCTTGTTATGTTATACTTCCAAAGTTAGTTTTATTTTTAATTTTTTATTCGATTTTATATTTCCTCTTAACAAAATCTAACACAAAAAAAAAACAGAAAAAAAAACAAAAACAAAAAAAAAAAAATTTTTATAACATTTCCGAGATTAAAACGTGAAATCTTGAAATAAAATGAAAATGAAAAAAAACAAAATAATAAAAACAAATAAAAATAATGGTCTATAATAAGTAATTTTGAAAATGTAACACAAAAATAAATAAGAAAATAAAATAAAAATTATAGCTACCTTGAAAACAAATTTTTCTCGCGCTTATAAATTATTACGCGATTATGTAATGGTGAACAGGAAATTTATTATGGAACCCAATGTAATAAAATCAACTGTAATATTTATTACAAAATTACAATTATTACGTTTTATTATTCTGATTTTTTGATTTTTCGTTTTTTTTGTTTTTTTTTTTTTTGCGGATACCGATCCTCCCTAATAATATAATATTATTCATTATAAAAAATTAACGATAATTAGGATATTTGCCAAATAAAAGAAACTGATGTCCAACCCATTCTGATACTCTCTAAAAGATATAGTTTTGGTAATAAAAAAAAAAAAAAAAAAAAAAAAAAAACAATAATTGTAGAAATTATTTGCTCTGATTCAAAAGTATCTGAATATCCTTGAATTGATATAAAAAAATTTTTTTTATCTTTTTTTAAATTTATTATAGTTATTATAGTTATAATGGGTGGTAGTGATTGAATATTGAGGTGCAGATAAGGCTATTAAAGTTTAACGAATATTTAACATTGGATGTGAATTATAAAAAAGAAATAATTAATAGTTTAAAGATCGAAATAAAATATTGTAATGTACTGAAGTGAAAATTAGAAATAAAATTTTGCATATTTAATTAAGGGTAGGTGATACAAACGAATGGTGGAATAGCAACAGTTTCAAATAATTCAAAAACATTTTTTGTGGAAAACTAATGATTTAAAGAAAATTTAAGAACAGGTACAGAATAAAAATTGAATATCGAAATTTAACCTCAGAATATAAATAGGGACGAATCTATGCTTTTAAAAACGAAAGTGTTTTTATTTGTTGTTTGCTTGTTTGTTATACATGTCCACAGTTTTAAGATATTCTGAAGATAAAGAAGATAAGCTGAATATAAGTAACAAAAGAAAAATGATTATTTTTAATCTAAAAAAGAGATCTAATATCGACTTTATAATTAAAGCACATTCTGCAGAATATGAGTACTCCATTTTAAGTCAACATTCATGTGGAAATAACATAAGTAGCGTAATTGCTCAACTAATTGCTTTGTAGTAGAATTGGTAGATTCCTATAAATATCTAGGTGTGTACATTGATAAAAATCTAAACTGAAAACCGTATATTAACCCATATAAACCAAGAGTGTCGAAAACGAAACATATGACGTTTTCTGGCATAGTGGTCACCAGGTGTGTATTTTAAATTAAACTAAAATTTATTATTTAATTTAAAACAAAGATCTAATTTACCTTTTTTTTCTTGTATGAAATGTGACAAAAAGCATGTTTGCGGATGGCTTGAAAAGTCCGAATTTCAAAAAAGTACAAAAAAAAATCTTTTAAATATTTCAAATCCATAGTAATAATTCAATCACAATATAAAACTAATCCAACAAAATTTGTAGCTACAGGGTGACTTTTTCAAGCAGTGTATCGAAAACGAAACATTAGGTTTAAACGATATCTAAAAATTTTCATATAAAAAAAAAAATGCTAGATTCTTTTTTGTTGTGTTTACTCTTCCAAGCTATAATTATACCAATACTGTCTTTTTTATTACGGACCACGTATTCTGCGATAGATTACTTGGAAATCAAATAACAAGTTATGCTAAATCGGCGTCAATAGCTTGATGATAAGAGATACCTGAGTTTGAATTCTTGGAAGCACAATAGCAAGACACGCTAAAATCGACGTTTGTAGGTAGCTTACAGGCCAAAAATTTAATACCTGTTTTTTAATTCTTGGAAATATAATAATTAAATACCTTTGAATTTATGAACAAACGGTTTCAGCAATTTGGAATATTTTCTCACAATTTATCTATAGATAAGCAAATGATTGATTATTTGGGACACCATTCCTGCAAAATGTTCAACAAATCTAAGCCTATTCGATTTGGCTTCAAGTACTATTTTTTTGTATTTTGCCGAAGCCTACTGGTTCTCATTAAATTTATACCTTATGGAGGAGCTTCAGAGGAAATTAATAACCTATATGTATCCAATGTTAGCCTATATGGAGGAGAAAACGTAGCTTTGCGCTTATTAGCAAATATATAAAATCGAAACCAACACACCGTTAGGTTCGATAATTTATTTACATCACACAAACTTATGTGTTACCTCACATCACTTGGTTATTTTGCAACTGGTAAGGTTTTTGTTTTCATAAAATAGATATAAATACTACGTTACATATAACATTGTTTCTTGTTATTTCTAAATGGAACTGTTTGAGATAACCGTACAAATAAAGCAAAACTTTTTGATGTAAAAGAAATGAAGAGAAAAGAACGTGGCAGCGACTTGTGTTTTGATCCTTCAAATCAAATTCTTGCTTTACGATGGAATGATAATTCTGTCGTATATGTTTTGTCAAATTTTTTAAAACATGAGCCAATGCGAGCTGCTAAACGGTTCGACCGCAAAAGCAAAAAATTTATAAAGATAAACATGCCAAATCCGATTTTTGAATAGAACCGCACAATGAGTTAAGTTGATCTATTTGATAATAAATAATTATCGAATATGCATTCGAGCCAAAAAAATAGCATTGGCTTCTGCTTACTAATGCTTTAGATGTTACTATGGTTAACGCATGGAAACTTCATTGTTTACTAAGAAAAGTTGGAAAACGCATTACACATCAACTTGAATTCCGAGTTCTTTTTGTTGAGTGCTTGCTGAAATCCTCGAAAATACCTTTTAGAAAAGTATTTGCACCAAGAGATAGCGGACAAAGCTCAGGTACTTCAATTAGATATGACCGTGTGGATCACAATATCATCCATAGTGAGAAACGAGCTCGATGCCGTCACTGCAAAAATCAAATTGTTTTTTCATGCACCAAATGTGGCGCTAACTTGCACCCGAAATGTTCTTTACCATATTACAGCTTGCCTAAGATCTGAAAATTTGTTAAAAAAATAAAATTCTTGTTTTTTATAAAATAAATTGTTATTTTTTTTTGTAAGTAATTTATTCACTTTAGGAATTTATTGTAGTAGATTTTTGAAGAAATATTTTTTATTGAAAAAATTATATCGTTTGATTCTGAAGTTTCGTTTTCGAAACATGTAATATCTTTTTTTCAGGATGTGATATCAAATACGTTATTTTTTTCTTAATTAAGGTAAAAATACTTTATTTATAAATTTTTATGACTCTGGGTGAACTGGATCTAGGTCCGGGACTATATGGGTTAATAGTTTACATAAATATTTTTTTTTCAACTATTACTTAAAAACTAACTAAGAATATGCTTTATATTAAATTATTTAAAAAAAAGATTTTAACAAATTTCTAATGTAATAATTAACATATTTAAAAATTAAAACCTAGCAAAACGCTATTTAATTATGACTATTCGGAAATTCTGCTTAGTTAGGAACTATTGTTCAAGCAAGCTGCTTATTAATTTATATCATGCTTTGGTCAACTCAAAACTACAATATGGAATTACTTCGTGGAGAAGTACTTTTCTAAATTCACTCCAGCATTATATTGAAAGCGCAGAAATGTATTTTAAAAGTGATTCACTACAAAAATAAGACTTTTAGTTGTTAGCCGTTATTTCAAGATTTAAAAATCTTTCACTTGAGGTACTTGTATGTTTTTACGTCTTTAAAAAAATTCTTCCAAGTTGCCAATGTTAATAATATTCGAATTTATAACACTTATAATCTTAGAATTAATAATCAAAATATGATACAGATTCCCTTTACCTTTAATACACATTACAAAAAAATTTTTGACGTATTAGCGCCTTGTTATTTTAATCTATTACCAATAAAGATTAGAACAGAAAAATATTTTAAAAAAATCTTAAATTGCTTTGCATTTAGTGGTGCATGTTTTTGCATATGTTCCCGGATGTCCTGATCCAATAGCTTTTCAGTAGAAAGAAGAAAAAACAAATTTGGGTTGGTAAATTTGTCTTTTACCTACCTTAGGTATGTGTGTTACTTTGACCATTCTCCAAACACTGGGTATGTGATCTCAGGCGTAACTAACTTGGAAAATGATACTTTAAAAAACTTCAAGAATTTCTGAAAACTTAAACGATAAAATTGAAAGAAATAAAAAATGCGGTGGAAAAGTCAAATTTAAAATGTATTGTGATTAAAAATGGTTTTTTAAAAAATTTACAATGTTTTAAGATCAGAAATGTTTGATATCGATTTTAATACCGCAGTGAAACAGCAGAGTGTGCAGCGAAAATTTTTAGTGTACATTTTTTAAAATCTACTGCAATCGGTGTTTCCCAATACAAAATTAGAAAAGAATGTCAAAAGGCGTATATTTAAGGAAATTTTAGTAATTTTTAGTTAAAATTTTAGTGGAAAATTAATTTTTTATTAAGTTTTGGTAACAATTTAATACTATGTAAATAAAATTCAATAGGTAATAATGGGAAAATAAATAAAAACAAAGTAAAAACATTTCATATTCATTATTTTTGTTTACATTTTATTATCAAAAAATTAACTTTGCAAATCAATTATTATCGTATTTAAAAAAATAGCTATTACCAAAAATATTTACACTAATTTTTTAATTCACACAACCTTTAATAAACACAAAACGTTAATGCAGTCAACATTACGATAAAAAATGTCAAAATTTTACTATGTATTTTTTTTTACATTGCAGTGATTATGTATTTATACAATGTTTCGGTACAGTATTAAAACCGCAGCAAAAATTTTTTCACTGCATTTTCGATGCTACAGAAATTAAAATATTCTAAAAATATTAGACACTACTACATACCGGCATTAATACAACTATAAAAACTATATTTAATCTAGAAATTATTAAATTTGATAATTTCACTTGAGTAAGGTTTTACATTAATTTGGAGGAGTCTTGCAGTCAACAATTAATTTAATACTAAGTAGTCACTACTATATACCTGTTGATGACCTCTAGCATAGTGTTAGTGAACCAAATATGTTTATAATGTAGAATTTAGACCAAGGACAACAGGGGTTGGAATAGTTATGTGTACTTCATATATTAAAACATATACAATCATTGTACAACTATTTTATTTTCAGAAATAGCTTAACTTATTTCTGTAACTATGGTATTAAATTAACTATAATATAAAAATAAAATGATTGTACAATGATTGCATATGTATTAATATATAAGGTACACATAACTGTACCAACAGCTGTGTCAGCCAACAAATTTTTAAATTTTTAATTTATTATGAATATAAATACTAAAATCAGATAAAAAATAATATTTAATCAATTTTTTACTCACCAAGAATACCAACTATTTTAAAGTACCTATCTTTAAAATTAAAAAAAAATTCAAAAACCTCGTAAAATTAATAAATTTAAATTAAATTCCAAAAAAATTTTACAAAAAAAAAATTAAATATGCATATTATTTTGTTCTACCAATCCCTTTAAAAATCATTTCTATATAAAAAAAATAAATAAAGTAGACAAAAAAAAAACTTTCCCAAACAACATTAAAAGACTGACCGCCACTGAAAGAGTTTTTTTTTTGTACATTTTTTTTATTACATCTCTTTTTTTACATTTTTTCTTGCTGCATCTTCACTATTTGATTCCGTTTTTTTTTTATTTTTTTTTTTTTTTGTTTTGTAATACAAAGCCTTTCAAAAGAATTCTTATGAAAAGGCTTTGTATTACACAAAAAAAAAAAAAAAACAAATATGTCGTTCATTGCCTTCATTTTAAGGCTCCATATTTTCTTTCAATGTTAACACTCTTACGTTTTCATTCTAATTTTCCTACAGACCTATTGATAGAGAAGTAGTATAAAGTTTTTGAATAAAAATAAAACAAAACAAAAAATAACTAAAACCAATTCAAAACTAAAATATTGGAGTTCAACATTTTTGTTCAAATAATAAACTTTTAGTTTGTGATTTAGAAAAAAATTAATATTTTATTATTATTTCGTCAGTCCGTACTAAAATGCATTTTTTATGTACCAGAAATAGATTAGATATAATAGAGAGCCTGATGGAGAGTAAAATTTGAATCACTAAAGACTCTATAGTTCTAACTTATCTTATTTACTTCTTTAAACCATGTCGGTCCTAATGGACCTGACTCATCAACTACCTCCATTTTTTTCGGTGACGGTCGAATTATCTCTAGTGTAAAGTACGAAATTGTTTTAAATCAGCCGATTCGGAGTTATGTAAAAAATTAATTTTAAAATATAAAAAATGCCCCTGAAAAAAGCGTAATTGGGTTTTGTAGGTCCATACAACTTGAAAATAAAAACAAAATTATAAAACATAATTGAAATATGTTGTAATTTATTACTAACAGTCTTAAAATTGATCAAAAAGATTAATTCACATTTTGCACATCAGTGAAATTATATTTTAAAACTTTGCGGAAAACTGTACCAACCGTACCATCTTTGTCCCATCCTCTCGGTTAAAAGACTATGTTCACTTTAATAATAAATCGAAGTACCGTATCGTATAATTTATCTTTTGAGTGTTTCCAGTATTTTCATTGATTTTCCACAGATTTTGAGCCTTCAGCTCTTCTAAATAGAATCAGTTTTGGTATATTCCGTTCGTTTGGTACACCCGTCCCTGTCCTATTTTCTCTGTTAAAAGACTACGTTCGCTTTAATAATAAATTGTAGTAGCGAATTGTATATCTACTTTGTCTTTAGAGTGTCTCCAGTGTTTTCATTGATTTTCCACATGGTTTAAGCCTTCATATCTTCTCCTCAGAACCAGCTTTGATCAATTTTGTTCCAAAGCATTTTAGCACCATCACATTTTTTGGAATTATTATTATCGAATTTTCTGGTTTGTCATATAAATTATAACATCAATTTCAATTTGACAATAACTCGATACTATTTTATAATAATTATTAGGTTTTAAATTTCCGTTACATTCCTTTCCGAAAAATAAATTGGTTTTTTTTTTTTAAGTATTAAATAAATAACCGAAGATTCTATCTTTCAGATCCATTGTACTTCCCTCGTTATATAATAAAATTGCATGTTTATATGTTCTTGATGCTGAACACTATTATTGCTTTAATGTCAATTTCAGAATTATGCGATATGTATTCCTGGAAATATTTATGGTCGATATTGCGTCACTTGTTTCCAATTTGGAATTTATTGGGTTTGGGGTATCATTTTGAACATTGTGTTCCCATTTTTTCCTTTAATTTTCACTACCACGATTATTTCCGGGCTTTCTGTTTAACGCCACTGCCTGTTTGCAAGTTTGATGCATTCTAATTACTTGGCCAGTTCTTCTTTGTGCGTTTGCAAAACTTGCATTGCCTTCAGTCTTAATTGCATTGTTAATCTCGCTATTATTTTTTAGCTATATATTTTCCATTTTCCAATATTTTTGGGCTGACTATTTTTTGGAGAAATTTTTTTTCAAATATAACTTGGCAGTTCTTTTCAGCTACTTTCATTGTCTATATTTCGTATCCGTATACATCAGTATGAGTCGTATTACGGTTTTATATATCGCCGTCTTTGCTTTTCTTACTTTGATTGTAGCAAATTGGCGTAGTAACATCTGTTTCCGAGCTGAATTCTGTTATTAATTATGCAGTACTGCATATACTATTATCACTTCTTATTGTCGTTCAGTCCACAGTATGAGAAGCTTGTAACTCCTTAAAAATTATACTCTCCGATTGTTATATTCTCATAACTTCTTATTTGCTCTTTGCTCCACATTTTTATGTATTTTGTTTTGCCTTCATTAATTTGTTAATTTAGCTGCACAAATAATACTTCTAGCATATATCTGTAGTTTTTTTTCCATTATTTCTATATCATCCACATTTACTGTTATTTGGAAAGATATTTATGTTTTTTGTTTAAAATGGCGTCGAAAACGAATAAAATGTGAATGGGGAAAATAGAAAAGGGGATCTCTTCTTCTAAGCAGAATCTGCATCTGTCTCTATTTTATTTACCAACTTTGAACAGATGTTTGTTGAATGGATAGGCGATGTCTGGAACAGATATCTGTTGAATGGAATGGAATTAAGTGATAACGCATATCAGTGTTCTTACATTCGATCTAGTTTCCCTGATGATCTGATTTAATCGGTTAAGTTTGAAACAGGCTTTAGAACGTGTAAGTACTTAACGTTTTAAGTTCTTCAGTTTGCCACTTAGAATCAATTATTTTTAGGTAGGTATTTGAACTACCAAAGCGCCAGTTTATTACCGACAATCTATTTTTATCAAAATTGAATTTATTCGTCATGAAGGGCATCCCAAATTACGATACAAAAGCTTAATCTATCCAATTTTTTGAAATTCGAAACTTACATAACTAGACTTCTTTCCAACAATATAAGCAAAATGTAGGTAAAAATAATTTTTTGAAGTAAAAGAAAAAATAATTTTTTAAAACTTTTTTTTTCTCATCCTTTTGTACTAGAATGTTGCCTTTTCCATTAGAAAAAATCTTTTCTTTTCATCATCTCTTGTTTCGTTTTCTTACAAATCTTTATTTTTCTGTTTATTTTTCTCAGGCTGTTGCCAACGAAAATGGCTTTGTTTTCTTTTTTTTTTTTAATTTCTCATTTTTCTTGTTCTTATTTTCATCAATGAAGATTACATCCTTTTACTATCACTCTTTAAAAGAACAACTAAACAAACCATTTTTTGTTGTCTATTCTCTTCTAAAATGTGCATATAAAAATCCAAAACTGAGAACAGAATTTTTTTTTTTCTTTTCATATAATTTCAATTTTCTTAAAAAAAACCGGATTACAATAAAAACAAAAACAAAAGAAGAAAAATGCTTTTAATAGCTTACAAAAGCTATATTCTTTAATTTTTATACCAAGCAAATGCACACACATTCATGTATATACTAGTAAACATATTAAAAGACATTGCACAAAATAGACTAAACTAGGATAATAAAAGTTAAAGAAAGAAAGTAGAAAAAGAATAAAAACTTGGTAAATAACATAAAAAAATATGAAATAAGCGCAATCAGCATTGAAAATATTTTATTCTCATTTAAACGTTAATGCGTGTTTTAAAATTACATTACAATTGAATATAATAAGGGAGGAAGAGAGAGAGAGGAGAGAGAAAAAATTATACTAAAGAGAAAAGAAAAACTACAATGAATTTACAGTTCGTTTTACCTATTATTTTTTTTTAGAAAAAAAAAAACAAATAAAAATGTTGGTTAATATGTTGCTAAATACCTTTCTGAGTAATATCTTGCATAACTGTTAAATGTTTAGATTTGATTTAGGTGTTTTTTTTATGGGTTTTTGGTTTTTTTTTCGCATTCTTTTACATAATTTTTTTCCAAAATGGTTCTATTTACCTATTATATTACAATGATGTCTCGTATAAGCGCTTGAGCTCTTATTAAAAAAAAATTATTCTAATGTCATAATTATAGTAAATTTTTAGGGTAGGTATTATTAAGTTCTGTACTATGTTTATGATGTTTGAAAAATGAAGAAAAAAACTATGTTTGGTGTATTTTGGGTTATGTTTAGATAATACAATTTCTTCTTCACCATCAGGTGGTATTAAAGAAATATACAATATAAAAAAAACATAGTTATTTGATATGTAAACTATTAGGTAAAATTAAATCAATAAAATTATTATAATAAATGAATTTAAATGTTAAAATAATAATCAATATTGATTAAAATTCAATTAAAGTTATTTATTTTTACAAAAAAAAAAAAAAATTAACAAAATAGTTGAAGAAAAAAATTAAAGAGAAAACAAAAAGAGCAAAAATAAACATATAAACAATAAAAAAAAACAACAAATAAAAATAAAATAATGAGCACCTACATTCAATAGAATTTAACGCTGCAATAAATAGTACCGATATAGCAATGATCTTGAACTGAACGTTTGCAGCGAAATTTAAAATGGCATTGTTTTTTATCAATTAAAATTTTACTTAAATTATACTTCTACAACACCTACAACAATTATTATAAATATTTTTAATAAAAATGTTTTTTCAAATTTAATTATTATTAAAACTTAATAAATCAATAAATTATTTAATATCTGTTAATGTTTATTTATTATTATTATTAATTGTTATTATTTATCACTTATATCAAATTTAATGTAAATAAATAATTTTTATATCAAAATATGGAACACAATATACACAAAATCAAAAAATCGCTGCTCAATATTGCATCTATTTTTTTCGCTACAAAATTGATGCTGCGCTTTATCTAACGCTACATAAAATCACCACTATATAATTTTTGCAGTGTTAAATTCTACTACACGGTCCCAATAAAAACCATTTTTTGTTTTTCAGTCTTATTATTTTTTTTTTGTTTCTGTAAAAATCAAGACCAACTGCACTAAAAATGATCAGGCCGAGTCACAGAATTGCTTCAATAAGTTAGCGCAATACATTCAAACATATGAGAGAAAAAACTTGAAAAAATTGCATTTTTGTTATTTTTTTTTTTCTTTTGCATAGTAGAAAGTGATGGAAGATGATATTTTGCATAGTGAACAAATTGATGGAAAACCTTGTTTTAAACACACATTTAGTAATTAAAATATTCATTTTTTAAAATTTTTAATATTCGAAAATAATGTAAAAAAGATAGCTTTTTATAAAATTTTAACGAATTCTTTCGATGAAAGTTAAGTGAGTAGTTTCCGAACTATAATCCGAATTTCCGAATTTTCGAACTATAATCCGAATTTATAAGTGACCAACTATTTTGTCACCTCTCCGACTGATTTGAGCTGATAATTAGTGTTGGTCTTACTTTAAATCATCTAATAATTTGATTTATGCGACTGGAATAGGAAGTGGGACTTAAATTTAGTTTACTGCTATTGTTTATTTATTTATTTATTCGCTTGACTCGATCATCATTGCAATATATTTTTTTTTCCATCCTCCATCCACAAATTAAATTGACATTTAATTAAAAACTAATATAAATACATTAAATTTATTGCACAAAAATTTTAATTGCTGCAAATTATACAATTTAAGTTTTTCAGTTTTTTTACAAATTGTAAAATGAAAATAAAGTCTGTGTCCATTAACAGCATTCTATGAATTGGTCAACAACCACCTTAATTGGTCCTATGGAATATTAATGTAAGCTAATTTGTAATACGTAGACGATTATTTAAATTAATGTTAATATTATTCCGAATCTGCGGAGAGGTAATGTTTGCTTGAAGAATTTCAGTATGAAAAATAAAATCAGTCACTTCTCATCATAATTACAAAATTGCCATATGAATTAAGTTCCATATAAATCAACGAATTTGACCATTGCAAGCTTCAAAAAACAAATTTTTAAAAATAGTCTATTTAAAGTTTCAAGTTTATTGATATATAAAAATATCATAGAAAGTTGACTAAACTAAAACTAAACTTAACTGACAGACTCAAAATTAACTCTAACGAGACTCGAATACGTATACGAACATAAGAATAGGATTTGAAAACATACGAACCATTGAATTCCGTTGAGCTACCTAAAAGCTCCTGAAGGGCATTATGATAATTGAAATTAACGCAATTGAGTCAATCATAGTGTTCCGGACCATAAATTTAATAAATCCAACTTAATTCATTTGTCTTACCTAACGAATCTACAATATATCGACTAGTTCGGTTTGTTGTGTTGTCGTTAACAATTTCTTTGAAGAATGTTATCACAAAATAGTACCTAATTGCCATTTAGAGAAACTGATTTTTTCTAACAATTTACATTGTCAACAGTTGTAATCCAGTCTATAGGTAGGTATATAAAATTTATTTATAAAAAAAAAATTTAAAGTAAAATATATCTTCCATCTGTTCAAATATCTTATATTTACAGTAACAACTTTACCCATTTTGTTTTTCACTGTCTCATTAATAATTAGTATATCTAATGTATTAAAAAATGTATAAATAATAAATTTTTAATATTTTAATGATATTGTTGAACTCATAATAATAGGAGTGATGAAATGAAATAGCACAATTTTGCACGATATTAAAATAAAAATGAAAATAGTTTAATGAACTTTCAGAGACTAAAATTATTAGACTACATTGTTATAATTACAGAGTTTTTGTTAAAATAGGTACATTTTTTATATAATAAAAATTATATTCACCATAATTGAGAGAAAATAAAAAGATTTAAAAAAACAAACTACTCCACCCATCTTCGTATTTCATACCTAATACAATTTTTTATATATACCACAACAAAATATTTCCATTAGATAAAACAAGTAAAAACTACTATACTTTATTAAATGTTGCTGTATATGAAAATTAAAATAAGACAGAAAGAGAATATACTTTCCTCAATCACCACACCAACCACACCCATCCTATTTCAACTTTTATAATTTGTATCATTATCAAAAATATTATTGTTTCGTTACATTGCATTAAAATATACTCATTAATTTCTAATAAACAATAGTATGTATAATATTATTGGTATTACGCAAAATATAACACCTTCATAATTTTCAAACAAAATAGAAAAGATTCATAAAGTATACCTAAGTTAGTATACTTTAAAAAAGTGTAGCTTAAAAAAGTGCACAGTATACATAAAGCAAACTTCTAGATACATATATTTAAAAAAAAAATATTCTCTATAAGATTTCTAAATTAATGGAACACACATTTTCTATTGTTCCATAATATTTTCTGTATTGTATACTATTCACTATTCTATATTGATTCTCATGAATACACAATACTGACAATACACTCTAAATGTAAAGAGTAAAAAAAATCATTCAATATATATTATTAACTCTTTCGTTAGCCAATTAAAATTACATTACAATTGTGACTATTTAAGACACACCTTTATCAACTTCAAAAAGTGCACCATATACATAAGCAAGTTATATATATAAAAAAAAAAAAATTCCATACGATTTCAAAATTTAAGGAACAGTCTGTTTTTGTGCCATTCATATGATCGCTAATCACTATGCCACTGCCATGCCACTGCCATGCCATATCAAACAAAGAGAATAAGAGATAAACAAACAAAAAATATTTTTCTATAAGATAAGATTTTAAAATTTAAGGAACAGTGATTTTATTTTGTACCATCCTTCATATTCCAACACAATACAACTTCATCTTTAAGAGAAGTGATTAAGAAAAAAGTGGGGATTTTTTTTTGTGGTGAATTGCTTTTTTAAAATGGATATTTAATATATATTATGTTATATGTATATGCCTTCTTAAGTCATCATTATAATATTGAATCAGAATTAGTTGAATATAAAGAATGTTGTTATGAAAAAAAACAAACTAAAATAATGAAATTAAACTTAACTAAATTAATTCTCAAAGTCTTAACTCAAACTCAACTCAAACCGCTTTGCTCAACCAGATGGGAAAGTCGATATACTACTTTAACTAGACATACTGCAGAAACTGTAGGTAATAATATTTTAAGATTTGAGTATATTTGTTTTTTAGTAATTTGGGTTAAAATTTTGGAAAAGATTAATATAGCAAGTAAATATATCCAGGAATCTGTGTATCGACACCTGCTAATATTTTACTTTCAATTAAAGAATTTTTATGAAGCATGAGAACAGATGAACAGAAGTTTTTATTGGTGAAGCTAAGGAAATTTTTTTAAAGTTAGATGTTATTGCGTCTTCAGCACTTAGAAGCCGTAGAAACCCATATCTTTTTTCATACGAAGTGTCGGTTTTGTTATTAAAGTTAAATGAATTTTATATAGGTAGGTACCTATAGTTTAAAATAAATTTAAAATATAAATTTTGAATTATTGTTATATTCGTCTTAAATTTTTAAATTTGTTGTTGAAGATTATACCTCCGCGACACACCACTTTAAAAAAATGCATCAAAAGTTCTACCTCAAAGGATGTGTAAACGAAATTATCTAGGGCGGCTATCTGAAGAAGTGCACTGGGGTCTGTTAAAAACGTTAAATTTGGCTCTAACTTGAATTATAATTAATAAATAGGGTTCTCTAATTTTAATATAGTAAATATCAAGATTATTATGATCTATAACATATCTTTACAAGAACAACAGTTATTATATATGGATAGACAGAATATGATACAGGAAATTTAGAAAACTGCTTAATTAAAATTCTTATCAATGTCGTGCCGGAATATTTTAGTCATCCCACAGTTATAATAGGTACAATACAAATTAGACGGAACGTTTCAATACATAATACAAATTGCAAATCAAATGAAATTTTGTACTAGCTGTTATCTTTTATTTCTTTTTAATAATGAATAATTATTCAAAAGCGAAAAAAGGTCATATAATACACGTAATTTAAAAAAAATTAATTTCTTAAAAAAACATCCACGGAAGACTATACGCCGATCAGTGATTCAGAAGTTATGGCTGTTTTGTTAATACACCTCTATTTTATTTGCACTAATTTTCTATATATTATATGGCAAGATAAGAAATATTTTAAAAATAAAATTTAATATTTTTTGTTAAAAATTGAATAACGCTCACTTTGGAACTGGACGTCTCAAATAAATAAACAAATATAATGCAATTGAAATTAATATTAACAAAAAAGTCCAACCTACCTACCAAACATATATATAATAAATAGACACTAGCAAGTTAATGTAAACGTATATAAAATAGAAAAAAAACTACCATAGAAATTGTTATTATATTTTTTATTACTATAAATACTTACATAAATACTTTAAATGGACTAATAAAATTTTTTTATGTCCATATCCGTAAACGCTCTTTATTCAAAAATTTAATTTCGTGAGAAAAATTGTATTTCAAAGTGTATAAACTTGAAAAGAAAATATTTCTATATTTTAAGTAAACTCAATCTCTGAAATCCATTATGTCTTTTATAAAATAGCTAGCTACTCTTATTTTAATATAGAAACTTTAGAATGTTAATAATTTTATTAAAAAAAAGATCTACATCCAAAAATATTGAGCTCAGAGAAAAATATTTTAAAATCATGTTTTCTGTTTTTTTTTTGTATGTTATAAAATAATTTCCTGTATAGTATGAAGTTCCATTAAAATAATTTTTTTTTTTTTTTGTTTTTTTAGTCAAAGAATTCATTTTCAAAATTGATACATAATAATTTCAAGACACGAATTATTTCTTTTTATAGACTTTAAAGTACAGCAAAACAAAAATAAAAAAAAAAAAATTCAATGAACTCAATTTTAAAAGAATTTCATTTCAATAAGTAAAACATTTATACAGTATCAAAGTAGAATAGTCAAAATTTGTCTGTATGTGTGTGTGTGTGTCTGTATAATAAAAAGTCTTTTAAAATTATAAACAAAATTTTTTTTTTTTTGTTTTTTATAATTCAATTTTTTTTTTTCCCAAAAATTTGAAACATTCAAACTAAATCTTTGCAATCATTTTCACTTAAAATTGAAATTTAAAATTCTACTAAACAAAAAAAAAAAAAAAAAAAAAAAACACAAAACAAAAAAATTGAACTTCTATTAAAATAAATTTATTTTTTTTTTTTCAATAAAATTTGAGAAGTACATTAAAATTATACACTTTGATTTGAAGTGGTTAGTCGGGTCTCTTTGATAAACTTTTGATGGCATGTTAGTGAGTGAATAAAAAAGTTTTACTATATTTTATAATAACTCTTTCAAAATTGAATAAATTACATATTATTGAAAAAGGTTATACCCTAAAAGGCCCACGTATTTTATTGTGATCGAAATTCTGTTTTTAAAAATGTATTCTTCAATAAAGAGTTAAAAAATAAGAAAAACAATAAAAACACTCATAGACTTTTGAGTCCAAATCGATTCAAAAATAATTTATGGAAAAATTTTCGAATTTGTAAATTTCGAATTGTGAAAACTTTCATCACTGGTCAAGGCATAGATTGTATATAAGTAGATAATATTATTTTTATTTTTATTTTCTGTCGGATTGAATTCACACACAGACAAGTTCAATACCATTCTAATAGTGATTATAATAAGTAATAATTTATTAGATTTAGATCTTTAGCATAGCACGCATATATCCTGTCTATGCTAAAGATCTTAATCTATAATGCGTTGGAAGATAAATAAATAAATCCCTTGCATTATTAATTTGTTTTCTAGACATTAAGACAATCGCTTCAGACAATATTGGTGCTGGGCAGCTCAACAAATTATTTGGTAGAATTTCTTATTTGCAGGCTTTATTAAATAATTTACTTTAAAACTACCTTCTGAAAACAAATTTTTATATGTTAATATTACAAAGTCTACGTCATCACAATTTTCATATCCAATTATTTTTATTTTAGTAACTGGAATTTTACTAAAATTTAATTTATAATCTGGAATAGCATAGTTTTTCAAATCAGTCGAACGTAATTTGCAAAATTTTTAATTTAATTTTTTGACTAGACATATTTAATAGTGACTGAAAATGGTGCAGGACACTATAACCCCACACCTTTTTTAAATTTTTATCAATAATAAAATGAACGCAATCCAACTCCTGTATATGTTATTGTCTTACTTGTGAACATTTTTGTATATAAAAATATTTAGAAACATCATAATTCCGGTTGAATTCCCTTTTTTGTTATTTTGTAGAACGCATGAATCACTCCACAATGTTCAATCAGGACAATCAGGATGCATTCAATTCAGGATAATCCTTGATTGACTCACTCACCTTAAATACGAGTCAGTGCACTTGCAATATCGTTTCTAGACCTAGCCGCTTTGGGCTTCTGACTAATTTAAGTAATAGTTCTTCCGGCAGCTAGTATTAATCGGTCAATCCAATTGTTTACTGTTAACTTTCTTTTCTAAGTAAAGTTTTATGCGTTACGTAGATCAATTCCGTGCAATTATAAGCTTTGAATTGTAAAACGAAGATAAAACTTAAATCTGACCTAGTTGTGTAGATGAGTGAATTTATATTTTTTTTTAAATTATTTGAAAACTAGATAGTTGGTCCTGTAAGTCGTAGAATGGTCAAATTTTGTGAGTCTATCATTTTGGCAATTCTACTCTAAATTCATGCAATTATGATTATTTTTTCATAGATATGTAATGTAGTGGCCTAATATGTAAATTAAGTCGGCCACACTAATTTAGTTTTATGTTAAGTAGTATTAAGGTAATTAAAGGTAGTAGAATTGAGAAATGTAGAATGAGAAAAATGAAATGTCATATAGGTCTTTTATTGCTCAGACAACAGAACAAAGCAGATGTCTTATTATTTTATTATAAACATACCATAATCTGATTAGCGGATCGTGGTGTAACATTGTGGACATTCTAATTAAAATGTAACATAAAAAATATTTTCATCGGTTAACTTCTAGAAATTTGTAATAATAACAATAAATTATTATAAACAATTTATATAATTACGATTCAATAAAGATTATAATATAGTAGTAAAAAAGTGAATGCAATGAAGTTTTTTTGTATGTTGAGCTTCTAAACCTAACAATTTTAAGCTATTTTTTAGTTTTTGTTGGATTTTATTTTTTTACACTTCTGCATAATCTACAGATACCAAAACGACGCTTAGAGCATATATCGGATCGGATTTTCTGATTAAACTTGAGTGGAACAAGGCTTAAAATGGCATAATCAGCTTTACACGCAAAAGTCGAACGATCAAAGAACACATGGAAATAATAATAGCCTTTACAGAAAATAAAAGACCAAACAATGAACGTGGCCGCAAGGAAAAAGATTAGGCGCATATAAGACATAGTGAAAAAAAAATTATTTCACATTATCAATATATTGATGTCCTAGCGTATAGCTAATATCTTATCCGATCGTTTCCTCTTCTAAGAGCAATATTTTTCCTCGACCAAAATTATCTACAGATTTCTTAAATTTTATTTGTTTCAAAAAATACTCTTCAAATGTAATTTGATTGTTTAGGATTTGTTTCAATTTTTGCAGGCGACATCATTCAGTATGACTTTAAAGTATAAATCAGTCTTTTTAAACTTTTTTTTTATGTTTTAAGGATTTTCTAAACCTTTATTTGTGTTTAACATTACTTGAGGTGATAATTATTTGATTCAGAAAATGGCTCTAGCTGAAATGGAAAGCGGAAACAAATAAATTTCCGATCAATATAAAATAATTTCGAACCAATTCTGGACAAATGATGTTAACTGTAAAACAATGAAGGTCCCTTAATTATTACTTATTTCATAGCACTTAATTATTATCTATTCTTTACTCTACAGACCTATTATGTTAAATGGGGTAGGTATTTCATTATTATTTGAATGAGTTCTTTCATTTCGATTATCTGAAGAAAAGAAGACAGACAGAGTGTGAAAAAAAATAAATATTAAGGCCATGAATTATAAGATTAAGTATATTTTTGATGTTAGTATTTTTGTGATAGACGATATTATAGAAAATTTGAAGCTTTTTCTATTGTTGAAAGAACACTTTTGTGTAAGAGAACCAACTAGATCGACCTGTCAACAACATGTCATAATTATTATTATTTTATCAGATACATTTTTTTTTAAAATAATTTTAGCAGTAATTACGTTACCATATTACTTTAAAAATTTACATTGAGTTCATAGAAATGTTCTTTTAAATAACAAAAATGTTCTTTTAAATAACATAAATGTTCTTTTAAATAACAAAAATGTTAATTTTAACTTATATTAATCTTTATTAAAAATAAGTTAGTATTAATGTAGTTTTGATTAGCAGTAATTACTTTGCCGTATTATTTTAAAAATTTACATTGAGTTCATAGAAATGTTCTTTTAAATAACAAAAATGTTCTTTTAAATAACAAAAATGTTAATTTTAACTAATATTAATCTTTATTAAGATTAAGTTCATATTTATTTAGTTTTGATTAGATGGAACTGCAATTATTAAAGTCATAGTTATTCAATGTTGATTCCTACATCTGAATTGAAAACGATTTATTCTTGAGTTACCACAAAATATACCTGAATCACCGTTTTTCAAGCTTTCTTTGGGAATAAGCTTGTTCAATACTGAACTAGCTATGTTAAATTAACATTTTTCATATTATTATTTTCAAATATTTCATCATACACAGTTGTTCATTGAACAAATTTTCAAATTTTAAATCTCTCTAATACTTTTAGGTAGGTAGTTATTTAGAAGTGGCCTTTACAGTTGATTCTGGAAAACATATTAGCACTTAATTGTTCCCTTTTCATAAATTTTCATCATAAGTTCCTAGTAATATGCTATTTTTCTCCATATCATATTAAAAATATCACCATCGTTGCTGAACAATCATTATCGTTGTCATGCAACCCTACTATTATGCCATTTAGGACGGAGTTCTTAATTTTATATATTCATAGAATTTTATACATATTCAATTCAAAACTAGGATAAGTCAAACGATTCAAATCTCATAACTAGGATTTTGTACTATAAACAAAATTGAATCTATTTTTCATATTTATTGTGACCTATCGTTTTTATAGGTAGATATAAGTGAAACGAGTATTTCTGCAAAATAAATTAATATTTATTTGTGCCTTTCTGGGGCCACGTTTCGAATAGCTTGTTGTTATTGGTTGTTCTAGCTAGGGAATTACTTGCCTAAAGAATATCAGTACTAGAGACATTTGGAAAGTAAATCAGATCACAAACTTGGCGTCCAGCAATACTTTCAAAATCCTAAACTTCGTAATCTAACCTAAAATTTGGAATCTGGCTTGAAGACAGAAACCTAAAATTCGGAATCTGGCTTAAAGCTAATATCAGCTATTTTCATTTTAGTTTCTATCTAGTTTTATATATTTAATTTTTGACAATTGGGGTTGAATGAAGTGCCTAAATTTGCATCCTTGCTTTCTATCGGCCTGTAACACGTACACCATATTATTTCCATATTAGTAATATATCAGTACAGGGGATTTACCTAGATTCTTCTTTAAATATAATACTTTTTCATTATTACTTTATTTCATTATAAGTTCGCTTGATTTCATCAAAAGATTTCAAAGATTGTGATTACTAATTAATTTTTAAAATTTATAACATCATACAAAGTATGGTATGGTAGATAGTAAATTAATCTACTTAACCCCATTATTTTAAATTAATCAAAATTAAATAGTTTTTAATTTTTACAATAACGGATGATCTATGTAGATCCAACTTTTTCAAATATATTGTATCGATACATTTAGTTAGTTAGTTAGATGGCCAACAGATCATGTAGGTCCTGGGCCTGACTCATCAACATCCTTCAATTTTGTCGGTCACGTTCGGATTCTCTCCAGTTGAAGATTCGAAATTGGGTTAAATCCGCCGATATTTCGTCTCTCCAACGAAGGTTTGGTCTACCCCGACATCTTGTACCTTCGGGTCTGGATTCGAAGATTCTCTTGGCTGGAGCAATTTCGTCCATCCGCTCTAGATGTTCGAGCCACTGTAGTCTCTTGACTTTAATTTTCGTGACTACATCCACCTCATTGTACAGCTCATAGAGTTCGGCATTATATCTTCTCTCTTAGACCCCATTGTTGTTTTCAGGACCATATATCCGACGAAGAATTTTCTTCTCGGAGACACCAAGTACATGTACAGACACATTTGATTGTTTAAAATTGCAGGTCTATGTCTTTTGATGATCACTAATGTATATTTTTATTTTTATATAATTCCGAGTCTATGGGATGAAGACCCTAACTGTATTTACACAGGGATTTGGAATAAACAATCACATACTAAATAAGATCAATGTTTGCGAATCAGCCGATGTATGATTCAGAAAATATTTATATATTTTTGTTTTATGGCATTGCATTCAAATAGAATGTAAGAACGGGATGCATATATGCATCTACCTTTGTTGTGTTGGAGATGCTAATCTTGAACAGATCTTTGATCCTGCCCTGTCAACTTCAACAAAATTAAGTATAATGTAAAGGTCTACAACACACTTTTGGTCTATAACTAACTTCATAATACACTTTTATTTCATCATAACAGTGTGAACAATATACCCATTTACTTGATTGGCCATAGTTAATCCATGCCATGGATCCATGTGTACTCATGCTAATCAAATACATAGAACACGCAATGTTTTAGTTCATTGAAATTATGTTTTATTCATATGAAATTTACTCTTCTCACTCCATCAGACCTCACTTCATTCATATTCGCATCATTTCATAACTCCCAAATTAAACCATTGAAATTCAGTTTGAAAATTCATTATTTGAAAATAACCATCATTAAAAAATAGATTTCAGGAATAATTTATTTTCGATTAATTTTTTATTCGAAATTTCAACTATTAGTTTCTCTTCAAATGAAACTTGAACACTTGAATATCCTTCGATAGAAAAAATTATATATATATATATATACATATATTTTTTACACAAAAAACGTGTGAAAATAAACATTTCAATATTAAACTCTTTTATTTTCTTCTATTTATTTTTTTGATATTATTCACTTCTTTTTTTATCAAATTTTATTTTTCAACACATTTTCACACTCAAAATTTAAAATTCAACAAATAGCCTTTGTCCACTAAAAAATAAAAATGTTTTAAAATGCAGCAAAAAAAAAAAAAAAAAAAATGTTAAAACTTTTCAAACAAACCAAACCACCAATTATTGAAAGCAAGCAAACTAAAAAAAGAAAACTTCAGAAATGGACGACAAGTATATATAATTTCAATAACCAAAATAACAAAAAAAAAAACAAAAAAAATCCTTTTTCGAAAAACATGTTTTCGATTTTAGTTCGTCCTTTTCTTGTTGTTTTCATTTTTTATATTTTTATTTTATTTTTTTTGTTTTTTTTTTTTCTTTATATTGGATTGTCCCAACCACAAATTATATTCTAAGCACTTCTGTTATACCGGTGAGAACTAAAATCGAAATAATATTATGTGTTCAAATCATATTGAATATCACTAAACTGTATACAAACATACTTAAAAAAATAAAAAAAAAAAAAAACAATAACAATAAAAATAACAACCAAAACAACAAACAGATTTAAGTAGAAAATAAAAATAAAAAATATAATAACAAAAAAGGGTTAAAATCGTGCAAATATTTTCTGGACACAAGAGTTCTGTCTTTCTTTTCTTCATTGTAAATCCCACTGAGACAACAAATATAATATAGATAAATATATATATATATAGATGCTATTGTACTAGTGGTACTCATGAATGGTTAACTTGAAAATGAAAATAAGAAAAATACAAATATTATACAAACTTGTTAAAAGAGTTGTCCTTTTTAAGGATATCTTCTTCTATAACAGATTATACAAGTGAATATTTGTAGTGTATTTGTATTTGTATACATATTATTTTGTAGCCTATATAAAAAATTTTTAAAAGAAAATTAAAAAAAAAATTAAATCATGTTTCATCCTTGATTAAAGACCACAGAAAATGTTTTTCTATCAAATATATTTGTAATAAAATTCTTTTATTTCTCTTCAAACACAAAATATCAAATTAGAACAAAAATGAAAAAAAAAACTATATATATATATAACAAAAGCATTGATGTACAAAATGCAAACATATAGGTAGGAGATATACCTTGTAATATTATTCTTGTAACATTATTATTAGAGAATGTTTCAGAAACACTGGTTATTAATTTGAGTAGAAATGAGTAAATTGAAATGATTAGAATAAAGCTAGGCGCAGATACGCAATTTTTAGTTTGGCAATATTGCTGTTTGTTTCCACATTTTTGTTCCATTAGGTTGGTAGGACTCACGTCCCACTTATCTATGTGTGGTCTTATGTGTCAGGTCTTATGTGTTAGCGCTTTAATATAAACTAATAATAGGAACACAAATGTTATTGAATTAAAAATCGCATGTCTGCGCTTAGCCCAAATCACAATTTTAAATCAAAAATTGTTTTGATGCGCTTCACAAGGGTAGTAGTGATCATAATTAGATTGATAGTAAATGCGACGTAGTAAAAAGTTCTGTTTAAAAAGGTCATGCAAACAACAGAAAATCACTGTTGTTATACTACCAAACCATATATAAATTACATAACGATCTACTCCAACACGAACTGAATATAATCAAGTCAAGTTAATGTAATTTTCACAGAACAGCGGTTTCAAACACTAAATGGAAATGTCTGGAATATCTTCTGTGAATTATATTAGGTAATAATATTATTATTAAATAATTCTTGATATTGAATTTTCCGCTCCATGTCCAGATGATACAGGATACAATAATGTTGATGATGATGGTTAATGAAACAGTGCATAACTAATGATTGATATTACCTAATTATGCTCTAATTTGGAAAAAAATTAATTTATAGGTTTTCATTTCCATTCTGAGACCAATCTGGTACTATGGGTGTCAGTTATGCAGAACTGCTTCTAATAGTAACATTGAAACAATTCAAAGGATGCAATCAAAAATTTTACGTACCATAACTCAGGCCTCTAAATACATTAGAAATATTAAAACAGATATGCAACCAGAATAATCCAGCACCCTAACCCTTTGGCGAAAGATCTACAAAACATTCCAATAACCAGCAGGTTAAAAAAAAAAGTCGATAGCAGTAATGTAAGGCACAACATTGGAAATAACGAGCAAATATGAAGGGTCATATAAATGGGCTAGACCTTCTAACATTTTTAGATTTTTAAGATTTGAATAAGCCAAAAAGGTCACATTTGTTAGAAATTATTGTTATTTTTTTTTAGAAAGATTCAATAAATACAGTTAAGAGAAAAAAAAGAAAAAAAAGGTTTTCATTTGAAAATTTGTTCAACTTTGGAGGTATATTGTGTTTGGTAGAATAATTTTACTCTAGTCTAGGACTACAGAACAGTTGATGAAAGAAGGAGTTTAACACAAAAATTTTTGTAGAATCTTTCAAAACGACACCACATCTTAAATACAGATAAGAGCAACTGTGTAAAGCTATTTATTTGTTCCACTTAACGTATTCTACGCTCTTCTGAATTTTTTCAAACACTATGATTAAGTTACACTAAATGTAACTGGGACTATGCTTAAAAATGGCATTATTGTTATATACCGCAATACCGCAATAACCGCAATAACCGCAAATACCTTTGTATACCGCAATAGTCAGGTCAACCATAACCTACGCATCCGCAGTTTGGTGGAAAAGGTACGTAAGTCGTAGTTCAAAACAAACTCACCAAACTAAAGTATTCGGCTTGTTTAATAGTAACTGGGTCTACAACATCTACTGCGTCATTAAGATGAGGGGTTCTATCTTTTTATACCGATGTATGGTTCAATAATGTATTACAGGTGATGTATTACTGATCCGCAAATTAATAAAAATGGTACAACCAGAACTAATTTGTGTACTCCAGACGGATGATACGCTTTCGATAGCATTCTGCGACTATACTGCTCGCCAAAAAATAATTTTGAAAATCTTTCAATATAAACATGTCAAACAGAGACACGTGGAAGGCAGGTTTCCCACCCTCTATCGACAAAAGATCATTAGTATGGTATACTGATGGCTCCAACAAAATGAATGAAGTAGGATTGGGAATGTATGGAGAAAGCCTCAAGGCATTTATTTAGTCAATCCAAGACTCTACAAGCACAGTTTTCCAAGCCGAAGCACATGCTATAGAACTCTGTCTGAGAGAGAATTTAAAAAGAAATTACAAACAATGTAACCTCTACAATCTACATTCTAACGGATAGTAAAGCAGCCATACACTAACTATTAAGTCATATGCCATCACATCAAAGCTAGTATGGGATTGTTTATGAATACTTAAAACAGTGACAAAAACGAATAAAGTCTCAACAATGTGTGTACTAGACTAGGACATTCAGGCATTGTTGGAAACGAAGTTGCAGATTACAACAAAAGCATCGTACATACCTTTTATAGGGCCAAGTTCGTTCCGGGGTATTCCCCTCAGCTTAGTTAAAATGCATTTGAAGGATTTGAAAATAATTTTGGGCCAATGCTCATGGGAACTGTCAAAGAAAAATGTTTATGGTTAAAGCGAGCGCTCAAGAAAACCAAAACTCTTCTAAGTCTCAATATGAAACAGGTATGTATTTTGGCATCAGGGATAATAACAGACCACTGCTTAATAATGAAACATCGTTATAAATAGGTCTAACCGAAAACAGATTATATAGAATATGTGAAATAAAGGAAGAATCTATTGAACATTTTTGCTCTGTAAATGCTGCTTTGTAGCAAAGTTGGCCACTTGGAACAGTGCAAGCTATCGAGGACACCATTAAAGAATATCTTGAGTGTGATCACAAAATCAGGTATCCTTAGGGACTGAAAGACTGCTCTGTAAATGCGTAGGGCTGACTTGTAGCAAAGTTGGCCACTTGGAACAATGCAAGCTATCCAGGACACCATTAAAGAATATCTCGAGTGTGATCACAAAATCAGGTATCTTTAGGGACTGAAAGACTGCTCTGTAAATGCGTAGGGCTGACTTGTAGCAAAGTTGGCCACTTGGAACAATGCAAGCTATCCAGGACACCATTAAAGAATATCTTGATTATTATCACAAAATCAGGTATTCTTAGGGACTGATAAACTGGTTATTATAATAACTAAAACACCACGGGTTATCCACAATAAGCCCATTTGCTACTGTGGTGATATAGGAGACAGATTCCCTCCCTAAATTTAAAACTGGTCTATCTATCTATGTTACACTAGACATCCTGTATAGCACTTAAAATGATCATTGTACATAAACAATCTTACAATCCAAATCCAATTAATTTGAACTGAGAATTTTCAACAAAAAACTTTCATATAAAATACAGAAACAATGATTATTTTGGCAGCTGAATTTTTCCACGAAATTGTATTAATAAAATGTTATGATAGTATTAGTGATTTAAAGGATTCAGATAAAAAATTTGTACAATTGAAAAGTTTTTAATTTTTTTGTTGGTAGAGAATCAATGACCTTAAAAAAAAATAATTCTTCTGTAATGTTGCATTGTTTTTTCTTATTGTTTTGTTTTTTTTTTTTTTGTTAAATTTGACCACTAGGTTACAGATATTTGTTTTAGAAAAGTTTAGATTTTTTTTTCTGTTTTGTGATTTTTCAATTTAATTTTCAATTTTTCAAATTTACAAGAATTTTTACTCGTATCTCCTTTATTTTGTACTTTTTTTTTTCTTTGTTGATTTTCAAATTAAACCGATGAAATTGCAATATAAAAAGTTTATGAATTTTTTGGGTTTTATTTTTTTTTAGTTCACGATGAATTTATAAAAACTTTCGTAACTAACTTGTATAATCAAAAATTACAAGATTGTTTTATTGGGATAGTTAAAATCAAATAATTGGTAAATTCGTCATATAACATTATTGAGCTTCAATTTTTTTTTTGGGAATTAGCGAAATTGAAGTTGACATTTTAATCGTATTCTATAATATTTTCAGATGTCGCTTGCTTTAATTTACCTCAGATTGTATGTTACATTTGATCAATTTATGATGTACCTTATATCGGTTTAGCGTTGTTTATTGTTCTGGTTCTTTGACTATTTAAATCCGGGCCTATATACGTCATATTCTTTAGTTAGTTCGATTTCAGCGACCTATTTCATATATAATGCAATATAATACTATGGTGCAAATAAGCTTTATATTTATTTATTGTTCAATTGCCAGTAGTTTATGCAGATTTACCTTCAAGTAGGCACATTAAGTACGACAGTGCAAATTATTAGACGAAGCGTATTATCAAAGAATATAAATAAAATGATGTCTCATCCCATAAAAATTATTAAAATATTATTTTTATATAGTGGGTCGCCACATTACAACCCACCCTCTCATCTTATCTTCAAAACAACTTATTATTTAAAACAATACATTTACTCTTCAAATCTTATACGAATTATCTCTTTCTTCTTCGGCTAATTTGCTTTTTCCGTAATTACAATCATAACTTGCTATGAAAACATTATATCAAGCTGCGATTCTAAAGTTTATTTTTGTAGTTTTAGTACGCTTAAATTGAAGGCAAATATTTCTAAAAAAAGATTTTTTTTTTCCTTATTTTATTTTCGACTTTTTAGTGAAAATATTTTTTTAATGAAAAATAATATATTTTCAAAGAACAACACATATAATCAAATGGCACTAAAATTCACTCTAACGCAATTTGGTTATTATTGCTCATACTTCAAATGTATAATTATATTTTATATTACTGTAACAAATTTTATAAAAATATGTGTATTTTTAAAAAATGTTTGGAGATTTTTGATTAGATACCTTTGAATTTTTTAATTTACGTATTAAAAAATTACGCACTTTATAAAAAGAAACCCTGTTAAATACAAAAAATATTTGACGTAAAATCGTAGATTAAACCTGAGAAAAAGTCTGAAATGTAAACACTCATCCGACTTTATCTACGATAAAATTCGATTTTGTCCGACGTGTAAACGCTGCCTAAGCATAAATTGGCATATAAAAGTATAATATATCCATGCATAAATCGGAATTGAACTTTTTTTTACATGCGAGAAGAGTAATTTGTAACTGAGTGATAGATAACTGATACTTGATTGGTTCAAATTTTGTTTTCTTCCATAAATAATGTTTGCATTTTATTTTCAATTAAACTAAACCATATGATTATGTATGTAACAAATGCAAGCCCTATATGACACATTTACGTACATTTGCATATACTTAGTCAGAGAAAGAGAAATAATAAAAGAAAGAGATTAATAAAAGAAACCAAATTAAAAACACAAAAAAATATAATGAAAATATAATTGAATAATAATAGAAAATGATTGAAATATAATGATAATGATTTGTATTGCACACATTTATTTTGCATTCCTTTTTTGTTTTTTTTTTGCTTCTTTACACCATAGAAATGTCAACAAATATAGTGAATTTAAAGAGAAACCAAATTTTAACTTTATCAAATATCCATATTCCATTATTAGTACACACATATATGTAAATTTCACCTTAGTTGAATGCAAAGAATATCTATAATCTATATTAACAAGAATACGCACTCCCATTTTACGTAAACCTAATTTTTAAGAAATACCAAACCGAGCAAAATATCATTAGTTAAAAGAGGCAAAAATTTACATTTACTTATCGTATACCAAATTTATTATGAGAGAGAAAAGGTACAAAACAGATGTTTGCCTTTTGCTTTATACTGTAAAATAATTTTGCGTTCTCATTATTCTCCTTTGGATTTGTTTACGTTCCCTCCCATTATTTATATGAGGGAGGCAGGCTGGCAAAAAATGTTAGTTCTAATTTAGTTTGTTCCCTTATACGATGATTAATTCTGATCTTTTATAATTTTAATATTTTCGTTTTAAACATTATTATTTTCGTATATACCTATTAAAAATATTAAATTATAATTACATTACAATAATATAAAATATTATTAATATTTTTGTCAGTAATAATTTCGAGTTACAAACATTATTATTTTTTATTAATTATATTAGTAAACCTAAATATTTATTATATTGGTATACGATTATAAAACAATACTGAGGACAACATCTATTTATAAATCACAGAATTTAAAGAATATGATAACGCTGTTTTAGTTAGGTCTCCTAAAAATCTTATGCATAGTTGATACAATTTAGAAAATAATATTGTTAAATATTTCAACGAAAATTTTTGTCGAAAATATTTTTCAAAATTATAAACTTTATTTATTTAATTTCAGCCAACTTTTTTTGTTACTCTCTTTTGTTTACTATGTTTTTTCTTTTTCTTACACGTAAAATTCTTATTATATCTATTTCTGACAATGTTTATCAAATTTGCATATGAATTTCTGTGCAAACAAATGAATACATACATGAGTTCTTACTCTTTTTATGGATATACTTTGGTTAAATGGTTATTGAAATGGGTATTTTGTTGAATTGAAGCAAATTGAAACAAACATATAAAGTCCAAGGCAAGTTAATTAAGGCAAATATAATAAAATTAGAAAATAATTAAAATAGAATAGTTAGTACAGAATTTACGGACAGGTTAACAGATATTTATTTACCGGTATCTTGAAAATTTCTAAGTTATATGTTTGAGGGAACAAAAAAGATGGTACGGTTGATGAAAGAATTTTTATGTATCACAGTTCTAGTTCGAAGAGGCTCTACTACAAATTTATGAGCGAAGGCTGCCCTGCGAGTATTCCGCTGGAATGATTGTATTTTGGGCATAATACTTTTTATTTTATCAGAGCTATTACCCAACAGATATTTATAAAACAGAGTGGCTGCTTGGTGTTGTGTAACATCTCCATCATTGATAATTTTGATGGTTTGGTTTTGTACCTTATCTAGGTACTGTAGGCTGGTATTTGGTGCACTTTATCTAGGTACTGTTGGCTGGTATTCACGTCAAGGCCGAATGTATACCTTATATATTAATAGAAGGTTGGAAGATGTAAAATACTTTATACTTCTGCTTAAGAACCCTTAACATTTGCAGAATATGATATGGATATGCATAGCTACATACTTAAATAATAATAAAATATCTCAAAATTCAATGTAGGAATTGATATACAGAATTTCTCTATATTTCGTCCAATCTTCATTTTCTTCTTTTAATTAATTTTAATATAGGCTTTTCATCATTAAGTATGCAGAGCTCATTGTTGATTATTATTATTCTCTTATTTGCTATATTTAAAATTGCAATAGTCATCACTAGCTACCAGGGCTATCGGCTTCATATTTGTATTGTAATGATTGTTATTCTTCAGCAAAATATTCCACATATTATTAGATATTATTATTTTGTTAATGAAAACTTTTAGATTGTCGCTGAGGCTGGTATATAATATCTCATATTCTGGTTGAAATTGTTTTATGTGAACTAGGTTCCATTTTCTATCAATTTTATAATCAATATTTATTATAATGTTTTTATTATAAATCAAATTTTTTTACAATAACCAATAAGCACGGGCTATCACAATAAGCCCATTTGCGGCTGCGATGGTATAGAGTTTAAATCTAATTATCAATCATTATTATTATAATAATTCTTTGTAAGTTTTTTATTGATGCACTTAATTTATATTTGATTATCATAATGTATGGCAGTCACCATCAGACATTCAAATGAAGGCGATTTGATTAATCTTTCAAAAAATGATCTATCCACTTGGCAATGTAGTCTTTATACTTCATAATCTACTTTGTACAAGCTTTTAAATTGTTTAGTTTTAATAATAAATAGTTTTTTAGAAATTGTTAAATTTAGACATATTATTTAAAAAAATCGGGACATAGCTAATGTCGTAATTTATATATCTACCTATTTGTATTGATGAGCCTCTTCAAACAAATTTTCATCCAGTCTGTAGTTTTGAGGGTGTCATAGTACTCTAGTAGTATTCTGTTTTACATATTTTTTTTTTATTTGACATTTTCCTATGATTTCTTATACAACGACATGCAAGAGAACATCGATGTAAATGTAGCTAAAAATTATGATTTGATCAAAGCTGCTGATTATAGGGTAAAGTAAATTCCACTTTCAGAGCTCAGGTCTAATGATACAGCTATCGTGGAAAAAATAATAAAAAGCCTCTTGCATGTTAAGCCAAAAGCTGGGCAATCCTGACGTCAATGGGAAAGAATAATAAAAAGCCTCTTGCATGGCATATGTATGTGTATGGTCAAAGTGTGATTAGAGCACTAATCGACCAAGTATCACAGGCAATGTTTGTTATCAAAAGGGATTTTTGTTATCAGGAAATAAATAGCATAATTCCATTTTAGGTAGATTGTTTGAAAATACTGTTTCCCTTGCTTCTGATAAATCAACTTGCACTTAATTGTGCGTTTTAAATACCACAATTCGACTGACCGATTTGCAGAAATTGTAATTTTGCATTATATTTTTAATTCATTACTTTTTGTAATTACTAATTAGATATAATGCATTAATTTTTATTACCAATGCATTAAAATAATTATTTTGAATTATTTTTTAAGCTAATTCATTCAAATAATGTATTATATTAAAAGATAATGCATTACATATTATAATGTATTACCAAAAACCATTCCAAATGTTTGAACTACTTTTGAATTATTCGAATTACCATTGAAAAATAATTAAAAATAATATTCTAGTAATTCAATGAATTATATTTTGAGTTCGGATGTAATTCAAATAATTTGAATTAATTTTAATAATGTGTTGTATGTAATGCATTATTTTTGAATATAATGAATTATTGTAGGTGTATAATGCATTATTTTTTATTAAAATTTCAAAAAATTAATTTTAATGCATTATTCGAAAAAAATAATACATTATTTTAAATTCATTGAAAAATAATGTTAATATAAACGTAGTGCACTAGTTCCCATCTCTGCCAATTTGTTATTTTTAATTGAATATTTACACGGATATTACTCGCTCGAACTCAGTACTATAGATGATTTAAGAAGTGAAATAGATCGCTTCATTTTTTCCCGCAATATTCTATTCACATTACTAGTGTATCAAATGACGTTATCGAGCTCGAATATCATGTTATAGAAATTGGTATTTACACGACGAATAACTAATTTTGATATGACGTTTCTTAAGTCATTTTATTTCATTTTTTAATGAACTATTTTCTTACTCTAGAGCTCAGTTTTAAAAAACTATACAACTATAATTGGCAGTTGATTTATGTTTTATTAACAATTGGGCAATAAATCAAATTGATAGAATTTTTGAGGAGAAAATTTGAAAAAAGCCTTCTAATTCGACGTTTGAATCTATGTAAATACTGTTTTGCTTTATAACGGAAAAATGAGAATTGAAAAAGAAAATTTTTTTTTCCTTTCTTGGTTTATAAAAGATAAATAAACAAATTATTTCCCCTCATAAAAAAATGACATTGACGACAATATTTTTCGGCTAAAGTTGTTTAAAAAAATTACAATAGTTATCGAAAGAATCAAACTAATTTGCAAAGGCAATCCTTTAATTTTTCGTGTTTTCCCGAAAGCATGACGTTATTTTTGATAGCTTTATTTACATATGAAATTTTTATTTATAACATCTTGTTTTTGTGTTTTTTTTTATTAAATTTTTTATTTTATTTACAATTTATAATGCCTTAACCTACAAAAATGTTTATAAAAATAATTTTAATTACTTTCTATACAATTAAAGATCGATTTGCACTTTGTTTGTTAATTTGTCACCTTAAGTTTAGTTTAAAAAAGTATTACTTGTTAATTACACATTTCATGTATTGTGTTATTGCAAGTATTTAGTAAAAATTGTTGAAAAAACTAAATTAATTATTATGTTTGAATATAAAACTTAACCTACCTTAATCTAACTTAATCTACAAAAACTATTTACTGGGCTTTGTCTTTTGACAAAAAGAGATTCTAGCTGTTGAGTAGCCATCAAAATTCTCGTTTTGTAAATGTATCTTTAAAAGTAATGCATTTCATTGAGTCTCTGTTAATATTGCCTGTAGTAAATTCTATTTTTTTATTCGTAGCCCGTCTATTATATAATGAAATAATATAGGGACGAAATGGATTGGCTTTGGATTATAGCCTTTGCTATCTATATAAAAAAAAATTTCGGTTGCTATAAAACCCGTTTTTATATTCCTTTCTATGTATTCCTCGTTATGGTAAAATACTGAGTAATGTCTGAGTTATAAATTTCTGAGGTTTGTTGAGCTCTATTGAAATGATTCCTAATCAATTTTATAATAAAATTGTCGATCCTATTTATTTTAGATTCATTACAGATATATCTATTTGAATAATAATGGACATATCCAGTTTCAGACTTACGGGATTTGTTTATGTAACCCTAATGTATTTTCTTTCCAATTTGCGTAATTACTCCATTAGGCTACCACTGATATTGTACCAGATAGGAGCTGCGTACGTTAGAGTAGATATTAATAGTGTTTGATAGACTATCACTTTAATTCTTGTTTGCATAGTTTTATTGTAAAATAGTTTTTTGGAGGCCATGAATGCTTTGTTACCTTTTAAGATGGCGTTTTTAACTACTTATCCGCAAATTTTAAGTTTGATTAGGAAGCATTTCCAAATACTTTACAGTTTTTTTATTTTTTATTTTTGTGTTATTTGCTGTTTTCATTGTAAAGCTTTTCCAGTTTTTTTTTTATTGTGTAGTTTAGATTACTGTATGTGTCTCGAAATAGGATTGTTTCGCATTTATTAAGATTTATTTTTAAAAGCCATATTTTGCAGTAATCAACGGTTATGTTAAACATTTTCTGTACTTTATTTTGTACCATTTTTACAGCGTTATAGGCTGAGTAAAAAATTATATTGTCTGCAAAGGCTAATGTATAATTTATTCCTTTTATTCTGTCTAATAATTCTAACAGCTCTATCAAGTAGATTGAAAAAAGGATGAGTGAATTAACCGTTCCCTGTTGGAGTCCATTTTTAATTGCAAGAAATTTTATTTTTATATCAGGAAAATTGGCTATATAGAATTTGTTATTGTTGATTAAATTATCTATTAAGTTAATTAGAGGTTTTAGAAATCCTGGTTTTAATAAGTTATATATCAATCCATCTATCCAAACACTGTTAGGCCTTTTCCAGATTGATCAGCTCCTACAGCAAATTTTTTATTAATGTTCTAACAGATATCTGAAGTGAGTTTATTTATAACATTTATGGTGCTATGTTTGTGTCTAAAACCGAACTGATTTTCTAACATTATGTTGTTAGTATTTACAAATTTATTTATCGTGTTATAACACCTTGTAAAACTACTTAATCGCTCACAACATCTTATAGAACGTGTAGTATGAACAGGATATTAATAAAAATTTTCAATAACATAATTTTTGAATTTCAAAAATTTAAGCCAATGTCATTGTTGATGTATGATTGACAATAATTATATTCTTCTACAATAAAATATATTTTTGTTCTTATTAATAAAAAAAAAATAAAGTCTGAAAATTAATTTCCAAAATTTTATTAAAAATAATTTTTATATTATTTACTCAAAATTAATTCACTTACGTTTATCGTGTTATTTTTATTTATTTAATTTTTTTGTATTTAAAATTAGCAATATTTTTAATTTATTTATTTATTTTAACTTTTCTTTTTTTTTTTTTTTTTAAATACACAATCGTAAATTATTTTATTATCCCAGTAAATTTTCCCCTAAAAATTAGGTATTCAAAATCATGTCAGTGGAAAATATATTCAATTTGAAGAGGAACAAGAATAAATTTTAAATTTAATTTTACGATAATACTTATATAGGTTATAGGTACATAATAATATATTATATATATATATATATATATTTTACTAGGAAATGTTATTTGAATTTAAAATAAAAATTAAAGTGTGTCTTTCTCTCAACCTAACATAAAGAAGAATCATTAAAATCAGTTTTTGTTCTTTTTACTTTCGAAATTTATTTAAAAAAAAGACTTACAGTGATTTTTGTTGTTGTTGTTGTAAATTTAATAATTCAAAAAAATATTATTATTATTATTTTTATAACATCCCTTTTGAATATTAAAAAACATTAATTCAATAATGACATAATCAAGAAGAGTGCTACTTAAATTAACATAAAATATTGTATAAAGTACAACGATAGTCTTATAAGCTTTAAGTTCGAAGGAGTAAAGAAAATTATAATTTAACGGTATTTTTAAGGTAGCAGGCTATACTACTTGCTGCTCATAATATTATAATTCGTTTTTTTTTTGCCCGTGAAACTTTAAGGATATCTTTAAATTTATTTCTTTTATATTTATACAATATATTTTTTTTTATCCTTGAATAAATTTAAGACTTTAAAATATTTATTTTTTAATAAAAACAAGAAGAATTTCTAAATTTATTCTCATCTCATGTCAGTGTGTCACCTTTATTAAAATTTAATTTAAAATATCCTTTTATCGCATACTCAAATTTTAATTTTATGATGTTATTTTTGTTGTGTGTATGTGGAATTTTTATACAGGGTGGGATAAAAGTTAATTTTTTTTACTTTTATTTTTCCAACTTTAAAACTTTGCTTTCCTTTTTTAATCATAACTTTTGTGGTTGTTGTCTTTGTTTTTCTTTGCGCAGAATAATTAATCATCAAACACCGTTATTTTTAATTACTTTTTTTTTATTTATATGTCGTCTCCGACCACAAAAATTAATTCAATGTCAAATCTATAAACAGGAAAAATTTTGCAAAAATATTCGTGGTTATAAATTGAAGCAAATTTTGTTGAATTTTTAATGTATTATTTTTATTAGGGCTCGATTAGAGTTTTATGAGTTATGTGAGTAAGTTATTGTGGTTTGGTTAAATTATTATTTAATGCTAAGGTTTAAAATATTTAAATTTTTGTGCAATTTATTTATTGGGTTATAATACTAGATAATATTTGGATTGATATTATGTAATTTACGTTGTGATTCACGTAATTTATTATAGTTTGTTATGTCGATATAGCTTTCAAGCGAATTGCTTGGGTAAAGCTATATTTTACCTCGTAAGTATATTTAAAGCGTATGGCTTTGTCAAACAATTCTTAGAGTTCTGTTCTGTATATAATCTTTGAGCGTATGGCTCTATAAAGATTATACACTTGTATTGAAAAGATCTTTCAATTTAAGCCAACCCTAAATAAAAGAAAGAGTTATTTTTGTTCAAGGTTTGATTTAAAAATGATTCCTGTTCTGGACAATCATATCATCTTTTATACAATTTTTACATAAATCTTAATTTAATTATTTACAATTAAAAATAATAAATTCAATAAAAATATGCTTATTAAGTATAAAATAAATTACATTAATTTTATAATAAGTATTTTACTAAACAAAGTTAATATTTCCTTACATGATTTATTTAATTTGAATAACAACTTTTTTAGTGCATTTGAGCTCAGAATAATACTATAGTAAATTCCATATTATTTATGTTATACAACATAATTTTACAAATTAAAATAATATTTAACATAATTTACAGCTTATCATAATATTGAGCTAAGTTATGAATGAATATAGAGTTTTTTTATTAAAGATTTATATAGCTATACAGTTATATTCATATATTCATTACAATTATAATAATACAAGATATATTGCCAGAAAGAATATTAGACGCAGTACCACCATAAAATAGTAGAGTAAGAGGTGAACCGAGATCAATATGGCCGGACGAAATCCGGTAATGTGGTAGAACAACTGAACAATACTGTAATTTAGAAAAGGTCGAGAAAACTGTCGAGAGATTGGTGTTGCACCTGAAAGAACAAAATATAGGCAAATTGTAAACGATGTTGAGGCTTATATTGAGCTTTAGAAATAATAGATGATAATTAAATCACTAAAAATATATTTATTTATTTATTTCTTGTTTAGATCAGGCATGCTTAAGCGAAATTAATTTTAGACCCAGATTTGAAAATATAATATAAAAAAAAGCCACAACCATTTTATAATTCAACTATTTATTTTATTAATTCATTGTCAAAAAAAGCTTTGGAAATAATAATGATATTATAATATTAGAAAATAATAATAATTCATAATATCACAAATAATTTAAATTTATGTTTTGGCAATTATTATTTTTGGTGATATTTTTTTAATTAAAACTCTGCTCATCATTTTTTCTTTATAGTAAGTTTAGGTCAATTACAATTTTTGTTGTAGCAATACGCAGCTGATTTTCCATATTTTTATCAAGTAATATAGTCCTATTTTTATTCTCACAAATTTGCATTAGAAAAAAAAAGGATTCGCAAAGATAGACACTACCAAAAGCACATATTATTCGTATTGCAGGTTTCTCTAAATTTGAATATTTTGTCTCCGATATATATATTTTTATAAAATGCAATCTTACTACTATCATCATTATTCTGTTTAATGAGATTTATATTTGATATGTATTTTTTGAGCCGCACATAGTATATAATATTATGTAAAATAATGGGAGCCACAGAAAATTATTGAAAGAGCCACCTGCGGCTTATGAGCTGCGGGTTAAGCATCGCGGGTTTAGATCAAACAACCTAAAAATATTTTCATCATAATCGGTAATTTTTTTTTTTACACTCTAGACAGTAACTTAGGTAGATTCACTTTTCGTGCTTAATTAAATATACGTTACTGCAAGTTTATACTACAATATCTACAATATTTCGAGTATTTATTTAACAAATTACTGGCTTATCTAATTCATTAAATTTAATTTAAAATATTTTAAAACAATTAATTATTAATCCAAAATAAATGATAATTTCAATATCAATATACTTAATAAACGTGTACCGAAATTTTGTACCCAAACTTGCGTTCTAATTCTATTTCTATTCATTTTAATATTTTCGTAGAAGTTTTTTCTTTATTAAAATGTTTTTTTGGAAAATAATTGATATTATGATTGCAGCATATGCCTATTTTCATGCACTATCTAGCTAGTGTATCAAAACTTAATTAAATAAACAACAAATCTGAAATTATTATGCATACGTTTATTACAATAATTTTGAAAATAAATTAATTGTAATTATGAAAATTCTGCCCTATGCATGGGGTTCAGGACAGTGGTGATGATAATGAAAATTTATTAATAATAATTTGAAGAGTTTATTTTAAGGTAGATACCTAATTACATTACACTAGAATTTGTTTAAGCAATAAAATAAAATGTATTTTACAAAATAAATTGATGTAATTATAAATTTTTTTTATTATTAAGTGTGAAATATTAAAATGTCCATGTCATTTTTACTTTTAATAAAAAGAACAAGTTCGATTTATTAATTAGTACTGATACATAGGCATTTTATGTCTCCATTGAATCTATAAATATTATTATTATTTGTATTATTTGTGTTAACTAATAACTATATACTCCGTACCTCTTATTTATTAACATCATCATCATATTTAATCTGTAAATACAAAAAATAACGGTACGAATATCTGAACCATTTTACAAACGATTTTCATTATTATTACATATTATTAATAGTAATAGTTATTTAAAAGAAGACGTAGCGAAACTAAATATTTTTTCAAACATTTTTCATTTTCAATTAGAATTTCACTTAATAAGTGATCTTAACATACAAAAATTTGAATTTATTGCAGCCAAGCTGCAAGACTGCAAGTATTGCTTGAAATGTTTGGCTTAACTTTATTCATCAGAATTAAATTAATATTTAACTTTTTTTTAAATAAAAATTGTTTGTTTGGCTTATATTAACTTACCAGAATTAAATCAAAATTATTACGTACGGTTGTTGTCTAAGATAAATCAATAATAATACAAAATAGTTATATAACCAATGATAAATGTTAATGTTCGAAAACAATGTCATAATTAAATATTGATCAAGAATTTTTAACTTCCGGAAATTTCGAGCATCGACCGAAACTAGTTTTTTAATTTTTAAGTTAATTATAATAAGTTAATTTAATATAATTGGAAGGTATCTTAGGTGCTTACGTATTGTTTTAAAGCGTATTTCTATATATTTACTTACTTCAGTATCAGTAAAATATTGTATATGTTGCAGACGAAAATGGGATCACAGTATGACATGTTGCAGATGACAATAAGGCTAATCACAGTATGAATCAGTCTGGTCTCATACAATTCACTTCATACACACCAACATAGAACGCATCAAGAGAAAGGACTAGTATAGTATTTTGACGAGAAGTTCTATTAATTTACTTGATTTAATAGTCCTTAAATTTTATATACGTTACAGACGACAACAAGATTATCCATAAAAGTACCAATTTTGTTATTTCAAAAATGTATAACAGTGTTGTTTCACTGTAGGAAGTACTACACATTTGATATTGTCTTGATGAATGCTATACTGACTTGTATAATTCCGTGAAACAAAAACTCATACTGTGATCTGTATGATACAAATAATTCTATTCTTCTTCTAACATTATAATACAACTGTGGTGAACTGGGAACCTTTCAGTATGAAAATTAAAAAAAAAAAATAAATGGAACGTATTTCAATTAAGTTTTAAAAGAAAATTAAAAAAAATAAATAAATATTATGTTTTATAATATTTAACATGGTCCATCTAAACATAACATCAGGAGGTGCTTAAGTCAACAAATATACGGTTTCATATTATATAATTTATTCATTCCTCTAACCTCTTCCGCTTCTATTTCTAATATCAAGTATTAATAGAACAACGTTACAATTTGATTTATTTATTTATTTATTTAAACTGTGAACCTACAGATTATTCTGCAGGCCAACTATAGGCCCAAAAAAATCAAATCTTTTTTCAGTTTGATAAAAAATTTACAGAAGTTAATATTCAGAATCACAATCACTTTGAATTGAAGTTTATTTAGTAAAAGCTGATAGATTAACTGTCTCAGATTGTCCTTTAATATTATTCATATTGTTGAAAAACGAATTTCCATAACAGTTTGATTAGAACATTGTGATCATTAATTTTCAAATGAATGACCTATGGTAACTTGAAGAATATTAAAATTTTGAAATCGTCCACTCAGATCAATAATAATCAATTTATAACCCAACAAATAATTTGACCGATGAGACACCTGAGACATTATTATTACTTTAACTAACCCCTAAAAGCTATAGAACGCCAATCTAAACGCATGAAACGCTATTTGCTGAGCTCTTGTTCATCGCTGAGTGCATCGCATTGCTAATAGATGAGCCGATTTAATATCTCAAAATATAGCGAATCTCGATCACAAGAGCATTAGTTGAGCTTGACCCAAACCGACGCATGCAATGTTATCTTATAGACTCTTATCCACCGCATTAGTACATCGCATTGCTAACTCATGAGTCCATAATAAACCCTCACAATATTGTGAATCTCGATCACAAGAGCACAAGAGTTGTGCTTGAATCAAACCTACTCTTGCATTCAGAATGCGTCAACCCGGACCCATGTAGCGGTAGTTTCTGACTCTGGACCACAATTTATACGGAAATATACTTTTGTGTGGCGACTGAGCGGACGCGAGCTGTCGCATTTTTGGTCCCAAATTGAAAATTATTTGTTGGGTAGATTTTTATGGTTAACTGAACAACATTTTAAGAACATTTTAAGTTAGATAAGTTAGTATTAAGAAAACATTTTTAGGCCATTAGTTGACACAAGAGGGATCATGTACCCTAGCAAGAATGTGACTTATAGTTGTCAGAATCAAACCAAATTTTGACCGAAAATACTTTTGAAAATCCTGAATATGCTGGTTATTTTATTTCGATTTTTTCTTATGTTGATATAAGCAGTTACGATTATTGTCCGGACACAATCATTGATTCGATTTTTGTATATGTCAATAAAAAGCGGTTACGATTATTGTCGGGACAGAATTTTTGATTCGATTTTTTTTTATGTCAATAAAAAGCAGTTACAATTATTGCCGGGACCGAATTATTGATTCGAATTTTTCTTATGTCCATAAAAAGCAGTTACGATTATTGTCGGGACCGAATTATTAATTCGATTTTTACTTATGTCAATAAAAAGCAGTTACGATTATTGTCGGGACCGAATTATTGATTCTATTTTTTCTTATGTCAATAAAAAGCAGTTACGATTATTGTCCGGACAGAATTATTGATTCGATTTTTTCTTATGTCAATAAAAAGCAGTAACGATTATTGTCGGGACAGAATTATTAATTCGATTTTTTCTTATGTCAATAAAAAGCAGTTACGATTATTGTCGGAACAGAATTATTGATTCGATTTTTTCTTATGTCAATAAAAAGCAGTTACGATTATTGTCGGAACAGAATTATTGATTCGATTTTTTCTTATGTCAATAAAGAGCAGTTACGATTATTGTCCGGACAGAATTATTGATTCGATTTTTTCTTATGTCAATTAAAAGCAGTTACGATTATTGTCCGGACAGAATTATTGATTCGATTTTTTCTTATGTCAATAAAAAACAGTTACGAATATTGTCGGAACAGAATTATTGATTCGATTTTTTCTTATGTCAATAAAAAGCAGTTACGATTATTGTTGAACAGAATTATTGATTCGATTTTTTCTTATGTCAATAAAAAGCAGTTACGATTATTGTCGGAACAGAATTATTGATTCGATTTTTTCTTATGTCAATAAAAAGCAGTTACGATTATTGTCGGAACAGAATTATTGATTCGATTTTGTTTTATGTCAATAAAAAGCAGTAACGATTATTGTCGGAACAGAATTATTGATTCGATTTTTTTTTATGTCAATAAAAAGTGTTTACGATTATTTTCCGGACAGAATTATTGATTCGATTTTTTCTTATGTCAATAAAAAGCAGTTACGATTATTTTTGGAACAGAATTACTGATTCGATTATTTTTACAATTTTTTTATGTAATGTAAGAATCGTCTTATACTTAAAACAAATTTTGGATATTAATATCTCATCACCCACAATTTTGGATAATTTCGAATTTATTTTTCATAATTATTATTTAAATTTTTAAATTTATTTTAATGAATACAATTTGCAATAGTTTGATACAAAAAAATTTCAAATCACTCTGTACTAATAACAAAAATTTAATATTTTTTTTTTTAAGAATTTTATAAGAACTTTATAATAATTATAAATTAATTTTCTTCTTTTTTTTTAATAAAAAATCTTTAAACTATTTAAATGGTAAAAATAACTTAAGGCTATCAATAATCATACTTATACGGATGAATAAATTTTTTTAAAAAGTCAATTCCAATAAAATTTAAAATTTAACTTAAAGTTTTTTTACTGTATTTATTAAATAATATATTATACATATTTAATTTTAATAAACTAAATAAACTAAATTAAATATAATAAGAAGCAAATAAATCAAGATTTAAACCTCAAAAAATTGAATTTAAATTTAAAATAAATAGAAAAAGGATTCGAAGAAAATATACTTATATATCTAATAATAATATTATGTATAATTCAATTGATGAAATCGAAATACAATTCAATAAAGAAATTATACAAAAAAAAAAATGTTTTGTTTTTAACATGAAAAAAAAAACTTTAGATTTATTAAAGAAATTTTTAAATCAACTTCAAAAATATTGGTATCTAATCCTTTTTTGTTTTCCCCAAAATCAATTACACATAATAAAAAATTTAATATACTTAGATTGATTTCATTATATTGCTTGGGATAAGTTTTCGAATAATATTTCTTGGAAAAATATTATTAAATAGATATAAATAATAATATTTTGATATCTTGAAAATTTCAAATCCATTTTGAAAATATTTTTTTTTTTTTTGTTTTCTTATGGTCTAAAGTTCAATAACTGAAATTTAATTTAAAACAAAATAAGTTGATTTTGAAAATTTAAAATGTTTTTTTTTTTATTTAATTAATATCATCATAAATAATGGTTATTCAATAAATAAAACAAAAAAATTAGTATCACAATATTAAATAATAATTAAAGTGCTCCTATTTCTACCCTTAGAATTAATCACATATTAGCTAACAAAATGAATGTTAATGACATTCTTTAATTGTTATTAGAAACGTACAAATTGCTCCATATTTGATCTGACTTAATTGAAATATCAACAGTATTTCCTGATGATGGTATTATTTACACAAAAAATTTACCTACATTCACCCACATTATTAGATTTACACCTTAAATGTGTGTAAAGATTTTGCCGAAACCAGCTATGCTATTTCTATGCCAATTTTCACCACTGTATGCATGGGTACTGCAATCCTAAAAAAAATACCTAATGAATGTACATTAAAATAAAATTTGTTAAAATTCTGATTTAAATTATATACAAAAAAAATATCGTTTGAAATTATATTGTTTGGATAAACTAAGAAAAAAAAACAATAAAAAGAAAAAAACAAAATTAAATACCAAAGACGGAAGTGAAAAATCTAAAAGTCTATCTATAAAACTTTAAAAGTTCAATGTACGGAAAGTCTTAAAATCTCAAAAATACAAAATTCTGAAATTGAAAAAAAAAACAAAATATTAATTATTATATTCCAAAAAAGGATATTTTGTTAATAATTTATTAGATCATCCTTTTCAGAATAAAAATTGAAGTTTGCATTTTTTAGTATGAAGATTTTATTTAAATGGAAGTTTGATTTTATCATTATTATTTCTTAAATATTTAATTATTTTTTCATTTTATACCAACAATAAAATATTTAAAGCAAATTTATATAGAAAATTTTTCAAAATAATAATATTTAAAATTATTATAGTCCATTCATCATACTCTACACAATATGGTTACCTTCTTTTAACCTGTGTGTTAGAAAGCTAAAATTTATACTACTAAACTGTGTAGCCAGCTTTTAGGTTTGACAGATTCAAAAAATTGAAATATTAAAAAAAGACAAATGTATTATGGTATATTTATTTAGAGGTAATATTTATGTAGTGTTGTAAATTGTTATAATTACAAATATCCTTAATTTTCAATGGTCAGGAACAATTTATATATTCCAACTTGCTGATTTTATTAAAATTATCAATTTTAATGTATCTATTTTTATTTGTACGTATATTATGCATTATAAATCACAATCATAAATGGTCTTTTGTTACAAGGAACAGTCAATACACCGATACTTTTTCCAATATATTTGTCCGAATTACTGTCAAAAGAAATCCAGCAATACCTAGAAAACTTGACGCAAAACGAAAAAATACTCCTGACGAGCAAACTAAAAAATTAAAGAGATCGTACTAACAGAAGCACCTATTAGACTTCTAAATGGAAGCTGGATTAGAAACGACAGTGAAAAAAGTGAAATATTCGTAGAACATTTAAAAAAAAATTATTAAGCAATAATCAATTTCCAACCTTCCTTAGCTACATTTACTACAATATCGATAGAACAACCGCTTGAATTCAAAATGGTATACATTATCGATTAAATTTTTAAAAGTAAACTAAATGTTAAAAAATGCCCCTGGCACAATCGAATTACAATAAAACTGTTAAAAGAGATAGCAGATAACAGATTGAACCTAACTTTTTCGTTTAATCACCTAGGGTAGTTTTAAATTTTTATTTTGCTATATTTAATATTTTTCGTTTTTATAAATTTTTAAGTTAAGTCCTAAATATCATTAAAAGTATCCTAAGTATTTTTAATTATTATTATTATTTATTATTATTAGCCACCATTAATAGCAGTTACATATCTTATGCACATATTCAATGTGAAGCTACACATGGTTTATTACCCCACCTAATGAAAGCTAAGCTAGTTACCAAAACAAGAAAAATACATCATCCAAGTAGCTTCATACAGACCTACAATTTGTTACAAGCTCTCTCTAAGCTATTTGAGATGATATTATTAAAACAATTATAACAAGCACTCACAATAAATCGAACTATACCTTACCATCAATAATTTGGCTTCAGAAAAAAGCATAGCACCGCAAAACAAATACAATAGTGAATAAAAATAGAAAAACATTCGAAAAAAAAAACAATACTGCATATTATTCGGTATATCTCAAGCCTTTCGATAAAGTATGATAAGAAACTGTATGCCATCTAGTGTCCACGAGGTATTGAAAAATCACATCACAAAGAGAAAGCTCATTATCAAATACAAAAACTACTCTTCATTTGCACATTCAATTCAAGCTGGAGTCACTCAATATAGGGTCCTAAGTCAATAGATATACTTATTGTATACTTCAGATATTTCTACCTTTACAATCAGACTACCATTTCTATTTTTGCACACGATACAACATTTTTAAGCTCTAACATGTGTCCCAAAATAGCTTCAACATATATAACCAGGACAATATAAATAATATTTAAATTTTTAACGTTTTATATTACTATAATAATATTATATTACAAGTTGTATATAACTTCCAACAGTAAACCACAATTATTATTATTTTTGTATATACACAATTTTACAAAACATTCGAAAATTAACCAATAATACTAAAAAATAATAAAATTAACATGGGTTACTAACATTTTATAATAATTTTGGATATATATGCAGTATATTTAATAATCTATTATAACAAAGAACATGATCATTATACCAACATTACCAACAAGCCATTAAAATACATTTTACATCCTTATATTATATACATAATTATTATTGTCGTTTAGTGAATTTTTAATTTATACATTGTTCAAAATTGCATTGACAATAAAAAGTCAAAATATTAAAATAATAATTTAATCTCACTTTTAATATAGGTAGATATAGGTTTGGTATATATATATATATCTATCTACCTACATTACCTACTTGGTATTGTTAAATAATCCATTTTGTTTAATTTGAATTTAAGTTAATCCCATTTGTAATACTCGTAATAATATACATAAGTGTGTACCTACATATATGTTTATACAAAATTACATAATAAAGACTCATATTATGTAAATGAGGTCATTATCCTTTTTATTATTATTTTTCTTTTTATGTATTGTCTCCTCTTGAAATCTATATGAAAATTGTATTATGTACATTCTTATATTATTAATAATATTGATTCGAAACTGAAAATAAAAATTAAAAATTAAGTCTTTATGTAACCTTGTTCTCTTTTTGTGGTGTTGTATATTAACTTTTGGGATATTAACTGTCATAATGGTAATTCCAGTAATTACCAATTTGATAATGGTAAATTTTTTATCATTATTGCTTTGATGTCAATTAACTCAGTTATTTGAAGTATAAAACTAAAAATTTATTTTAAGTAAATCTCGAAGCATTCTTCTTACGATTAAATATGTTATAAAGGGTCTAGTTATGTTATCATAAATGGTAAGGTTTTTCGATATATTTTTGGCAAATGCATCTATTTTGTGTCATGCTAGTTTATTTTGTTGTTGTTTTTCCTGTTTGAATTAGAATTAATTTAATGTGTAGGTGATTGACAAAATAGTTATTTTTAGTTGGCCAACTTCAATGTTTCACCGGATCTTTCGGCAATATGCTTAAACAATTTAAAATAAGACTGGTTTGTATTGTACTTTTCAAAAGTTTAAACTTTTAATAAGGAAAAAAAATGAAGTGTTACATTCATCTAACACCACTTGAACCCAACACTGTACATAGGTATTGTGGGTATTTGTATAGGTTTTAAATATTAATATTATTTATTAAAAAAACTGGTAAAATATCTAAACAAATTTATTAATTATATTTATTTAATAGAACCTTTGTATTATATTTCTACTGTCATAACAGTTCATTTAAATTTCATCCAGTTTTGTATAGGTATTGTAGGTATTTGTATTGATTATAAATATTAATATTATTTATTAAAAAAACTGTACCTAAAATATCTAAACAAATTTATTAGTTATATTTATTAAATAGAATGTATACTTTTGTATTATATTTCTACTGTCATAACAGTTAATTTAAAGTTCATCGAGTTCACTTAATAAACTATGTTTCCATTATTCTATATGGAAAATTATTTCTTTTGTCTAGCATTTTTTTTTTTAATTAGATATAGTTATTTTTTGAAATTGCTATTAATTAAACTCATTTAGTATTTCAAAACAATTAAATAGTAACTTGGTCCAATAAAATAACAACAATTGTTATTTTCCAGAAAATTAATAAAATAATGAAAAATAATAATATAGAAACAAAACAAAATAATAATATAACGTGTAATGTTTAATATGACAGTCATTTTAATTAATAAAAATTATAATATTATAATTTTTAAATTAACTTAGTTATTAAAATAAAATTTATTAATTTACATTATCCACCTGTATACAATGTAAAACAAACAAACTATGACAGCAAGTCCTTAACACTTGCCAACACAATAAAACATATACTAAAAATTTATAACATACGATTTAAATAACTTTTCAACTTCCTGATATGCATACATACATAATATTATAATTTATTTATTATTCATATTAATAATTAGCATTATTGTTATTACCTATCTACTAGCTATTATGAAGGTATCTATTTACGACATTTTTAAAATGGCAGATGTCACTTACATTAAAATTATAAGGAAAGCAAAATGATTGTACAACAAAATTATTATTTAACTATAACAATAATTATTTTAATTCATTCATTTTATTATTATTTTTATTATTATTATTATTGTTAATGTAATAGTTTTTATTAATTGTATTGTTATGTAGTTAATATATAGTTGACCTAAATATTTGATCCTTTCAAAAATAAAAAATCAATATGTATTTAAAGACATTTTGAATGAAATATGATTATTTTTAAATTATTGTGATTTCAGGAAAATTTTGTTAAATTTAAAGTAAAAAAATTATTTGCAATATGATAATGAACGTATTAAGTAATTTCTAATCGATGGAGCCTACCGAAAGTTAGTAGTGATTTCGTTTAGAGAGGCTTAGCTGTGAAAGGAAATTGAGAATCATTTTTCTTTTGTATAACTACAACTACCGAAGCACAAAAATTAATTAAGCAAATTACAGTATAATTAATATATATATATATATTTTATGTATATATATTTATGTATATTTATATTAAGCACTATTTATAAGTACCCGAAGCTTGTATGAGATATGATCTCGATATTAAAATCATTTTACGACTATACTAAAATCATGATTTTAGACAAAATCGACATTGAAATTAGTGTGAAAAAGAAAAAATTAATGATTTATACTACAAAAAAAAATGTCGACTAATACAGTTATAGCTATTTTTCGAAATGGGCCTTAAATTATAATTTTTCTACCATTTTATGAAGATCCTTAAATGATATTTTATTAATTAAAAAATACAACAATCAAAAAGTATTTGACTTTAGAACCCCACAACTTCTAATCAGAAATATGTGTACAATATTAGATGGAAATGTTTTGGAATTACAGTTCAAAAATTCAAAAATGTTTAATTTACAAATTAGTAAATTAAACGTATCATTTTTAAAATATATTTTTACTTGCCGTTAAAAAGAGTAGAGTTTGAATAAAATATTGAATATCAGTAATTTTGCAAGCCTTGGCAGGCCCAAAAAATTTCGAATTTTTCGATTGCTAACTTATATTTTGGAAGTATATAAAAGACATTTCGAAAATAGATTTTTTTTTTGGAATAACATATTCGACAACATTCCTTCTAAGCTGCGCAAGTGCGCAATTCCGCACGGATTTTTTTTTAATTGCGCATTAGAATATTAGTTGTTTAAAATAATACTTCCTTAGTAGGCTGTGCAAATTGTTATCGATTTAAATAGTATAGCCAAATTAATCAGCAAAATCGCAGCAAGATCGAGAAACTTGTACATAATCCATTTCTAGAACAAAAGTTGGTAAAGATAACAAGATAACATCAAAATTTTAATAAATAATGTTGTTCTTGCCATTAAAATGAATTTTTCAATGAACTCAGTCCAAGAAATAAGAATGGCACAATTCTATTGTTTAATAGTGGATGAAAGTACTGATATTTTCGTTTTTAATATGTTTTTATAATTATTTATATAAAATACTGCTCTAATTGTAATTATAAAACTGTTTTTGCTGGTATAATACAATTAAATGCATGCGACGGAAAATCAATTGTGGAGTCCATAAAATGTTTTTATAAAACTATCTGGATCTGCAAAAAATGGTAATGTTAGCATCCGATGGAGCTGCAGTAATGCTGGGAGCCTATAATGAAGTAACAGCACTATTAACACAAGAAATTGGTTACTTAATTTCACAATTTGTCACGCATTGTGTGGCACATAGAGAGGATTTGGGAATCGACGATGTCTGTAAGGGTATACTTCTTGTTTCCCAAGTAGAAACATTATTGCGAAAAGTATATACCATGTTCCATCGTTCTTAATGAAATACGCTGATTTTCTCGTAATTTTGGGATTATTCCGTTTATTTGAAACTATGATGTCTTAACAGAATATTGCAAAAAAAAGATTGATAGTTCCAATTCAGTTGATTTAATCTCAAGAGATTGTTAAGCAATAGATTAGAAAATAATATAAATCGTATATCATTGATAGCATAAAATGATGGTTTTACCGAATTAAAAGAATTATCAAAATATTAAAAAAAAAAAACTGTAAGCTATGGAAGCGTATCAATATTCTAAATTGATCATCACAAAATGAAGAAGTCAGTATCTTGGTGATATAATTTATTGAAATTCTTGAAGATGAAGGTAAATAATAATATGAAAATATCATCTGTGATAATTATATTTGTTGAAAAGTTCTGCTACCATTTGGATAAATGAATTCCTGATGCTGACATGGACTTTTGGAAAGCTTTTGATCAAAACGCTATTGTCAACATGATTTTAATTATGGCAATGAAAACTTAAAACAAAATAATTTTGAAATATAGAAATCTAATAATGGATGAGTATAAATATTTAAAATATTTATTTACGGAAAGATTCAAAAACAATAGTCGTAATTTCAATGATCGACTTCAATTGGTTCTTCGTGATGATAGTTTACAAAATATAAAAATTTTGTTTGATATATTTGGAACCTTTTAAGTGTCGAATGTTGATTGTGAAAGAGAATTTAGCCTGGTAAATTTGATTAAAATCAAATTAAGAAATAGGTTGGTAGTAAATCATTTGGGTAACTTAAAAAGGAAAACAAAGACAGGAGAGAAAAAAAATAATAAAGTAATATGAAATTAATAAAAAAAAATTAAAAACAATAAAAAAACTTAAAAAACTGCAATAAAAATTTTTTATTTTTTATAAAATATCTAATTTACCAAATTTTTGTTTAATTTTTTAAATAATTTCATAGCGCAATTTATTTTTCTTTTGCTCAGCTAAAAAACAAATTAGAGGGAACGTTGTATTCGACCCGAAAAAATTTAATAAAAAGCAGTATGCTAAGACATAAAAAAAAGAAATTGCAGTATTTTAAATATAATTATTATTTATTTTTACATTTTTGTCTTCACACGATGATCTGGCAACTGGTATAGGATATCTATGAAATGATTATACAGTGGTAGGCAAAATTAATTACACACTCATAAAATTTTTACATTTTTTTTTTTGTTTTTCTTTTCTAAGGACGGAATTTACAAATGTGTTAAAAAAAACTTTGGGAATCAATTTCACAAAGTGTTCTTAATTTAAATTTAAATTTTTCGGCTGAAAAAAATCTCAAATGACTCAGGTAGTAACAAGTTTCTTTTGGTATGTCACCCGGCAAAAGTAATTACACATTTGGTTTCATACGGCATAATTAATTACACATCAGGTAAAACTAAAGAACTATTGCTAATTTTTGAATAAAAAAGTTGTTTACAGTTAAATAGTTTTGTGTTAGTATTTTTACATTATTAATGTTTAGTTATTCCCTCTTGTGCATCAATAACAGCTTGCAATTACTTTCATATTGAAGTTCTTAAATTTTTAATTAATTCCATAGGTATTTTTATCTAAATATTCAGTATTTTCTCAATTCTTTCAGCTTTTTTCTGCTTTTATCGATTTGTTTCCTTTTCATTGTTTCATAAATACGATTTGTTTCATAAATGCGCAGATGTTCTGTATAACATTTAAGTCAGGGCTCTTCGGTGGCCAAGTTAGAATGTTCAGTCCAATACCTTCAAGAAATCGTTTTACAACGCAACCTCTATTAAATGAAGCATTATCTTGCTGGAAACAGCAGTTATCAACAGGAAATATTCTGCCTCCTTAAGTGAAATCATGTTTTTTTAATATTTTTATATATCCACATTGAAATAATGTTGCATCTGTTGGAAACAAAGCTCCACAGCCATAGTAGTAAATGAATCTGCAAGACATAACACTTCCATCGTCATGGGAATCAAATGATTAAACCACTTTATACTTTAACTCTTTTGGAAGATGAATGCATTTTTTTCCAAGAGCTTCCGCGGAATGTAAATTAACTTTCCTCTGTCCACAATACGTTATATCAGTACTCCAGTGACTCATTAACATATTCATGAGCAAAAGCCTCACGTTTTGAAAAATTTGCTGGTAAAATATTTACTACTTTACGCACCCCATAAGTTTGAATATTAAAATATTTACATATTTTTCGTATTGTTCGTTCACTCCCACTTTTTTTCCAATAATTTTTGTTGACCCAAAAGCAATTTTAACTGGGCTTATATCAGGATTTTCAATTTTAATTACTTAACAATTTGTAATAGCCTTCTTTGGGTCTCTTAGTAAAAACTTCATTCCTACTAGATCTTTAACTGTTTTTCAAGCTACCGCATTCCTCTTTTTGCCTTACAGGGCTCTAAATAGTTTTAAATGAAATTCCATAAATTTCTGCTAGTAATCGAGCTAGTGTTTAGCAACAACTTCTGCGCGATTTCAATATTTAATTAATTTTTTTTACGCATTATGAATGAAAAATGAATCAGTAATTTTAACAGAATAAAATTATTTGAAAAACTATTACGAGCTGCACTTCGTCACTTTTAAATATTAGAATACAAATTCAAAAATAAAAATTAATTAAACGCTATCAAAAAATGCACTTATACACTTCAATAGATCAAAATGCAATAATGTGTAATTAATTATGCCGTATGAAACCAAATGTGTAATTACTTTTGCTGGATGACATAGCAAAAGAAACCTGTTACTACCTGAGTCTTTTGAAATTTTTTTCAGCCGAAAAATTTAAATTTAAATTAAGAACACTTTGTGAAATTGATTCCCAAAGTTTTTTTTAACACATTTGTAAATTCCGTCCTTAGAAAAGAAAAATAAAAAAAAAATGTAAAAATTTATTGAGTGTGTAATTAATTCTGCCTACCACTGTACGTCAAACCTCCTAAATGTCAATTGTCCTAAAAAAAAATATCAAATCAACAATTTTTCCATACAAATCAAAATTATAAAATTATGACGTCATTCCCAAATGTTAGGTGGTATGTGACAATAATTGTTAGTAGTTATTTCATTTATGTTAGAAATCTTTTCATTTCTTTCTAAAATGTAAAACTTTGTAATCTTTGAAACTTCTGTTTTATAAAATTAAAATATTTCTGATTTCAAAATGATCCCAACTGGGTGCTTTAAACAACTATTAATAATTTAAGTGGAGTATTTTGAAACGGTGTAATGCTTACGTTGAAATGTTATTTCGATTGATTTTTATAACTCACAGATGTTGTGTAGAAAATCTTGATATTTAAATTGTAGATTCAATCAAAATTACAAATCAGACCCTGTATAATAGTTTAATTCCTTACAATACCTACTGCTGAGTTCCACTTCTTTGAACATTACAGAATAACAACCTAAAATACATACAAATAAAAAAAAACGATAAAAAATTAATTTAAAGCTTTAATGACATATCGAATACATTTTCTTTTTTATTACTAATTCGGTATTTATTATTAAACATTTTAGTAATATTTCTTCGCCTGGCTTGCATTATTAAAACATATTAATATTTATTATTTTTTATTTTAAAATTACAAATAAAATATTTCATTCAATAAAATAAAAAGAAAATTAAATTTAAATAGATACTTACGAACAGGGTTGCCAGTTTTTCTAAATTGCATATCGCGATTTTAGTAGAAAAAATAAAAAAAAAAAAAATTTAACTACACATTTAAAACAAAAACTCAGTATTTCAATTCAAATTTATAGAGTCAGCGGCACATTCTTTTTTAATTATTTAAATAAATCACATTTAATATTAAAAAAATGAACATTTGTCATAATAAAAAAACCATAAATATAATAAAACTAGCTTTGTAACCCGTCATAAATGACGGAAGCAAAATAAATCCTAGTTTCTTTTTGTCTTTCATTATTTTCTTTGTTCCGAAATTACAGTACTTATGTTTATATCACTTTTTATTTATTTTTATTTATGTTTATATTGGCCTAACACTAATCTTTTTTTTTTTTTTATATAACAGAAAAAGAAGTACCATACCAACAAATTTGTATAAAATGTTTGTATTTTTGTATGGTATACTCGTACTCACTTCCATTTAGTTATAATTCGTTAGTTGGGTTCCATTTAGTATAAATTATACCGTATTAGCGTTATTGAGTCCTCCGGGAGAGCAAATTTAAAAATGGAATCTTATTTTCATATAAATTTTGTCTTTTGTATAATGTATAGGGATCTTATTTTGCTATTTGAATAAACTGTTATTATGGTATTGTGTTATTTTTAAAAAAATATTCAAAATTTTGTATCTAAATTGGTAAAATTTACAAAAAATACAAAAACATTTTCATCAATAATTTTCAATTTAAAAAAAACAATGTTTTATTATCCGGTGTAGAAGTAGAGTTAATTATCCTACTCTACTTCTATCAAGTTCTATTGATTGAACAGTTAACCTGAACAGTGAAGTGAAATGTGAACACTTAACACTGAAAATAAAATAATATTTTTGGAATGGAGCATATAGAACATACAGAATACAGATACAGCAAATAATAAAAAAAAACAAAAAAAAAACAAAAATTATTTTTTTTGAGTGAAGTGAGTTACGCACACAATAATGACAAAAATAAAAGGTAGAAGCAATAAAGTAGTATAATGTATAATATTATACAATACAAATACGCTGATACACATGTATATTATTGAGTATAATTTTAAGTAATAAGAATAACCTTTGAGTGAATTATGTTTTTTTTTGTGTTAAATGCTGTTTGCCTTTTGGTTATTATACCATATTAAACTATTGATTAAATTTCTATTAGTCCTTATTATTATAAATCAAAAAAATTGTTTGTTTTATTTATATTATTATTATTATTATTTATTATTTTTCCTTATTATTTCCGAAGAAGACTAACATTAAATTAAAAAAAAATAATTTATGCAATCAATTTTTCCTGCAAAGGTTCAGCATGGTAGACAGGGGTTAAAAAAAAGCACCAAAGCAATTTGTATATATATGCATTTGTAAACATATGCAATTTGTATATGTGTTGGAGCGTTCCGTCGAACTTACAAACATCCAGATAAATGCAGAATAATATATATATATAATAAATTGCATCGAGTTCTTTGGCAACAAAAAAAGAAAATTAAAAAACTAAATAAATTTCATCTGAAAACTAATTAAATTATCAATATTTTTGATTTGAGGCGCTTTTTTTTAATATTCCTTGAGCATTTTCAGTCTTTAAAAAAACTTTAAATTCTCTGCAACTCATTTGATAGTTCTCCTTCACCCTCAATTCGGCTTCTAAATTTTGAATAAGTAATTTATTCCTCTCTTTACGCCAAGCGGTAGTCATCAAACTGAATATTCTTTCAGATGTGGCATTCGAATGGGAAATTGAAAAAATGAAACTAACGATTTTATATATATTTTCAGTATTCTCGTTTAATTTAAAAAAATCAATCCATTTTTCGTTAGTAGATAGATTAGCATTTTCGCCAAGTATATAGGAATTTAATTTATGTAATTCTTCAAATAATAAATCTTCATTTACAGAAGCAATATTAAATTCTTTAATTATTTTTGCAATAGTGTTAAATTCTATAGCTTCAAACGCAATGGTTTAATCAAGCTTAACTTATTATTATCGCCAAAATCAAACCATTTATCTAGATAACTTATGGCAACATCAAATAATAAGTTAGCGTCTGCTTGGAATCTGTTTACTGCAGAATCATTATCACATTTCAAAAATTCTGTTCTTGAAGATCGAACCAAAAAATTGTTGTTTTTCTCTATCAATAAGTGATTGGCGCACGTCGTCCATTATAAATCCAATACAAGAATGGAATTACTTTGCAATTTTTTAAGAGATGGCTGGAAAATGGTACAGGTATTCATAGCCTAAATAAGCTAATGAGAGGTCGTCGTTGAAAAAATTTTTAAGTACCTGTGATATTGAATTTTGATATAAAAAGTACGATTTTACCGGTTCAAAATTAGCGATTAGTCTCTCAACAGCTGGAAGAAGACTAAGCGATCTAGTTGGTACGTGGCGTAATATTTCAGTCCATTCAATTTCAGCCCATTCAAAGAATTGTTTCAATATGGTTGTTCTCTTTGTAGATGAACTGAATTCATTATAAATTTTCATCACAATTGAATCTATGTCAATTTTGAGTTGATTTATCGCCTTTTTACAAGTATTATGCAGGATATGGCTGTTACATCCAACCGGTATTATGTTACTACTTATTTTTTTTAGTTCCGTAAAAACACTTTGGTTTTTCCCAAAATTTACTACCCCATTATCAGCACAAAACGACGACACATTTTTCATATTCAGGCCATTCTGTTCAATTTTTATTTTGATTGACTCAGCAATATTCCGAGATAATTCATTATCTAAAGCATAAAATGCAAGTAGTACTCCTTTTTGCTTAGTAAAGTATCTCAGAATAATAGGAAAAGTTTTAATATTTCCTTTGTTTGAGGCATCAGTACAAATAGAAAATGGAACGTTGCCGCTTAAATGTTCTAAAATAAATTTTATTGATTTTGACGCGAGCACATTAGAAACGATTTTAGACATTTTTGTCCTACTGCATCTATATTTATGTGCTATATTTCAATCACTGAACATCGAAGGAAATAATGATCCTGCGCAATCACTAGAAATATAACTATGGGAGTGCATAACGGTATGATATGTAAAAGCAACCTCAGATACGATAACTTGCTCATCATCTTTACTTGTTGTACTGCTGAAGAATTTTGTAAGTTTTGTTGAACTAGATGATGATTGCACATTCGATTTATGGCAAACAGTTCTCATATGTTTTATTAAATTATTTTCACCGTCATGTCCAATTGAAATTTTTAATTCATTGCAAATTGTGCATGTAATGTGATGTTCTGCACATTGTCGCACCCACTCATATTTCCTCCATTCCTGATTAAATTTGACCATTTGTGTTACATTTTTTCTCCTATTACTGTTTTCTTCACTTTCATATTCACCGTAATTTATAAAATATCCGAGTTACAAATTTTAAAAACGAACCGTAAGTGTTTTGACCAAAAATATTAATAATTAATAAGAAAAAAACTATTAAGATTTCAATATTAACTTGTTGCGACCGACTTTTATATTAATGTCTTAAGCGACAACTGCAATTCGCAATACTCATATGACAAGTGAAACAAAATATTTATAAACATTGGAATTTGAATATGTATTCATTTGAGGTTAAAATGAAAAACGATTTTTTTTTAATTATGAAAATAATTTTTTTTTTCTGTTAAAAACAAATTTAGTGGGTGATTTTTGGACAATCGGGAATTAGCGATTACATATCGGGAATCGGGAATAGAGTTTCAATATCGGGAAATTCCCGCCGAAATCGGGACACCTGGCATTCCTGCTTACGAAATTTAAATTGAAATAAATAATAAACATTAAATAAAAATAATCATTTGATTCGCTAACGAAAACTTAACATACAATTGTTCAAGTAATAAAATCGAAATAACCGCCAGATTCCAATAAATATTTTTTTAATTCACTTGTGAAAAAACTTATGTTTGGCAAATCTTTAATTCTTCATGGTAGAGAATTGTATAATATTGAATCAGATACGGAAATTTTCTGAGACGATAGTAGAGATTGACCACACACAATTATTCTAATATAATTTCTGTTTCTGATGATGTTAAAACATAATTATGTCGCTGTGTAGAATAATGTATCCCTCTAACATTATTATATATTTTTCAAAACCTGCTGATACTGAGACATTCCTCTGATTGGCTGAAGTTTATTATCTGAGTATAAGCTATAAGTACTATGTAGCAAAGGCAAGTTCAAAATATTGCTTTATACAACTTATTTTGAGATATTTGCAAATTGCGAACATTACTATTATATCCCAATATACCTGTACCATAAAATAAGAACTTGAAATTCAATTTTGAGTTTACAAAAAATAATTTAACAACTATAAAATTAAATTAATTTGTTCCAAAACCATCATATGTCATATATACTTCAAAATTCAATTAGTTATGTACTTCGTATGTACACTTAATGTAATAACAAATTAATAGGCCCAAATATAGATAATATTCAGATAAACTGATATATATATAATTAAATAAATAAACATTTTATTAAAATAATAATCACTAATTTTACTTTTTAACGCCTTCTCATCTTACTTTTGAAAATGTTTTGGTAATTAAATACTATTTCTAATCAATTTTAAACATTAAATTTAAATTTTTTGCATTGTCCTACTACACTTTTGTAACAACATACATTACCTATACCTTATGTGAATATAATTCTAAGTTAATAAGTCAACAAACTTCGATTACTATTATGAATAAACAAAAAATAATTTCTTTAATAAATAGGTACACACACACACACACACACACATTAACAGGACGTCATGCTAAACAATAACACAAATATGACCAAGCTTTCATTGAAAAATTGGTTAAAGAAAGAAAAAAAATAAATAAAATAAAATGAATACCAATTTGTTGATACTTCTGAATTACTTTACCGTTATATATATATATATATATATAATTTCAAGTATATATAATATACAAATAGTATAAAACATTATATTTATATATTATATTATGTATATATAACAATATACATATACATCTAGATAAATATGGAATACTATCAAAAAGAGGATAGAAAATATGAAAAATAGCGGAACCGGAAACACAAAACGTTAAGTTTAATTTGATTTTTCGTGTTATTGTTATTATTTTATGGTGGTATCGTATCTGATATCTTTTTAAAAAAACAACCACAAATTTAGATCCTTTCCCAAGTATATTTTTACATTCTATTGTTTTTATTCTGTTTTTTTTTTTTCTTCTTTCTTTTGTTTGTTATTATTAATTTTTTGCCTATTTTGTTTGTTCTGTGGTTTTTCCTTAATTAAAATATTTTGACAAAATATTGAAACAAAGCGGACATTTTTCATGTTTCTCCTCCTTTTGGTTTTTGAAATTATTTTGATACACGAAAGGATACAATTTTTGGATGTAAAACAAAAAACTGAAGATCAAATACAATATTATTGAATTCACCAACTGTAGGATATTTTTGTTCTAAAAACCAAATAAAAAATTAAAACTAAAAAAAAAAAAATTAAATCGAAAGTTGTTAACAGGTCCATGTGGAGGTATATGGAGGTCCATATGGAGATATAAAAATTATTATTGTGTGAAAATCTTTAGAGACTTTAACAATATTCATAAATTTGTATCGAAAGTTTTTTAATGCATTTTCAAAGTTCAGTTGTATGTTAGGTAGTTAGGTAGGTACCATAGATTGCATTAGTGGGTACAATTAGATCAATGAGATCCATTGTTATATCACAGAATTTTGATTCTCCTACTTGCCAAAACCAATTTAAGCTTTTTAAAAAACAATGGTATTTCATTTTCGATACCCTATAGTAGCATAACGGATCTCTGTAGTCTTACAGTGTGTCGGTGTATTATCGGCAGCCACTATACCATCTATATGTACTACCTACCTAATATAAGTTCGAGCGAATCGTGAAAAAATAGGCTCTTATATAAATTTTTATTTTGTGAGCTAGTGTTGGGAGGTGCAAACAAGGCGCAGAATATCAAAGGTTCTATTATTTTTGCTGAATATCATGTGTATTTAGTTTTTTTTTTAAATTACAGTCATGCGCTAGAAAAAATCCTTTTATATCCATTAGCTTGTATAAAACAAGTAATATTTTAATATTACAATGTTTCTTCTTATTTTTGGAGTCCAAATTTTATAATGTTGATTGTACTAAAGATTTAACTGTCCAAAACCAAACATCAGAGCTAAGAATTTTGTACAAGTTAATTGGTACATTTGAATTTGCTCACTGTTGTTCTGGGGCCATACGATGTTCTACAGTCAGTTTAAGAATCCCCATACATAATTCGTAGTTTAGATATTGTCCAAAATGGATCTACAAAGTTGGTCATTGGCAATATCAAAATATTACGCATATAATTAATTTCTTCCAAAGTGATGTTTAATGGTAGGATGAAAACCCCCTATTTTCAAAAAAACAAAAAAAATAACTAGTAAATATACTACAATTATCTTTATAAATATTGCTGGGATTGCTGACATCGATGCGATGATAAAAATATGTGTCCTTATATAAATAAAACAAGTATAGAAACAATTTCATTTCCGGTACTACGAACAATTTGTATTTTAGTATTTCAAAAATATTAATTATACGACCATTCAGCTAAGGTATAAATAAATCAAGGATTATAAACACTAATTATATTAAGCTAAAACTTAAATTGAAAAAAAAATTAATAAAGAAAAAAAAAAAAAAATTAGTCAGGAAATCTAAAATGAGCCTCGGCAGATATTCATTCACAATATTGATACTGAAATCTAGTCCAGCTCCTTTAGATATGTCAAATTAATTGAATTTCAAAATAATTGACTTTTAACAACGATCTTCCTAGTGATTTTATTCAAACAGAAAAGAAAAATTGCTATTCATTAATCGACCTATACAAATAATTGTCTATTTTTCAATGGTTGGCTACGAAATCCTCAATACAAAATTTTCAAATGCAAAATGTCGAACGACAAAATTAAAATAAAAAATAATATACAAAAACCCTCAACAACAAAATTCCTGATGCAAAAAATCCAACAGCAACTACCCAAAAAAATATTTTTACATCAATTCTAGAATAAAGAGACATTTCAGTTTTGAATCCTGCAAAGCAAACAATAAATTTGGCTATTTTACTTGTGGATTTTGTCAGCCCGCCGATTTATTTTTTTTTTTTTGCATTTTGTCAGTCTCCCATTAGTCAATCATTATTTTCTACTTAAATCTAAGACTACTTATGCATTGCAAAATATAGTATTTATTAAAATTTTGTGATAAACAACGCTCAGACAAATCACTTATTACAACTACTTGCAGTAAATATAACGGTATGTTTTTATTTGACATATGTACAATGATATGTCAAATAATAACAAAAACAAAACAAATTAATCTGAAATAAAAATTATAAAAACAACAAAAACAAAAAAAAAATCAGTTGAATTGTTCATATGACTGGCCAATTCATCTTCATATAGTAGAGTTATAGTATCTGTAACTATAATTGGCAAACATTTTAGGACCTGCGCAGTAAACACCTTTTCATTTTATCTCGGTTCTCCTTAATGAACTTCTAATATATACATAAGTTGTATATACAACAGAAATGCGCATACGGGTTGAAAAAATTTCTATTTTGTTTTATAATATTCAAATTTTTAAATAAAATGTATCCATTTTGTGTCATTCAACATCTTATTATTTTTATACATAATTAAAGGAAATTTAGGTGTTCTATTAATTTTTTTTGAGTAACTGTCTCACATTATTGTTTTCTATATTTTGGTCATTGTAGTAATTATATAGTTTTGGTTAAAAATATGTATAATGTATATATCTCTTTAATTATAAAAATATTTTATTTTTAGTAATTGTATCCATTAAATGATACTTAGTATAGAAATATGTCGAAACAGTATATGAGTGAGCAGTATTTATGTTTCCTAAATAAAACTTACTAACCTGTAAATTTTTATGAAAATATGAGTGGTTTCTACTTTATTGTGAGAAGTCATGTCATTACTGTTCTTTTAAAAACATTAAAATTGGCTTCAACTTGAATTATAATTACTCAACAGGGGCCCCTAGTATTACATATAACACTATACGTAATTTATTTTATCCTCTGTGCAAGCCATTTTTTCAATTAATTGTAACTCCTAATTTTGGCTACGGGTTACAGTTTCCAAAACCGTCAACATTATTGTGAATTTATCAATAAAATTTAATATCAATCTTGTCTTTATGTTAGGCATTTTAGAGTATCAAATTAATGATGTAAAAATATTTGTTTGATGACTAGATAAATTTTGGGCGTGAAAGGGTTAAAAATCTATTATGATTAGTAATGATAAGTAAAATTATTTATTCTAACCAAAAAATACTAAATAAATTTAATAATAAATAAGTTTTCAAAGGTTTGCTTTAATAATTAAAATCAAATATTCAATTCGCAAAAATGAAAAACTAATTTAAAAAAACCTATAGAAAACGAAAATCAGTTTTCTTTATAACATTCAAAAACATTTTATTGCTATTTTGGAAATAGGAGAAAGATTAATACAACTTAATAAAAAAATTTTAAGCCCAAAAAACAAAATACTAACGGTGAATCATATTCCAAAAACCTTTACAATTGAACATTGTGAACAGCAGCCAGCACACAATCAAAGGCAGCACACCATCAAAGTAGTAGTAGGTATGAAACATTTTTTGGGAAATATTATGTTAGCATTTTGACAAATTTTTGATTTATTTTTTGTTGAGGTTTTAATTTTTTATTTATTTTTTTCATTTTTTGGTTTCCTATTAAAATTTTTTCCTTTTTGTTTTCTCTCTTTATTGTTTATTTTTTCGAAGGGTTATTTTGAATGAAACAATTTCCATTTATTATAAAAATGTGACCTCGAAAAAGTAAAACAAAAAATATTTAAATAAATATTTTTTTGTTTGTTTTGTGTTTCTTATTTTTTTTTTTACCATTTAGGTCAGTACTCCGGACATTTTTCAGAAACATAAAACTCAATGGTGAAACAAATATGGTGATAAAATTAGAAATATTTTCAAAAAAATATACAAAATGTCCCTTGGAATTAATTTTTTGGTTTGTGTTTTTTTTTGTTTTTTTTTTTTGTTTTTTTTTTATATGAATGAATTTTTAAAACTGATTGTTGAATATAATATTAACAAGCAAAATTTAAGTCATTCTATTTTTGCAGAAAATTTTTTGGATAATTTTAAATAAAAAACATTGAAAGCTTCAGTGATTTTCAATTTAAAAAAAATAATTTAAACTTTTAATATTCGAACAATATTTTAGGTATTAATAAATAAGTTTAAAGTAAATTTCGACAGAATTTTGAACGTTTTTAATATGAACAACAGAGCGAATAAAAATTAAAATAAATTTTGTTGTTTTTGGGAATTTTAAATTTAAATAGAGATATTTTTTTATTTATTTTATAAAAATTATTTTTAGTATTTATAAAAATAAAATTTAAAACAGGAGTGGCAGCCTGTAACTTTTGACGTTCGTTAAAAAAACTTTTGGTAGCATGTAAACAACGTTAACGTTAATTTTATTCCGAAAATAGAAAATAAACTTTTTTCGGTAGCATGTAAGCAATGTCAAGTACATTTTTTTTTAACGTGAACGTTGGGCTTTATATGCCTGTAATTTTCTTACCGCGGGCTAAAATTTATATGAGAAAGTTTAGTTTTTTTAATAATTTAGTATAATATAATATAATTTAGTATTATATAAAATTTAAATAGCTATTTATAGCTAATGGATGAATTCAAGTTTACTTAAACTCATTGAAAAAAAAAGAAATTACTTAAATCATGCCACAAGTTTCCCAATAAGTCTAGCCTAAAAAGAAAATATTTAAAATTTTCAAAACTTCTCAGGAAAAAAAATCAGGAAATTAAAGAAGAATTTTACATAAAACAATTGTCAAATGCCAAAGGTAACGCAAAAAATGAATGGAAAGTTGTAAACAATTTACTTAATCGAAATAAAAGTTCTATTACTTCTCTATCTATTGGTGATTTTCTTGTATGTGATAAAAAAGCAAACCATTTTAATGAAAAATTCACAGATATGAGTAGTCTTACTGCAGAATTTAGTTCTGAGATTTGTGACAGTAACCAGCTGTATATAGTTGAAGAGGTTTGGCAGCAGCAAAGTTGTTATTGTGAAGAAATAAATTCACTTGAACTTCATAGACTGATAATGAAATTAAATAATTCTAATTTCGATACGCTAGGTATTTCTAATTTTGTTTTAAAAAAAATTAGTCTTAATATAGTGGATGTTCCAGCTCATATTTTTAATTGCTGTGTTTTTCCTTTAAATGCTCTAAAAAGTGCTGAGGTAATTCCTTTATTCAGAAAAATTGCTCAGATAACTATCGTCCCATTTCCATGTTAAGTTCTTTCTCCAAAATATTTGAAAGAGTGATAAAAAAAATAATGATGCAATTTTTAGATCTTACTAATTTTTTAAGTTGTAAGCAATTTGGTTTTCGTAGTGGCAGATCTACTGAAGATGCACTTCTGACTTTTTGTTCTCGTATTTATGAAGCTCTTAATTATAAACAAAAAAGTGCTGGGTTATTTATTGACCTTAAAAATATTTCTTTGGGTGTACCTCAAGGATCTGTTCTGGGTCCTACATTGTTTTTAATCTTCTTTAATTCTGTTCTTCTTCAAAAATTTAAGGGTTATTCAACTGCCTTTGCTGATGATGTTGGTCTATCCTACAATAATAAGTCATTTTTTGAAAATGTGTGTAATATTAATTATGACTTGGACTTATTACGTCGCTGGTTTTGCCATCACAAATTATTATTAAGTGATAAAACTAAAATTATGTTTTTCAGTTTAGGTAACTCTATTCCTACGTGTGATAATATTTTGTATCACTGTGCTAAATGTAGAAGATTTCCTCTTCCTCATAACAATTCTCTTCTTACTCAGAAATTATGTAATGTATAACTGTTCCGCAAGTTGTTTTAAAGTTGATTGTGTTGATTCCTTCAAGTATTTAGGTGTTACAATAGATTCTAAGTTAGATTGGTCATACAAGAATTTTGAGTAAGTATTTTCATTTAGTTGTTAGACAGTTTTATCACCTTAAGCAGCTCTGTTCTTCTAAACTGCTTACGTCTGTATACTATGATAATTTATTTAATTCTAAATTACAATATGGAATTGTTAATTGGGGTGGTACTTTTAATAATTATCTTAAACCTTTGTTAATACAACAAAAGTGTGTTATGAGACTAATTTTAAAAAAACATCGTAGGGAAAGCAGCTTCCCTTTATTTCAATGTTTGAATATTTTACCTCTGAAACATCTTTTTTACTTCCGAGTCCTCAAAGTATTCTTTAATAGAAGTGGTTACTTACGAAATAGGAATTCTGAAATATATAATCTGAGAATCAACAACAGAAGATTAGCTATCATACCCCCTCATAATGTACATCATTTTTTACGCTCATTTTTAGCAATTGCACCTCGGCTTTATAATTTATTACCTCCACTTTTAACTGACAATTGTTATGGTTCTAAATTACTCAGTTTGGTTAAACTTTGTCTTTTTAATTTCAATCATGATCAAGTAAATGACTTAGTACGCATAGTTACGTAAATTTTTTGTATTTAATTAAACTTAATTGTTTTTTTTATAAGATACTGGTTTTTATTTTTAGTTATTTTTAATAGGACTATAAGCTCTTATTATCGGTTTTTATTCGTTATTATTGTTCTATTTTTTTTTTCAAATATTTTTTTGTAACTACACTTGCTACTGCATGCTTTTTGCATAGAGTGTTTTAACTTTTATTTTTATGGTTTGCTTAATTTAGTATATAATATTTTGCTTTTGTACTTACACTTTAACTTTAACTAATAACACTTTTCTTTTCGTTATTTACTTTTTGTTCTTATGATTATATTAAAATAATTACTTACTTAAGTTTGTTAATTTTGTTAATTGTGTAAATTATATATTATGTTAATTTGTATTTTTTTTATTTATTCTCTTAAATTTTTTTAAATATCACCTTAATTATTTTGTGTATATTTTTTTTTTTTTTTGACATATATTAAAAATCGCTTGTTTATAGAACAATTATTATATATTAATTAAACAATGAAATAAAAATAAAATAATAATAATAAATAATAATAATAAAATTTGAAATCTCAAGATCATTAAATTTTATAGTTTTTCATAAGAAATAATAATAATAATAATTTAGTCTAATATTTATTTCAAAAAATAATTTCCGAACATTCGAATTAGATTTTTCGGAATAAATTTTCAACGTGATGTTTTACATGCTACCAAAAAAATTCTTTGACGTTAAAATACTTCACGTTGATTTTTAAACATAAAGGTTTTACGTGCTGCCACTCTAGATTTTTAAAAAATGGAATATTACAGATAACTTTAGAATTATGAAGTACAGAATTATGAATACAGGAGTAACCTCTTTTTTTGCAACATTGATGCTCACCATCCACCTCTAATCGTAACTTATTGTTATGATACGCTGAGGGAGGAAACTCCCTTTGAAACTTCTTATAGATTCAACTTCCGAAAAGCTAATTTTAATCTTCTCAATAACCAATTACGGTTAATCAATTTTTCAGATGTTTTCATTATAAATGATATCAACTATTTTCTCAACGAATTTTATATCCGTCTATTTGAATGTATCTCAATGGCAGTTCCCTATGAACCTATAAAAAACACAAATTTGTCACCTCCTTGGTACGACAACAATATTCGTTCTTTACGAAATCAAAGGAATGCTGCATGGAGTAAATTTCTCAAATCCAAACTCCGTTCTGACTATCTCATTTATTCCCAATTGTTTGAAAAGTTTAAAGCCCTACTTGACAGAAATTATAAGTCTTATCTTATCAGAATGAAGTCATGTATTTTCTCTGATCCGAAAAAGTTTCATGAATTTATCAATACTAAACGTAAAACTGATGGATATCCTGCAACTTTAAATTATTTGGGAAGATCTTCTAATGATCCGACTACTATTGCGAATCTTTTTGCATCCTTTTTTTCCTCTACTTTTTCAAGAAATGACTTCACTCCTGATGAAACCTATTTTAGCAATCTGAATGACTTCTCTCAGAGTAATCAAGTTATTACCTTTGAAATCAAAAACATTCTTATAACTGCAGAACTATTGTTGAAACATATTTCATTATTAAAAGACGATTTTTCTTCCGGCCCTGACGGTATTCCTCCGATTCTTCTTAAGGAATGCATGATTAACTTATTGCATCCCATTTCTTTTCTGTTTAATTTATCCCTTCAGTCGGGCATTTTCCCCTGTTTATGGAAAAAGTCTTACATTATTCCAGTTCATAAAAAAGACTCCAGAAATGAATGCACCAATTATAGGCCCATCGCCAAGCTCTCGTGTATTCCTAAACTTTTTGAGCGTATGATATATGAGTTCTTATATAATTATTGTAAACGTTTTATTTGTGTTGAGCAACACGGTTTCCAAAGAGGTAGGTCAACAACTACCAATATGGTTGACTTTATCTCCCAGGCAATGACCTCAATGGAGAATGGTTCTCAAGTTGACACCATTTTTACTGACATAAGTAAAGCATTTGACAAAATTCCTCATAGTATCATATTACTCAAGCACAAAATTATAGGTTTTTCACCGCATAGCCTTAACTGGCTTGAGTCTTACCTCTCTTCTCGGGAATACTCAGTTTTATTTAACTGCGATTTCTGACCAATATTCAGCGTCTTCTGGTGTTCCTCAAGGTAGTCATATAGGACCCCTTAGATTTATAGTTTCAACAATTGATGCTCCTAAAGTGATAACTTTTTCTAAACTTCTTAGTTTTGCTGATGACTCAAAGCTTTTTACTCCTATATCTTCCTCATCGGATTGCTTAAAGTTACAAAACGATTTTAACAATTTCGCTTCTTGGTGTTCAAAAAATGGACTTGAATTGAACACTTCTAAATGCCAAGTTATTACCTTTTCTAGGAAAAATTCCATTCGGACAATTTGGTTCAGCTACCAACTAAATGGCTGTCAGCTTTCAAGAGCGAATTCTATTATAGACCTCGGGTTAACGCTTGACACTAAACTGAGCTTTAAGCTACATTATGATAAGATAGTGAGCAAAGCAAATTCTTCTTTAGGTTTCATTAAACGTTGGTGTAAAGAATTTTCTGACCCCTACCTCACGAAACATCTTTATGTTACTTATGTAAGGCCTACCCTTGAATATGCCAGTCAAGTGTGGTCTCCACATTACTTGACTGACATTAACCGAATTGAATCGGTTCAACGAAAGTTCTTACGTTTCGCTTTGAGTAACTTTTCGTGGAATGATCCATTGCGGCTTCCACCTTATTACCACCGTCTTAAACTCATTGACTTACAGTCGTTGTCTGATCGTCGAATAATTGCAGATATCTCTTTTATTCACCAGATCCTTTCGGGTGTAACGCTAGCCCCTGAAATTTCAAATTATTTGGTTGCAAGATCCAATCGGAATAATCTCAGGGCCGTTGAGTTTTTCCACATTCCCTTCCACCCTACCGAATATGGTAGATTCGAGCCAATCACTAGAATGCTCCGTGAAGTAAATTCTAACTCTAGTTCTTTTGATCGTCAACTAAGTGTTTTAACTATTAAAAAACGATTATATCTTAATGTACGTTCAACTGAGACGAACTAACAACTGTTGTTCTTTTTAGCTTTGATATTTTTTTGGCCTAACTTTTTGAAGTGTTTTTATTAAATGTATAGCTATTAACGTAGGTATTAATTTATGACTTTTTACCCTTCTACTAACAGCATGTACCTGGTTTAGTTTATTTTTAAATTTTTTAATCAAAGGTGGCGGTGTTTTACTAACCCTACTGGATGATGAGTTATTGCACAATTAAATAAAGCAAGCTTTCGTCTAGTAATAGACGTCTGATGTGCTTGCTCTAAGCATAAGTCTGACAGTATAAAAAAATACCCCTGACAACAACGGTTGAATGATCAATAAGCGCGTAAATAATACAAAAAAATAGTAATCTTAATTTTCGCCGGATTGTGATTCAAGATTATTTATCTACTTCCAAGAATCTACCATCAAAGTTTGGATGACCAGCTAAGGAATCTCTAACCGAAAGGTAGAATTTAATTCCCAGTTCCCAGTACGCAGCACTTCTCAGCCTATTTCCAGCACCCCAGTACGGCATTCAATTATTATAATCAACTATTAAACACTAATACGACATTGCAATGTGTCTCTTAGTATTTTGTATGTAGCCGAGGCTCTTCTTATTGGCATACTACTTTTAATCGCTTGTAGAGCATCCTGAATATCACATTCCGTATATCTTCTTTTTTTAATTTCATATCTGTAAAATTTTTGATTTTCTAGAATATTTGCTGTGATATTTAGGTTGATATGAAAAATAAAAATAAATTATTCGCAATCAATTCAGCTGAAACCAATTATTTTTTGTTGAAAAATATGCATTTTTCCAGTAATTTCCATGCTTCGTTTTCGGAATTTCTAATATATATATATGTTCCAGAAGACAGTACCCCCATAAATGTATTAAAAATAATTAAAATTAATAAATTTATTATATTTACCTTTGCAAATCAGTATCAGAAAAACTTAACCAATTCGAACACATATTGAGCAAATGCATGCAAATAATGTCACTCTTTATAACTTGACTCAAATTGATTTAGAAAAACCATTCGATTCGGTATAGTTGAATGGGTTAATATATAAATTGTTGAATAAATACAACTTTTCATTCCAGTTAACTGCCGCCCTTATACAAAGCATGCTATTTAAAAACATATTTGTAATTAAAGCTGAACATAATACAACAAATAATACATTTCCTATTGAAAACCCCTATAGTTAATGCCCCAATACTATTTTCGATTTATATAGCAGACTTGTTAAATTTATTAAACAATGTAAAAGGTAATTCGTACACGCTAGCTTTCGCTGATGATATTATAGTGTACTCCCCAAATAGTACTTACTGTAAGTACCATACAACATAAAGTGCAACAAATACTATTTTAAAATTTTGTTATTAAATCGTCAAATAACTTACCTCTTGCTAACAAAAAAGTCGTTTAATATCTCGGAGTTCTTCTACATCGCAACTTGAATTACTCTGAGCATGTAAAATACACAATTCCCAAGGGTAACAAATCCTTCATTGCGGTAAAAAAACTTGTTTACAACAAAATAGGGTAAAAATAATTTGCTATCAAACAATAATTAGGCCAACACTTGTGTATGGAATACCTGTATGGTATAATATCAGCGCAAGCTTAATGGAAAAAATCCGCAAGTTTGAAAGAAAGTGCATAAGAGTTTGTATTAATAAAAACCGCAAGCCCGAATCCGATTACAAACATTTTTATTCAAATAACTACTTGTACAAGGAATCAAAAATAAACAGAATCGACAGTTTTATGATAAATCTGGTTCGAAAACATTATGTAAGAGCACAAAATACTCCAGAAAATGGTTTAATATCTCATATATTTTACCACAATGAAGAGTACATAAAAAAAACTTTACGCACAGGATACCTGAGCATTTTATATTTCTCGACCAAAATGGTTTTATCCAAAGTCAAAATCATGTCACCATACTATATCACTATAGTAGACGGGCCACATGTAAAGCGATATAATATGAACTGGGCAACAGTAACGGAGATAATCTTCAATTTGATATGTCAATACCAGACAGAGACAAAAACATTAAAAGAGCATATTGGTGGTTAGAAAGCACATCCAATTAGTAATGGGTGTGAAACATGTACCGTCTAGGCTTAAAAATTAGTTTATGTTAGTTTAGATAGGGTTAATTATTAAGTTAAGTTAGGTTAGCTAGGTATAGGTTAGGTTTTATTTAAAATAACAAGACATAATGTTGATTTTTTCAGATTTATTTTTACAATATATTATACATATAAGAAGTTAGTATGTAAGCATACAATAATAATTGTGAATGTACAAAAAACATATTATTAAGCAATTAAAATTAACATAAAAATTTAAAATTAATTTAAATACTATTAACATTTAAATTCATTTTAAATTAAAACCGTTTTTCCTCAACTTTTTATAGGCTAAGATAGTTTTAAGTTTGTGTATTAAAGACACATAGCTAATAAAAGTTTAATTAAAAAAAAAAACCTTTCAAAATCAATTACACTTATAGATAACACTGCTAAACAACCTTCGAAAATAATATTTCTTACTTATAAGTAATATACAGATTTTTAAAAACATATCATATCAATTTTATTTTTATTTAGTTTTAACTCCACATTTATCATAGCTATCATATCACACCTAAAAGCATATCATATCAATTTTATTAAAATTTATTTTATTTATTAAAATTATTAAATAACTTCCAAACTTAAAAAAAAAATCTAACATTAAAGACCCAAAATCAATGAATTGACAATTTTCTTTACAAATCCTTTATTGAATTATTGAATAAAAAAAATAAAAAAAATTTTCCAAAGATCCAAAAAAAAAAATTTCTATAACTCAATTAAATAATTTCTACAATTTTCAAATATTTAATTTACCGAAAAAAATAAAAAAAAAATCGTTTAAAAATTTTCACCCCAAAAAATTTTTTTCTCCCATTATATCAACAATTTCAAATACAATAAAATTCCCTACATTAAAGAAAGTCGAAACAATTTTTAACAAAATTTATTAAAATACATTTGACAAAGCACAAATTTTATTTTATTTATTTTTGTTGCTTGAATTATCTCATCATTTTGTAAGTAAAATTCAATTCATTCAAAAATAAAAAATAAAAATCAAATCATAAAATAAAAAATTAGTACTCTCTTTATATCCTTTAAAAATAAATTTGATAGTCTCAGTTTTGATGATGACAATTTAACAAAAAAAAAAAAAAAAAAAATACCAAAACAAATTTTCAATTTACTCGTTTTCAAAAAATCAAATAATTTTCATTCGATCGCATTCAAAAAAAAAAAGAATTATTTTTAACTTCCTCAAATTTCTCAATACTACCATAAAATATCTGAGTTGTTATCCGGGTCACAAAATTTATTAATACAATTGATTATTGTTTCTTGATGTTGATGTCTATAGTGGTAAAACAAAACCATGAAATAAATTTTCCATGATATCAAATTGAAAAAAAAAAAAAAATTAAATTGTCTTAAATCACACGATAAATGAAAACTATTAAATATAAAATGAAATAATAATATACGAAAAAAAAAACAGAAACAAAAACAAAAAACAATGACATAGTAAGTATTATAATCTCATAAAATTGACATGAAATTATCCGACTTGAAGCAATAATTGTAATAGAAGGCAGTTTAATAGCATTGACAATATTTTTGCTATAAGGCAAAATTTAAAAATTCAATTTTTTCCCATTATACCTACCTATTTTTGTCTTTTTCTTTTTTGTTTTTTTTTTTTTTTTTTAAAGAAAAGGATTTTCATTTTTGTAATTTAAAATTCAAGGATTTTAATATAAATAAATGATATCCTAGCCGGAACACTAAAATATTAACGATTTAAAAAAAAAATATATTTTTATTATCAAATATTTTTTTTAACACCATTTCAAAAATATCAAAATGGGGGCAAACGCATTTGATTTCAATATAAAAATTGGATATTGAAAATTGATAAAGGAGAGGGATAGATAAAATTCGATTATGAAAATGAAATTAAATTTTGGGGGAAATAATATCATATATCCCGTTATAAAAGGCATTTTCATTTTTTAGTTCAGAGCATAGATAAGAGCGCGCTCTGACTCAAATGAGCACGCTCTGAGCAGAGCCTGAACAAATAAGGTCCGAGCGCTCAGATTTAATACAAAAACACGATTTGAGTAAACTGTAATTTTCATTTTATTGTTGTTTAAAATTGTCATTTGTATAATCGACAATGATCGAATTTAAACTTTAAATTTTAAAATTTACAAAAGATTTACGAAAATTCTAAACTAAAAAATATTTATTTTTTATAAAATATTAATTATTTACCATCACAGCTGATATCGTCGTCCATTATTGCTTAAATTGTAAAAATTAATGTTAATCGTTTTTTTTTTAATTTTAAAATGGCTTACTTTTTTACTATCGTATAGTCGCATCATCTATTTTGTTTTAAAATAAACTTCCCTTTTTGACATTTAATATTCAAGCGCTCTACGTGCTCTGTTAATTTAAATCGAGCACATAGAGTACGGATTTCAAGCTCTGAAAAAAAAACCGAATCTGTTCTTGACAGTTCGTGCTCTGCTCTGACCGAAAAAACGAAAACGCCTAAAGTTTGAAAGAGGTAGTAGCCCCCGCCTATCCATAAACACGCATTCAACAGAAATCGTCACGTTATCATAGATAATCTTAATATAAACTGTTTACAGCAAATATCAACAACAAAAAATTTCAATCTAATTAACTTGTCCTTTTCTCTAAAACAACATGAGTCTGCTGAAATATAAACAGCTGCGAACTGGAATCTAAATACTACGCGCCGGAATAATATTTTGACTATTAATTACCTCTTATAAAAATCAATACATTTCATTCTACCATTTGCATTTCGTGCGTTTTTATACTGTCGTACACAATAATCCGAACACTGCTAATTCTTATGACTATAACTTTTTTAGTATACTTTTTGTAACTATAAATAATTTTTTTATTACCTACGATTTTTCTACATTGTATGACAATGGAGACCCTAATGAAATTTTATTTATACAACTTATTTGTCATTACGTTAAGAAAAAATCTTTAATATTAATATTTTTTTGATCTTCCAGGCATTTAAATTAATACGTGGAATTGCTTTACTATCACATCTTACAGGATAATTACTATCAACATCAGCTCTAACAAATGCTAATTGTTGTACTTCATTTGTACAACGAATTTCTAAAAATTCGTTACTGTAGTGAAACCTTGGCAATTTAACTCTAGTCATCCTTGGTTCAATCAATAAATTAGAAAGGTCAGAAAAAATAAAGCCTGACGAAAATACTTCTCATATCAAAAAAGCTAATTCCAAATTTCTTTTCGATCATTTCAAAAATCATTGCAAAATCTTCATTATGGCAATTATTGACAAAAATATATTTGAAAACCATCCCCAAAAGTCTTTGTCAATTTGTTGATGCCAATAGAAAGCTTGATCAATTTCCTAATGTCATATTTAACAGTAATAATAATTCTACTACTGATCCTAAAGTAATTTCATAATATTTTTGTGACTTCTTCTGAGGCTCGTTACTTACATCAGAGCTTATCGCTAACAATATATTGATTTCGACTCTCTAGATGATCACCCGAAAAACCTACTAACTGACATTTTTATTGATGAGTGCAATATAATTCGGTATATGAATAAATTAGGTAATAACATATCTTCCCTGGACCAGATGGTGTATTGGAAATTATTCTAACATATAATTGGTCTGATTCCCTTGCTGCACCTCTCGCATTACTTTTTAATTTATGAATCTCTTCTGGTACTTCTACACCTGTCCCGATTAAAAAGCCAATTCAGAAAAAAAACATATAAAAATAACATCTTTTTAACTATCCTTCGATTGTCAAGTTATCTGCAATTCCTAAATATTTGATTCTACTTATAACAACTGTACTGGATTCCGGATTTCTAATCAAAACGGTCTTATGAAATGGAAGTGTACGGTAACGAATTGTATTGAATCAATATCAGCGTTTATTAATAATATGTAAGAAGGGTATTATAAGCAAACGTGGTTTATACTGACTTCAGTAACGCCTTTCGACCTTTTACTCCACAGTTCCTGAAACTTAAGAAATTAGATTTCCCAGCTATATTCATAAGACCTATGAACTGCTACTTAACCAACAGAAGTTATAGCGTTATATTCAGATCTTTAATATCTAATTCATTTACGGCTAATCCTGGAGTTCCATAAGGTAGCCATTTAGATCCACTTCTTTTTATCATTGCAATTATTGATGTAGTTTTTGTCATCGATCTTCAATATCAATTTTAACTATTCACTTAATGAAGAAACTTTGATAAAAGCTTAGCGTATTAAAGATTTTCCGCCCTACGCCCCACGGATGGGGTAGCAGGACAATGATTATTAAAGATTTAGGTGTATTTTGTAATGATAAATTAACATATTTAAGTTTCACTTTACACACATTTTTATTAACAGAGCTAGAATATGTTAATCGATGGTCGAAGGAATTCACTGATCCCTATGTCATAAGCAATCTACTTGTCTCGTGCGAGCAAACTTAAGAATACGCCAGCCAATTCTGGTCCCTTTTTTACGAGTTGCACAATCATAAAAATGAAGCTATATTTATTAGATGACCCCATACTATTACCTCCTTATGAACATAGGCGGAAACTACTTCAAATGTCCCCATTGAAATTTAGATGAGAAGTTGTTGATATTAGTTTTATTACGGAAGTAGTAATACCATCACATGCAAGAATATAGGTAACCATCGTTTTCGGTTAACCAATCTTTTCGATCTATCTTTCCACAAAACTAACTATGGTGTAGTATGAAGAGTGACTGCGTATCAACCGAAATGTCTCAGGTTCGATTTCCGGTGAAGCCAAAAAAAAAATGATTTATTGGTTTTTCGACCTGATCGAGTACCCTTTGTGATAAAATAAATGGGTTGGGGTCTTAATCCTCAAAAAAATAAAATACCAAAATCAAAACTCCAAACACAAAATTCCCAATAAAAAAATCCCCAAACACAAAATCCGCAAAACAAAAATCTCCAAACACAAAATCCCCAAAAAAATCCCAAATAAAATTTTTAAAAATCCTTAATTTTATTTTTAAAGTCCCTCGGTACTAATTTATTGGAAGCTTGTTTTTGCCGACAACAGGTAAGCGCATACGGCACAGGTTTAGTAAAAAATATAAAAAAAAAATATGTTATTTGTAATTTTTCCGATATAAAATATAACTTTTTTTTTTGAGGGTTTTATATTTGGGATTTTGATTTTGGGGCTTTTTAAAAATCTGGGAATTTTGTGTCTTGCGGATTTTGATTATGAAAATTTCGTGTGACTCCCAATATAAATGACAAAAAATAATTGAGAGCATAATCTAGTAATTTAAATAAAACGAAGCTACACTATTTAAGAAGGCTTACCTCCTGACAATAGACGTAGTTTATGAGTACATTTGATGAGCTGACGATAAGCGAATAATTTCTCAAACAAATGCTTGAAAAACATTGTATAGATATTGTATTACGGTACTTAATTAAGCACGAAAGATGATTCCACCCAAGTTACTGTCAAGAACATGAAAAAACAATTCATGTTATTTGGCTTATAATTCTTTATGGCCTAGCTTTTTTCGTACCTAACATGTTTGAAAATTGTTTGTGTTAAAAATTTAAAAATTAAATCAGAAGAAAAGGTTTTGAAACAAATAAACCTACAAAACCCAAATATAACTTCAACAAACAAACTTACTTAATTACTTAAATGGCCAACAGACCATGTTGGTCCTGGACCTGATTCATCAACGTCCTCCATTTTTACCGGTCACGGGCGGATTCTCTCCAGTTGACCCACAGTTGACAAACAAACAAACCGTGGCTAAAATAAAGAAAGCCATAATAATGTGGGTATACCGGGACATTCTGACATCACGGGAAATGAAACTGCAGATTACCTAACAAGAAAATAAGCATTGGACCCAGTGCGTTTTGTGGGATTTTAACACCAAAAATGCAATTAAAAATTTGGCTGGAGTAAAAAGCTGAAAATGTCTGCGTTTACACTTCTGGCAATCGCCAAGCAAAAATACTCATTGCAAAACACTAGTTCAAAAGAAGGGAAAAAACTCAGTTTGAATAAAATTGTTGAACAGAACTTAATTTGAACTATACTGTAGATTAAATTACTCTATATATCCAATAAAAATCAAGTACGGTTGGATATACACCATACAATTGCGTTTCAAAAGCATAATATTTAAAATTAAATTGAGAACAATTGAGTCAACATTTTTAAAATATCATAAATTTTCAACACGGAACATATTAAAGATATACTATGTATGTATATAATAGAACGTTTCCGTATAGAATATAAGCCTGAATATTTTTTTTTTGTAAAAAAATAAAAAAAGATAGAAAAATAAAAAATAGTGATGGTAAAAATTGTTTGTCCAAACTAAATTATTCAACAATTTTTTTCTTTTCCGGCTGTTATTGCCGACGGCAGGTAAACGCATGTATGTAGCCTTTTTCCTATTTTCAAAAAGCCAAATGCGACGAAAATCCTAAAACGACAAAATACAAACCGTATGAAATCCAAACTTTTAAAATCCTAATTAAAAAAAAAATCAATTTTTTATACTAAAAAAAATAAACACCACAAGCGGCAGCTCTAATTTAAAGAAAAAAACAAAGCAACACAATAAAATTTGGTTTTTTTCCTTTTACTATGTAAAAAAAATTAATGTTGAATATCAGAGCTAAAACGTTCAGTTAACATGAAAAAATACGAGGAAAAATGGCATTATTGTCTCGCTTTGAGTAATATAGTACTTTTTAAATAGGAAATTAATATGGAGGCGGCAGGGCAGGCCTTGACTTTAAAAATAAATTTTGTTTTTTTTTATATGTTTTACTAAAAGCTTTTGGTCTGCGTTTACCTGCCATCTGTGAAAATACGGTTTCAATAAATAAGTAGCGGGGTTTGAAAATAAACTTTAAAAATAAATTGGCATTATTAGCAGTGAATATTGAAAATCCAAACATAAAAAAATATTCTACTATTAAATGCGCCCTAGAAGAATATTTTTTTATGTTTGGATATTAGCGGTTTTGGATATAAAAAAAAGAATAATTTTGAATTAAAAGTCGAAAAACCATCGTTTTCATTTCCATCTGCTCATTTATCCAACCATCTACTCATTTATTAGAGCCCTGCTTTTGCCCACGGCAAGTAAACGACGGCACAGATTTAATAAAAAATGTAAAAAAAAGAATTATTTAATTTTTAAATGCATAACAACAATTAATAGTTCCTTGGGATTTTGTATCACTAGGATTATTTTTTTGGGATTTAGGTGACTCCCATTTTTTCTTAAGTTCAAAATTATTTAAACTTATTAAAATTAATATTTTGGTGCCACCAATAATTTTAATAACACTTTTATTTCTATATTAAGCCAAAATTATTGTATAAACACCTAACTGCCTTCGCAGAATTTAGCTAAGTACTAAAAATATAATTCTTGTTACAATGGTATATACGTATTCTGTAGCTCTACAATTAGGTGTCATACTTAGCCATTCATTCTTAGCCGGTTCGACTCATTTCCTGATCCCTGTTTCAGAATAACCATGTTCTGCCGGAGGAAGGGTTAATATCATTCAATAGAAGAATAAAGTTCGTACCCATTTCCATAGTATTTATGACTATATAGACTACATTTCTGTTCACATTCGATCCTTTAAAATGTAGTTCATTTTTTATTAGTGTGGTAATATTTTAATTTTAAATTTGATACGTGAGATATCCGTGGTTCATTTAAGAGCGGTATTTTGTTATTTTCTTTTTAATATTGTATTGAAATTTGAAAGTATTTTTAAGTAAATATATATAATACTAGGGGCCACTGTTGAGTAATTATAATTCAAGTTGAAGCCAAATTGAAAGTTCTTAAAAAAACAGTAATTTATGTACTGATGACATCGACTTCTCACGATAAAGCACAAACTACTCATGTTCAATAAAAAGCTTTGAGGTTAGTAAGTTTTATTTTGGACACATAAATACACCTTCCTCATATGCTGATTCGCTTTCGATATATTTCCTATAGTCAGTGGAATTTAATGGGTAAAATTACTAAAACTAAAATATTTTTGTAACTAAAGAGGTATATACATATTATAAATATTTTTAACCAAAACCATATGATTACTATACAATGACCAAAATATATAAAAGAATAATTCGAGACAGCTACTTTACAGCTGTCTTTATATTTCCTTTACAGCTGAAAATAGTCGATTATTTTCCTTTAAATTTTTACAAAAACTGCTTAGAATACAACAGACAGACACGCGTATTTTGTTTGCTATTTTCAGACTTATTCATTGTTTTGTATTCGACGAGTAAAATTAAAAGGAAAATATTCGACGATTTTATATTTAAAAATTTTATTTTAACACTTAAGAATAAATGTTTTTTACACATGTATTTTTGTGACATCCCATGTAACAATTTTATTGCTATAAGACTCTGGTGCACTCTTATAACACTATTATAAACACTCTTACAGCAGTATTAGTGTTGATTTGACTGTTGATTTGCACATTTGTTGCGATTCGAAACATTAAAAATACGTTATAGCACTAAACTGGAGAATTCTATAAGGCGTAATAATTCATTGAAATGTTCATAATGTACGTTATGCATTAATATCATCAAATTTGATATTTAAAATAATATATTATATTATATTCTAAATAATATAAAAGTATCATTTTCTTTTGCGAAAATAATGCAAAATAAAATTTATAAGTTTTGCTTTATTTAAAAAAAAAATTTCTTTTTACCATGTTTGTAGAAAATAAAGGACGTCGCAAAATATTTATTCTAAATATTTATTCAAAAGCTATAGTAAGTTTATTAGTACGATTACAGGAATACAATAAAATAATAACACTACTATTGCTATTCTAGCAATTTTATTCTCGTTATAGGATTACGCACTTTTAGACTTGCAGCATTTCTGTAGCACTAGCTGAAAATCCTATTATAACAACTCTCGCAATAAAAACATTCTTATAGCAATATTAATCACATTATTTCAATAAAAACATCATTATAACTTAGTGCTTATCGGGAGTTATATAGGAGTATTATAGCACTAATTTATATATAAGTATATTATTTATATCTACTTTTTTTATAACAATAAAATGTTACGTGTGATATTCTAGGATAAGGCACATTTTGATGAGAAGGTTCAATTTAGTAACAATTTGCAAAAAAATCCATGTTTTCAATTTTGAAATAATTTCCAAATTTAGAAAAATATTATGTACGTTACAAAATTGTTTTTACTAATCAACATAATTTTTGCTAGCACTGTACTTTATAATATATTTGTACAAAATCAGTAGTGTTCTTATTAGATGTTCATATTGAATCCAAACCAAAAAAAAAAAAAAATAAAATTACATAGACAATATTATGTAAATTTTCAAAAGCTTAATAATGCGTAATATTTTTCTTACTGTTTTCAACCATAGAAAATTGTCAAATTTTTTTTTTTGCAGATTTTCAAAAAATCATAATAGAAAAACAAAAACAAAACAAAAAAAAAGTTTTTGACTATATTGTTCTTAGATAAGTATGGGAAATTTGATAAAAAGGGGATTAATGGTTTATTTTAATACCAGCTAACAGTTTGACTCAACCTTGACTCAATCCCATTTGTATGATATGAAAGAAAATCAAAAAATTTAAATTGAAACTGTTACAATTTTTAGTTGACTGTAAAATGTTTGCGAATGATTTAATTGTTTGGCAAATAAAACTTAAACTAACCTGAAATTGTAATAGTACCTAACTGTGGTTCAAGTGATCCTCAAATTTTCAATTATGTCTTCAAATTCAATACATTTTGAAGCAGTTTATTTATTCATTTGCAAAATTCTATTTACAAAAAAGGTATCAATTTATATATTTTTGGGTCTTATAAAACTCATTCAAAAGATTTATTTAATTATTCTAATTTAAAAACTAATTAAAAATTATATTTCTATTAAATTATATTCTATAAAATTTATTTAATTTATTTATTTTTTTCTTTCGTTTTAGGTGAGTGAATTAAAATCTAAATTCAATATTTATAATTTGATGTAAGTTTTTCAAATAACTATGTATATTATGTATTAATATTTTAAATATATGCAAGTATTAATAAATTTTTAAAATATATTTTATTTAAAATCTGAAAACATCCCAGATTTGATTTTCTTTCTTTTATTATTTCCTCTAATGAAAATTTTGTTTTGAAAAATTAACCTAAAAATAGAATAAACAAATTTTTTTAATATTATTACTTGTCTTCTTCAAAAATTAACTTTAATCAATTACTTAGTTTTTATATTTTAAAATCATCGATTCATTTTCATTCAAAATGTCTTAAAAAAATATAGCTGATCTGATGGTCTTTACATAATTAATAACCTTATCATGAATCTCGAATCGAATGTATAAGTAGACGAATTCGCTGTCATGCGATCATGATTAGCGAAGCGAACTTAATACGTTCGAGAATTTGTCGAATGAAAAATTTAAGTGACAACCGTAAAAGAAAAATAAAAAAAAAAATATTTTTTGGGTTTCGAGTAAAAATGGAGGGGAGGGTAAATTTAAAAAAAAATGTGAGAATACTATTTACAAAATTTATGAATAATATTTTTATTTTTTTTTCTCCTATTACTCCGCGTGGTAGCATAGGGCTTCGATAGTGAACCTCAATTCCTCTCTGTTGAGTACTACTTCCTTAATATCGTCCCACGTATAATTTTTGATTGTTAATTCTTGATCGATTGTGCGTCTCCATGTGTTGTATGGTCTGCCAGGTCTCCTTTGTCCTTGTGAATTCCACTCTAGAGCTCATCTTGCTATATCACTTTCTGATTTCCTTAGTGTATGACCTATCCATTTCCATTTTTTTCTATTTATCTGTCTGTTGATAGGTTCTTCTCCAGTTATCATCCATAACTCCTCGTTGCTAATTCTTGCCGGCCAGAATATTCTGCATATAATTCTCAAGCACTTGTTGATGAATACTTGTAGCTTCTGTTTGATTCTGACCGAAGTGAGCCATGTTTCACTGCCATATATTAATGTTGACTTAACACATGCTCTTGTTAGCTTTGTTGTTCTCGATATTTGGTTGCTTCGCCATATCTTCATTAGGCTGCCAAATGTTCTTCTTGCCTTATTTATACGGCTGTTGACTTCTGTTGTACCTCCTCTTGAAGTTATAATGCTCCCCAGGTAGTTGAATTCTTCTACGTATTCTATCTGTTGTCCACTCACTGTTATTGGCTCACTATCACTGTTGTGTGTCCTCATTGCCTTGGTTTTCACGATATTCAATTCCAGCCCCGATTTCTTTGCTTCTTCCTGTAATCTGTTGACTTTATTCTGTAGGTCCCTTTGATTTCTTGATATGAGGCATACATCATCTCCGTAATCTAAGTCTTCTAAGTTTCCGAAGAGATCCCATTCTATGGAAGTGGAGAAAGTGGACATCCTTGTCTAACTCCTATATTGGTGTAGAATGGATCACTGATGTTACCTCTGTGTTGAACTGTTGTATCTGCATCTTTATAAATCGCTTTGATGATATTGATGATTTTTTCCGGAACTCCCTTCTTTGTAAGTGCTGTCCATATTGCGCATCTCTTGACTGTGTCGAATGCTTTCTTAAAATCTATGAATAGTAGATATAGTGGGGCATTCCATTCTACTGATTGTTCAACTATAACCCGTAAAGTATTTGCCTGGTCTACACAGCTTCGGTTTGGTCTGAAACCTGCCTGCTCTTTCCGTAGTATTGGTTCTAGTACTTCTTCTAATCTTTTCTTTATAATAATTGCTATTATCTTATGAATAGTATTTAGAACCGTGATTCCTCTCCAGTTGCTGCAATTTGCCAAGTCTCCTTTCTTAGGTATCTTGACAATCATTCCTTTCTTCCATGATGGTGGTATATTCTCTTCTATCCATGCTTTTCTGATGTGGGGTTCAATTGTTTTTGCGAATAGGTCGGGGTCCAGTTTGGCTATTTCTGCTGGAATTCCATCTCCGCCTGTTGCTTTGTTGTGCTTCAGGATATTGATTGTAGCTTTGATTTCTTCTATATTTGGAGCTTGAGTAGATATTGGCTGTCCCTCAGTTGGGTGGATATTTGCATTGTCTCTGTTACTTATGTCTGCTTCATTATTTGTACTTTTTTCGTTGCTCAGTTCTTAGAAATGTTCTCTCCATCTCTTTAACTGATCCTCTAAGTTTGTGATGAGCGCACCATTTTTATCTTTAATTGGTTTGTTTTGTTGTTCCGATTGGATTGTTAAGTTCTTGACTTTAAAAGTATATTAATAGAAAATTATTTTCGTACCCAATATACTTCCGCTGCCAAACCCAGTAGAAAATAATTTACTTCCATACAATTTACCTTAAAATTTTATTGTAAATAAAATTACAAAAATTTTCCGCCATTTACCTCAAAAAAATAAAGCTGTTTAAAATGAAATTTTGATATAAAATCTAACTTATAATTTACTATTATAATTGAAAATAAAACTTCTTACATAAATAATTCGATATTATCAAAATTAGTAGTTATAGGGATAAGCCCAAAGAGCAAAACGTGTTAAACATAATTTAATAATCCCAACACCATTTATTTTTCCATTGAATAACACTCATTCAACATTTAAATAATTTTTAACAACAACATACGCTTAGTTTTCTACATAGCTACACTTACATTATAATTTTTTATATTGTTTTTTTCTTTTTTTCAATTTTCGTCTTTTTTTTTACAAAAAAAAAAAATCCAAAATATCCTTTCCGCTTTTCTTTCTACTTAAAATTGTTTTCAATTTAAAAATTCTCTACACATTTATTATTTTCTTACATTCACACTCTCTCTCTCTCTGACTCTCTTCCACTCTAGTTTCTGACTAATTTTTTTTGTGCTGCTCAAAAACGAAGAACAGTTTTTTTTCTCAATTTCCAATAATTATTACACACAAACCCATAGTTGGATTTTTTTTTTTTTTTGTTTGCCTTCATTAAAGTAAAACTTACAAAAAAAAAAAAACAAAAAACAAAAACAAAATAAAAATATTTCACTTTTGACATGTAAAAACGCCTTAATGCCCACCTTAAAATGAACGCCTCTGCACCAAAATGATTGCTATCTGAGCTTTAACTATCATTTTTTTTTTAAAGTAGGATAATGCGTATATTCATACATACCCACATAAAATTTTACAATAATATGTATATATTCATATACATTCATATATATAATACGTACTTATGTATGAATGTAATATGAAATTGCAGGGTAATATTAAATACAAACAATATAAAAAAAAAGATACCGTTATTTCCGTTAAAACGTTTATGATTTTCCTTTGATTTTAATAAAACTCTTACATTTAACAGAAAATCAAAAAAATAAAAAATAAAATAAAAAAAATTAGGATAAAAAAGGATAAAAACATTTAAAATCGTTTTCAATATTTAAAGACTAACTGTACACACTACCATTTCGAAACAGAAGGAATCAAATTCTGATTGGTTTTTTTTTATTATTTTTTTTTTTTTTTTTGTAAATTTTGACAATTTGTCAAAAAAAAAGAAAAAAAATCAAAATACACACACACTAAAAGGAATCAATTTTAGTTTTCGGAAATCAGTTTTTGGTTGATTTCTTAACTTTTTAACAATGTTCGCTTCCTGCTTTCTTTAACAAAAATATTTTAATAGTATTATATTATGGAAATTGTATATGTATATATATATATATATATATATATATATATATATATATATATATATATATAAATAATAATGTGAATGAACAATTGAATATACATCCATACAAACTTTGTATGGTTACAATTAAAAAGGAAAATGTTAACACCGAAATTTATGGAAACCCAAAAGTATAATGGTCTGAGTATTGGATTAATTTCATATGAAAATTGAATTTAACAAAATCGATTCCTTCAGGCCAATACAATAAGAATATAATTTTTTCTGTTATTCTGTTTTTTGTTTTTTTTTTGTTTTGAATTATAGAGACAGAGAGCAAAAAATAATGAGAAATGAAAAACTCAATGTAGGTAGTCTAGTAATTTAGTTATACAATTTTATAAGGATAAAATATAATATAAGGTTATTATATATCCTGTATTTTATTTTATTTTTTGTTTAACTGTGTATAGCTATGTACATATTTTTTTATTGGAAGGCACACCCGCATTGAATGTTGAATATTATCCAAAATATATTTATATATTTTGTTTTTTTTTTTTCGTTGATTCTACTCTAATTTTTTGTAGGCATTCCGTTTGCCGGGTCTATTTTTTATTTTCTTTAATATTTGATTTCATAGTAAATTTACAATGATCGCTGATTGAAAATTTAACTTGAGAAATTATGTATATATAGTTAACGGTATATACGTGTATAGTATATTTTTTTTTATTGAATTAATACCGATTGTCTCATGCATCTTTTTAGTCTAAAATTTTTAAAGAGTGTCCTAAGTTGAAATTTAAAATTTTTCCCAAAAATTATTATTTTTTGTATTAATGATAATGAGAAGACTAGTCAATTTGGATAATTTTCAGATTTGGAGCTATTAGTAGAATATTAGATTTAAACTCTAGCTCTTAATGCAATTTGATAGAATAGGTACTTACGTGACATCGACAACGTCGCCAACATATTGAAAAATGTTAAATGTTAATTGAGAAATGTTAAAAAAAATTGTTTACATTGGCTCAAGATTGATAATTAATGTTACAGTCTTACCACGGCTCATTTTCATGACACGGGTTGTTAACTTATGTATCCGAAAATTGCATAACTATACTAGTTTGGTACAGTTTAGTTAAGTTTTTTTTATTAATCAAGCAATAAGTTTAAAAATTAACGGAAAATAAGTATAAATTTTATTTCGTGTTTCAAAAATAAATTTCAAATATATTTTTTTTATTTTAATTTACTTTAGTTTTAATAGGAAATGGACTCACGAAAGAAAGATGCTTTTTTATTAACTATGGCTAAGTCACAAAAAAAATGTTTCTATAAAAAAACAAAAAAAAAATTTGTTTACGAAATTGTCCATATTATCATTTCTATATACATCTTTCACAAATATATTCAATTCAAATATTTAAAAGTTTTTTTTTTTTTTTTTTTTTTTAATATAAATTTTATTTTTTCCCACTATTTTTACATTCTTACACTAGTTTAGCCTACAAAAATTTACAAAAACAGCTACTTATTTCTAATTTTATTAACATCTAAACAATTTTACCGTTTTTATGTTAGTTTTACGCAAAATTTTATGAATTTTTTTATACTATGTACAACTTTACAAAGTTTTTTAGTCTTTGAATTATATTATTGGAAAAGTAGGAGGTAAAAACTAATATTTATATTTATTAAAAACCTAGCCTAAATTAGTCTATCTTAATCTAACTAAAATTGCCTAACCTAATCAAAAAAATAATGTATATTATACTTTGTGCTAATTATAATTAGAGTTTTCCAACCACCAATAGTTTGCTTTAATTATTTGTCCTTATCTGGTATGGACATTTCAAATTTTAAATTCTCTCCGTTAATATTGCCCGGGTTATAATCAATAGCTTTACATGTAGGCCGTGTATTATAATGGTATTATAAATAATATTAAATATTTAAAAGTTTATCCACAAAATAGGTATCCACAATAGTATAATATTTTGACATTTTGATTTGACGTTTATTTCAAAGACAATGTGGTTAGAGTGATCGGAGTTGTGAACAAAGTGCGCATTGTGTTGCCAACACAATATTGTCAGTTCAGATAATTTGACATATTGTATTTGTATGTACATTGTATCAGTTGAAATTTTTTGGATATATTTCCGATGTCATCAGTAGTCTTATATTATAGATATGTCCGCTAGATATACCGGCCTAGGCTTATTACTTAGATTACTTGTTAGATTACAAGAATTTTTGGCGTTATCAGCGATCTGCGATACAAAATGGTTTTATGTGTTTTTATGGTTTTCTTATATGAACAAAATACTTTTATTATTGTTTTTTTTTATGGTGGAACGATTATTATAAAACTAATACAAAATATGATTAACATAAATTATTTTTGGCTTAAAAAAAGTATATATTAGGAACCTCACAATATAATTGTCCGTCATATCACTCACATTATGTATTTTTGTCTTTAATTTTCCATCCCTTCGTTAATTTTCCATCAGTTCACTAAAACGTAATGTAAATTGCTGACGCACTAATGCAGTTAACACATAAACATAAATGTTAATGTGACATATTATGAAGCTTAATTAAAAATAAAGAGTATTTACTATTACCAATGATTTATTTAACAGGTGCACTGCTGGCCGTTCAAATGCGCAATGCTTTATCTAAAAGAATGGTGTATTTCCGGTGCAAATATATATGCCTTCATCCAAAATAAAGGCCATTCACAATTTATTAGCAAGGCTACATTTAGCAGAGACACTGCTGATGTAAATATGTAATACTTCGTTTAAAATAAAGCGCATTTACAATTAGCAAAACTCTATTTAATAGGTGCACTGCTGGTGCAAATGTTTACGCAAAATAAAGATTAATCCAAAATAAAGTGCTTTCACAATTAGCAAAGGTGCATTTAATAAGTGCAATGCTGGTGCAAATGCGCAATGCTTCGTCCAAATTTGACATAGTACATATAGTTGAAATTTTTATTTTCATTTTACTCTCTAAACATCTTACAGTGTATTTTACGAGTAGTTTACAATTTTCATTTTCCCTCTTATAAAGTTCAATTTAAAAATATTGATAATATAAAATTTGGTGGAGTTGGTAACGTTCTGTAAAACTAATTCTTTTGATATTCATAATTCGATTCAAAAGCCACTGATTTATCCAATATGGCTTCTATTTTGATTTGAATTTTGAACTTTAATTTATCACTCAGACGTAATTAATTTGCTAATTTTTAACTGATCAAACAATTTGTCAAAACTACAATAGCATATTAACGTCGTTAACGTAATCAACTGTATCAATTTATATTAACTTTTGTGATTTTAAACAGGAATAGATTTATACCTACACATCGTTTGTGAAAATATTCTGTTTGGTTAAACTACAACAATAAAGTTGATAGAAGGAAAATAAAAAAATAGGACAAAACCCATGTTTAGACGGGTGCCTTTATTATAAGAATCCCAATGGTGGTTGCAGGTTATGTTTGCTATTCAAGAGAGTATTGAGAGTATAATCTGGGAACAAATTAAATAAAATGAAGCTATTCTATTTAAGAAGGCCTAGCTCCTGACAATAGCAGTAGTTTTCCACATTTAATGAGTTGATAACCCAGTAATTTTGGACAAATAAATGCTCGATAAAAAATGTATATATTGGAGTATAAGCTTGCAGTACCTTACATTATAAAGCACGAGAAGGTGATTCTACCTAAATTAATGTAAAGAGCATAAAAAAAGTTTATTTAAACAACCTACTAACTATTTAACATTCAAAGGCATAAAATAGGTATACAATTGATGAAATTAAAATTAAATTCACTCAAAAACATAACGGAGTATCTAAAAAAAGTCCTTGCTGTATAAAATTATTTACTGTAACCTCTGCAACCATTTAATTTATATTATATATAACTTTTAATAACAAAAAAAGAGATGATAAGATTTGCGAAACAGCTCAAACTACTGCAATATTAAACTGACAGACAGAACTCTATAAGTCGGTGCTACATAGAGTTTTCTACACCAATCCTCTCGATAAAAGAAAAAACAAAATGACAAATAAATTATTGAATTAAGTCTTTATTTGAATAAAGTTAGTAATATTCAATTCAAGTATTAACATAAACAACGAAAGCATCTAATTAAACTAAAAGTAAAGCTAGAAATGAAAAAAATTTATAAAATTATCGATATATCGTATTGAATTACAATAGAATCAGTTATTAATAATGTATTTAAAGATTGGGATAACATTTCAAGCACATTTTTGGAAATAATCCAATTCTACTTTGCAACAAATAAATTTATTTTTTCCTTCTCAATATTATTGCAAAATTTTTTCAGCTTTTATATAGTATTATCTATGCATAAGTCTACCCTATGTCCGTTTTAAAATATTCATAGTAATACACTATCTATCATTTTATCGATGTCGGGACAAAATTACACAAGACACAATTACATAGGGCAAAATTATAGAAGACAAAATTACATATGGACAAACTTTCAGAACCGTCGAACTGTCGGACCAATCCGAAATTTTTTTAAAAACTATTTATAATAATTTATAATAACTTTTTCCAGAAAAATATAATTTAAACATGTGATGCAGAGTATCGACCCCAATTCCTTGTACCCCGAACCTATTGTCTTCATCACATATAAGGGATATTGTGCTGATAACAAAACAAAAATATCAAGGTCTCTTGTCCCGACACTTGGACTGCCGGACCTCTTGTTTTCATAATCAGGGGCCGTGGCCTTCAAGCCCCCGGAACCCTGTTTTTGCCGACGGCAGTTAAAAACATACGGCAGAGTAATTTTTTTAAATATGAAATTTTGTCTTGTGAAATTTTGTCCTATGTAATTTTGTCTTGTGTAATTTTGTCCATACGTAATCTTGTCTTGTGTAATTTTTTCCATATGTAATTTTGTCTTGTGAAATTTTATCCATATGTAATTTTGTCTTGTGAAATTTTGCCCATGTGTAATTTTGTCCATATGTAATTTTGTCTTGTGTAATTTTGTCCATATCTAATTTTGTCTTGTGAAATTTAGTCTTGTGTAATTTTGTTTTGTGTAATTTTGTCCATATGTAATTTTGCCTTGTGAAATTTTGTCCCTATGTAATTTTGTCCATATGTAATTTTGTTCATATGTAATTTTGTCTTTTGTAATTTTTTCCAATGTGATTTTGTCTCATCTAATTTTGTCATGTAACCCATTATATCTTATATCATTGTCATTACATTTCGGACCGATTTTCTTCATACAGATGGTTTACACTTGTGATGTGATCAACAACAATAAAGCTATATTTTAGTGGAAGTTTAACAAATTTATATACATTCATTTTCATCTCGATGCATTTTAAGCCATTATCATTTGCGTTTACTGCGACATCGGAAATGTTGTTATAGAGTTTTAATTGCAATCTAATATTTCCATAACGTACTATATACAATGTAGATAGTTTCAAAATGCTTGCATACTGCCTTTACTACCCAGAACGAAGCATTTTGAAATTAATTACATTGTACATATTATTATTATATTATTGAATATATTGCATTGCAGTTAAAACTCTTATATTGAAATTGCGATGTTACACAATTTATCGCATTTTTATTACTGTCTTCTTAATTTTTTTTTTTTTATTTACTGTTTTAATAATATGTTTTCACAAAACTATTTTTTAGACGATAAAATTTAAAAAAAGTATAAATATTGATAATATTGATGTTGAATCCTATGATACTGATAAAAAAGGGGTAGATTTTATTTACCGCGATGTAAGGAGATACTGAAAATTTTATGACACATGCTTGTGTCTATTTTGTTTTCTGGAAGATATACCAGGTAATTAAACATATGTATTTGAGACACCTGCATTTAACAAAATAACAAAAATTTGGCCACCACCATTTTTATTTTCCATTCAAATCACTTCATTGCTCAATAACACTCATACATAATATATTATACAATTTATTTTAAATTTAAAGTTACACAACTCAAGCTTAGACACCCATTATAATATATATATATATATATATATATATATATATATATATATATATATATATATATATATTCAAATACTATATACATAATAATATAAACACAATTGATAAATCGGCTGTAAGCGATAAATTAATATCATGATCATTATCATTATCATCAACATCATTCAATATATTGCTATCTGTTTGATGGTCGTTAACAAAAATCAAAATTACTACCAACCTTACTTCGAATTTGATAAAAAACAAAATAAGAAAAAAAACAAGAAAAAAAAATAAAAAGAAGCGAAAAGTAAAAAAGAAAGAAAAGTGAAAAATGAAAAGATGGAGAGAATAAATTAAGGGAAATTAAATAATACACACATGAAATGAAAATGTCTATAATTTAAGTGGATAATTTATAGTGGAAAATTACTTTATTCAGGGGAAAATACAAAAAAAAAAAAAATGATGAAATAAAAAAAAAAAACAACACAAACAAAATAAAATAGATAGAAAAACTGAAAATTAAAGGTATAAAAGTGAAGATTTATGATATCAAAAATAGTTATTTATATATTTTATGTGTCTATTATATACCTACCTACCTATATATTAGACAGAGTAGATATATTATATAAAAATATATTTTTATACAGACATCAAAATAAGATGCGTGAGAAGGATAATAATATAATATATACTTACAATTATAATGCTGGTGTTATAATAAATAGTTTTAATATATTGTGATGGTATGTTTACGTGATTTTCAAATAACATTTTTTTTGTACAATGTTTTTATTTTGTTTGTTTTTTATTCTCTTAAAATTAATTTTCAAATTAATATATATATATTTTTTTTTAATCTTTAAGTAAAGGTAAATAAATTTATTTTCTTTGTCTATACTGCAAAAACACTTTATTTGACCTTTAGAGCAATTTTAATATTGAGAAATTAATTATTGTTGATGGGTGACCTCATAAGTCAAATATGGGTCATAACTCGATTGTACTAACAAGTAGTAACAATACTGGGCTGCTTACAGGTACTACTATACTAGTATAATATTTCAATTCCTAAAAGAAATATCTATTTCACATTTATGCATAATTTTCAACAACCCACACGTCCTTCATCTTCTTCACTTTTTTACTCTACTGTGTAGTAACATGTATACCTGGTATTCTAAAATAACAAATACAGCTCGTATCTGTTATTGAAAAATACTACTTATTACTTTTTGTATTTTCCCAAGCGAGTGATTGAGTTTGAAATGCCACAAATCACGATTCATAATTTGAGGGATATAAAAACGTAATATATGCCATAATTTTGCACCATTTGCTTGTGTTGTTTGTTACCTTTCAAGCCCAAACCCCGATCGGATTAATGGTTTAATAAATTTTATTAAATAAAATTAAATAAATTATTGTTAAGTTAAATATAGATAAAATTTTGTTTAGATCAATTCGCAGTAGGAATAAACACGCCCACATATTTTTTTATTAGGTAACAAAAATATTATTGATCAACCAAAGAATCATAGCTAGATCAATTTCAAATTGGATCGCATTTTCACAGAATTAATTTTTTATTTTTAATTTCCATGACTTACATAGTTTATTTTGTTGGTATTTGAAGGTGCAAAGTTGGGTGGATACAAAATCCCCATCCTAATAATCCCAAGACAATATCCCTAGTGAATTTATTTGTCTTTTGTATCCAACAGGGTTAAGAAGTGGTATTAACTTTTTTGGTATCTAGCAAGGATATAAAAACAAAATTTTACCGGTTCTGTTTTTTCTTTTGTTATTGTCTTTGGACCCAAAATACCAGGGCATAATTATACAAAACGCTCATCCTTCCGGTGCTGCTATATGGTTTTGGATCGTGGACATTACCAAAAGCAAGTGAGCATGCACTTGGTATCTTTGAGAGAAAAATTCTTCGTCACATTTATGGTCCTGTGTCTGACGAAGGGGTTTGGAAAATATGCGATACAATGCCGAACTATACTGGCTGTTCAACGACATGGACCTACCCAGAAAAGTCAGAATAAGACGTCGTTATTGGCTAGAACATGTAGAGCATATGGATGAAAATGCTCCGGCTAGGAAATTCTTGGAATCCAAGCCCCAGGGAACGTCTCGTCGAGGGTGGCCGCACCTTCGTTGGTGAGATAAACTTTAAATCACCAACTGGAGAGATTCCGCTCGTGATCGAAGTCAGTGGTCTTCTACAGACCTTCAAGGTCTGTAGCGCCCAACAACAAAGTAAGTACTGTCTTTGGACATTTTGTTTTTGCCGCTTTTGTTTTTAGAAGTTTTTCTCTTTATTATTATAGCCAAAATTTAGGTTATGAACGTCCTGTTGGCTATTTGGAAATGAAAACGAAAGTCAAAGGAAAAGAAAGAAAAAGGAAGAAGAAAAATTTTGTGGGAAAGAGAGAACAATATTGTCAATATTTGTCTTAAACCTCTGCAAAACATAAATAAAAATCCTTCTCTCGTTGGGAATGCTTCGATTGGAACGAGATTCCACATTCGAGATTTTTTAATCATAAAATAATTTCTACAACTAGACTTAAACCATCTCGGAATACCCACTGTGAAAGGGTGAGCACTTGGTGCCTCTCGTCGTATGCAATGGACTTGCTTGAGAAAAAGTGATTTTAGTTTCTAATGAACAAATGCCAACATCAAGTAGATATTTATAAAATATAGAAAGTGCTTCAACGAGAATCAAATGGTATAAGGGATGAGCTCACATTTATGTTGACTATGAGACGAATCAGACGCGGTTTTTCACTTTGTCCGCAAAACTTAAAGCAGTTTTTGGCGCACCTGCTCATAAATTGCTCATAAACGTGAGTAATATTCGATCTTGGATCGAATGGTTTATAGATTTTTAAGGGGTGATAATGAAAAATAAGCTTTGCAGCGACTCAAAAAGCCATCAAACTTTTGTCGACGACCTTCGTAATATCAAAAATATGCTCATTTCAGTGCATATTTTGTTTCATTCATATTTCGGGAATGTTCACGTTTTGCATGTCTCTGAATATCTTAATTTTGAAACCGGAAATTTGGTTCGAATGCTGTTAGCTTATTACTGATTACAAGACAACTTTGAGTTTTTGAAGTGTTAAGCTCGACCTGCTTTTTTTATCCCAGTCGACAAAATCAAATTTTCCATAATTTTTTTTTTGGAGTTGACTGTGGAAGCTGTAGCATTAATTTTTTTCAGAAAATCACATAATGTTACTAGAGTGCTGTCATCAGTAAAACTATGGATTGGATTAATTTGGAAAAGGTCACTAATGAAAATGAGCCCCAATTTTCCAATGCCAATTTTGTTTATCTTACTGCAAATTTTGCTGCTGGATAATTTTTTTTTTTTTGGGTTTTGTTCGTCTTCCATAATGATACTGCATAGTCTTAAATAGAGTTTGCTATTAGTAGCAATTTTTTTTTTCAAAGTAATGAGTCCAAGAGGCTGATTGGATCGATTCGTGTATATAGCAATTTAAAATACATTTTAATCTTCAAAGTCCCACCCTACTTAAATGTAGAAAAGTCTGATTGTGTTACGTAATCACTGAATATTCGTGAAGACTCATCACTGACGCAATAAAAAATTGAACCGCTTCCAGGTTTCCAGGTATAAATAAATTTGTATTTCTGGAAGACTTGTGAACAATTTCGTTATATTTGAATCATTAAATTTTTAATCGCGTCAGTGACTTGTCTTCAAGAATATGAGTGAATATTTATTAGTACATACTAAAGTAGCATATTGATTTTATTGTCAACCAAAAATGTTGATCTTGTGTCACTTGTCTCTAATTTGGGATTTGTAGGGTCTGAGCATAATTTTTCACGTTGTCTGCCTATCTGCTTCTTGGTCTTCCACTACCACGGCTACTATCGGGCTTGGTCTATTCTGCAACTTTGCTTGTTTTCGACTTTCGTGCATTCGACGATGTGGCCAGCCCACCTTAGTCTTTGGGGCTTTTGCAAACCTCCGATCATACTATTGAGATCGCAGTTGCTTTTGATTACATATTCTCCATTCTGTAATATTTTTGTACCGAGTATTTTTCGGGCGAATTTTTTTTTCAAATATGCGCAGGCTATTCTCCTTGACCACGTTCACAGTCCATACCTCGTACCCATACGTCACTATGGCTCGTATGACAGTTGGATACATCGTCATTTTGGTCTTTCTTGATATTAGTTTTGATTGAAGCAATTTTCTATAATAGCATCTATTTCCGGTCTGAATTCTAATATGAATCCAACATCATTGCCTACTATGTCACTTCTTATTGTTGCTCCGAGGTATGTAAAGCTTGTTACTCCTTCAAAGTTGTACTCTCTGATGGTTATTAGTTCTTATTTGTTCATTTCTTGACATTTTTAGATATTTTGTGTTGTCTTTGGTGATTCTTAAACCTACTTTTTGAGTTTCGGTTTCTAGTTGTACAAATACTTCTGCCCTTATATCTGAAATTTTTTGCCATGGTTGCTTTGTCATCCGCATATGCTACTATTTGGGTTGTCATATTGAATACACTGTTTTTCTTTTCTAATTTGGGCGTAAAGCATTTGGCGGATAAGGGCATCTTCTTGTCGTACTTCCGTTTCTATTTTAAATTTACGGGTTATTTGGTTTTGTATTACAATTTTTGATTTTGATTCATGTATTGTCATTATGGCTAGGTTTAATAATTTCTGAGGTATTCTCAAATGTCTAAGGGCTGTTAAAATTATGTCTCTGTTTATGGTGTCAAATGCTTACTTGAAATCTATGAAAAGCATGTGAAGGTCTATGTCGTGCTCACAACATTTCTCCATGCTTTGTTTCATGACGAATATGTGGTTGATCGTTGATCTTTGACTTAGGAATCCGCATTGGTATTCTCCCATTTATTCTCTCTCTAGTATTTATTTAGCTAAGTAGACTAATCTGGGGTATATGAAATTGGATAATATTTTGTAAGCACAGCTTACAGCTTAGTTAAGTAATACTTAATTTAATAAAATTATATTTTTAAATTCAATAATGGTTAGAAGTTCTAATTTAAAAACGCTTGGTAGGCTGACATACTTTTCAGTATGTAATAGTAAATACTCTGTTCATTTATTTGTTTATTTTTTTAAATTCACACAAATTTCACAATTGACCACAAGTGTTTGTGAGCTGCAAGAGAACCATATAAAAATTTTATGACCCGAAAAAATTTTATTCTGGTTTGTTTCTTGGCTTTTGTTTCTGATTCTAAATTTTAATAATAAAAACGAAAACGATCATCATACTTAACTGCATTATCACTGTACTCAATTTCATCTGTTCTACAACTACACCATAGCCCATAGGGCATTCGTTATAATAGATTAAAATAATAATTATATTTTTATTTCAATCTAACCGTTTATCTTGTTTTATTTTTAGCCACAGAAATTATCAACTACATGCATTTTTTTTAATTTAGTTTAATGTGCTATCTACAGATACAATTATATCTACAGATACCAATATCTAAATAACTATTATATAATTCAAAAAACTTTAATAAACATTGTTAAAAGTTTTTAAAGTTTAATTTTTTTAATTTGGTATATTTTCAGGATATTTTTTCTGCATCCTTATTATATAATTTAGGATATTATGGTATATATTTTGTTGTATCTATACTCATTTTATATATACACATTTATTCTATTTAAATGTATTTAAAGTTCATCTTTCAAAGTTACAATAGATGAGAAGATTCACTTGTTCTACTCAAGTAAATTTCAGCTTCAATATTATAAACTATACCTAGAAAAGAAATCTGGGAATATGGACAGTTTTAATTTTTTTAAGTTGAAATTTATTTTTCAGGATATTTGTCAATTGTTTTTTATTTTTTAGCTAAACTTTTTAACAAATTTTTTTTGTTAATTTTTTTTTTTTTTTTTTTGTATTATTAAAATATAATAAAATACACTTTAGAAATTTACAATAAGAATATAAAAATATGTAGTTGAATAAGAGGTTTACGATTTTAATCTTTTCTTCTTCAATTTTTTTTTTAAAAAGGAAATTTTTTTTTTTTTTTGTTATGTTAATGTTGTGAAGAATATTCATGTTTTTTAGCTAATTTTATAAATATAAAGGATAACACAATATATCTTTTATATTATTATATATATATATATATATGTGTATATATATATATAATACAATTTATATAATGTACATAAGTAAAGGCTTCTAAAGATTCTATAATATTCGTCAAGAGTGCATATACATACGTTTATTATCAGTTCTATTCAAGTTGTTTGTAAACTATACTCAAGTTCTTGTTCAAATTCTAAATACATTTTTTTTTTTTTTTAATATATTCAATATCAGGATCATTTCTACAACTATTAAAGATACTAGTACTACTACTACTACTACTACCAATTCTGCAACAATACATCACTAAAGTCCAATCATGTTCTAAATCTGAAAACTATTTACTAAGAACATTTGCTAAGAGCATTTTCATTTTAGTAGAGTTTATATTTTAAATAAAAAAAAAATTAATATAGCAAAAAAAAAAAAAAATGTTTTCTTTTATTTTTTTTTTTTTGTTTTCTTTTTTTTTTTTCTTTGTTTTGCTTCCTTATGAAAAATTTGTTCAATTCTTATCATTTCTTTGTGATCTTTAAAAGAGAGAAAATAAGATTACTATATTTTTGTGCATGTTTAAGATGTTAAAATTCGATCCGTTTTAAGTGCAATTTAGTTGCTTTATATTCAATTTGGCCATGCATGAATTTAATAAAATTAAATTCAAAAGTATCTATGGATATAATATGGATTTTGAATTCTTTTGAAATATTAACAAGTTAGAAAATGTTATGAAAAATATCTATATAAAAAGTTTAAAGAATTTGCAATTTTAATCTGTTAAATTTTGGGATAAAAATTAAAATTTTATTGCAGTAAAAATTGGGTTAGTGTGCTGTAAGTTATTTAATTTAGTTTTACATAAAGGGTGAGCTTCTTAAAACGCTAACAAAAAACTAGGCCATTTATTCGGGATCAATCAATAAAAAAAATATTGATATTATATAATTTAAAGTTAATCTGGTATACTGTTTTTTGATTTGTTCATGCAACCTTCAAATTGAATGTTTTAAAAGCTATTTAGTTGGTCGGGTGCAAAAAATAATAATAGGAAAAACTTACAGTAGTTGTAAATTAAGCAAAAAAGGAGTACCTCAAGGCTCAATTATTGGTCCTGATATTTTAACTTTATATTGACGATATAGCACGGCTAAATCTAAAAGGCAAAGTGCAATTATTTGTCGACGACTTGGCTATAAAATATTCAACTACTACCGAAACAGATCTTAAGTCGTCAATACGATTTATTTTTAATCGATGAGTGGTTAGTAAAGACAAAGCTGGTTATAAACCTAACACAAACTAAAATCCTCTTATTTGAAAACAAAAAGTTTTACTTATCCCTTCTTCTTATTTAAAAATGATCAAATTGATGTTGTTAAAATCTACACTAATTACTTAGGAATGGTGATTGATTCTAATCTTAAATGAGTAGAGTATATAGACTTTGTATGTAAAAAAATTGCCCCTTATATATTTATAACAAAAAGACTGAAACAATTTTTTGATAATATATTATTATTATTTTTTCATCCATATTATTTCCAACATTACATATTTAAATCCGATCTGGAGTATAGCATCAAAGACCCACATAAGTAAATAAAATGTTCTTCATAAAAAATATATTAAATTTATTAATAATTACCCAATACTATATCGAATAAACTTACTATACTCCCCTGAATTTCCAAACTATTATCTTTCGCTATTCCGAACAGAAAACAAAAAACAAATTGCCTTTGCAACTGCCTAAAATCCCATAATGACTTACCTACAAACTTAAATTAAGAATAGAAAATTTACCACACTTCAAAAAAAATATTACTTGTTCGTTATTAAAGCTGCGTTTTTTTAATGATCCAGATCTATATAGATCAAAAAAGCTTTTTGAATTTCATACAAATCGCTAATCCAATTTTTTATCCGGATCTCTATACAGATTAGGGGAAATTTATAAATTTCTCTTTTTATGACAATAATATTTGACAAAATAAAACGTCAAGGTAAATATCGTTTATTCATTCAATGTTCAATGTTGATATTTTAATTTCATGAAATAAACTGAATTTTATTTGTTTTTTATTGAATAATAAATGTTTTTATAGCGCAAATTATAAAACAGAGCAATTATAAAATCAGTGCAAAGCAAATATCACAATTTAAAAAGTGAACTTTTGACCGAATTTGAGAATTTATATGGTGGAAAATTCGTTATTAACATCAAGGCAAAAAAAAATTATAAAAAACGAAAGATACAACAAAACAAACAAATTCAAATTACATACCGAAAAACAAGAACAAATATTTCTACAAACATTCAAATCCATTTTTATTATAAAAAATAAAGTTTAAAAATTGCCAATATTTTTTATACATATTTTTGTTTTCAATACAATTTTGTTTTAAATTTACTACAAAAAAAGCTTTAAATTTAAATAATTTTTATCTGTCAAAAATAATTTATTTAGTCGTTTTTGTTAATGATATGAGATCTATATAAATCCGGATCATTAAAAAAACACAGCTGTGTTATGTGTACTTACATTACCTAAACAAAACAAAATAATACATTACTAGAAAACTGGGTAGTTTATACTGATTTACCTACATGCATTTTTAAGTTTATATGGATTTATCCACATTTCAGCATTCAAAAGTATACATTTTTGATTTTTGATTTTTTTTGTCTTATTTTCTTTTCACATTTTCAACTCTATAATTTATTGGCAAAATGTATTACTTTTATTTGTTGTTGTTCTTTTTCTTTATTTCTTCTTATTCTTCTTATATCTTGTTGTTATAGTTCTTTCAATCAATCATAAAAAATATAAAATGTAATTAAAATAATAGAAATAGCAATGCAAAAACAAATATGAATTAGTAATAAAGTAATAAAATTAAATTCAAGTAAAATTATACTAAAACGTATGAACTAAAAAACTTAATTAAAATGCATTTTTGCATACATTTTACAATAATTCCATATTATTATTGTATACTCATGTGATCGTTCTGGCAAGTATTAGGAAAATAAAAATTGATTTATAATACACAATTTGCCTGACAGCTTGGGATAGCTCTTAAATATATATTTTTACATTTTAAATTAATTAGTATATAATATTAATCTAAATCAAATTTACTTTGTTTTATCTTTTTATTAAATAAAATATTCTCTATACTTAAAACAATGTTACTATTAGATTTAATAACAAATTTAATAATAAAATTGAACTTTGTCTTATAAATAATTGAATAAGATTGATAGTTATAACAAAATTGTATTTAACTCGTTTTGAAATAGTAAATGAAAAAACAAATTATAAAGTGATCGTAAACTTGCTCTTTTGAATCTTGTTTTCTTAATTTTTTTAATTTTTTTAAATTTGTTTCCAAAATACTGTGTTTATCTTTAAAATATTGTTTTACAAAATTTTGGTTATTTAATTGCTTGATAAAAGGGATGGCAAAATAAAATGGGGGCATCCCCTGAATCTATGATTAAAATTTTTACTAAAAGCTTTCCATTTACGTTCATCTACCGTCGACAAAAACAATTATATACGGTTTTTTTCAGGACAAAAATAATCCGTTTTATTTTTTGATTTTATTTTTAAAATTTTTGTCGAATATGATTTTTGAAAATGAAGGTTTACGCAGCCCATCTATTGACAGTCCTAAATGAGTATATTTTATAGTTTTATAGTATTTCAGAGCATTTTTTATGATTAGTTGAAAACCGTTGTTATTGCAATGAACAATTGGCTGACCCATATGAAATTCCCGAATCCAGTTTGAATCTCATTCAAATTATATTATTGTTATTTAGTACAATTTTTTTTCTTAATTTCATTATTGATATAATGAAAAATCTATAATTATAATTCACAAGCATTTAAGGTCCTGCGCAGTAGACACCTTTTCATTTTATTTCGATTCTCCTACTCCTTAATGAACTTCTGATATATTATATAAGATGTATATATAAAACAAAAATGCACAAACAGTTGAAATTTTTTTACTCATATGATTTTATTATTCAGCAAATACATTATGCAGAAGTGAGATCTTATGAACATAATAAACAAAAGCAAACAAATCAGTTATTATAATTTACATTATGTACTTGCAAATGAATCTATGTACATATGCGAAAAAAAAAACAAAAAAACAAATTCATCTAAAATAAAAAATATAAAAACAACAAAAAAAAAATCACTTGAATTCTTCATTTTTATCTTTTTAAGTAACTGTTTCTAAATTTTGGTTATTTGTAGTAATAATATAGATTTTATTTAGTAACTTACTGTTTTTTTGAAAACTTTAAATTTGACTTCAACTTGAAATATAATTACTCAACAGGGGCCCCTAGTAAAAATATAATAGCTTAAATGAAATGTAAATAATAATTATGCTATTTAAGAATGTATCAAATAATATTCTCTTTAATCAGATTTTATAATAATGATGATTGAATTATATTACAATGCTTGATGAGAATTGTTCAAGCATTCTTGGAGTTAAAAATAAAACCTAATAACATGGTATAATAATTTAAATATTATTATAAAAATATGAAATCACAAAAATGAGAAATATTAACTATTATTATTACAAATATAAGTACATGTATATTCTTCATAAACTTATAATCAACACTCAATTTTTGAAATATAGAAAATAATTCACAATAATTTTATTAGAAGAATTTGGTGGCATTATAAAATTTAATGTAGAATATTTGTTGTGAATGCATTTTTAATTAGATTTTAAATCCAAAAAATATAGGCAGTATTAATTCAATTATTAAGTTAAATATGTACTTAAATAATATATTCAAATTATTTGGGCTAATTTAATTAAACAGATTCAAAACCAATGAAAAAATATAAAAATAGAAAATATGAAATTAATAAAAAATAACCGAGCGGCAGTTACAGATTTTTATAGTATGAACAAAAACCTTTCTAGAACAAGCGGTTTTTTTTTTGTATATAATATTTTTTGAATTAGATGCACTTTTGCTGTTTCAAGTCCGAACTTCATACTAAATACCTTGGTACAAAAAATAATAAATAAAAAATAACCGGGTTAAGACGAATAATAAAATTTTTGAAAATCCTTTAAAGTCACATTAGAAATCGAATAAATATAACCTACAAATTTAATTTTTTAAAATCAAGATCGCAGGTACCGTTAGGTCACTATTTATTTAATAAAAAAAAAAACAAAACTGTTTATTGAGAGTGGGATTGCCTAAAACAAGGAATACCAATATCACATTTCGAATATTCTTTTCTGATCTTGCTGTACTATTTTTCACGGCACACTGCCTTCTTTGTGATGTTGCTTGGATGAAATTATCAATTCTATCAAACCTTGTTTCATCTGAAATTTTTGCTCCAATAAAACTAAAAGACGATATGGTACTTTTTCTGCCAACTGCTAGCATATAGTGCCATACTTTGTTACATAATTCTGGTATTTTTATAATAATTAATATCTTGTTATCCTTATTGCCTTTAGATTAAGCACTTTTTTCGATACGCTATTTACTAATTGTAATATTATAGTTATAGATAGTCTACTGAGATAGACATTGAATTTTTAAATAATAATAAAAAAAAAATTTTTTTTAACTATAGCTACATAACGTTTACATTGCAGATAACGTGTTATTTGATCAATTACTGACTATCTATTTATTTATTTATTTATTTACTATTTATTTCAAACAGTTTACAAAATATAATACAATTTAATTATTAAAATTTTGAATTAACACAATGTATCAAATAAGATTTATGATTTAAAGTTTAAATTACTTTGAAATTTAATACAACATAGTTTTTATAAAAAACAAAAAACAAAATTAGATATAATAAATTTCATCAGAAAAAAAAGAGAAGATGTAAAGTTATTAAAAGTATTAAAAGTTAATTATAACACTACAAATTAGTTAATATTAGTAGCGGAAAAACAAGATTAATTAGGAGGACTAAGGAAGCAAGTGAAACAAGGTTTTCTTTAAACTGGTTTTGTTCAAAGAAAAGTCAACACTGTTTTTGTATTGATTAACTGCCATTAACATTCTATTAATTGGCTCAAATTTACCATAATTAGTTCTATGGAAAGGAAGATTAAAAAGATGTTCTATACGAAAACGCGTACTGGTGTTAATGTACGAGTTAATCTGATCTTTTATAATTTTGGAATCAATTTCACCATTGTATACTTGGGATATGAATAAGATATCTGCAACAACCCTTCTTGATTGCAATGTGTTCATCTGAAGAAGCTTCAGACGATTTATGTATGGAGGTAGGATTATTGGGTTAGACCAGGGAAGATTACGTAGAGCATATCGCAAAAAATTTTTTTGAATAGATTCAATTCTATTAATATGAGTGGAATAGTGAGGTGACCAGACAGGGCTTGCGTACTCAAGGTGGGGGCGAACAAGAGTAGTGAATAAAGATTTAGTAATGTATGGATTATCAAATTCCTTAGACCATCTTTTAATAAAACCTAACATAGAATTTGCCTTGTTAATTATGCTATTAAAGTGAAGTTTAGATGTGAGTTTATCGTCAAAAAGTACGCCAAAGTCTATCCAGGCATTATGTATCGATACATCCAAAAACTACGTAATTGATCGCCACAATTTTTTTTTTCTCTAATTTCTACTCTATAAAGATTTACATCCTAATCCATTTTATAATTACTCCAAACGAAACCAACCCCCCCCCCCCTGTAAATTTGTTATACTCTGGTAAATAATGTGTCTAAGAAACCATTATATTTTGTTGTTATTGTTGTCTGGAATATTTATTCACATATTTTAGAGGTTCAATACTATGACTGTAATTATGGAATTATCCATTTATCCTGCTACGAGTAGATTTTTTTCTAAACTTTTTTAGTGTTTAAAACTACCACTGATTTTTTGTTCACCTACGCTATACTAAAACATGGCAGTTTTTAGATATGTGATTATTTCTAATATAGTTCCAGTTGCCAAAAAACCTATTTCGGTCCAATGATTTATTAAATTATAGTCCCGTAAAATGGTTAGCAAAATAAAATTTGTAACGTAGATTTTGTTCTTCTGCTGGATTGTTCATCTATCCTGCTCATTAAAGGTGCAGGTGCTTTTCTTAAAGAAGTTTCATAGTTTTGGTGGACTTTAAAACTGTTCCCTTGATATAATATGTCAAACTTTAATAAATAACCTTCTTTGGTATTAACACTCCAAATTTTGTATCCAAACCGGATTGGTTTTACTTTAATGAACTATCCTAAATTAACTGTCAAGTTAAAAATGTCGTCAAAAATATTAAATGTATAAAAAAATGTTTAAAAATATTAAATGTAGCTGTCATTGTAGTAAATATAAATGACAGCTTTATTTAATATTTTTAAACATTTTTTTATAATGCTCGGGTACAAAATATTGAACATTTTAGTTTTTTTTTGTAATTGGGTAATAATTTGAAAACTTACGTTCCACTGATTTTGAATTAACCTAAGAATGGCTCAAATATATTTAATATTTATGAGTTTACTATATTGTAAGTTCAAGCATATTATTTAATATATTTACCATTTTACTCTTGTTTGTTCAAACCTATTTAATATTTACCATTTCATTCATTACAGCACGAACATTGAAATTGTATCTGTTGAAGATAATCATTTAATGTCAATTTATAAATTAAAATTTTTTTTTTTCAGATTGTACTTAACATTTTTATTGTCAATATAATATTATAATATTGATTATTCTATAAAACTCTTATTTAGAAAATTTTATGCTCTAAATATAATACGATAATAATCTTAATTTATCAATATTAATAATATTTTCATAATTTTCTTTTATTTTCATCAATTAAAAACGATATTAAAAATAGGTTAAAATCATATTTCAATAATAATTTTTATTAAAAATATTTATTCTATCTTTAATCTTTAAGATTTTTATAATAAGATTGAAGTGTGTATTAAAGAAAAATAATTCATTGTAATTTTTAGTAATAAAAAAAATTAATAAGTCATCATTTTTATAATAGTTCTAAAAAAAAAAAAAAAAAAAAAAAATTGAAAGAAAATAAGATAATTCGCTCTTAACCTATAAGATACACACTATAAAGAACAAAAGTAGTAAACATATTTTAACGATAAGAAAACTCAAAAAGAAAACAAAAACAAATAATAATAAAAAAAAAATAAAAAAAAAAATAATAAAAAAAATTAAACTGAATGATTCAGTATTTTTTCTCTCTCTATCTCATTCTCTCTTCTATTTAATTTTACTTTAGCAAAAGGATAATAAAATAATGTTTTTGTATTTTGTTTTTGTATATTTCAGATTAAAAGATATTTTTTATATTGTTATTATGTTTTTTTGTTTTTTTTTTTTTTTGTAGTTTAAGTACTCAGGAAGTCACTTGACTTATTATTTGAAGAAAAATGAACTTATGTGCAACATTTTATTCGCTTTTATATTATTTTATAATTTTGAAATTTTCACTTTTAATGATAAAACTTTGAATTATATATACAAGTACAGGGTGAGCTTCATATTTTGTTATATTTTTTAATTCAATGACAAATCAAATACGAAAAAGTGTTTACAAACGAAATCTTTTAAAAATAAAAAATATTATTATTTATTTATTTAATTATGTAACAATATAAAAATTGTTTAAATACAATATATAAATTTTTATGATACTCCTTTTCCATTCGGGAGCAGGCTAATATGTACAATTCAATCATGTATATTCAACTTAATTATTTTATTAAATTCGACTTCTACTATTTTATTTTTTAATATTTTGTTTTTTTTTTTACTTTTAACATTATTTGGAATGTCGAACAAAATATTGCCTATTCATGGTGATGTACAAAGGTTATACTTAAACAGTAATTGTCCTACCTTACAGACAACATTACAGTCCAACATTACAAATTGATGTATGATTTTATAATTATACTAGTGGATCCTCTGTGCAATTGCACAGAAGTAGTTCTTTCAAACACAATTTTATGTAAAAAGAAATATTAGTTTTGGTATAATTGTAGTTGTTTTCTGAATCACTTGATTATTGAATATATATATATATATAATGAAATAAAAGTATAATGACGAAATTAACAATAATTTCAATTTATATAACTTAACACAATAAAATCTCATTACTCTCAAAGTAGTAGATCGATATATTCGTCAAAAACGTTTGTAGTCAAAATTCTGTTATAGCAATAGGTCAACAATGAACTATTTTATTAAAACATTGATATATATATAGTTTTTTTATATATTCTTTATTACAAATATGTATATTTTGTGATTACATAACAGAATTGCTATTTATGAATAAAATAAAGTTTAAAATTGTTATACGAAAGATATTTTATTGAATTTGATTTTGTTTATAAAGATGCAATATTTTTTTGACTACGCCTATAGTCTCAAAGCGGTTATAGTCAGAAACATTACTGAAAGGGAATGGCTATAACCGTGTCTTACTGTATATATTTTGTTTAATGATAGCAAAAGCAAATTAACTAACATTTATTATATAATTTTTGAAGAGTATAATCTGATCTAATTTTTGTTTTTCTGTTTTGTTTTCAATTTTTGTTTGTGTTTTTGTTTTAGTACCTTTTTCTATAAGTTTGTGTGTTTATTTTAAATGACAGAATTTTTATGAAGCATTTTTTAAAATTTCCCGTAATTGAAATTTCTTTTAGAGTATAGATGACGCTCAACTTGGAAATAACCGTCAATATTTGGTGTAAATATTTGAAATATTTTAAGTATGCAACACCAAGAACATGCTAAAATTTTAATATTTTTGTGGTGTAAATAATTTACTATTCAATTAATCTTGCTTTTTTACTCACCACGTCGTTCATCGTGTGTATAATTATAATATAAGATATTCCCCACATGGCCTTCCGTAATATATATAATATTATATGCAAATATCTACATAATACATCATAGTGTCAAAACTGTCAACTGTGAATACATTCCAAGTATACATAATTTATATGCTTAGATTTATTTTAAACTAAACGGTTTCGTATTTTGTTGAAATAATAATTAAAAATTACTTTTATTTTTATTAAAAAAATCTTGTTTTTTGTTATTAATTATATTATATTATAAAAATTATTATTATAATACATAATAATAAAAAAATATTTGTTTAATAAAAAAAAAAAATCTAAATTAATAGAGAATCGAACTCACAACAATTTGTGATATTAAAACCACTTATTAATAATATTATCCTACTAATTAATTTTTTTTCCTACTAAAAGTGCAAAAAAAGAATTTGACTCAAAAGAGAATCGACAAAAAAAGTGATTGAATGAAAAAAAAAACGAAGCACACGAAAACAACGAAAAGTGTGCCTTCACTCATCGTGCTCTTGTGTATTATTAAATTATATAATTTTGTATGAACACTTTTAAATTAAATACGAAAACATTTATTCGTTTTAATCAAAACTTTAAAATGTGCATTTCAACAATAATAAAATTTGACATGTTTCATAACTTCACAACTCCCAATCGGAATTAAGACTGACAGTAAAATGTAAATAACAAATTTGCTATAATTTAAGTTGATCATTTCAAAACGAACATAAGTTACTAATTTTAAATATTATAGTAATAAAAAAGAAAAAAATAATAAAATTAAAAGTATATAAAACAAAAATAATTGAAAGTGCGTGTAAATTTAATATTTCATCCGTAAAGTATGCAACTTCCATAACCTTTTAACAGATGCTTACAAATAGGACGTTTGGCACCACATGCACACGTTTGTACAATTGCTTTTATACTTTTATACTCTATTATACTTTTTTTTTTTATGATTTACCTTTTAATATGTTTTTTGATGGTGGTGTAATTTATTTTTTTTGTTAAAATTACGTAACCGGACAGATATAGCCGGATAAGTTGATGATCAGCCGAATAGTTGTTTCGAAATATTTTATTTGACAGCAACACATTGTTTTCATAGAAATTCTGCAATCGTGTTTTAATATCTTTCATAATAAATAAATAGTATACATATATTATGGAAATGAAATATTTCCCTAATTTCAATGCATACTACAATTTATGTCTGTGTTTGAGCTAAATTTGTGTTAAGTAAAGCAAAGAAAAAATTAGTATTAAACTTAGATATTTTTCAAAATTCAATAAAAAAAATAGAAACCCGCCCCGCCATACTTAAATACAAAATTTTTTTTTTTCCCTTATTTGATCAACATTTCAGTCACATATATATGTACATCAATCATATTACAATGATTGACAATCAATTGAAAAATCTAATTTTTCTGCTTTAGAAAAACATGATTACCTAATACAGAAACGATTTAACCTCAATCATTTTCAGATAGGTCAATAAAATATTTTTTTGCAATTCTATTCAATATTATTTCAATTAAAATGTTTTATTATACTATATGTATGCATATATCGTGTATAAATAAAAACTTTGCTGAATACATTATCACTTTGGCTTGAATTATCACTATTATAAACAATTTCTATTTTAATATCAACAATTCTCTATACTAGAACGTGGTGTGGGTATTCAAAAACATTTTCTTTTTTTATTTTCTAACCCATTTCAAAATTTTAGTTGAAACAAAAATGGAATGAAATTGATCTAAAAAATAAAAAAAATTTTGGTTTCACAAACATTTCAAATGTTTACATATATAGGATACGTTGTATGCTAGCTATATCAAATCTAAAAATAAAATAAATAAATCCTGCTGAATTTTCTACGAAAAACCTAAAATCAATTTGTCAAAAATATTCCAATTTGTTTTTTAGTTTTTTTTTTTTTTCATTTTCCAATTTGAAATTGTGATTGACTTATGACAAGCAAATCCGATTTTATATTTGAACACACACACATATAAGAAAAAAAAACATATAATACGTTGTTACCATACATCATAATGTCAATAAAATCTTCAATAATAAATAAAAATACCTTGAATTTTAGAGAAAAATTTATTTACAGAAATTCGATGATGTATCACAAAAAAAAAAAAAAATGGAGATATGCGATACAAAAAAAAGAAAAGCGGAAAACAAATATAGGTGAGAAACCGAAAAAAAAAAAAATGAAATCAATTTTGAAATGAGATTTTGTGAAAATTTAATTGCACAATCTAATGAAGAAAACTAAAGAAGATTTTGAGAATGTCAACAATTTGGAATTTTGTAGGCAGAAAAGCTATTAATTTTTTTTTTTTAATGTATGGGTACAAAAATTAATAAACAGTTATTTCTTTGTATAACACTGTTTTTGTATTTCATATCATAATATTAAAATATTCTTACTGAATACTATAATAATGCTTTTCTAATGCAGTACAGGCTTGTCTTTGTTGTAAGTTTCACTGGGCTTTACTCAGCTTAAATTAAGCCACAATATTTAATTTGACGGAGATATGAATGTAATGTTTTAGTAGATTTCCTTGGTCTTCATTCAGGGCATAGCTTTCCGAAATGTTTGATAATGTTTAATAGAGACACGGCTATAATTTTTTAGTGAGCTTACCTAGTCTTTACTCAGCTTAAACTTTCCCACAATGTGTAATTTCACGGAGATATGACTATAATGTTTTAGTAGAATTCCTTAGTCTTCATTCAGCGAATAGCTTCCCACAATGTTTGATATTGTTTAACCGTGACACGACTATAATGTTTTAGTGAGCTTCCCTTGTCATCATTCAGCTTAAATTTTCCACCAATTGACATAGAGACGATTATAATGTTGTAGTGAGCTTTCGTGATCTTCATTTATGACTATAACGTTTTAGTAGGCTTCCCTAGTTCAATAAGGTAATAAAGCTCTCAAACTACATTTATTTAACATTTCTATAATTTATTATTGCTAATTATGTAATTTTCATATTAAATTCCGTAGAACCAAATTTATCAATTCTAATATAATATTTTCATTGTCAAAATTACTTACCCAAATAAAAATACTTGTATTAGCAGTACTAAGATTTCCCGCTTCAGTGAAAAAGTAAAAATTACCTACTTATACTATGAAAACGTCCAATTAGCATAAAACAACACTTGCAACTGCTCAAAAACACATGTGTCTAATCGAAAACACTTGCGACCAGTCAAAAATACTTGTGACTAGTCAGTAATAAAAATTCTGAAATCTACAAGAGTCGTGCTGTACAAAAAACTATCAAACTAATTGTCTGCGGTTGCACGAGTCTTATTAGAACTAAATTCAGGTGGTTGGAAAAGTTTTTATTCGATAACGTAGAAAATATAGGCAAAATCTCTACTTAATTGATTTGTGGAAGTCATCGAGCTTACGAAACAAGTCATTTGGCTTGCTCAATGAAATGTTTAGAATGTTCAGTTTGGGTTATAGGAAAACCCTTAATCACATTCATACGACCAAAACAAAAGTCTCCATCTTCACGGATAGTCAAAGCTTTGGTGGATGACACTATCTGTTCTAAGTTGGTGGAACAATGCCGAAACGAAATTGGAAACGTAGATAACCGGTTCTCGATCTCTCTACTATGGGTTCCTGGTTACAGTAACATAGATGGAAATGAGAGAGTCGATGAACTGGCATGGCTCTAGTACTGAGTCCCTGGGGAGAGTGAAGATGAGAGAACGACCATCTATAACAACAGACAACACGAAATAGGTTACTCGAGCCGTGGTATCAAAAAGGCACAATTAAGTGTCAATTGGTTTTCCAGAAGTAACTGGAATGGCCACTTCTACCTACTTACCTACCTTGGGTTGTAGCGTAGGAGATTGAAATAAGTCTACATGTAGTTTAGTGTTGCAGCAGAAAAAACAAATGATGTTGTCATTATCATTTTGAGGTATACAACTAGCCTCCATTTTGAATTATTCTTTGGAAAAAAAAACAATTAATATTAAATTTTAAATATATTTAAACTTTAAGTCTGTTAGTGATAATAACCAAATTATAGAAATATGAATTGAACATTGTTTTCGAGCCAATTCCCCGTTCAGCCAAGTTTGGCTCATTGGGAAATTAATTCAGCTTTTCTGTTTTACAGCAGAACAACGCAGGATGAAATAAAAGTACAACATAATTTCATTCTCTTCTTCTCTACAATCCAAGTCCTTTTGGGCGCTTGCCACTGATTGCCAATAAACTAGGGCCCCCGTATTGATTATATATAAAATGAAACAAATTAAAATTATTTAAAGAAAAAAAATTGGATTATGTAAAATTTAACAAATGTTTAAATTTTATTTATCTTCATCATGTAACATAACATAATAAAGGGTTTTGAGCTTCTTTCGAACATAGCTCGAATTTAATATTTTCTTTACAGTTGTTTTCTAATGTATTATTTCCAGATTTATATTGAAGTTTGACTAAATTCTATTTCTCCTTTTGTTTCTGCCTGTTGCCTTGTTGCTGACAATTCCTTCCATTTTTATTACAATATGTCTACATGGCCACATGCCACATGGGTTGTTTCGACCTGTTGTTGCAATGGAAATTTTATTTGTTGTGTTTGACAGTAATATAGGTATAATCACTTATTCGTGCTTAATTAAGTACGGTATTGCAATTTTACACTACAATATCTACAATATTTTAAGCATTTATTTGACAAATTATTGGCTTATCTACTTATTAAATGTGGAAAACTACTGCTAGTGTCACGAACTAAGCCTTCTTAAATATAATAGTTTCATTTTATTTAAAGTTGTAATCAGACTATACTCTCAATTATTTTTTGTCATTTATTATATCCCAATGACAAAGGGTACTAGACCAGCTCGAAAAACCAATGAAGCAATTTTTCTTTTTTGCTTCATCGGGAATCGAACCTGGACCCTTCGGTTGAAAGGCAGGCACCCAGCATGTTAACATTTTCTGACAACTAGTAACATTTTTATTATAATATGCCAACATGCTCACATGCAAGTGCTCAAAGACTGAGATGGCTAGGCTGTGCATGAAATTCGAAAACAGATAGTAGAGCCCGATAATAATCGTGGTGGAAGGAGAAAATCTTAAGACAACATTAAGAATGAGGCTCAAAGCCTACCAAATCCAAATTGACAAGTGGGGCCAGATCAATACTTTTGAGGGAGTATCGTGATAAAACCAAAGCTCACCCAGAGCTGTAACGCTATAAGATGACGATGATGTCTACATGTCCAAACTAATAATGTGTAATTTATATATGTATAATAAAACATTTATCCAACGATGTTCTACCATTCTAATTACATGTCCGATTTTAATCTTTGAGTTTTTGTGCCCCGACGAATGACCGGCTTATATTTATTTAATTCGCCATTATATGCTTGCTTTTCCATTTTCACAGTTTAATTAACATATTATTGGCTTTAATGATCACTTGTGATACACAATGAGGTACAATTTATCACGAGTGATCATAGCAATTTTATCATCAGGTACCGTAATCACCAGTGATATTTACAATATCAGATTTATACTTAGATTATATAATTTCGGGAGGAGATATGTCTCCTGGTCTCCGGTATTATCGCAACCACAAATCGGCTTGTTGAAAATTTGTACTTGAACGAAGAATAATATTCTGTGTCATTGCTAATTACGGTACCTGAGAACAAAAATCTAAATTTTCAATTGTGATACATTGATAGTTTGTTTGGATTGTAACTATAAGAGCTGCAAATTTACCAAACCACCAACTGCAAAAAGTTCGCAAATCTGTAAGCGTTAAAATTGGTTTTGATGAATATAAAAATTAAAATAATTTTCACTTTTAATGAGTTTATGAACTTGAGTTTGCAACTATTTTTTTTTAAAATCTAATCTGCAGTTTATAATTTTCGAACATTCTGTTTTTGCAGTTTAGACATTTCAAACTTACTGCTTTTGCAGAATGGCAATTTGTTATTAACGAATGTGCTGCTTGTTTATGATTATGTTTTAGCAATAAATTTCCGAACAGACCCATTATTAGTCAACGTCGAAAATTACATTTTTAATCTTTCATACTTGTTTCAAACGTAGGCTGGATAGCAATAATCATCATAGTACGATAAACTATGGTATAGGCATATAGGAAAACACATATGAAAGAAACATAAGCTATCTTCAAAGAATTCAAAATAAAGCAATTAAAAATCTGTTTGGGTTGTCTGGCAGAACTTCAACGAATTGTATACATTTCAAAAATAAAATTTTAAAAATAAAAGACTCTAGAAGCTTTAACCAAGCATCCCAAATATATAATATTAAGAATAATTTGATAAAAACAAACACTAAGCTAGTCGTTAATAATTAAATATATCGGCACAATACGAGACGAGCGAACCAACTGCGATAATATGGTGTTGGAACGCACTTGACAACCTCCCTTCAAAACTCCTGGATATGTCCAGACAAAATTTTAAGAAGGAGCTTAAAAAATTAATGTTATCTAAGTATGACTCCAGATGACTCAAATTTTTTATTTCTTTTATATTTATTGTTAATCAATTATCATTGTGAGCTTTGTACTGTTTTGTTAAATTTTTTTATCATTGTATAAACTTAAATAGCTACTTTGTACTAATTTGTGATTTTGTAACTGCTTATATTTGTCTTGTTTTTATTTATAATTTTTTTTTTGTCTCACTGGCATTCAAATTATTTCTTGTTAATTTTCATAGTTAAAAACTAAATTATAAACTCTGTACGAGCTACTTAGCTCTTTTTGAGATATGTTTGAATAAATAAATAATCAGAAGTTAGATTGTGTTTCAAATACAAATCAATTTTTATTTACAAATTTAATAAAAATAAAAAACAATCTCAATAATTATAAGTTCAGTGATCCTAGCTAATTTCTAAAATGATTCTCTTCTATTTTCCAATTTTCCATCACCTAATTACACTTCAATATTTTTAGCTCCAATCTTCTAGCACCAATAAATTTACAATTTATAAAACAATATTACACCATTAAATTTAAATTCTTTAAATTTAAATGCATTTCTACAACATTAAATAATTGCATTTATTCCAATTTTTGTATTAGCTATATAGCACAAAAAACCTCTACATCAAAAAAATAATTTAATTAAAACCAGCAGCATGCTATACTGTATTGTCTCTATTCTAATTCAAAGTGGATATCAAATCAATAAATATCCTTAAATTTGAATTATTAAAACAAAAATAGCTAACCCCCAAAGAAACACTTTAAATGAAAATTAAATTTGAATCAGGCTCCACCTTTTATTATTGATTTCAATGGATAAGATATCAAAAAAAAAAAATTCAACAATTTCCATTGTATTTTCTTCAATTCATTTACACCCAAAAATTACATAGATTCAAACAAATGAAACAAAAAAAAAAAAGCAAAAACAAAAAATTTTTAAAAACCAACCAATTTTTGATGTCTTATTTTGGTCATAAAAATTAATTGCTCCATCAAAATGACCGTTAAATAATATAAAATAGAAAAGCACTTTTAAAGCCATTCAAATAACAATAATAACAACAACAACAACAACATAAAAATGAAAATGGACAAAATATTAAATGGAAAAATAATCATAAAATAACCTCTTAAATTTTCATGTTAAAATTCAATAAAAAAAAAAAAAAAAAAAAAAAAACAAAAAAGATATACAAAAAAAGGAAGGAAAAAGAGAATGTTAATTTTGAGAACAAGAAAAAAAAAATACATTTTGGGAATGAGTATTGTAAATAATAATGACTGTAAGGTATATCATCAACAAAAGAGCAGAAAATTATTTTCAATTGGTTTGGTTTTCATCATTGCATTTCATCACTCATTTGTTTTTTTGAATCAAATACTTAGAAATTAATTAACTATATTTTGTTTTGGGTTTTTAAACCAAATGGGGACACAATAAACGTGTATACAAATGTTTTTTATTCATTCAGAACTGGTTCATGTAATCCAACTTTACTATAATGACTTCTACGATCCAAACTATTTGTGTATGCTATGATTCTACGATTTCCTCTTTTCAATAGCCTTCCAAAGGTTGACATGCCAGTAGACATAAATTTTTGTTCACCTGAAATATTCATCTTAAACAGGTTTTATGCTCCTAACATTATCTTATTAAAGCTAAAGCTTTGAGGTAAAACTATATATATACCATTTTGAAGTGAGGGTATAACTAATAGATAGTAGAGGTTTTATAGGTATTTTTAAGACTATTAATTTCCCATAAATTCAATACCAATGATGGTCCCCCAATTCTCACTTCTATATTTAATAATATTTATAATATCTAAAAATTTATTACTATCATTTTTGAAATCCCATCCCTGGCTTTGCTGATGATGATAGTATCCTTCATTCCATGTATTTTATTGGAAAAAAATTAATGTAACGGAAACGTATAAGGAAAATATTTTTAAATGATGGGTATGTAAGTAGGAGCCATGTATTTTATTGAATTTACTCGGATTTCAATACATATATGTATTGAATGAAATCTCATCTCTTGAACATTAAACATCGGTATCCAATAATATTTAACACTGTATAGCCATAATGTGTAAATATTACGAAATTTAACCTTATCAAGGTAGGAAGGTAGGTAGGTAGTAAAGGCTGCCGACCGTATGCCGACACACTTAGACCGGTGAGGCCCATTGTGATATTACGGTAACTTTCCTCGCGTAGGACCCTACTCGTTGAACCAATTTGAGCTTTTAACAAAGCGGCGGAGATTTTTGATATTAGTGTTTTCAATATCACCCAACGAGTCCAGAAAAAAGGCTCCTAAATGGGTTTTCATTTTATGGTATAGACCAGGGCAGAAATAGAGTAGGTGTTGGACAGTTTCATCTTCCTCCTCTTCTCTAAGCGTTCTGCAGAAGTCATTTGAGGGGAGTCCCAGTATTTTGGCATGTTTATCAATCAGACAATGACTCGTAATGACCCTTACAATAGTGCTAATGTCACACCTTTTCATAGTTAGTAGGTTACCAAAAGCTTGTCTAATATCAGAAGCTACTTAACGTCAACAAAATAAACTCTTTTAATTCCAAGAATATCCTAAATACTGAAAATTCTGAAACTTTAAGAATCTTTGAACTGAATATAAAAACAACAAATATTCATGGCAAGATTACATTTTGGCATTTGTAAAATTTGCTGCGAAATGTTTGGGATTCTTGAGCAGTGAAGTGAAAAGTGTTTTTAACACCATGCAATATTCTCTGAATATACCTGTTATGAATTCGACCACAATTTAACTATAACAAACATTTATTTGGAAAAGATCACCAAACAGTATCGTTCAATACTTAGGATAAAGTGCAAAAATGAGCCAGAAGAATTATTAACGATGGGGATTCTATACAACAACAAAACATCGCTTAAAGTCATCCTCCAAATGGTTTTTTCTTTCTATTTAAGGTCAAAATAATGGGATAAACATTAAACAGTCGAAATGCTTTCGCAGAATTTTAGTCATTTGGTGGAACGTAACAAAAAATTATAATAAAGATATAATAAACAAATAGAGAAAAAATATAAAAAAATAATATGAAATAAATAGAATTAAAGATAATTATTATAGAATCTCTTTTATAATAATATTTTTTTAATTATACTTCCTCTGACCAAATCAAAATTATTATCCCTAAAATACAATCCGATTCTGTTATCTCGGTGTTCCGCTCGACACCACCACATGAAATATGCCGCACCCACAAATCCGATGTGCGGCTTACTACAACCGAAGCTGTAGGAGGATTCACCGTGACTTCATCGTGATTACCTTTTGGGGACCTACCGTTTTTTGTCATGTTTCATGAATTGTTATCAGTTGGTTGACCTTTGTAATTTTCTTAGATATGGGTGATAAAACCATTAGCTCAAACCTGACAGGCACGCCCGCCGGTTGGATGGTCTTCTTATAGGCCGCTCATTGTGAGTACAGACGCTTTTTGCAGCTGCTCCAACGAGAAGATACAGACGCAGCATACATGGTTACATACGGCTGCATACGGGTATGGATCTTCCGCCTTTGTTTGCTACCTCCGCCATTGTCCAATACACGCCATGCTTCCTGTCTCTTCTATACCCTACCCATCCTACTACACCGGGGTTAGAACCCGATTATTCGGATGAGTTGCTAGGGTTAACAGGGTGAAGGTGAGAGTAGAAAAATAAGGTGGGAGAGGCTAAGTGGCGTAATCTTTATACAACGACCAAAAAACGCATCACCACTTCATTAGACGCCCAACATTAGCTTTATTCCCATGGATGAGGCTGCAGGAAATTGATGATGATGATGAAAATACAATCATATCAACGAAAGGCTAACAGACTAACCCTAAATAACATAAATACTGACCCATAAATTTGAAGCCGACTTTCTTCAAACTAGAACTGTGAGATATTTTTTTATTAACCGAACATTTAAACTAAGGAATAGTAGGCCATCTTATGTCCCATCGCCCTTTCCTAATTAAGTTAAAATACAACAAAACAAAACAATATTAAGAACAGTTATTCAAAACTATAATTATTTAATAATGTTGAAAAAAAGCTCAAATGATTCTACGAAAAGGAAATATAAAATATTCAAATATTTTAATTGGCTGCACTCTACAAACGCTTCCCTCAAAATGAAAATAGGGGATTCTGAGGGAGATTTTGGATCGGCATAGGACCTATCGGCATAGGACCTAATGACCATATCACAATTGATAGAATTGCTAGCTTTATAAAAATATATATCTTTAGTGGCGCATCTCAATCTTTAGGACGAAAGGGACATTTTTTTGTATTAAACCGTTATGTCTGTTGATCTATTAAATATATATATATTCAGTTACATATTCTAGAAAAATAATGATCTGGAGTTTTAACATTTACTTGATGATGATTGGTGCTCTCGTTATGGAGATATTGTAGTTCAAAGTAGACAATTTTGGAAAAAAAAATCAGTTTTTATTCCCTTTCTTGAAAAAACAAATATTTCAAGATTTTACCATTATTTGGCTCTACGCCGATACAATATCTTCCTCAGAAGAGCCTGAAAGTCTGTTTAAAACCGGAACATTACCTAATATGTAATAAAATTCCATTTTATATGTTTCTCATACATGAACAATTCTATAATTATTATGATCTACACAAACATTTTATCCATCATCCGTGATTATCCTTTCAACCTCTTTTCCACTTCTATTTTTTTCTCCCTAACAAAACAAACAACAATCTAAATCTAATCTAACTGATATTTCTATAAATCCATCAGAAAATTTATACATTGTCTTTGTCATCTATTAACAACCTCAGGGTGAGCTTTAAATTCTGACCCTCACAATTGAAATAAAATTGAATTTGCACGCTGTAACTATACGGTTTGTCGCAGAATAAACATTTTGAATTATGATTGAAGAATCATCAGAAGTCTACCACAAATAATTATAAAATTAATGCTCTTCGAAGAACATTATTACATGGATTTGGAGATATTTTATTCACTCTGTTGCTGTCATCACGTTAACAGTTAAAGTAGATACATTTATTTAGTTAGGATAACAGAATGTACCACTAAGCCACACTAATGGAGTTGCAAGACAGTGATTATGATGACAGCCAAACGCATTATTGTTTTAAAAGAACATCGTTAAATATTTTTTTTTTTATTTTTGGTTTCTAGATAGCAGGAAATCATTGAAAGAGTCATCATCTCTCATTCTATTTTCCTAGAAAAAATAATACGATTGGATATTTTATTCATAGATATACTGGTAAAGTTGAAACTATATAATTGACATTGCACATACGAAAATAAAGTATATCTTAATAATAAAGTAACCACTTTGCTAAAACTGAAATTAATAGTTTTGTCATGTCGGATCTGCACGGAAAAACTGAGATGGGGTGGTAACACAATCAACTTTCTCTAAATGTGCCTACTTAGGCAGCTACTCCTACCTATCTAGAAACCTAAAATTTGTTTTCTTATACTTTTTGTAATTATTTCGTATACTTACTTAACGTTATAGCTCCTATGGTTCATATTCTACGAGTCGTTATTCCACCGACTCAGCAATACACTTTGTGTTTCTACTGGCCGTTACCACCTAATGCCTTTCATCAGTATATTTCGATACCTCAGAACACACATATGCTAAGTCGCAATATAATAATATTGCAGGGCAGTAATTTGGAAATGTAATAGTTTATCAAAGGCGTGCTATTTAAGTTAGAAAACTGGAAAAACAGATTTTTTTTGTACTCTGTTCTTTTCTCAAATAGCTATTAACTAATAATAGTTTTAACGATTAAATGATTTTTTTTTGTATTTGCTGTAATAGGATTTGCACTTAGCGTTTCTATTATTGGCTTGATAGTTTTATAGTTAGCATAATAATTATTCATATTCTATCTATGCGCTTAGCATATTTGTGTTGGATTAGTTAACACATTTTTTTAAGGCCTAATATTCAGAGTAAGTATTTATACTAAAATTAACACTAACATTTTCACTTAACCTATTTTAACATTCTATCTCGGAATCTACGTATTGAATGTCTTAGATATTTACACGATTGAAAACAGGTGCTATTAAAATAGCATATGTAGGCATAATCAGAATTTTAAAAAAAAATGCACTTACCATAAGTTTGTCCTAAGCCATCGATGTGCTTGTGAGAAATTTAATTTTAAAATAAAAATTTAAATGAAGCATTTTGGTAATCATTTGGTAACATAAACTTAGAATTTTATCATTTCGATTTTTAGTGTAAAATAAACCAAGTGTAAATAATATATTTTTTGGTACCCTTCCCAAAAAATAGGGTGTTACGACCGAATGAAATCACCTTCGGTTCATATAACCATAAAAATTTACTCTACAAACTTAGTTTGTTGGCAAATGGGTATGAAACGTATGTTAACCATATTGTCAACATGACTCGTGGAATATAGGCCTATCACTATTATTGCTTTCGTTCCACAACGGTAAAAATATATTTGTTTTTATTTACGTCATAATTCGGTTGTTAACCAGTAAAGTTCACAACTAGATAAAAATACAGTACAGTTTAACTTATCAATCTAGTTATAATAGATCTTAAGTTTAAATTTTTAATTGATTTTTATAACTCACAGAAGTGTTTATAAAATCTTGTAATTATAGTAATAAAATCCATCAAAGAAAAAATTATAAATTGTATAAATAGTCTAACACTATATCTACTGATGGGTTTGATGACCAAAACCACTTCTTTAATAATAATATTTTATTATTTAAGTTAAGTTGAAGTTTCTGTAAGTAACATTTTTTACTTTACAATTAGGTTAGAAAAAATACTATTATTGTGCTTTCCATCAACACTTACTGTTGTGATAGTATAAAAACTTGTTATATCATAAAATTTTAAACTGAATTTCATTTTATACTATAAAAATATAGGTTAACTTGTCAAGAAAATATTTTTAATACACGTATTTAATAAATAGTATTTCAGTCTAAATCTAATCAAAAATCAACAGAGACGTTACAATTTAACTGAAGAAACTGTCATTTCAATAATATACTTCTTCAATATTCATTATTATTACAAAAAAATGGATACTGAACTGAACACTACAAAACATCTAAATATCACATTTTATGATTACAGTTATTAACATGAATAGGAAAATATCTTCTGCTCATGATCCACCTCATGACATTAAATGATGGTGAATATGAATTTAATTTGATTCCCCAATATTCAAAGAAAAGAAAATGTAAACAATAATATCGCCTGCAGTTAACTCACATTCTAATAATTTCTGATATTATTTTCTATATTTGTTTCCTTTTAATCTCACAAAACAAAAAAAAAAACAAAAAAAAAATTAGAAAAGGACAACATTCATTTGAAATCATTTTCTCTAAACTCTGAAGACATAACATTTTGAAAGAATTTTTTTTATAAGCATCCACAGAGCACCACTCTGTTCTATATTGTAAATAATAGAAAGGGATATGAAGTTGAATTTTTTGAACTAATAATATGACTAACCTACCTATCACTTAACAAATTCTATTTTTATTATATTATGTATATATACCAAGTAGATATACAATAGAGTAGAAACAAAACAAAAGCAACAAGAAACAATAGAAATACTGTAAATGACATTTAAAAGATTTCTGAATTGTTTTGTATACAATTTTGTGTAGAATATAGAATTCACAACAACTTGGAGTCGGATGTTAATTTTGAGGAAAAAATTTTAAAGTATAGAAATTTATATTTAAAATGATTTCTGGACGACGTGTGGATTATATTTATATCTATATAGGTTTAGGTTTGGATAAATACAAAAATTTTTTCTTTTGCCCTTTTTTTACAAATTAATTTGAATCGATTTCAATAGAAAACGATTTCAATAAATTTCAATTTAAGTGTATACAACGTTCATGGATCAATGAATCAAATTAAATTTTTATTAGATTTTTGTTCAAGAAATAACATTTAAAATGAAAACCATATAAAAATTTTTAGTAAACAATTTAATATTCTAGATTTTAATAACAATAATAATACTGTTATAATACAATGTATATTTGGTGTTGTTCGTAATCGTCTTCGGAGCATAGTAATTTTTTTTAAATCGTTAATTTTCTACTTTTATACTATCGTTGTTATTGTACCTGTCACCCATACGCAAAAGGCGACAAGATTCTCTTCTGGATATAAAAATAGATATTTATAACGTTTTACAGGCATTTTGCAGGTGTTTTGGTCTGGGACTTATGACACATCACCGTTACAAATTTCATTAAAATTCACAGATAATGACAATCCAAACTTAAAATTATTTGCAAAATGTGAAAAGTTGTTCATCTAAGTGCAAATTGAGACAAGTTCTGTAGTGTTCATTATTTATATATTACAAATGGGACACGTTATTGGGTTTTTAATGGGACATAAAATAAAATTGCAAAAGAGGATGAGCTTGCTTAAATAATTTTTATTTTTTTTTGTCAAAACTAAAAATATTTTTAGTTCTAAGAGTTTGTGAAACAAAATAAAGATAAAAAAATATTATAGTCAAGACGAGCTGAGCTGATTTTTTACCAAAGTGACTTCAAAAATCAAATCACAAAAAAAAACAGGAGCGTGTCATATGCCTGTATTTCATTTGCCTGTAGTATCATTCGCCTGTGTGTTCATTTGCCTGCTTTTTTGCAATTCGCTTGTTTTTTCATTTGCCCGCATTTCATTTGCCTGCATTTCAATTGACTGCATTTTATTTGCCTTATTTTTTCATTTGCCTGCTTTTCATTTGACTGAATATGATAAATGTTCATAATGAAAATATCATGTAGCAGGTTTTTATCAATCAACGAGTATCAGGACTACATCTTCTAGGTTGATTAAGTATAAAAAAATTATTTTTTTGTTCAAGGTCCACTCCGAAAATTTTTTAAAAAATATTTTCCAGAAAAATACAATTTAAGCACGTATAGAGTTCCCAATTACTGGGACCCCCGATCTATTGCCTCCATGACATTTAAAGACCAATGTTCTTATGACAAAACAAAATTTCAAGGTCTTCGGTCCTGACACTTGGGACAACGGACCTCTTTCTTGCATCGTGCATATGAGTCATTGAATTAAAGACAAGTTAAAAAACAAATTTTTGCAAATGAAAACAAATGCAGGCAAATGAAAATTCAATCAAATTAACTACAGGCATGTGATAGTAACCCCATGAACATGTTTTTGTAAATCTATGTCTTTATTAAAATTTCAAGTTGAAAAAAGAAGAATCGAAGGAATATGTGTAAGCGAAATTTTATTACTTTTGAATAGTCAATGTTGTACACAAAGAAGAAGCGGAAATGTGAAAACTGAAGATTATTTGGATAGTATGAGTTCCTCTTATCTCAAATTGATTGAAAGTTTCCTTTCGAATCGTATGATTCAAGTTTTAGTTGATGGATTTAACTGCGATCAATTCCAAATAAATGCTGAATGTTTCCGAAAGGTCACTTTTCTCACCTACGCTATTATTTTATTATTTATAAATGTTTTGCTTCAAATCACTTTCAATCCAAACCGCAACTTTGCAGACAACAACACTCTAGTAGCATCCTACGATGTAAATAAAAAATCTGAAGCTACATTTATATCTGTATCAACATAGCCAGTCCCCTCAGTCATAATTTGGTTGCAATATCATATTGGGGCTTAAAAAACAGAGTCGAGATAACACTTTTAAAACTCAGATCTGTATAATTTACATTTTTTCTCATTTGTTTCAGAAATATAAAGCTTAAGTATATTAGGTAAGTACTTGAATCGAAAACTGATCTGGGAATGATCATATTATATTTGATGTTGTACAAAACGTAGCTAAATAAATCTGTGACCTCTTGAATATCTACAAAGCTTTCATATGACCCAAAATAGTGTAAAATTCTCACATATGGGCTGGCGCTTCTAGTTTTGCTTTGAAATATTTGGATTAAGTCAAAATCAGGCTATTCGTCTAATCAATGACCCAAATGTCACTCATCTCACTCATCTTACTCATCTTGGACATCGGCGTATAGTCGGTGCTCTCTCTCTCTGTTTTATAAATATATTGTAGACGCGGGTACAATCTTAGTGGAAATTAAATATGTATTACTTCCACCCCGTGAAGCAGATAATGGCAACATGTGGTCATCCGTACACTTTAGAAATCGATTTTGAAACCAGCAAAATTAAATTGAAAGTTTTTTTTTTTATTTATCTCGATGATTGTATTGTAACCATCTTATAAATTAGTAATATGCTAAAGGCATATTAAAGTAAAAATTTGGGAAAATGTACAGATGTACGATTCCATTGAATCGACCCCTTATATCAAAACCTAATACTATTTTTAATATTAAATATTTATGACTCTTCAGTTGCTTACAGAAAAGAAAAAGAGAAAACAATAAAAGAAATATAATATGAATTTGACTTTAGTTTTAAAATCTACTTAAAAGATCTTGAGGCCTGAGGCGTTTTAGTCTTTTTATATGGACGGTATTCAGCAGGTCAGCTTGCAGTTGGTTTGAATGAAGTTGCAATCTTTCGTGGTATACTTTGCTCGTCCTTGTCACCACCTCTTTCACAGAGCATATGTTTAGATCCTTTTTTATATTGGAATTACTGACGTAACAAGGGGCATTGATAATTGCACGAAGAGCTTTGGTTTGAAACCTTTCAAGGATTTCGATGTAAGAGTTGCTAGCTGTACCTCATAACTCAATTCCATATGTCCAGATAGGCTTTAAGATTGCCTTATATAGCAACACCTTGCAAGGCCAATGCATATTCCTGAACTTAGTTCCCAACTGCTTATGTTTATTGAAAATGTGCTTTTGCCACGTTAATCTACGGTCCAGATGCAAGCCTAAGTGCTTTATCGAATCTTCCTGCGATGAAACTTTGTTGTTTATGGTTACTGGCGGACATGTGCTTCTTCTGGTAGTAAGTGTAATATGAACTGATTTGGATTCGTTAGTTCTTATTCTTCAAATTTTTAGCCATTGTTGAACTCTATTTGAAGGTGGTGTGAGCTTTGGGTCTTTATTTGATGACAATATTGCTGCATCATCTGCAAATGTGGCCATCATCGTGTCTTCGCTTGTAGGAATATCAGCAGTGTATAATAAATATAACATTGGACCAATCACACTACCTTGTGGTACTCCTGAATTTACATTAATTGGTAAAGAATACGCTTCGACATATTTGGCTACAAATAATTTTTTGTTCGCTAGGCAAGATTTTAGAATTAAGTAGTAATGGTAAGGTAAAAAAGTGTTTAATTTGAAATTGAAAATAATACAATAATGAATTCTGTTGATTTTAATGTTTTTTTTTCCAAGTTTTTGCTTCACCCAAATTTTGTACTATCCCGTTTTCGATGGTTTAAGCTACTGCAATACTTTGGTGATGATTTATATATAGTAAACTTCAATACATCGATATTTGATATTTGATTTTCAAAATGCCAGTAAAATATTGAAAACAAACAGAGAAAATTAGGAACCTCATCAAATATTTTATTAAAATCATTACCTTTGGCAAATGGTTGATTGAAAATTTCGAAAGAAAAAATTACATATGATTGCATTTAAATGTAATTGTATGAGATGTGACATTATAATTGTGATCTTAGAGACTAAATTAAAAATGTATATAATGTAATTCAAGATTTAATATTTTTGTATAATAAGGTAGCAAGATAAATATTAAATTTCGATATCATTGTGTCTTTATCTTGCAGTACCTATATGTGTATATAATAATATCAAAACATTTCACTAAATGGCGGTTACGGTCAAATTAATGTATTTTAAACTTAAATATACTTGATTCTAGTTAAATTTATCAAATTTTAATTGTCTGATAATTAAAAAAATTACTGTAACAAAAAATAAAAATTCTATCGACTGGTTTACAAAATATTCGATCTTCAAGTTTGAAATGATTTTTCTCGAAACGATAAATTAGCGTATACGGCAAATTAATATTCAGTCTACGATTTTGTCTTCTATTCGCTTGTTCGATTTACTTTTGTAGTCAGAATTGTTAATATTGATAATAATAATAATAATAGATTCAGAAATTTTTAATAATTATTAGGTTCAGCAGTTTTATATAAGTAAGTAAAGTGCAGAAAAAATGCTAATAAATATACACAAAATAATATATTGGCGAAGAAAGGTATTAGATTTATATTAGATTTTGAATTTCGGAAGGAAATATATACCCTATATCACCGCATCCGCAAATGAGCTTATTGTGATGTAGATAGGTATTAAATTAAGCCATTTATTTTTTTTTTTTTTAATTTTACAATAATTGACATATAGAAGAGCTTGAAATATTGAATTAAAATATATGAATATTTTTAATAATAATAGTAATAATAATAATAATAATACAAACAATAATAACAATAATAATAATAAAAATAATAATATAATAATAATAATAAAAGTAATAATAATAATAATAATAATTATAATAATAATAATAATAACAATAATAATAATAATAATAATAATAATAATAATAATAATAATAATAATAATAATAATAATAATAATAATAATAATAATAATAATAATAATAATAATAATAATAATAATAATAATAATAATTATAATAATAATAATAATATAATAATAATAATAATATAATAATAATAATTAAATTAATAATAATAATTATAATAATAATAATAATATAATAATAATAATAATAATAATAATAATATAATAATAATAATAATAATAATAATAATAATAGTAATAATAATAATAATAGTAATAATAATAATAATAATAATAATAGTAATAATAATAATAATAATATAATAATAATAATTTTGATTTTTTTTTTTTTTTTTTGCTTTTTTACGGTTATAGATGGTGTCGCGGGGAAAATCTGCTTAACAGACTACCGAGTGCCGGGTTGGTCGGTTTCTTTTTGCATTACACTAAGACGCACTGCAAAAAAAGGAACCAACCGACCGGCTAAAAACCCCCACCATCTGTTCCCTTGACCCACGATGTATATCCCAGTTTGGAACCGCGTTAGCATTTCTTCAAACTGGCGAAATAGTGCTGGCTTCGGTGTTTCCGTGTGAATTATCCCGTTCGCTCTTCTCTGCATATGTCTATCGACAGCGGCAGACTGGAAAATAAATTCTAATGTCCCTCTTGTCCCTGTCCCTCTTCTAATATTATTACTAAAAACAATATTAATTTTCTAATCCTTTTCTATTATGGCTATGTTATTTCCCATTTACAAACAAAAACTATTCTAAAAAGAGCTATATAATCCCTAGAGGTGCTGTCTTGAAGTAGCTTCCAACATGTCAAGCTGCCTCAAAACGCTGGACTAGGTTATTTCTGTTTACATCTATTCTACAAATAACTAGAAAACTAAAAACTATTCTATACAGAGCTACATAGTCCCTAGAGGAGCTGTCTTGAAGTAGCTTCCAGCATGTCAAGCTGCCTCAAGATGCTGGACTAGGTTATTTCTGTTCTACATCTATTCTACAAATAGATACTTGACTCCCAAAATCGTTTTGCGTAGGCCCGACTATTTGGCGAGTTACTATCTACTTCCATATGTAACAAAAATAACAAAAACACAGTACTACTGTGCTACTTAACAAAACAGCGATACGTTTTATCTAATTTCGCTCATAATAATAATAATAATAGTAATAATAATAATAATAATAATAGTAATAATAATAATAATAATAGTAATAATATAAATAATAATAATAGTAATAATAATAATAATAATAATAATAATATAATAATAATAATAATAATATAATAATAATAATAATAATAGTAATAATAATAATAATAATAATAGTAATAATAATAATAATAATAATAATAATAATATAATAATAATAGTAATAATAATAATAATAATAATAGTAATAATAATAATAATAATAATAATAATAATATAATAATAATAATAATAGTAATAATAATAATAATAAAAGTAATAATAATAATAATAATAATAATAATAAAATAATAATAATAATAATATATAATACCTTTTAACCAGACGTACGATAAAAATTATAGGTAATATTTTAAATACGGTTTCTATATTGGCACCATCAAAACTAAATAAAAAAGTAATAAATTTCTTCTATAAATATTATCTTTTAGAACTCACATACTTTCAATATTTCTACTGATGTATTTATACTGAGATTTAGAAATCGATTTTAAGTAGAGTCTAGAAATATGACCTAAGGCATTTGATTTCAATGTTAAGGGTATTAAATTTATTTTTAATTCTAATAAAAATTCTTGTATTGACATTGAAAGTTTTTGTTTTTGTATTTTTCTTTAAGTTTAAGAAAATTAAATAAATTATTTATAGAGTTGAAACTAGGCATGCTTCTTAAATTTAAGCACAAAAAAAATACAAAATCACATGATAAAATCAACTCAAAAATTATTTTTTACCTTTTTTCTAATGAAGTCTACAAAGTTATAACATTTGACCTATGGCAAGGTATTAAACGTATTTTATTAATATTATTTTAAAAGCTTTCTATTAAAAAATCGAAGTACCTTTGTTTTAAAAAAAAAAAATTATTTATCACATAGATTGTTACAGGCGGATTAAATTTAACAATTATTATTTTATTTCCAAGAATATTGGGATTATCATCAAGAGACAGGAAATATAAAAATCTTCGTAAAAATATGAATTCGCAAGAATGGCTATTAATTTTGTAATTTGATGTTTTCATTTCTAAAAAATTTAACGATGGCAAATAAATTTTATTAAATTTGAAATTCGAACTAAATTTTATTAAATATTTTTCTACAAGGTTAAAATGTCGTTCTGGGCTAAAATTTATTTTTATTTATTTAAATTGCAATCTTCTGCAGGTTAAAAATTATGTTATTATTTTTATAATAGATTTGGCCACACTTATTGCGTCACTGAATTTTGAATAAAAAATAAAATGGAATAAAAAACAAGGTACGAACAGTATTTTAATAATTTTTTACAAATAAATTCGGTTTAAAAAAACAAACCACAGATTTGAAGGCATTTTCTTAAAATCAATTTCTTTTTAAAAGCGATTATACCGACATTTAATTTAAGGAAAAAAATAATCATAATATAATAACTGTGATGCAATAATCTGCAATAATCTTATTTCCAAGATTACGAAAACAAAAAAAGTATTTTAACTAAAATAATATAAAAAAAAAAATAAAAAAAAAAAAAAATGTCAAATATTGCAGAATTTCTATTTTCCTTTTATGCGTATTTTCTCTAAAAGATATTTCGTTTTTATTTTCTTTAATAATAATTTTTTTAAAATAGTTTTTCAATATAATTACTATGCCAAATGTGAGTAAATTTATAAACTGCATTTTCTTAAGCTTTTTAAAATAAACAAAAAAAAAAAATAATAATAATAATCTATAAATGTTGAGTTGGGGTATTTTAGACTTCATAATTCAGTTATGATACCAATAGCAAACCGCAGTTTGAATTCCATTTCGTTAAATTATATTAAATACATAAAGTGCTTGTTACTGGATTTCCAATAGAATGATATGATTTCCATTTAAAAAAAAACACACTAATTATTCAAATGTTTTTTGTTTAATGTAAAGTACAATCGATACAATTAAGCTCTGAATAAAACGTCATTCAAATGGCCTCCACGACTTCTTCCGCAGGAACGAATTCGAAGAACCCAATTTTCGAGCAATTTTTCCACTTAAGCTAGTCGTATGTCATGAATAGCACGTTCAATATTAACTTGTAAAGCTTGAACAGAGTCTAGTTTATTGCTAAAGAACGATGACTTCAAATAACCCCACAAGAAATAGTCTAATATTGTTACACAACTTCTTGGAGGCCATTCAATATCACAATTTCTTGAAATAATCGAATCTCTAAACAATAATTCAATTGTTGCACATGCCATGTGGCACGCATGTTCAAGATCAAAATGTTGTCAAGATCAATTCCGGCCATAAAAAGTTGGTTATCATCGATTTATACTGCTCTCCATTGACAATAACAGCCATTGATAATAGCTTCATTTCGAAACGAACGGATTGATGATTCCACCAATAATTTGTGGATTTTCTTCGCACCAGAATCGACAGTTTGGTTTATTTACCCCCCCACTCAGATGAAAGTAAGCCTCATCGGAAAAGATGATTTTCTTAAAAAAATCGTTATGGTTTTCAAGTTATTCTCAGGCAAAATCAGCGAATTCACGCCGTTTAGGGTGGTCCAATGGCTTCAGTTCTTGAGTGAAAACAATTTTATGCGGATGCAAACCCAAATCTTTTCTCAAAATCCGCCAGGTTGAGGTTTTAGACTGTCTCAGTTCTGGAGAACTTCTTGTAATCGACAAATTGCGGTTTTCAGCCGTTTCACACTTACCGCAACAGCAGCAATATTTGCATTACTTCTAGCGGTTCTTTGTCTTATTGGCACTCGAATATTATGCAAAGAAAATGTACGCTTTTCAACAATTCGACGAATAGCGAACACACTTGGACAATTATTACGACTATAAAATGGCAAAAGCGCACGAAAAGTTGCAATTGAAGAACGATTATTTTAATAATAAAACTGAATAATTTGTAAACGTTGTTCATGCGTACATCTCTTCATGATGAAATTGTAAACATTACTGAATTCAGTGGAAAAAAAAATGATAGATCATGACATATTAAAAATGGCCGAAACGTCATTTCAAAATCATATCATCCATATTGGAAAACCCTATAAATGATTGAAGTTTATTTATTTCCAAGATATCTTCGGCTGAGTTCTCAAAGGCTTCATACGCCATTAAATCGGTTTAGATTTAACATGATTTTAATTTTAAAGTTACTTAAAAAAACAAAAAAAAACTGTACGATACAAATTTTTGTAATTTTCGCAATAAGTTGACGGTTGAATGCTATTTTGCTTCATACGCCATCTTTGGATATTTTTATTTAATATGCCTAGCCAACTGATAATTTGTTATTTGATCTATATTACATAGACCTGCAACACTTTGCTCCATTTCATACAAAATACAATAACTAGTTGGCAATACGTTGTATTAAATGGAGCAAACTAGTAATTGTGACTATTGTGATAAAAACTACTATATTTCTACAATACAGTGTGGTCCGGTTTGGAGCAAAAATATTTCAAGGGCTGATTCCTTAGAGTATTTTAGGAAAAAAATTGTTCTATACGAGAGGTATGTCTTTAAATTTAACCTGGGCTACAGAAAATCGGATTAGAAAAATTATGTTTAAACAATATCCACTACAGCTCCGAAGGAATTGAAAGTAGAACAACATCATCTTCATACATTTTTTTTAAATTAATACACCTAATTAACGGTATATGTTGGATGAGTATCAGACTTGCCGTTTCTGAATAATGGCTGTACAAACTTAAAATTTTTCTTTTAACAACTGACCATTTAATAAAATTTTTCTTTTAATAACTGACCATTTTGTAAAAAACGTTGATTATCTCGAAAAAAATGCTTACTTGAAAAACGGCAAGTCTGATATGAAAGTTGTGTATGAAAAAGTTGTAGGGGATGATGTAACGCATCAACACAATCAAAAACAATTAGTGAGTTTTTTCCGAGATAATCAACTAAAAATATAAAGGACTTAAAATTATTAAATAATATACCTTAACTAAATAGTATAACTATTGCTGATGTACGTTTGTATTATGGCCGAAATAATCATGCGGAGTAATTTTAATTGCTAAAAATAGAACAGTTTTATAATTCAGAACCTTAGTAACACTGGAACAAACGTTAAAATCTGTTGATAAGTTTCACCTTCTTATTCATCAGTATCTAGTTTTATAAAAGGACTAGGCGGACTACAAATAAGCTCCGTCAACAACATTTTGAAAAGTTTTAATGCATTAGGGATTATAATGTTTCTGCACAAACATTTTAATGGCAGTTGTGTTAATCTGGTTTTTATTTTGAGGCACACAGAAGCCATTCTATAAAGTAATTAAGTTTATCTATTTCGGTATTATGAGCTAGTACTTCTTCAAGTATTTTGTAATTAAGGGACTATTAATAGTTTTGTTAACAGTTGATCCACTATATGTCTCAGTCCAAATTTCACAGTATGTTATTTTCACTTAACTAACTATAGAAATGGCTGATGTCATATTGAGAACGTTCATTTTTAAACATACAGGTCAATATTAAGAATGAAGAAATTCTTCAAAATGTTGTGACCGATGTTGCAGGCATATGGATATGCAACATTTCAGAATAAAATAAATTTAACATTAAACTTTGATTGTTAAAGAAGAAACAAAAAAATTGGCGTATGTGTCATTTTATAACAAACAAAGTTTTACAAAAGTGGGTTATTGGTTAGTCTGCCACTGAATATCTCCGAAACGGTAAAAGAAGTAACGAAAAATGGTTCGGATCAAAAGGAAGAGCATGTCGTAAAACCTAAGAATTTGTTCTTTAATTTAGCCGACGATATTACATTTACATTTGATTTGAGCTTCATTACATTTCATTTATACAGGTGATCAGAGTATCTCAATTTCAAAAAATAAAGAAGAATGGGAAGATAAAATCGCTCGTGATCTGGAAAAATCTGATATAATAAAATAGAAATATATATTGAATATTTCTAGTTTCATAACATTTTGATCCTCTCCTCTCCCATCTGACTATAATCTGCGTGCGCTATGTATTTAATTTCACCTAATGTTATGTTGTTATTTTCATTTGTTTAACTCAATGATCTACGCGATCTACTTGTTCCTCTTATGCCCTGCGGATTCCAATTCAATGCTTGCCTGCGGTATTGTTTGTAGATTTTCTGAGAGTGTGGCCTATCCACCTAAATTGTTTGATTTTTTATTTGACTGCCTATTGTTTCCAAACAGGTTTTTTCCCACAGTTCATTAATTATTCTGTGCTTTTTGCATATTATTCGCAGACATTTATTAACGAAGACAGATATTTTGCCAATACAATTTTTCAGCCATGTTTAACTGCCATACAGTAGCGTTAATTTCATGCAGTTATCAGATAGTTTTAGATTAGTTCCTCTCGTAATGTGAATTCCCCTCTACACAGCCCAAAGTCTTTCAAAAGAAATTCTGGCTAATTTTAAACGATTTTTCATGTCTTTCTTAATGTCTTCATTTCTAATAATTACACTCCCAAGGTAACTGATATTCGGTTACATGGTCTACGACTGTTTTTTGATTGTACTGACGATAGCGCTAATTTCTTGCGTTAATTCTTAAGCATTTTGTCTTGTTAGTATTGATGTTGATAACAACTTCGAATGCATTTTTTTCAGGCAGGTCACTATAATACTGTAAGACATGTTTTTTTGTGTTGGATTTGATTTTCGTAACAAATTTTAACTCATTCTTTTCAGGCAAGTACCATAATACTGTTGGATATGCATTAGTTGTAAAAATATTAGAACCTATTTAAGAAACAAATTATGAAAAACCCTAAACTGGGTAGCTGCAGGAAAGCCGATACTGCTTTCAAAATATTTTCAGAAATTTAGGTCATCCAACAAATTTAGCTTCCCATTAAAACAAGATGAGTCAAGTGTAAAATTATGTTCAAATCAAATATAAAATCAGTTCTCTTGCAAAAAGCTAGCAGGTTTATCTGAATTAAATACCTACTGTACCTTTTAAATATTTTCTGGCCACTGTGGTTAGATGGATGCGATTGAAGCATTTTTTGTGTTCTTTTGTTTGTAATTTTTTTTTAATAATCTAAGTATGTAAATATATTTGATAAATAAAAACGTCTTTGCAGACGATTTTTTATGAAAATTAAATATTTTTCTTCTTGTAGCGTCAAAATAGCGACAATTCGATCAGTATATGGGTGATTAATAATTATAATGGCTATACACTTGTAAATTTTATCTCATTTTCGGTTTATATAAATCAGAAAATATTTTCACCTTATGGTGTATTCCGAGTGTTGTAGTACAATGTTTAAGTCTGAAAATATTATTCGTGGCTTTGTATTGGATTTTTTTTCGCAATGATTTAGAAAATACAGATACAGTAAAAACAGATTTTTTGTCTATTATCGATTGATTCATTCACATCTTGATCATTCACTGTGTCCACAATACAAATGTGTTTTCAGTCCTAATAAATATTATTGATATCTCATGTAAGCAGATATCACCCTTTTCATTTTTTCACAGCTTTAGAATTGACCAGAACAACTAATACGGATCTTATTTCTATTATTTAAAAACCAAAAACATAAGAATATAAAAAAAAAAATAAACTTATTCCAACAGGACTTTTTCTTAATTTCCTTAAGAAATCAAAAACAATAAAAGGAGCAAAAAAGAACAAAAAAAAAACACGAAAAAGGAAAAACTTAATAAAAAGAAAAATTTTTGTTTTTAAACAAAATAGAAAAGAAAATTTCAATTTTCCAGTTTTTTTCCATTTTTTTTTTTTGTTTATGTTGTTGACTGCAGGCGACCTTATTTATTTATGTAATTTCATATTTGAATACAATATCTTTATAATATTTTTTTTATATTAATGTGTAGATAAAAATAATATTTTGTAAAGTAAAATAACAAAAAAAAAAATCATTTTTTGTACTCTCTGCAATATTTTGTTTAGTTTAAAATGAAAAAAAAAAAAAAAAAAAAAACAATTTGTTTTTAAAAATTTATTTTTTAATTTTATTTTTTTTATTTAAATCAAAATACAAAAATCGAATTGTAACATAAATGTAAAAACAATTTAAAACAAAATAAAAAAAAAATTTAATACCAAAAATGTTAACAGAATGAATAAAAAAAAAAAATATGCATATAAAACATTGCATACAAATAAAGCATATACATTTTTGTATACAATAAAATTACAGTTACAAATTTTTTATTTTCCATTTATTACGGTAAAATAACAAACTCAACTTTTCATTTCGGAAAGTATAGGTAGGTAGATAGGTACCCCTTAAGTAAAACAACAGCATAAATTTAAATATTTCCTTACATAATATAAGATTACAGTTATTTTCGTATTCAACATTCTGATTTACCTCGATTTTTATATCATTCTTTTTTCTCTTTACTCTCTCTCTTTCTAACTACCAAACATAGCTCTCAATTTAAAATGAATTAACTAAAATAAACTAAAGATTTTTACTTGATTTTAAAAATTCAGTCACAAAAATATAAAATTAATATTTTATGAATATAAATTTTGAAATTTTCATTTGTTTGTCCTTTCAAAAGATAACAAAAAGAGAGAGAGAGAGAAAAATGAGCAACAAAAAAAGTATAATCTCCTTGAAAAAAAAAAAATAAAAATAAAAGTAAAAATAATAACAAAAATAAAATAAAATTAAAATAACTGATAACCTCGAAGCAAATTGACGTTGTGAATCTCCGGTTTGTCTTTGGGTTAATAAATTTTTATTTAAGTTTTCCATTTTTAATTTTCTTTTAAAAATGAAAATATTTTTTTTTTTTTGTATTTATTTCATTTATTCCAGAGAAATGATGAGAAAATTTAATTTAATGCAATTTGAAAAAAAAAAAAATATTTAGAATAAATACAAAACAAAAAATTAATTTGAATATGCCATGTTTTTTTCTGGAATTGACAATTGCATTTTTGTTAATTCGCAGTCTATTCAAAATAAATTCTAGTTTTTTTTTTATGTTTAGGAAAATTGAAACTCTATTTCCTCTTTTCAATATAGACATAATATAAGCCATTGTTTGGAGACTACATCAATTTAAAATCAAATTGAAAGTAATTTTAATATAATTTGAAATAAATTTTGAATTAAATTTTTGTTAGTAATAACATTTTGAATAGGTTTGACTATGCTCATTTAATATTTTGTGGAGAATCTCACGAAGATAGAATAAAAGAAAAATTTGTTCACTATTATTAAAAAATATATTCGAATCTAACAATAATAATACTACTAATGTTAAGTCTATATACAGTTAGATTTTGTTTCAGCCATTTGCTAGAAATCCCAATTCCTTCTATTATTATGGGTGTGTTCATAAATGCTGTAAACTGATAACAAGTTTGCCATCAGTTGACGTGCTTTGCAATAATGAATACAAATTCTATATTTACCTATATTTTTCCTTTACTTGACAATTCTGCAAAGTTTCTGTTCATTTATACTGAAATTTTGAAAATAAATTTTTTTTTTAAATAACAAAACAAAAACTAAAATACTCAAAACAACAAAGAAAACTACTTCAAAAAATTTTATGCATACTAAAAATTTATTCTGCCAAGTTGATGACCAGTAGACTTTGAGTCTGCATTTATAAACAGCATTCAGAAAATCTGACTAGTGTGTTCATAAATTCAGAATATGCAGATTGACTACAGGTTTGCATTTATGAAAACAAGGTATCCCAAACAAACTCCTTTAAAATATTATAAAATAAATTTTGTAGAAATTTAAAATTAATGAAGTATTTCGTTCATCAGTAGTGTTTCGAGTTCCAGTAGTTCGAACAAAATTTATTATTGTTGAATAATTGTACATACAAATTTGATGTGACCTTGATATTAAATAAAATTAACTTTGTTTGTTTGCAGTTTGGTGGAGCTTGACGATCTTAATACATTTTATTCAATTCATTAGTGTTTTAATTTTATATTATTGGTATGATTATCTACAGAGAACTAGAAATAATATTTTACATTAAATTTGATAACTTTATCATATCTTATTGCAAATAGACAGTTTCAGATTGGTTTTTTGGTGCAACAACGAAACTAAAAGGCAACAAGCAAACAAATTCATAAAATTGTAGAAAAAAAATTTGCTACTACTATTTTTAATTTTTTTTAAATTTATTTTTTATTATTTATTTATTTATTTATTTATATATTGTAACAATATTCAATTTTTTAGAGCTTATACTATTGTATTTGCACCTATGACTATTCTTTATTATTACTTAGGCTAGCTGACTAATTTATTTATAAATTAATTTATTATTTAAAGGAAAAATGGTAACAAAGAAGTTTTTGAATATTTATGTTTTTTTCATAAAATTTACCACTACTTACATACTAAGAAATAAACTTAAATTTTTAAAATTTATAATTCAATAAAGAAAGTCCTAAAATAATTTTTTCAAATAATTAAAGAAAATTTAATTTCCTTAAAAAAAAAATTTTGAAAGGCTATACAGCGATCAGTGTTTCAGAAGTTATATCAGCTTCATCTCCACACTTCCTGTTTTTTTTTTAGTAAATTTTTTTATTTTCATTTATTTTTAAATCACAAATTTTTACTTTATTGATAAAAAAAAAAAGTAATTAATAGGTACGTAGGTACGTATTCAAAATTATGTCGTGCACAGGTTTTTTTCTAATCAAGTTTAATTTTATACTTGATTTGTTTTTGTTGTTTTTCTAATGAAGATGCAAAATTCAAACTGATTTTTTTTCTATTTGTTAGGATAATAAACTACAAATTTTTAAACTATGTATTTTAATTTGATCATATTCATATCATATATTATTATCATTTCGCTCTATCTACTATGGTAATACTACAAAAAAATTTACAACTAAAATCTACCTGCCTAACAAAATTTGTAGCTCATCCCATCCATTTTATCCTATCATTTCGCTCTATACGCTCTCTACGCTAATACTACAAAAAAAATGTTAGGAGCTTTATTGCTAGCAGTATACTACAAAGAAATTGTTAGGCAAACTACAAAAAAATGTCAACTAAAATTTACCTGCCTCACAAAAATTGTAGCTCATCTCATTCACTTAATTAAAACAACGATAAAATGTTTTAAAACGTCAGAAATTTTTTTTTGTTGCACACAAAATTTTTCGAATAATCAAAAATTTAAGAAAAAATATCAAATTGGCTGGACTAAAACAACTGGGTCATTGACATTAGACATTTTGTCATTATTTTATTAAATTTATTATACAAAATTATTTAATTGGAGGGTAACTAATAAATGGTTTCAAATAAACAGTTCTAGGATACACCATTTTTAGGACTTTGTTTTGAAATTTTAAAATTATATCAATGTTGGATTTAGCTGGCTTTCAGCGACCCAAAGTTGAATTCCATACCACATTCCATGTTATAGATTTAAGTATAGCTTTGTATAGTAATAAACAATAATTCAGATCTTTTACCCATTAAACAATATAGTGTCTCAGCTTTTGTCCCAAATTGAGTGCGATTACAAATTATGTATAAATCATGTTAAAAGCTTATCAAGGTTAATCCCAAGATATCTTCCAAAATACAATTATTATTAATTTAAACAGTTTAATTTTAAATATTTAATATTTTGTTTTTTTATTTTACTTTTTTTCAAAAATCTACTTGTGGCTAACTAAAAAAATGTTTCTATTAGTGTTTTGTCAAATTTAATTCATTTCTCTTCTATATCACAATTCACAAAAAGATTCTGAACATTTTCATTATTAATTAAAGTCAAAATCATGTGTAACTTGTATTTAGATTTAACTGTGTTTACACGTTTTTCACTTTGTACAACAGACATTTTCACATTCTAATATAATATTACTAGGGGCCCCTGTTGAATAATTATATTTCAAGTTGAAGTCAAATTTAGAGTTTTAAAAAAACAGTAATTTACGTACTGACATAAACTTCTCATTACAAAGCAGAAAACACTCATGTTTTAATGAATAGCTTTGGAATTAGTATTTTTTTGCTAAAAAACATAAATTCGTTTCTACCTGTTTCTTAATGTATTTGGCGAATAATAAAACCATATGATTAAAAAAATTTCAACTGTGTGCGAATTATTGTTTTATTTACAACTTACTTATTATATAATAAGAGTTCATTATGGAGAAGAGAGTTAAAATGAAAAGGTGTCTACTGCGCAGGTCCTTAAATGCTTGTCAATTATAGTTATAGCTTCTTCGTAAATTTATTATTACATAATATCTTTCTTTATATAATATTAGCTATAAGTATTTCTTATTATAAGATTATATAAGATTATAAGTATTCCTATAATATTTTCGAATTTTAATAATAAAAACAGGATTGTCCGTCATTCCTGATTTTCTATTTATAAAAAAAAAGTTTTTTTTTAAAGTTAATATCCTTTCAATAATGACTCAATATAAAACAAAAGTTTGAACTTTCAATTAGTTATTTATAAGCATTTAATTAAAATATTGTATTATAAATAGACATTTTAAAATTTTAGAATAAAATAATTTTATCTTTTATTATATAAAATAAATTAATATAAATAAATTATACAGAAAAAAAAAACAATTTTTGTTAATTAAATTTGGTTTTGATTTAAAATGAGGTTAAAGTTCGTTAAATAAGAAATTCATACTTTTATAATGAGGTAAAATACCCGTAATTACTAAATTTTATTGTTAATTATATTATAAAAAAAACTAATAGTAAATATAGATATATTTAGATTTAACACAAAAGCTTGTGTTTCTATGAATTTTGATTTAAAAGTTTTATTATAGCTAGATTTCTTAAAATATAATTAATTATATTGTTCAAATTGGTTTAATTTATACGACTGATTAGAATTCTAAAATAATTGTTTATCATTATATTCCCAAGCTTTTTCTATAGTTACTCACTAAAAGTACGGTAGTGCAAAAAATGCATATCAAAATTAAATTTGCGAAAACGCAAAAGTTTAAAATTGTAACAAGGGCGGCTAAATTTGCAAAATCTATATGTTAAGCTTCCAATACATCTATTCTATTAGGCATAATTTCTCATTTAACAATTTTTAATCTACTAAAATAACAATATTACAAAAATAATGTATAAATGGTATAATAAATAATGTATATCACTTCGCAATCAAAACTTTTCCCAATATTCATCTCTACACTATTAATCATACGAGCTTATTGTAATAAATTTTCTGTACTGTTTCTAAAAAATATTCTTCCCAAACACCTATTTGCGAAATAATTTCATATGCCAAACAAACCCAGCTGCATAGTGACCATTTTGAAAAAAAATTGTCAATTAGAAAACTACAAAATCTAAGTGTAATTAAAGACATGGATTGATGACTTTGAACAACAAGCGGCTGTATTTCGTTGGAACGAGCTACAAAAATTTGTAAACGATTACTTTCAGGTGGAGCAAGATTTATCGACTCTGAAGCAAAGCCGTTAACATTTAATAATTTAAAGGAGGCTCTACTGGAAGAATTTAGAGCAAAAATCACCAGCGCAGAAGAACACACCATGATGTTCCGCGAAAGGAAAAAACAAGTGAACGAGATATTTCGTGAATATTTGTACACAATGCTGGATATTGCGTTTCAAGCATCAGTAGAGGAACTCTCCGTAATCAGATATATCATCGAAGGAATCAGGGACTTAATAAATAATAAAATGATATTGTTTAGTTGCAAAAATATCACAAAAGTCAAGGATAAGCTTTTGATATACGAAATATTGAAAAAGGCCGATGCGATCAGGGATGCTCCAGAGGTGAGAAATAATTTTAGGCAAAATCACGAATATGTTATTTGTACATATACACGAGTATTGTTTCAACTGTGGCTCAAACGATCACGAATTCCACAATTGTCCGCAAAAAGGTAAGGTTGTATAAACTTCTCTAACAGCTATAGATAAGCTTTTATTTAAAAATTGGGGAAGCCAGAGCTTTTAAGACAGCTTGGTTATCTGAAATTATCTATAAATATTCTTTTAATCAAAGATGGTATACTATTTTAGTTAATATTTGCACTGTAATTTAAAATGTAGACAACAAACGTTGAAATTATTGTTAGTAGAGTAATGTGCAAATGTTGATTTAACATTTTTTCGAGATGCTCTGTGATGTCCGAGCATAAATTTTATTAAAAAAAAAAAAGAAAAACAATACCAAATCATCACCAAATTCTATTTGAAAAGATTTAATTAAAAAATAATTTGTAATTAATTTAAAATATTAGTTTTGAAATCATTTACAAATCATTGTTATTAATTATAATTGATTGTGATTAGAAAGATGGCATAAATTTATAGGGGCATCTCTACAAATAGCTGGTAACGAAAATGTTTACATAAATTGTTATTAAATATATTTTAGTTGTGGATTCATTAAAAATGCAGGTTCTTTGAATCATGCATGACCATCAAATTAATAATAATTATACAAGAAAATATTTTTTTAATCCAATTAAATTGATTTGAGTAAATGGAATGAAACGGTACAAAAATTTATTTTTCTCATTTTATAAATTTATATTTATAAAAACTAAATAATAATTCATTCATTCACCCTTATATAAGATTTTTCGCTTGTTCTTCTCCTATTGTAATAGTATCCTAAAATAAAAAAACAATTCTTACAAACAGACAGGATTAAATAATTCATCAGATCCTTTAGACATTCATTCGTTCATTTTCCATTTTTTGTTGTTTTTATTATTTTAATATCAAAAGCAAAAATAAAAAGTAGTCTGATATTAAAAGTCCTGTTCTTCTAGTCGATTCTAATGTCATCCATGAACAACATTAATATCTGTGAATTGAATTAGAGAAATGTTATAGGTAACAACTGTGTGTGGATATAGTGTATACGTCAGTGTATACGTCGATATAGGACGGATTGTAAAAAAGAATCTGCACTGGTGTATAATAGAAACACGGGAACAAATACAAATGCAGCAATGCATCTTGTAAAGAGCTCATGTAGCCCACGTAGTAAAATTTTAGATTTTCATTTTTAAAAAAATATAATATACAATAAAGCAATTTTTACTATTTTATAACCTTCCTTCCACGTCCACGGTTTGATCCAGAAGTAAGTACCAAAATCTTTTTATTTGGTGTGTAGTACTTTTATATATTAGCAAGTAATAGATGTTTTTTGTAGTACTTTTTTTTGCTTTGTAGTAAATTTGACAGATGGTCGATGCACATTTTCCACACTGCGTTTCCTGACATAATTGATTAGTAACATTTACCTTTCAATTCAATAATTAAAAAACTAAAAATTAAAATATAAGCATGTAGGTAGCCTAGTATAGTTAAGATATAACAATCCCATATACAAAATCAATATATTACAAAAATCCCAAAAATTTTAAAAATCCAAAAATCATAATTTAAAATAATCTCAAATACAAAATCCAAAAATTACAAGCTCAATTCATTTAAACTTTTAATTAATTTAATATCTAGTTACAAATTCAGTGTTGTACGCTTCTTCCCACAATACGTGTTTATGTACATGCGAGCTTTTGATGTACATAGTAAGGATTTTATAATTGGTTACAAAATCATGGTTGTACACTTTTTATCAGAACATTCAAAATGTTACATACACTCTAAAAAATTTTCGTTGTAAATTTACCTCGATAATCGATGGTATTCTATTGCCATCGATTATCATGGTAAAATTACTCTCTAAGTGTAATTTGAAACAATTACACATTAAGATGTAAAATAAATTGCATTAAAAAAGAGTAAATTTACAGTATAAATATTTAATTTTTAGGCAGAATTTCATACTACGTGGTGTAAATTTACAGTAAAATGTTTAATTTTCGTAGAATTTTGAGCAGAACGATGTAAATTTACACAATTTTTCATAAAGCTATAATTGCAAAATTACAGCAAATTGTTATAAATTAAACAAATAAAATTTTTTTGTTACATTTTAAATTTTTATTTAAACTTATAAAAATAATGCTAAAACATAATTTATTCTTTTTCGTCCTTATTTAATTTGTTTATTAAAGTGTTAATTTTTCATAAATTTTTGATGTTTTGATATTTTGTTGACAATGATAATAAATTTAAAAAATCTTCGTTTTAAAATTTTCCTACTATAACTTACTGATAGTAAGCTGATTCTCCATTGATGTTCCTGAAAAAGGTATTTTAAATAGTAAAATTTTGATTTTGTTTTTTATAAGTTTTCTTACTTAACATTGCAATTCAAGAAGAAGTTATCGGGCATACATTTGCAACATCATCCAGAGTTGCTTCAAACTGGAAAGGAAAATATTAATCAATACTAATTTTCTTCATAAATTTATCTTTTTAAATTTAGAGCTCAATTACATATATACTTATATGTTATATATATTACAAATTTAAATTCACCTTTCTCCAGCAGCTCATCAATGGCAGGCAATGCTAAAAAGGTTTTCTTAATCGTTCTATCGCCGTTATTATATTATATATTTATAAATATTAATTATATATATATTATTCTGCATTTATCTGTATGTTTGTAAGTTCGACGGAACGCTCCAACACATATACAAATTGCATATGTATACAAATGCATATATATACTAATTGCTTTGGTGCTTTTTTTTAACCCCTGTCTACCATGCTGAACCTTTGCAGGAAAAATTGATTGCATGAACTATATTTTTTTAATTTAATGTTAGTCTTCTTCGCAAATAATAAGGAAAAATAATAAATAATAATAATCATATAAATAAAACAAACAATTTTTTTGATTTATAATAATAAGGACTAATAGAAATTTAATCAATAGTTTAATATGGTATAATAACCAAAAGGCAAACAGCATTTAACACAAAAAATAAACATAATTCACTCAAAGGTTATTCTTATTACTTAAAATTATACATAATAATACACATGTGTATCAGCATATTTGTATTGTATAATATTATACACTATACTACTTTATTGCTTCTACCTTTTATTTTTGTCATTATTTTGTGCGTAATTCACTTCACTCAAAAAAATTATTTTTGTTTTTTTTTGTTTTTTTTTTATTATTTGCTGTATCTGTATTCTGTATGTTCTATATGCTCCATTCCAAAAATATTATTTTATTTTCAGTGTTAAGTGTTCACTTTTCACTTCATTGTTCAGGTTCACTGTTCAATCAATAGAACTTGATAGAAGTAGAGTAGGATAATTAACTCTACTTCTAATACGCCGGATAATAAAACATTGTTTTTTTTAAATTGAAAATTATTGATGAAAATGTTTTTGTATTTTTTGTAAATTTTACCAATTTAGATACAAAATTTTGAATATATAAATTATGAATATTTTTTTAAAAATAACACAATACCATAATAACAGTTTATTCATATAGCAAAATAAGATCCCTATACATTATACAAAAGACAAAATTTATATGAAAATAAGATCCCATTTTTAAATTTGCTCTCCCGGAGGCCTCAATAACGCTAATACGGTATAATTTATACTAAATGGAACCCAACTAACGAATTATAACTAAATGGAAGTGAGTACGAGTATACCATACAAAAATACAAACATTTTATACAAATTTGTTGGTATGGTACTTCTTTTTCTGTTATATAAAAAAAAAAGATTAGTGTTAGGCCAATATAAACATAAATAAAAATAAATAAAAAGTGATATAAACATAAGTACTGTAATTTCGGAATAAAGAATCTAATGAAAGAAAAAAAGAAACTAGGATTTATTTTGCTTCCGTCATTTATGACGGGTTACACAGCTAGTTAGTAATAATTTTTGAACTTATAATTAATTTAATTTTTACTTAACACAATCAAACACAACTTAATAAGATGACTTTCTATTCGACAAATGATGATTTCACATCAGCACGCTTTAATAAGCCTGCTAAAAAAAAAAGAAAAATAAATTTGGGTTTATATTTATAATCAATGCAATATTAAACTCGTAATGTAAAGTTACATTTTTTTTGCGAGTTTAAACACATATGTGTAATATTTTAGGTAAATTTACTCTTCTCGATGTAAATAATACATAAAATGCGTAAAATTACTCTTTTGAACAATTTTTTTTAGTTTTGCACAGATATTAGTTTATTTTTACATCTTGCCTGTAAATTCGCATTGAAAATTATTCTTATTATCATTGTAAATTTACACAACTCAACCTTCATTTTTTAGAGTGTAATTTTAAATTAGTCTATTTTATAGTTAGTACAAAATCAGAACTCAGTGTTCTTCGACTTCAAAACAATATTCAAGTTCATATAATACATTTACAATATTTAGACAATTTTCTGTTGGGAGTTTTTGAATTTTTATTTTGGGATTTCAAACCCAAACTATAGTGGTAATACAATTCCTTCTATATAGTCTCATGTTCCCATTGGGACATATTAAAGTTGTTCTTTTGCACCTTGTCTTTCTTTATTTCAAATTTTCTAATAAATCTTTGAGCTATACACAACCTACAACCTGTTAAATAATATGAATTCCATTTATGAATTTCAATCATTTTGTTTTCTTTAAAATTCTCCTACTGACAGTAATGATTGTCGTATCAGCGTTGTATACTGCAAAACAAATTTTGTATACTTATATTAATTCAGTAATGTTAATTAAATGTGAAATATTTTCACCACGATATCTTTCTTTTGCCCTGGTTTAATTATTGCTTATAACGTTGAGATACGTCATAAGTTGGAACGCTTTGATTAATTTCAAGCTAAAGTTTTTTTATATTAACATGTTCGCCTTAATTGCGGCAATTCCCATCATTTTGTTTCCCACTGAAATCGTAATGACAGCGATTCCCGCATTTTTTTCAAAATTTAATTTAGTGGTCACCGAGTGCTATAAATGTACTAAAAAATAAGTTTTCTTTTATATTGAGCAATGCTTGTTAATAATTTAACCCAAAAGTACTAAAATACATGATACCTAACGAATTTTTGACTGATACAGTTCTTAGATAATGCATAATAATAATTCTATGCTTCTCAAAAATTAATTACGGGAATTCCCGCAAAATTAACATATATTTTAGATAGGAACAATATTTATTGCTTCTATTAGATGGCTTAAAAACTTTGTTGTGAGTGGACGTCAAAGAATTATTATTTTAATTTAACTGCGTTGCAGGTACATATAAAATGTATGAGAGAAAAATTGTGGGATTCGCCGTCAGCAACTTTTGTATGGAAAAATCAAGTGATTTTTTCAGCATACTTTATAAAAATTAGGTGAAGGCGAATATGTTAATTATTATTTCTATTTTTATAAAAATGATATTTAAATTTTACTATCTTTCTATATTTTATTTAATTCATTTCATACTAAACTGTGTTATCAAAATATGATAATAAAAATTCATGTTCCTGAAATTTTGTTCGCTGCCAAGTTTAAGAATAGAAATAGATTTTAATTTTATTTTTAACAGTATCGTTTTGCTATCTCCAACAGTTAAAACTTTTATTATTCAATTATTTATAACCAAATTTTTTTTAAATTTATGAAAATTATGTAAAAATATCTAATGTCTTTGTCTCAGAATTGTGATCATCACAGAACCATTTGACCAGAATTATTGTGACTTAGTTGAATATTGAAAAATTTATCACATTTTTACTTATAAAATTATTGCTTTACTTATTGCTATGGTACTTAACAGAAATTAATATTTTGTTTCATATCCTGTAAATCCTTTAATTGAATATAAATTGTATCCTAATATATTATAATAACTGTTGTAAAATAATGTTAATAATTTAGAAAATATTTAAAGTTGTCAAATTTGTCTTATTATAGAAATATAAACTCTGAATTTCCTTTTTTTCGTCCTTAATTATATTTAATTTGTTTTTTATATTCTAAATAAAAACTTTTCAACCACAATTCAACACAACAAACTCCTCAATTTTTCTTAAGCATAATTATATACATTTTTAACATAATTTATTAAATCTAAAAATAATTTTCATCACAATTTTCATTAACCACAACTCACATCAAGAACAAAAAATATATTCATTTGGTTTTCATCACCACCATCATTTTTTTTCTGTAATTACAATTCATATCAAAAGCCATTTTAAATAAAAATAAAGTCATTATAGACTGCTGAAATATAATATAGCTAGGAAATGATTTTAATCAAATTTCTATTCACAGAAGAAAACAAAAATCAATTACAGACTAAGGAATATAAAAAAAAAATAATAATAATTAACATCCTTTCTACACAAAACAGAACATTTATCACACGAAATTTGTTGTCAATTAAATTTTCTAAAATAGCTACAACAGCGCACCCCAACATCGTAAATTTATTTTAATAAACTTCAATCAGGGTGAATAATTTTATTGCGTTTTTGTTTTTATTTTTATTTCAAATATTTTCTACTCTCTACACTTACTTACATATGATATGTATGTATATGTATATGTAAGAATATTTTCTATAATAATATATTTATTGCATTCAACTTCGAAATTCAATTATTTCAAATGAATTCTAATGAAAATGCATATCATGCATAAATTTAAATCGTACCAGAATATATAATTTACACATACACTAGCATTTGTACAGACTCAAAAATAGAATCAAAAATTACAAAAAAAAAAAAGTAGAACAAAACAAAATATGATATTATTCTTTGTCCTTTATATTGTTACAATAAGAATAATTTTGCATTTAAAGCTTGACAAGTTCAAGCGGATTCAGCCTAATTGTGTCAAACAAAAGTAAACCGAATTCAATTAATGTGGATTAAGTAATGTAGGTTTAATATATAATTAAATAAATGTCGGGTTGCAGTGAATTGCTATCGTTGTCCATATTATGTGTTCTTGTAAAAAGCAAGTAAATGCTGTGCTGCTCTGATAATGACAATATTTTCGATATTTCGAAAAACACCGTTAAATGTTTGTGTTTTTAAACTGGTGTGAGGTATATTTCTTATCTAAAGATCTTAATAACTATAAAGTCTACATACGGATAAAGATGGAGTTTAAATCGCATATATAAACAAAGTCCAGCAATGGCTAAAAAAATCGAGAATCAGGTTTAATGGAGCAAAATCAACATATATCACATTTACACTAAAGAGAAAAACAGTGGTTGTGCTTAATAACGAAGTAGTACCTCAAAAAGAGATTTTAAAGTATTTGGGCATGCACTTGGACAGGAGACTCACATGGAAAATCCATATCCATAACAAATGAAAGCAGCTGGGCTTGAACCTAAGCAAATTCTATTGAATGATTGACCGCTACTCGCCGTAACAAGTTGCTGATTTATAAAGCTATCTTGAAATCGATATGGATCTACGGAATCCAACTGTGGGGAGTAGCCAGCAACTCAAATATTGCAACATTACAGCATTTCCAGTCAAAGCTATTAAGATTGATAGTTATAGCATTGACAGTTAGCATTGATAGTAGATAGCGCGCCTTGGTTTGTCAATAATGATGTCATACATCGTGATTTGCAGGTGAGAACCAATAAGGAGAAGATTAGAAGCATCAGCGGAAAGTACCGCAGATAAGATTTGATCCATATCCACACAGACTGGCAAGCAGCTTGTTAGCTGAAAGTGATGTAAGCCGCCTTAAGCGTCCTAGCATCCTGCAGCTACCCAGTAGACAATATAGGAACAATCAAATGGGGACCAAGAAATACAATGGAGTATAATGTTGGCATCATGGATGGTCGACCACTGGGTTATGTCATCGCATATGTATATGGGCAGGCGCTTCAAAGACTATTATAAGATTTTTGGAGTACAGAGTATAAAATCCTGATCGATGATATGTCTTATTAACACTTGCTCCAGTTGACCATCATCGTTGTTGTTGGAGCACTAATTATGTTTCATAGATATATCGTGGTAGTAAGCATATGGTCGCCAGAACTGAAATCACTACCTCCGCCTCTTAAGCAATTCTGTGGAGGAGCGCAAGATGCTGCAAATGATCACTCCCACAATAATTTACTTAACAGAAATCTGGCAACATTTTCCTTTAACTTTTAGGATATATCAATTTGTATTTGACATCATTCTGTCATCGTCAGTTTTCATTCATTTTCATTTTAATACAATTTTGGAAAATATATCTATTGGTAAGAAATTCACCAATTCGACTAGAGTTCTACCAACAATATTGTTATGTCTTATTTTTTGTTGCCTAGAATTCTACCAACAATATTGTGGCATTTTATTGACAGCCATGTCAACTTATTAAATTGATTAGCCCAGTCGAACTTTGATTTCGAAAATGTAAACAAGTAAAATGATTGTCGTATGGGGGCCCGAATGAAAATTCTTAAAAATATCATATACCATACTTGTATTTGTATATAAAACAAAACATTACCAGTGGCAATGAATAACGTTTTAATCAGATGTAATGGGTTTGTAATAAGTTTGTAATTTGTATAAAAACTAATTTAAAAATTTAATAAAATTGTTGAGAAAAAAAATTAACAGAAAAATTCACATTTCTGCTTTTGTACCAATATCTAGACCCCTTCCAGTTTGCTTTTCCCCCCTTACTCATCTTAAGAGCATGATAGGGTTACAACGTAAAACTTCCATCTTACTCGATCGATATAGTTACTGTTTTGGATTTTTTGTTCCCACGTTATACGAACTCTTATTTCATGCTTCTTCGTTAGTTATATTCTTTGGACGACCGGTTCTTGTATTTTTACAAATTCCATTTTAGGTTAATTCGCACAATGTTGTTTGACGACTTTCTGAGTGTACGATCTATCCATCTAAATCCATTTTTCCCTTTTGAATTGTTTCGATATTGCTTGATCGCCGGTTGCCAAACATCGTTTGTGAATTACTAAGAGTTGTCGAACTCTTCTTATAATGCTTTGATTTGGCGAACAACTTTTCCCGGTATTCTTTTGTTCCTTAGTGATTTCCATTTGATTGTGTCGAAAGCTTGCTTGAAGAAGAGCATGTATAATGATGATCTATATACTTATTTGAATGTATATCATGTATACATGTATGTACTTATTATTGATTGTTCTACTCTTATCCGAAGTGTGTGCTTTCCTGTTCCACACAACTTTGATGAAGACAAAAACTAGCTTATTGTTCACGAATTGCATTTTATATAGTTTTTCATGCAAGCGGTTTTGAATATTCGCTATTTTTATCTTATATGATATATTTAATTGTCTCTAATGTACCACCCTGTATTATCCTTCACATAATTATGTAAGAGAGCAATATTTGCTCACTAGTTCAGTTTGTATTTTTACACACGTTTCCACTTTTATATTTATACCTACATTCTATTTTTATATACGAATTAATTATTTAATTTAGCACGATTGAACTATAAAATTACATAAAATTAACAAACATCAATGTTGCCATCTCACGGATATCATTTTGCAAAGTGTTACCACCATTACAATTCAAAAATTAAATGAAAATTTATGTAAACATGACGTTGTGCGATTATTTTATACTAAAATTTCTTATCCACATACTTATTATCATCATAGTAAATACCTACGTTTAACAATAAATGTTTAAATTCTTATCCTTGTATTTCATCATTAGTCAATCATTTTTATTATCATTATCATTATTATCAGCATCATAGAATTATTTAACTTGCATTGTATTATAACATTGTTTAGAAACATTTCAAAATCATCTAAATAAAAAAAAAAACTGAAATTTGAAAAACAAAAATGTTTTTCTTTTATTTTTATTGTTTTTTTTTTTTTTTTTTGTTTCATTGAAGTTTCATTCAACAAAACAAAAAAAAAATGAAAACAAAAACAACAAAAATTATACTTAGAAAACTTGAAGTAATATTTACGTATTATAATTCATTGTTTTGCAAATAAATTGTATATTTATGTACACAATTTTATACATGCATACATACATACAGAATCTGATAAAAATGTTTGTATGTTTGTGTATGAATAGAATAATAATATGTAGAAAATTTTTTTTCATAGAATTCAAGTGGTACCACTTAGTAAAATAATCGGCATTCACCCTCATAAATGCGTGAACAAAATCAAAATGAATTCTTTGACATTTTAAGGACATTTTTTTTTTTAATATATATCCTTTTTGAAATCATTATATACATATTAATATAGCTGTTATGTAAAATAATGTATAAATATAATATAGATGTAAAAATTGTATATAGCTATGTATTAAGTTTTTTGTAAATTTTATTAGACATGATGATTTCAAGGAAATATTACTTAAATTACTACACATACACATGCAAACATGTACTCGTACTTGTATTTATTTTAATTGCCTTACAGTCTGAAAAATTCTATGAATGAGAATCAAATATTACAAAGAGATTCTGTATATTGATAATTATTATGTATTAGTGTATTAGTACTATGAGGTCCGATATTTTACAATAAAATATGAAAATTTAATCGGGACATGTGCAATAATAATATGTCATTGCAGAGAGGAGTTAAAAGATCGTCTGTTAATCTTTACCTTTTGAGCAAACCTTATTGGCGATCATTTAAAATACACAATAATAATATGTCATTGCAGAGAGAAGTTAAAAGATCGCATGTTGCCTTCATCTTAGCCTTTTGAGCAAGCGTTATTGGCGATCATTTAAAATGTACAAACTACTAAGTTGTTTGAATATAGTTTTTTGTTTACTGCGATTTCTATTATTTCAATTTATTCGGAAATAATCGATTTTATTTTTAAATCGGTTGGTTTTAATCGATTTTATTTTTAAATCGGAAAATCGGTTGGTTTTTGGTCGATTGTTAGAAGGGTCGTTAAATCAAATTAGTCGGTTCTTAGAGTGATCGTTTTATTTTTTAACATTTTTTGGAAATTGGAGAAACATACTCAAAAATATTCCGTTGGCTCGGATATTATTATCTGTCGAGAGTGAAAAAATATTTCGCAAGGGTTTCGAAATGGGAGTTTAAGAACTATAAAACCGAAATTAACGTCAGAACCAATAGACTTTCTAAAATTCAAATTGTTCACCACAGACCAAAAACTTATGCTATGAAAAATATTAACCTTAGTAGGATCGACAGGATGAAGTCCTAATGATAATTGTGTTTTAGGAGGGAGTGTTGAATTTACTACAAATAATTTTGCAAATACACTTGCTTTATCGACTGAATCTGTAAAGTCGGAAGACATCAGTAGCGTTGGAAATGATGATCCACAAACGATATCTTTAACACTTTTTGCAAAAGTTCAATATTAATTTATTTCAATATGTTAGCAATTTAACCCCTAAACGCATTTATTTGTAGCAGATTTGCATCATGGTCGTTTTTTCTCTGTAATTCCGTGGTAAGACTTCCAAAATTCATTCATTCATTTAAAATTTTGTTTTGTTTTGTTATTCTAAGCTTTTTTTAAATTTAGATAAATATAATTTTGTAATTTACGCTGTAAAAATGGATGCTGCTAAACTATTAGAAAACGAAAGCCATTTGTGAATTTCAACAAAAACAGTAATTAGAGACTTACGCAAGTCGTACTGATACAACCGGGACATAAAATATTTTTGACATATATTATTATGGCTACTACAGTTTGCTTTAGTGGTAGAATTGGCTAAAACATGAATCTTTTCTTTAAGCTCAATACAGAGGAGTAGATTGCCAAATTGTAAATTACCAAAAGGAAATAAACTGAAAGTATATAAAAGAGGTGAAAGCTTTGCAAATGTTGATACCGTAGATATTTGTGCGTGACATGGAAGGATAATAAAGCTGGAAATATCTTATAATTAGCTGTAATCAATTGGGTTCTACACCATACTATTTTTATTCCATTCTATTTTAACTTCAAAGTCTTTCCGAAGGTCTAATTTAATTTTTAAAATACATTTTGGGTTTTAGGGAGTCGAAATCTACTCCAAAACATTTTTTCCAATGAAAAAGGAAAAGTCATACATTTAAGGGATAATAAACAAAAATGAGGAAGCATCAGATTACTATAATAGTTCTGCATTTATTTATATTTTTTCAATAGGTTATATTCCCAGCTTCTATAATTTGTTGCCAAATTCAGGTACATAATATTTGGAGGTTTGTAATTAAATTTTTATTTCAAATTGCATGGTATACTACTTCATATAGATTAATGTTGGAATATTGAAAAATTATTTCCTTAATGAAAAATAGGTTTATCCACCACTACTTCAGTTACGCGTTACAGTCACAAGACTAGGCAATATGTCAGCCCACCTATATCAGTCCCGTACAACACACACTATAAAACATTATGCATTGCACGAACAAATCTATTTCATGATAGATCTCTAGATGCATATCTAGGTACATATAGCTAGATAGGCCCAAGTGGCTACCAGAGTCAGCACTTTTAGACCAAAAAAATCCATTGGGGTATCACACAAATTTCGTTTCTCTTTATAGATCGTACTTGTTGAGATAATTCGAGTGTTTTACAGAGCAAAGCAAGAAATTGTGCAATTATTTTTTATACCAATGAGATTTCCCAGAGAGTCTAAAAAGAGGGGTACTAGATGATTTTTCGTTTGTGAATTAATACCTGACAGGTGCAAAGAAGATACGGGATCGGGCTGCTCATTTGAGTGAAATACAAACACCTGGCAAGATTGGCTATAATGCATTATCCTGTGACAATCCTTACCATAGCACTGATATCTGATATTGTTAATAATAGTAAATTGAGGGCCAGTTTAAAGTCCACAATGAACTAGATAAGTATGGTAACATTGAAATAAGATCTCTATAGGAGATAAGCAATTGAAAGCTCTGATCTGATTACTTCTTTTTGAAGTAGTAGGTTCCAGGTAGCTAGATACTTGTATCCAGATTTATAATATTTCGCAATTAGTCTTCACGTCTTTTCCTTTTCTAGCAAGTTCATTTGCTTTGCATATGCTTGCTAAAATTTCAGAATGCTGTGTTGTTGAAATAAATTTTGCCAATTCGTCACAGTTTTTTTTAGTTGACTTTAACCAATTTCAGTGATTTGTTGTCTGTTTTTCTATTCTGACATGATATCATACTAAATTTTATTCTGATAGATATCACGAATAAAAACTACTGAAATGTTGGAGGAACTATACCTAACAGAATATCTATCTAAATTCGTTGGATTTGAAATAATTTTTGGCATTTCTTCCTTAATAACGACAACTTAGAGTTGGAGCATCAATAATGATTTTAAATTTTTTTAATGACGAAATTTTAATTAGCTAGATTTGTATTATAATTATTGTGTTTATGAATCAAAAATTCAACCATACTACCAATTTTTCATTGAACCCAGCGCAGAATCTTTTCTAATATTTGTTGCGCAAATTTTAGAATATTTTCAGAAACAATTTTATTTGAATTTGATTTACACTTTATTTAACTACATTATAAGCTAGATTTGTAGACAACATCAGGTAAATTAAACTTTTCTTTCTATGGCTTTCACAAAGCTCTTCCACCTGACTTT